>NC_069418.1:51568376-51583618 GCF_026875155.1 Cherax quadricarinatus | reverse complement strand
TTTTAAAAATTTTGCCATGTTTTTAAAAATTCTTCCAATTTTTTATTTAATAGATCTAATTTATATAAACCAAAGGAAATTTCATATTATTGTCAAAACTGCTTTTATGAAACAAGATCAATTATATTCCTGTCGAACCATGGACTTGCTTGATACTACTTTCTCAACTTTTTGAAAATCAATTGGAGGGTTTTAAAATCTCTTACATGAATAAATAGAGCATTGGAATTTGTCCAGTTCTAAAGCTATTTTATGTTGTTTTAATCTTAGTTCGAGATTTTTACCAGTTTGACCGTAATAAACTTTATCGCAAATTTTACAAGGAATCTTATAGACACTCCATCAGCATTTTGGGGGGGAATTCTTTATCAAAAGTTTTTTTACGTATCAAGATTTTTGAATACAACTTTAATATTAAAAGTCTTAAGAAGAGAAGGCATATCAACCAAGTTTTCATGGTAAGGGAGAACCAACATATTTTAGTTGAATAAGGCTGGTTGTCCCTTTTCTGGATTGTAAAAAGTATTTCTAACAACTTTAAAAGATTTATCAATTACATTTCTTGGTATTTTAAATCATTACCTATTTCATAAATTTTGGATATTTCCTCATCTATGAACTCAGGACTACAAATTCGTAAAGCTCTCAAAAAACATGATGAAAAACAGATAGTTTGCTCTATCTTGATGCGAGGAAAAATTTAGTGGACATAGGAACAGTTTATTTGTAGGTTTTCTGTAAATTTTAAATTTGAATTCATTATTACCCTTAATAATTAAAACATCTAGAAAAGGTAATGAGTTATTTTCTTCAAACTCAACAGTAAAGTTTATAGAATGGGCTAAGCTATATATATATATATATATATATATATATTTTATATATATTTATTTATATAAATATATATATATATATATATATATATATATATATATATATATATATATTATATTTTATATATATATATATATATATATATGTCGTGCCGAATATGTAAAACTGGTCAATTAGCAAGAACTCATTTAAAATTAAGCCCTTTCTAAAATTTTCTCTTATACGTTTAAAGATATATTTTTTTCATTAATGTTGATGTAAAAATTTATAATTTTGCACCAAAACGAACTTAGAAAACTTACCTGACCTTATTATAACAAGAGCAATTTATTTTAGCCTAACCCAACTAAATATATTTTAGATTGGTTTACAATAATTAATACTAAACAATCACAGTGAAATATATTTTTTTCGTTAGGTTCAGAATGATTTTTGGCCGAAATTATTGCATTCACAAATTTTTCACGTGTCCTATATGGCAAGCATGAGCGTTGCTATTTAAGCCAAGACGCAAGTTTCTGCCTATTCGGCCTCGACTTATATATATATATATATATATATATATATATATATATATATTATAATATATATATATATATATATATATATATATATAACTCGGTATATGAAGCTTTTCCCTTTTAACTTGGGAAACTGATAAATCTTATCAGTCTCGAACGTTTCATCCTTTTGCTTTTGCTTTTATTATTTTTCTGTTCTTGTAGTTGCTCGTTCTCCTGCTCAAGTGTAGCGCACCTAAAAACAAGCATCACGACTCACACTAATTGCTATTAGGTAATGAAGATGGTTAGTTGTCGTCAACAGTGTCAGGAGGACAACAGGTCTGTTGTGGTCTCTACGATGTTCGCTCAAACTAGATGCCACCAGTCAAAACATATTTCTCGACGGCTCACGTTAGAGGAGGACGTTTTGCCTACCGACGATTTTCTAAAGCGTATTTCTTTACCCGAGGCGGGAAGTTGCCAAGAAGGATTTGTCCCATAAAGAAAATTTTGCCAAACGGGAAGGTGAACTAAATGGATATTTTTTCAATGGGAATTAGTTCCCTAGAGGAATTTTCCACTAGTGGAGGAATTTCACAAATATATTTCCCATCAGAGGAGAGATTTTACAAAGGAAATTTTCCCTAGAGGTAATTTTCTAATAAATTTATTTTCCCCAAGATAAATTTTCCCCAAAGAAAATTTATCCCCATAATTTTAAAAAAATGTAGTTTTTCGCAAGTGGAAATTTTCCACGAAGAAGGATTTTGTATATGCATTGAGCAGTGTATATGCAATGAGAAGTGTATATATATATCACAGAACTCTCTGTTATATAACCGAGAGGAGGTAAAAATTAAATTTCCCCCTAGGTAAATTTTCCCGACGATAAATTTTCCCCAAAATAATTTCCTCGAAGGAAATTTTCCCCAAGAAGGATTTTGCATATGCAATTCAACAGTGTATATGCAATGTGAAGTGTGTATTATACAAAGAACCTCTCTGTATTTTCGAGGGGCCCCGCTTATACAGCAGCTTAGGTCTGGGATACTGTTGTAAAGCAAAAATCGCTGTAAAAGTGAAACATTACCCTCTTTTTTTTTTCTTTCAAACTGATATAAAGCCTGATAACATGTTCACATATTATATCATTAAGTGAACCTTAGAGTAGGCTAGAAAATGGTATACAGTTACAACACATTACTTATCTTAAAATTTTTTCATTTATTAGTTTATAGTGTAATGATGAATATTTTTATTGTAGGAAGTCTGGTAAATGGAAGAATGGGTATAATTGAAAACGCTCGTATTAGGGAAGTACTGTAAAAGCAATGAGCCAGTAAAACGGGGCCTCCCTGTATACATGGAGAGTTCAGATCTTGGGTATTTTTGTTATACCATAAAGAGGTGTATAAATGAGAGAGAGAGAGAGTGCACTCACATTACCACTCGAAGTTGAAGAGCACAGTGAGAGAGAGAGAGTGAGAGAAACTGGGTTATCTTTGAAGTCAACGTTGGAAATATTTTCTTGTGTTGTCAATTAGTATAAAAAGTTTCTTTAATCTCTGGTAAATGTGGTGAATGGTATTAATTTTTGGTGAGTTTGTGTGTTGTGTACTTACTATTTGTGGTTGCAGGGGTCATTCACGGCTCCTGGCCCATGTGTGTGTGTGTACTGTGTGTGTGAGTAAGTGTTAGTATTTATAATATATAATATTATATATATATATATATATATATATATATATATATATATATTATATATATATATATATTATTATATATATATATATATTATTATTATATATATATATATATATTTTTTTTATATATATTATTATACTATATATTATATATATTATATATAATATATATTTTATATATATATTTATATATATATATTTATATATATTATATTATATTTTTATTATATATATATATATATATATATATATTTATATATATATAATATATATATATATTATATAATATATATATATTATACACAATTACCTTCTAACTTGAACCACGTGAGGAGAGGTAAGTTGTGGTAGGGGACTTGAATGCTATAGTAGGAGAAACTTTTGAGAGGGTGTGGTAGGTAAGTTTGGGGTGCCAGGTGTGTAAATGATAATGGGGGCCTTTGATTGAACTTTGTATAGAAGGGTTTTGTTATTAGGTAAAATATTAAGAAAAGAGGATAAAATAAGTCTACACGATATGATGTACGGGGCGAAATGTCAGTAGTTTGTTGGATTAAGTATTTGGTTAGATAAAAGTGATGTTGAGTAGACTTCAGGAGGTACATTGTTAATAGGAGGGGCCACTAGATATAGTCAGATCACTTTATAGTTGTTTAGCTACCACTGAGATTAAAAAGGTTGATGGGATACAAAGGGAGATGAAGCATCGGGAAGTGAGGGTGAAGGTTTAACTAAAAGAAGGAGGCAGTTAGGGTAAGATATAAACAGCTATTGGAGGATAGATGGGCTAATGAGGGAGCATAGCAATTGGGTCGATAGGGTTATGGGGTATGTTTAAAAATTTAGTGTTAGAGTGTTCAGCCAGAAGTTTGTGGGTTACAGGAAAGTGGGTGCAGGAGGTAAGAGGAGCGATGGTGAATGATGATGTAAAGAGAGTAGTAAGGAGAAAAAGTTAGAATATGAGAAGTTTTTTCAAAAAGTAGAAGTGATGCAAGGAGGGAAGAGTATATGGAGTAAAAAGAGAGAAGTTAAGAGAGTGGTTGAGCAATGTAAAAGAGACAATTGAGGGAGAGTGGGTGAGATGTATCAACAAAATTTTTTTGAATATAAGAACATGTTTTGGTAAGTGAGATTAACAATTTAAGGAGCCTAGAAACAAATCGGATTTGTCAGTTAAAAATAGGAGAGGAGAGTTTATTAAATGAGAGTTGTGTTAGAGGTATTGGGAAGATGGAGAGGAATATTTTGAGGAAATTGTTAAATGTTGCAGTGAGATAGGGAAGCTGTGATTTCGTGTATAGGGCAAGAGGAATAACATCTGGTAGGAGTGAGGAAGAGCCAGTTAGTGGTGTGTGGGGAAGTTCGTGAGGCAGTAGTAAAATGACAAGGGGGTAAGCAGACGGGATTGATGGGATAAAGATAGAAATGTTAAAACGCAGGTGGGGATTATAGTTATGGAGTGGTTGGTGCAAGTATTTAATACATGTATGGGAAGAGGGTAAGGTACTAGGGATTGGAAGAGAGCATGCATAGTTCCTTTGTATTAAAGGCAAAGGGGACAAAAGAGAGTGCAAAAATTATAGGGGGTTAAGTCTGTTGAAGTATACCTGGTAAAGTGTTATGGTAGAGTTATTATTGAAGAATCAAAAGTAAGCGGAGAATAGGATAGCAGAAGAACAGGAGGCTTTAGAAAGGTAGGGGGTGTGTGGACAGGTGTTTCAGTGAAACTATAAGTGAACAGTATTTAGATAAGGCTTTAAAGAGGTCTTTGTGGCATTTATGGATTTGGAAAAAGGCTGTTTGACAGGGTGGATAGGGGGGCATGTGGGCAGATGTTTGCAGGTGTATGGGTGTAGGAGTAGGTTACTGAATGCAGTGAAGAGTTTTTACGAGGATATTGAGGCTCAAGTTAGAGGTATGTAGGAAGAGGAAATTATTTCCATTTAAAAAGTAGGCCTGAGACAAGGATTTTGTGAGTCCCCGTGGTTGTTTAATATATTTAAAGATGGGGTTGTAAGAGAAGTAAATGCGTGGGTCTTGACAAGAGGCGGTGGAGTTAAAGATAAAGAATCTCACATAAAGTGGGAGTGTCACAGCTGCTCTTTCTGATGACACTGTGCTCTTGGGAGATTCTGAAGAGAAGTTGGCAGAGATTGGTGGATGAATTTGGGTAGGGTGTGCAAAGAAGAAAATTAAAGGTGTATTACAGGAAAGAGTAAGGTTTATGTAGGATAACAAAAACGATTAGGTGAATGAAAGATTGAATAATCAGATTGGAGGGAGAGAGCAAGAGTTTGGAGGAGGTGAACGTATTCAGATATTTGGGAGTGGACGTGTTGAGGAAGATGGGTTATGAAAGGATGAGGTGAATCATAGAATGGTGAGTGTGCACTTAGGAGTCTGGGAGACAAAGAACTTTGTCCTTGGATGGCAAAAGAGGGGAATGTATGAGAGTTTAGTTTTACCACCTCTTATATGGGTGTGAAGCATGGGTGATGAATGTTGCAGAGGAGGGAGAAGCTGGAGGCAGTTGGGTTGTCATGTCCGAGGGCATGTGTTGTGTGAATATAATTTTTTACAGAGGATCCCGTATTTTGGAAGTTAGGAGGAGGTTGCGGGAATTACCAAAACTTGTTGTCCAGAGGGCTAAGGAAGGGTTGTTGAGGTTGGTTTCGGACATGTAGAGTGAATGGAGCGAAACAGAATGACTTCAAGAGTGTATCAGTCTGTAGTGGTAGGAAGGCGGGGTAGGGGTTCGGCTAGGAAAGGTTGGAGGGATGGGGGGTAAAGGAGGTTTTGTGTGCCGAGGGGCTTGGACTTCCAGTAGGCGTGCGTGAGCGTGTTTGGAGGAGTGAATGGTGACGAATGGTTTTTAATACTTGGACGGTGCTGTTGGAGGTGAGCAAAGTAACATTTATGAAGGGGGTTCAGGGAAACCGGCAGGCCGCGGACTTGAGTCCTGGAGATGGGAAGTACAGTGCCTGCACTCTGAAGGAGGGGTGTTAATGTTGCAGTTTAACTTTAAAAAACTTTGTGGTGACTGGTTCTGAGAAACCACATGTTGATAAATAAGGGACACATGTGCAAACTTTGGGTATCTTGATTGAGGAAAACGTTATCGCCACACAGTAGGCCTTCTATCAGTCCATACAAAGGGAATCTTGAAGAATAGGAGGAGAATGAGGTAAATCAGTCCCTCAACCTTGAGTCGATGTGGTCAGTCCATCAATCTTCTCCTATTCTTCAAGATTCTCCTTTGTATGGACTGATGAAGCCACTGTGTGGCGATACGTTTCTCAATAAAGTCCCCAAGAGTTGCACATGTGTCTATATTTATCAGTTTAAAAAACTGTAGTGTAAAGCACCCTTCTGGCAAGACAGTGATGGAGTGAATGATGGTGAAAGTTTTTCTTTTTGGGGCCCCCCTTTGCCTTGGTGGGAATCGGCCAGTGTGAAAATAATATAAATAAATATATATATATTATATATATAATATATATATATATATATATATATATATATATATATATATATATACATACATACATACATACATACATACATACACACACACACACATGCCTGAGGCATGGAAGACAGCAAATGTGGTCCCAATCTTTAAAAAAGGAGACAGACATGAAGCACTAAACTACGACCAGTGTTACTGACATGTATAGCATGCAAAATCATGGAAAAGATTATCAGGAGAAGAGTGTTGGAACACTAGAAAGGAATGATCTCATCACCAGCAGCCAACATGGTTTCAGAGACGGGAAATCCTGTGTCACAAACCTACTGGAGTTCTATGACATGGTGACAGCAGTAAGACAAGAGAGAGGGGGTGGGTGGATTGCATTTTCTTGGACTGCAAGAAGGCGTTTGACACAGTACCACACAAGAGATTAGTGCAAAAACTGGAGGACCAAGCAGGGATAACAGGGGAAGGCACGGGCAATGGATCAGGGAATTACTTGTCAGGAAGACAGCAGCGAGTAATGGTACTTTGGCGAGGTGTCAGAGTGGGCACCTGTGACCAGCGGGGGGTCCCACAGGGGGTCAGCCCTGGACCAGTGCTGTTTCTGGTATTTGTGAACGGCTTTGACGGAAGGAATAAACTCCGAGGTGTCCCTGTTTGCAGATGACGTGAAGTTGATGAGAAGAATTCATTCGATCGAAGACCAGGCGAACTCAAAGGGATCTGGACAGGCTGCAGACCTGGCCCAGCAACTGGGCCGGGGTTTCAATCCCACCAAGTGCAAAGTCATGAGGATTGGGGAAGGGCAAAGAAGACCGCAGACGGGTACAGTCTAGGGGGCCAGAGGGCTCCCAAAACCCCACTAAGGAAAAAGATCTTGGGGGAGTATAACACCCGGCAAATCTCCTGAAGCGCACATCAACAAATAACTGCTGCAGCATATGGGCGCCTGGCAAACCTCAGAGAGCATTCCCACATCTTAAGGAATCGTTCAGGACCCCGTTACACCGTGTACGTTAGGCCCATATTGGGGGTATGCGGCACCAGTTTGGAACCCACACCTAGCCAAGCACGTAAAAAAACTAGATAAAGTGCCAAAGGTTTTCAACAAGACTAGTCCCAGAGTTAAGAGGTATGTCCTATGGGAGAGGTTAAGGGAAATCTACCTGACGACACTGGAGGACAGGAGAGATAGGGGGGACATGATAACGACATACAAAATTACTGAGAGGAATTGACAAGGTGGACAAAGACAGAATGTTCCAGAGACTGGACACAGCAACACGGGGATACAGTTGGAAGTGAAGACACAGATGAATCAAAGGGATGTTAGGGAAATATTTCTTCAGCCACAGAGTAGTCAGGAAGTGGAATAGTTTGGGAAGCGATGTAGTGGAGGCAGGATCCATACATAGCTTTAAGCAGAGGTACGATAAAGCTCTGGTTCAGGGAGAGTGACTAGTAGCGACCAGTGAAGAGGCGGGGCCAGGAGCTTGGACTCGACCCCTGCAACCTCAACTAGGTGAGTACACACACACGTATGAATTGGAAAGTCGACTTTCTTGGGGCGGAATTTATGATTTTCTGTATCTGGCTATTTAATAATTATTAAAAGTGTTTTTATAAATTTCTTGCTCTTTTCATAAGCAACTTCGCTATTAGAATGGTATTATGGAAAAAACTTCCCCAATGGATGTTTTCAGCTGAGTTTCTGGCCGAAAATTCGTCAAAAAAGATTTACTTGCAATTTTGACACCAATGATTATCTTGACGAAATATATCATTGATTATTCTATCAAGAAATGAATCTCAATTTTTTATAAGTAGTATTAACTGGATGCATTTGTTATTGTTTTTTTTGTTGTTGTTTTTTGAAAGGAATTTTGGGGGGGGGATGTTTATGAGTGAAGTCGAGGGTTGGCGGGGTGGTGGCGTGAGGTGCTATGTCGACTTCGCGTTTTTTTTTCGTGATGTTTTTCTTTGGTTTTCGGTGTTATAGTGACGGATGCAGTGTATTTTCAATTTTAGAGGCAGTCAAGCTATTGTTTTTGCTTCCAACTGGTATGTTTTTCCTCCCCATTATTAATGGTTTAAAGCAGAGTTTAGTGATTGGCAGTAGACTTTCAGCGAGGCTTTGGAACGTGAGATTGGTTTAGCTTTGTGCAGGTGACAGTCTGTGCCATTTTAGTGAAGCCAATTAGGATATTAGTTTCAAGATGATATCTAAGCGCCTTAGAAATTTAGTCCTGCTAATATTTTTTGGTAACGTGAGCAGAAGGGGCTGGGCTTATGATATTTTAATTTTATTTCTTCTCGTTCCATTTTCTCACTTTCCTCTCTCTTCCGCTCTACTCATTCTCCTATTTTCTCTCTTCAAAGCCTCACCTCTTCCATTCATCTCCCTCTAACCTTTTCCAATTTTCTCTCCCTTGCATCTCCCCTACCTTACCCTCTCTGCCTCTTGCCCCTCTCTATGTCTTTCTCCTCTCCTCTTCTTTCCCTTCTTTCACTTGTGGATTCCAAATCATGTTATGTTTGTTAGATTTGCAATTTGCGTACGAAAAGCGAGAGTCGCTCATGGTTAGTGTGTTGATGAAGGGGTATGCGGAAGGAAGGATAAGGGGAGGGTTAGGATAAATGAGGAAGAGGTGGGGGTTGTAGAGGACCTAATTGTGTATCGATGGGTATATTTTATATATATATATTATATTATATATATTATATATATAGATATATTTATATATATATATATTATATATATATATATATATGTCGTGCCGAATATGTAAATAACTGGTCAATTAGCAAGAACTCATTTAAAATTAGTCCCTTCTGAAATTTTCTTTTTACGTTTTAAAGTTATATTTTTTTTCATTAATGTTATGTAAAAATTTTTTAATTTTGACACAAAAGCATCTTAGAAAACTAACCTAACTTATTAAAACAAGAGCAATTTTTTTGCCTAAACCCATACTAAATATATTTTTAAAATACGATTACAATAATTTAGTACTAAATTAAACACAATCCAATTACATTTTTTTCATTAGGTTCTGAATGATTTTTGCTAAATATTGCATACACAACATTTACTTGTCCTAATATGGCATGATGAGCGTTTGCTATTTAAGCCAAGATCGCACGTTCTGCCTATTCGGCACGACATATATAATATTTTATTATATATGTATTTATATATATATATTTTATATAATATTATATATATTTAGATATATATATCTTATTATATATATATATATATGTCGTGCGAATAGGCAGAAACTTGCCGATCTTGGCTTAATAGCAACTCTCTTTGCATATAGGACAAGTGAAAATGTGTGTATGCTAATAATTTCGCAAAATCATTCTGACTAACATAAAAAAATATATTGATTGTGTTTGTATAGTACTAAAATAATGTAAACGTATTTAATATATATTTAGTGGGGTTAGGCTAAAATAAATTGTTTTTGTTATAATAAGGTTAGGTAAGTTTTCTAAGTCCTTTGGTGCAAAATAAAAAAATTTTTTCATTAGCATTATGAAAAAATAAATCTTTAAACGTAATAAGAGAAAATTTCAGAAAAGGACTTAATTTTAAATGAAGTATCTTGCTAATTGACCAGTTTTACATATTCGGCCGACATATATATATATATATATATATATATATATATAAGTAGTAACTTTTCTTCTGGGGGAGGAACTTCGGTTTAGGCCTTTCACTGGGCGAGGAACTTCGGGTTTAGGCCTTCATGAGCGTGGATCCGGTCTTGGACCAAGGCAGCTGGAGGGTCACCTTTTCACACCTAGGTGTTACTTCCGGTTTTTGACCATGACTCGCCCTCGAGACTACCTCACCCTGGACCCCCCAAACAATACCCCCACCCCCACGACCCCGCCTTGCGACCCGCCGTCGCGCCGCGCCGCCCGCGCACCCGCGCGCCCCGCCCCGCCGCCCGCGCGCCCGCGCACCCGGCGCGCCCCGCCCGCGCCCCGCGCGCCCCGCCCCACCCCGCGCGCCGCCCGCGGCCCCTTCGTGCCTTCTGCTGCGCCTTCTGCAGGTCGTCGGATCGCCCCCGGCGCCTCGAATTTTTTTTTCTTTGATCTCCTGGATCAAGGTTTTTTTGGATTCCCCCTACGGGGTTCGAATTTTTTTGAATTTCATTTTCTTGTGCTCTCCATCTCTCGGATCAAGTTTTTAAGGTTCACCCTCTCACTTTCACCCCCATCCCAAAATTTCGCGATATTTACAAGTTTTCTTGCATTCCCCTATGGAGGTTTTCGAAATTCTCATCTTCCTTGGATCAAAATTTTTAAGGTTCCCCTCCCACTTTCACCCCCAACCCAAAAATTTCTCGATGATACAAGTTTTGGATTCCACCCTATGGGGTTTTCGAATTCTCCAATTCTCGGTCAAGGTTTTTTTTTTGGGTACCCCTCCTTTTCACCCCCCCATCCCAATTTTTTTTTTTTTCAACTTCGATAATACAAAGACTCTATTTCGGAATCAAGGTTTTTTTTGATTCCCCCTCTGGGGGTGTTGAATTTCTCCATCTCCTCACTGCACAAGGGATTCCTCCAAATTCACCCCAACCCAAAAATTTCTCGATGATACAAGTTGTGGGATTCTCCTATAGGGTTTTCGAAATTCTCCATCTTTTTAGATCAAGTTTTTTGGATCTCCCTAGAGGGTTTTCGAAATTCTCATTCTCCTTGGATCCAAGCGTTTTTTTGGGATTGTCCCTATTCCACCCCACCCCCCAATCCCAAAAATTACTAATATTACAAGTTTTTGGTTTCCCCCTATGGGGGTTTCGAAATTCTCCAATCCTGGAGCAAGGTTTTTTTGGTTTCCTCCCTCTGGGGGTAGCATGCAGGAACTACTCTCTGGGGCATGGTGTTCTCTCTTACTTACAAGGTCAAAACAAGTGTGACGTCAGTATTCCTCTCATAATGTGTTTACTCGACGGTCAGTGCGTACGCGATGACCCCACACCACACAAGCTGAATCATGTCGAACTTTCAGTTCATTCAAGTTATACGGGGATATAGTACCTACATATTGGAGGAAAACATTTTCATCTCAGAAAGAAACATTTTTTTTCGTTATACCCACAATTTTTTACAACACAGTCTAGCCCATTTTCATCTCAGGTTATCCCCGATGTAACTCCTCCCCATTCCCAACCCCTCACACTCCAACCAAACACTCAACAAATTTTCACTAATAACCCCAATTTTTTCGTTTTACCTTTTAGTTCATTAAAGGTAAGAAGTGAACATGCATCAGAACGTCACCCATCACTTTCGTTAAATTCACTATCACAAATTTTACATATCTACGAAAGTTAAATAGCACTTTTACTTTAACATCTTCAAAAACACTCTCATAATCATTGAATACTACAAAAAATACCTTTATACATTTCCAATCAACATGAAATACTCAAAAAAATCATTCGAACACCCCAAATCACCTTGAATCTCCGAACACCTTCATAAGTATCTTGCCCTCATTTGAACACCTTCATAAACACTCTCATAATCTTTGTTAACTTCAAAACACTTTGAATACTCCATAAAAACCCTTGAAACCTTCAAAACACCTTCAAAGCACTTCTTAATATTGAACACACTCCAAAACACCTTTTGAACACCTTTGAACACCTTTGTACAATTCCAAACAACACTGAAACACTTCCAAAAAAACACCATTGATACTCCAATTACCCATGACTACTACTAAAACACGGCTTGGAATTCAATCAAAACACCCTTCAACCCCTTCAAACACCTTGAACACCTTCAAAACACTTTGATATCGTTTTAAAACTAATTTCTCACACCCACTTATATCATCTTTTTATCGGTAATTATTTCGACTACACTTCCCTCATCAATTTCCAACAAATTTTACTCGTTTTAACCCTTTTTTCATTTAAAGTTAATAGGGGGACAATCACTTTGTAACAAGATATTCAACACACACACCACACACACGACACAAACACCCAACACCAAACACACACCCACAAACACCCACGAAAACTAAACCTAAACTTACTAACCTACATACCCTAAAAACTTTTCCTAAACCTAGCCTACCCTAAACCTAACCGAATATCTAACCTAACCTAACCTAACCTAAACCTTAACCTACAAACCTCACCTAAACCAAGAACTAACCTAACCGAAACCTAACCTTACTAACATAACTAACCTATTAACTACCTAACCAAGCCGAACTAACTTACCTAAATAACTACCTAACCTATCTAACTCGCCTTACCTAACCCTAACTTACTAACCTACCTAACCTAACTTAACTTACCTAACGAAACCTAACTACCCTAACCTAACCTACCTTAACCTAACCTAACTAACCTACTAGCTAAACTAACCTAAACCTTGCCCTACCTAACTTAACTAACACTACCTATCTAACTAGCCTAACCTAACTAACCTAGCCTAACCTAAACTTAACTTACCTAACTAACCTAACCTACCTAACCTACCTAACCTAACTAACCTAACGAACTAACCTTCTATCAACCTAACCTAACTTAACCTAACCTAACCTAGCGAACATAACCTTACTAACATAACCTAACTAACCTATCCTAAACCAGCCTAACCGAAACCTAACCATACTAACCTACCCTAACTAACTTAAACCTTCCCTAAACGAACTAACAAACCTAACGTAACCTAACTTACATAACCTAACTAACCTAACCTAGCCTAACTAACTAACTAGCCTAACCTAACTTAACCTAACCTAACCTATCCTAACCTAGCCTAACCTAACCTAACTAGCCTAACCTAACTTACCGAACTAACCTATCCTACCTAACCTAACCTTACCTACATAACCTAACTAACATTTTAACCTAACGAACTAACCTAACCCTAACTTAACCTAACCTAAACTAGCGAACTAACCTTACCTAACATAACCTACCCTAAAACTATCCTAGCCTTGCCTAACTAAACCTAACCTTACCTAACCTCCCTAACCTAATTAACTTACCAAACCGAACTAAATAACCTAACTAACTAACTAAACTCGCTAACCACTAACCTAGGCCTAAAACCTAACTTACCTAACCTACCTATCTAATCTAGCCTAACCTAACTAACCTAGCCTAACCTAACTAACCTATACTAACCTATCCTACCCTAACCTAACCTAACCTTTACCTAAACATTAACCTAACCTTAACCTATCATAACCTAACCCAACCTAGCGAACCTATCTTAACCTAACCTAAAATATATTGGAAACCCCCCTAAATACATTAGAGTATAGAAATTACTTTGAACGACTCCTTTTGGATATTTCCAAATTAGTTTTGAAAACTTTATCGTAAAATCGAACATTATTTTCTTGTTGGTAAAACACACTCAATGGTAGAAATATTTACTCGATTTCCGAATAGAAGCACTGTCTTCGCTCTGAGAGACTCATTGTGGGTCAGCCCTTCCCCAACACATGGTGTAATGCGGTTCACACCTAAGGTAGATTTAAGATAATCATGAACACCTGGATCAACTCAGGACAGACAGGCGCCATGTAATGCGGTTCACACCCAAGGTAGAACATATCACCTGCGTCAACTCAGGACAGCCAGGCGCCATGAAATGCGGGTAACATCCAAGATAGAATATAATACCAGTATATCCTTACTGAAACACCTAGGTCAATCGTCACCCTAAAGCAACTAATTTTGGTGAGGTCATTACTTTTTTAGTTCATTTTAAAATAATAAGGGGAAGATTGAGATATAACATTTGTATTCTACCTCAATACATTTTTTTTCATGGTAAGGTTTGATTTAAACTTATATGTCTTAAAAATTTTTTTTAAACTTTTCTCTTTTTAAAAGAATGAAAACATATTAATTTTTGGTGTAACAAAAACGATCTAAACATCATAAATCCCCTCTCTAAGTCTTGTTTTCCAAGTTTCCCCTCACATCGGTACCTTTTAAAATTTTAATATATTTCATTAGCATATAATGTGGAGAAATTTGCAAACCTCACCCGTAAAAGATATAACCAACTAAAAGTTACTTATTTTTTCACTATCCCAAGCATATTCTTCTCGTTAACTTAAATATCTCCCCATTCATGACTTAAAAAAAGCATGATCGTGATGTAAGTATTATGGTAGACATGATTCTCGGTGTTCAGGGAGAGAAAAATCGAAAAAGGTAAGTGTTACATTTTCATGAAGAGATAAATATGAGTTATTAATTCAAATATATCTCCCCTTAAGTTATAATTACTTCCTCATAATAATTTTAAAAGAATTAATCCTTCCTCATATTATTTAAAATGAATTAATCCACTGATACAAGGTAAATAATTTTGCTTACCTTTATATGTTACTCACACATTAGGCTCAATGTTTTTAATATATTGTTTAATATCTGTGAAAAGTTCTCTCCAAAAATTTAAATTTTCCCCTTCTTTGTGTTGTACCATCTATGCAAAATACACAGATTATACTGTCGATTAAATATTTGACTGACAAAGTTTCAGGTATATTGTTTTCCAAAATATAATATACCCGATATCACTCCACTCCGTTGCCATTTTCATCATGAATTTATGTGAATCAAGTTCATTTTCTAACCAATTTTTAACATCGCTGAAAATTCTTTCACTCAATGTTTCACCTTTTTTCTTTAAAGTTTTTTTGGCTGTTGCAAATTAACCGAA
>NC_069418.1:51442288-51567876 GCF_026875155.1 Cherax quadricarinatus | reverse complement strand
CAAAACTACAGCCCTGTGTCTCCTGACATGAAATTGTGTGCAAAGTCATGGAGAAGATTTCAGGAGGAGATGTGGTCGAACACCTGGAAAGGAACAAGATTATAAATGAAAACCAGCATGGGTTCATGGAAGGCAAATCTTGTATCACAAACCTCCTGGAGTTTTATGACAAGGTAACAGAAGTAAGACACGAGAGAGAGGGGTGGGTAGATTGCGTTTTCCTAGACTACAGGAAGGCCTTTGACACAGTTCCCCACAAGAGATTAGTGCAGAAGCTGGAGGATCAGGCACACGTAAAAGGAAGGGCACTGCAATGGATAAGGGAATACCTGACAGGGAGGCAGCAACGAGTCATGGTACATGAAGAGGTATCACAGTGGGCGCCTGTTACGAGCGGGGTCCCACAGGGGTCAGTTCTAGGACCAGTGCTATTTTTGATATATGTGAACGACATGATGGAAGGACTTTTTTTAATAGAATACGGCATATCAGCAGAGAAGCGGCTTATAAACCGTATGGCAGGAGAGGTGCAGCAGTCATAGGTCGTGTCACATTTGTTCAATGTGGAAGTAGGTCGTGCCCAAGAATTAGGCAAGCGAAGAATTCCTAAGTATTAAGATCCCAAGAAGTTGCAGTGTCTGACAGATTTGTAGATGAATGGTTCAGAGAACCGACATGTTGATAAATTAGACACATGTGCAACTCTTGGGTATCTTTATCGAGGAAACGTTTCGCCACACAGTGGCTTCATCAGTCCATACGTAGGAGAAACTTGAAGAACAGGAGGAGAATGAGGTAATCAGTCCCTCAACCTTGAGTCGATGTGTTCAGTCCATCAATCTTGAATAGAATACGGCATATCAGCGGAGAAGCGGCTTATAAACCGTATGCAGGAGGAGGTGCAGCAGTCATAGGTCGTGTCACATTTGTTCAATGTGGAAGTAGGTCATGCCCAAGAATTAGGCAAGCGAAGAATTCCTAAGTATTAAGATCCCAAGAAGTTGCAGTGTCTGACAGATTTGTAGATGAATGGTTCAGAGAACCGACATGTTGATAAATTAGACACATGTGCAACTCTTGGGTATCTTTATCGAGGAAACGTTTCGCCACACAGTGGCTTCATCAGTCCATACGTAGGAGAAACTTGAAGAACAGGAGGAGAATGAGGTAATCAGTCCCTCAACCTTGAGTCGATGTGTTCAGTCCATCAATCTTGAATAGAATACGGCATATCAGCGGAGAAGCGGCTTATAAACCGTATGGCAGGAGAGGTGCAGCAGTCATAGGTCGTGTCACATTTGTTCAATGTGGAAGTAGGTCGTGCCCAAGAATTAGGCAAGCGAAGAATTCCTAAGTATTAAGATCCCAAGAAGTTGCAGTGTCTGACAGATTTGTAGATGAATGGTTCAGAGAACCGACATGTTGATAAATTAGACACATGTGCAACTCTTGGGTATCTTTATCGAGGAAACGTTTCGCCACACAGTGGCTTCATCAGTCCATACGTAGGAGAAACTTGAAGAACTACACTTGAACTATACTTGAACTAACTACACGAATACCACCTGGTGGTTCACACTTACACTCGCTCACTCATTTGACCATAAACAGAAATATTAATCTCAGTCTTAAAATAATGAATCCTGTGATACTCCAATACTGAAACTATATACTGTGCCAAAACAAAAGCATTCACATTGCTAAACTCACAAACTAGTAATTAGTCACTTAGCCATAATACCAACTTACCTCATAATTTGTAATATTTTACAATTAAGAATAAAACTAAGTATGCCCGAAATGCCTAGCCATGCTAAGCGTTCTAGTGGTACACTCTGTAATCACAATTTTACTACATGTAAACCAAACAATAACCAAATTTCTGTAAACTCAGCATTGTAATCCTTATAGAGAATAAACTTTGAATTTGAATCAAGGTTGAGGGACTGATTACCTCATTCTCCTCCTGTTCTTCAAGTTTCTCCTACGTATGGACTGATGAAGCCACTGTGTGGCGAAACGTTTCCTCGATAAAGATACCCAAGAGTTGCACATGTGTCTAATTTATCAACATGTCGGTTCTCTGAACCATTCATCTACAAAAATGATGGAAGGAATAGACTCTGAAGTGTCTCTGTTCGCAGATGACGTGAAGTTGATGAGAAGAATTAAATCGGACGAGGATGAGGCAGGACTGCAAAGAGACCTGGAGAGGCTGGACATGTTTTCCAGTAACTGGCTTCTCGAATTCAATCCAGCCAAATGCAAAGTCATGAAGATTGGGGAGGGGCAAAGAAGACCGCAGACAGAGTATAGGCTAGGTGGACAAAGACTACAGACCTCACTCAGGGAGAAGGACCTTGGGGTGACCATAACACCGAGCACATCACCGGAGGAACACATCAACCAAATAACCGCTGCAGCATACGGGCGCCTGGCAAACCTGAGAATAGTGTTCTGATACCTTAATAAGGAATCGTTCAAGACACTGGGACACTGTGTATGTTTTGGCCCTACTGGAGTATGCAGCACCAGTCTGGAAAACCCCCAACCCGGGCAAGCACGTCAAGAATTAGAGAAAGTACAAAGGTTTGCAACAAGGCTAGTCCCAGAGCTCAAGGGAATGTCGTACGAGGAAAGGTTAAGGGAAATCGGACTGACGACACTGGAGGACAAAGGGTCAGGGGAGACATGATAACGACATACAAGATACTGCGGGAATAGACAAGGTGGACAGAGATAGGATGTTCCAGAGAGGGGGCACAGGGACAAGGGGTCACAACTGGAAGCTGAAGACTCAGACGAGTCACAGGGACGTTAGGAAGTATTTCTTCAGTCATAGAGTTGTCAGCAAGTGGAATAGCCTAGCAAGTGAAGTAGTGGAGGCAGGAACCATACATAGTTTTAAGAAGAGGTATGACAAAGCTCAGGAAGCAGAGAGAGAGAGGATCCAGTAGCGATCAGTGAAGAGGCGGGGCCAGGAGCTGAGTCTCGACCCCTGCAACCACAATTAGGTGAGTACAATTAGGTGAGTACACTGACACACACACTGACACACACACATACACACATATACACACACATACACACACACACACACACACACACACACACACACACACACACACACACACACACACACACACACACACACACACACACACACACACACACATTAGTTTAATATCTTTATGCACCCCATACCCATCCTGTGGGCGGTAGTCAAAAGATTACAAAGGTACATAATGGGTCCAGGGACTGGGCCCCAAAGTTATGATAGCTGAACTAGTTACAAAGGTAATGAACTCCAGGTAGATCTGGTCACAATCATGGCAAGTTACAGAGGTAATGAATCAGCTTCACTCCTATACATGGTTACAGTCATGAACAAATTACAAAGTAATGAACCACTGATACGTCCACACCTGGTCACAATTGTAATGAGTTATAAATACAAATATTAAGTGGATCATACACCCACACTAGCGCCTTCCATGGTCTGGGTGTTTTGTATCTTTTTGTCCCCTTTAGATGGTGTGCCTGGCAATATGAGTTATAGCACTGTCTTTCCTGTACTGAAGAGTGAGAGAAAGATGCATCATAATATACACTAGTCCCAAATCTGCACATGAAAATCATTCCCTATGTAAGCAAAAGACTCGGCAGGCGGTGCAACCTCTCGTCATTGACAAGCAAGGGCGCCACGAGTACATCAAGAGACAACACAATAAAGTCAGGGGCCCAAGACTGTTCAACTGCCTCCCAGCATACATAAGGGAAAATACCAATAGACCCCTCCCTGTCTTCAAGAGGGAGCCGGACAAGCACCTAATGTCAGTACCTGACCAGCAAGGCTGTGGTTCATACGTTGGATAGTGTGCAGCCAGCAGTAATAGCCTGGTTGATCAGGCCCTGATCCACCATGAGGCCTGGTCACAGACCAGGCCGCGGGGGCGTTGACCCCCAGAACACTTTTCAGATATACACATGACGTGGTACTTAGCCCACGTGTGCACCTTGGCCCACGAGATGTATACACATTGGCTCACGTGACATGTGCACCTTGTCTCACATGTGCACCTTGGCCTACATGGCATGTGCAGGCTGGTGTAGAGGTGCTGGGTGGCCCCCACACTGGTGGTGAGTGCCGGCATCCTGACGAGGTGCGGTCGATGAGGACTCACCTCTGGCTGATGTAAACACACCAAGATGGCGAGCAACCCCAGTCCTGCTCTACCCTACAGGTTAGTGGTTTACATTCTTTGCTCCTTTCCGTCTTGTATTTTCTTTTTTGCCTGCCACTTCCCTCCCTCCCTCCTTACCTTCCTTCTTTCTTTTACTTCCCTCTCCGTTTTTCTCCTATGCCCTTCTTCTCTATCTCCCTCTTTCCCCTCATTCCCTCCTTAGCTCCCTCAAGTGGTAGCATCTTCATCTCACATCTGAAGGACCTGGGTTCGATCCCAGCTCTAGTGGAAACGTCGGGTATATCTCTTTAAGTTACAGCACAGAATTCAACGATTCCCTTTTCTTTTGACTATGTTAAGTTACCACACACAATCCAACAATTCCACATTTTTAACAAGGTTAACAAATTAGCAAATTTATACCAACAGTTAAGTTCAGTTATCATATATTGCATAAATTACGTAGGATAACCCAGGACAGGTCCGATACTTTGGATCAAGAGCCTCCAATCCTCATAAGCTGTATTAACCATTAAACATGGAAGGTTTCCTTCAGATGAGGTAAACTTGAGATAATTCACAGAAAAGTTTACCACACAACAGGATTGTAAAATATAATCAGCAAATTCGCACCTACGTCCCCAACTTTGGGGCCCAGTCCCTGGACCCATTATGTACCTCTGTATGTAATCTTTTGGCTACCGCCCACAGGATGGGTATGGTTGTGCATAACGAAGATGTTAGCCTAACGCTTCCCATGAATAGTGCCATCTTTTTAGGAAGAATATACCAGTTTTGAAGGTTTGAAGACGATCAGAAGAAGCTGTCTTACGTTACTGAAACCACAACTGGGAATGGTCAATTAATGACCAGAGGACACCTGCACATATCAGTAGTTGCATGATCCTTTTCCCTACTTCAAAGATATCACTGTTGAAAATCGGAAGCCTGTGTAATGAAGCTTTCTCAGGTTGTACATTCCCCAGGGCAGGTTCCTTGATTCTGGTGAAGGGCCCTTATTCCAAGGAATTGAACTCCCTTGCCCACCTTAATTAGCTCGAGCCTCATTTCCCCAGGCGCTACATAACATCCCCTTGGATTTAGTGTTTCCTCCTAATTAATAATAGTAATCAAGCAAGAAATGGCAACTTCGTTATTCCTTTCAGGGATACCTAAATATAACAATGAAGATAAGGAAATATTAATGATGCGTGGAAAAGTAGTGGAAAATTTTCTGCATATACATGTATGCTTCAGTGTATTCCATACATGCCTAAAATGTATTGCATAAGTATGGACTTTTCCACTCTCAAGGGATGGTCTTTCGTGTCGGTGGGGGCTCTTGATCCAAGGGATTGGACCTGCCCTGGGTTATTCTAGGTAATTTACATCATGTATGATAATTGTATGTATGTGTACCCGTGCCTAAATAAACTTACTTAATCCTTGGGTTAAGCCTGAATGCCTTCCAGTCCCTCAGGTGCTGTGACTCCTATAGGTTTAGTGTTCCCCATGTGGGCTTTTCTATGTAGAAATAAAACACTATTAACCTTCCTTTGTGACAAACATTTCTTCTTGGAAATAAACATTGTGTATTGTTAGCTAGTTTAATATCTTTATTATGCACCCCATACCCATCCTGTGGGCGGTAGGGCTGTATAGTCCTTGTGGCTTAGCGCTTCTTTTTTGATTATAATAATAATAATGTGGGCGGTAGTCAAAAGATTACAGAGGTACATAATGGGTCCAGGGACTGGGCCCCATTCAATTCAATTCAAGTTTATTCTCTATAAGGGTTACAATGTGGGGTTTACAGGTTTTGGGTATTGTGTGGTCTACATGTTATAAAATACTAATTACAGAGGGGGCACTAGGACACCTAGCATGGCTAGGCATTTCCAGCAGACTTAGATTAATTCTTAACATTAAATCCTTACATTATTATTATTATAATCAAGGGAGAAGCGCTAAACCCGGTGGATTATACAGCGCCTGGGGAGGATGTGGAAGGCATTCAGGCTTAATTCGGGGAACTGGAGCACAGATTCAATTCCCTAAATCAAGAGCCCCTCACCAACATCAAGGAACCTTCCTTGAGGGGTTAAATCCTTACAGATTATGGTATTAAGGCTAAGTGACTACATCATAATTTGTGAGTTTAGCAATGTGAATGCTTTTGTTTTGGCACAATACAAAGTGTCTATATTGGAGTATCATAGGCAAACTTATGACTTGAGTATTGTTCAGTGCATGTTTGTTCTGACCAATATGCGGTTGCAGGGGTCGTGTCACAGTGTGTACGCACCTAATTCACCTATGTGTGTGTACATTAAGTTACATGTTGTTGCAGGGTCGAGTCTCGGCTCCTGGCTCTGCTTCATTGTTGGTTGCAATTAGGTTCACTCTCTTGGCTTCAAGAACCTAATCGTACATCTTAAAACTATGTATAGATTCTGCTTTTACCACTTCATTATTCAGATTATTCCACTTCCTGACTACTCTAAGGCTGAAGAAATACAAACGACCCTGTGGCTCTTCTGGGTTTTTCATCGTGTTTCTGTTTCCCATCTCTCAAACAATCTGTCCCTGTTCACCCTATCAATTCCTCAGTATTTTTTACATTATCATGTCACTCCTTAGTCCTGTCCTCAAGTGTCATCTGGCTGAGTTCCCTTAACCTCTCCTCATAGGACATAGCCCTTAACTCTCGGACTAGTCTTGTTGCAAAGCTCTGCATTTTCTCCAAATTTTAGACACGTTTGACTAGGCGTGGGTTGCTTACTGGTGCTGCACACTCCAATGTACACTCCTGATGTACACAGTATACATTGTAGTGATGATTCCTTAGTTACATGACTAAAATCTGGTCTTAGATTTGCCAGAGGCACATTTGCTGCAGCAGTCACTTGGTTGATGTGTACCAAGAATAAAAAGGCACAATACTGTAATTGGAACAATACACAAATAACCTGCACGTCGGAGAGTGAGACTTAGGACTTTTCTGTCTGACTTGACCCCTCAAGGGAGGTTCCTTGAAGCTGGTGAGGGGCTCTTGATCTAGGGAATTGGATCTGTGCTCCGATTTCCTGAATTGAGTCTGAATACCTTCCATCCCCCCCCCCCCTATATGCGCTGTATAATCCTACGGGTTTAACGCTCCCCCATGATTATAATTATGTCTGACTTAAGTCAGGTTTTCGGCCTTTGCCCACCAAACCTATATTTAGTCAGCACTCTTCTTTGTCCTTCTCCAAACTTCATAACTTTGCACTTGCTGGGTTAAACTCCAGTAGCCACTTGTCAGACCAGACTTGCAACCTATTCAAATCCTTTTGTAGTCTTTTCTGGTCCACGTCTACTTGTATTCTTATTACTTTCACATCATATATGATCAAGGATACTCCAAACTGTATCCCTTCCATCGTGTCATTCACTTATACAAAAAAAAAAAAAAATAGCACTGGTCCCAGTAATGACCCTTATAGAACCCCACTTGTGACATTCACCCATTCCGGCATCTCTTCATGGATAATCACCTGTCGTTTCTTTCTTGTCAGGTATGCCTTGGTTAATAATAGTTCTTTCCTTCATTCCTGCCTGTTTCTCTAGCTTTAGTACCAGTTTCCTGTGGGGGGGGGATAATGGGGGATTATTATATATAGTTGAGTTTGTGGGGGATGATCTCACACTTATTATGAAGTTATGAAGTTTGGAGAAGTACAAAGAAGAGTGCTGACTAAATATAGGTTTGGTGGGCAAAGGCCGAAAACCTGACTTAAGTCAGACATAATTATAATCATGGGGGAGCGTTAAACCCGTAGGATTATACAGCGCATATAGGGGGGGGGGATGGAAGGTATTCAGACTCAATTCAGGAAATCGGAGCACAGATCCAATTCCCTAGATCAAGACAAGTTACAAAGGTAATGATCTAGATTGGTCACAATCATGACAAGTTATAAGGTAATGAGCTCCAGGAAGAGCTGGTCACAATCATGACAAGTTACAAAGGTAATGAATCGTAACCATGTATGGGCGTGTTTATGATTCATTACCTTTGTAACTTGTCATGATTGTGACCAGCTCTTCCTGGAGCTCATTACCTTATAACTTGTCATGATTGTGACCAATCTAGTTCATTACCTTTGTAACTTGTCATGAGTGACCAATTCTACCTGGAGCTCATTACCTTTATAACTTGTCATGATTGTGACCAATCTAGTTCATTACCTTTGTAACTTGTCATGAGTGACCAGCTCTACCTGGAGCTCATTATCTTTGTAACTTGGTCATGATTGTAACCAGGTCTAGTTCATTACCTCTGTAACTTGCTCAGCTATCAAAACTTTGGAGTCCAGTCCCTGGACCAATTATGTACCTCTGTAATCTTTTGACTACCGCCCACAGGATGGGTATGGGGTGCATAATAAACATATTAAACTAAAAAATCTCACACTTATGATCCTGCCTCTCAGCTCATTGCCAACTAAAGTGAAATATCTCTCTAATTTGTGTATGACATCCACTGCAGCCACCATTATTACATTGCTTGGTTCATTCAGTTTCTTAACTGTACTATTAAACTGAAGAAATGCCTCTCGATATTCATTTATCTAACCTTATCCATACCCAAGAAGAGTGTTTTGTATGCCATAATCATTATTATTATTATTATCACACTGGCCGATTCCCACCAAGGCAGGGTGGCCCGAAAAAGAAAAACTTTCACCATCATTCACTCCATCACTGTCTTGCCAGAAGGGTGCTTTACACTACAGTTTTTAAACTGCAACATTAACACCCCTCCTTCAGAGTGCAGGCACTGTACTTCCCATCTCCAGGACTCAAGTCCGGCCTGCCGGTTTCCCTGAACCCCTTCATAAATGTTACTTTGCTCATACTCCAACAGCACGTCAAGTATTAAAAACCATTTGTCTCCATTCACTCCTATCAAACACGCTCACGCATGCCTGCTGGAAGTCCAAGCCCCTCGCACACAAAACCTCCTTTACCCCCTCTCTCCAACCTTTCCTAGGCCGACCCCTACCCCGCCTTCCTTCCACTACGGACTGATACACTCTTGAAGTCATTCTGTTTCGCTCCATTCTCTCTACATGTCCGAACCACCTCAACAACCCTTCCTCAGCCCTCTGGACAACAGTTTTGGTAATCCCGCACCTCCTAACTTCCAAACTACGAATTCTCTGCATTATATTCACACCACACATTGCCCTCAGACATGACATCTCCACTGCCTCCAGCCTTCTCCTCACTGCAACATTCATCACCCATGCTTCACACCCATATAAGAGCGTTGGTAAAACTATACTCTCATACATTCCCCTCTTTGCCTCCAAGGACAAAGTTCTTTGTCTCCACAGACTCCTAAGTGCACCACTCACCCTTTTCCCCTCATCAATTCTATGATTCACCTCATCTTTCATAGACCCATCCGCTGACACGTCCACTCCCAAATATCTGAATACATTCACCTCCTCCATACTCTCTCCCTCCAATCTGATATTCAATCTTTCATCACCTAATCTTTTTGTTATCCTCATAACCTTACTCTTTCCTGTATTCACCTTTAATTTTCTTCTTTTGCACACCCTACCAAATTCATCCACCAATCTCTGCAACTTCTCTTCAGAATCTCCCAAGAGCACAGTGTCATCAGCAAAGAGCAGCTGTGACAACTCCCACTTTGTGTGTGATTCTTTATCTTTTAACTCCACGCCTCTTGCCAAGACCCTCACATTTACTTCTCTTACAACCCCATCTATAAATATATATAAACAACCACGGTGGCATCACACATCCTTGTCTAAGGCCTACTTTTACTGGGAAAAAATTTCCCTCTTTCCTACATACTCTAACTTGAGCCTCACTATCCTCGTAAAAACTCTTCACTGCTTTCAGTAACCTACCTCCTACACCATACACCTGCAACATCTGCCACATTGCCCCCCTATCCACCCTGTCATACGCCTTTTCCAAATCCATAAATGCCACAAAGACCTCTTTAGCCTTATCTAAATACTGTTCACTTATATGTTTCACTGTAAACACCTGGTCCACACACCCCCTACCTTTCCTAAAGCCTCCTTGTTCATCTGCTATCCTATTCTCCGTCTTACTCTTAATTTTTTCAATAATAACTCTACCATACACTTTACCAGGTATACTCAGCAGACTTATCCCCCTATAATTTTTGCACTCTCTTTTATCCCCTTTCTATTCCCTCTTCTATCCCCTATTCTTGTGTTCTGCATTTAGTAGTATACTCCAGGTATACCAGCTTAGTTTATATGTTAATTTGACTGTGGATGCACTCTCTGCAGTTTCTCAAGCTTCATTTTGTGTTTCTCTAGGTGAGTATTCCACACAGGTGTACACAGTGTGGTATGGGTCACACATATGTCAAGTGTGACTTGAATGAATCTTAATTTGCAAAATTTGCCTGTACTGCTGATGTTATGTTTGTGTCAACGAAGTGTGTACACTCACCCAGTTGTGTTTGCAACAGATAAGGCACAGCTCCTGGCCCAACCATTAACTCTTGCCATCCAGTTTTACTGATTCCTGACCTCTTGAAACTGTACATTGTGTGTGTGTGTGTGCTTTCATCACTGCTTCGTCTAAAAATGTTTAGTGTCACTTACCATCCTGGGACTTAAAAAAGTACACTTCATAATCTCCCCAAGGCTTGTCTGTGTCCTCTGGTTATTTCTCCCCACATCTCAAACAGCCTGTCCATATCCATTCTATATAATCCCCTGACCTGTGAATTCTGTATAATAATATTTCTTCCAGTTTTCTCTTCTAGTGTTGGTAGATTAATTTCATGTCTCTCCTCATAGTCCATTCCTCTCAGTTCTGGGACCAATCTCTTATCCAACCTCTGGAACTTCTTTCAAGTCTACACACTTGATCAAGTGCAGCCTCTTTGCTAGCACCACACATTCCAAGATAGGCCTAATGCCCACTTAACCCTCTTTCCTTTCTAGGCTCTATAAATCTCTTGTATTACTACAAAGTTTATTTGTAATGCATGACCTTCCTCTTCTGAAGTCATGTTGGTGAGGAATGCTCTGAGAAATTAACCACTTAAAAGTAATTCAGCAAGTCTGTTCCTTATTCTCATTTTTTCCCTAGTACATTACACTCTTCACTTGTTAGTGTTACTAGTTTGTGGTCAGAGCTTCCTGCCTGTCACCTCTCTTAAATATTGGTTTGCTATCTTCCACTCATTTGGCATTTCGCCTGACAATAATTTGCTTAGGATCAGTGTGAGTGGCTTGCATTGATTTCAACTTCTAATGTTCAGGGTGATATGCCATTTGGTCCTGATAATTTTTATGTATCTGTGATCATACCAGTTACCTTAATTTCCATAACTGCAATAATGTCCCAAGTTCCTTTATTTTACTCCTTCATTTAATATATGGGGTTCTACACACATTACTTTGACATTTCCATCTGATTTTTGAATGTCAGATCAAAAGTAGTGCATATCTTGTAGGGTTGATAAGAATATACAAGACTGGTGGTGTAATAAAGTTGGTAGAATTACCGACAATATGTAAAGTAAAAGGGCACAAGTGCAACTAACGTGACATTTTTATTGTGGCAACGTTTCGCTCTCCAGAAGCTTTGTCAAGCCATTACAAACAGTACATGGACACAGAGAGTATATATAGGCTCAGAGTGAGGTGCAGTACTAGTGGTGGTAGTGGTAGTAGTAGTAGTAGTAGTAGTAGTAGTAGTAGTAGTAGTAGTGGTGGTAGTAGTAGTAGTAGTAGTAGTAGTAGTAGTAGTAGTAGTAGTAGTAGTAGTAGTAGTAGTAGTAGTAGTAGTAGTAGTAATACAATATGTTAGAACAATTAACTTGCACATGAGTAAAAGGATATAAAAGCTATTACTTGGGTAACAAAAATAGGTTAGACAAATATTTCTATTGGAGGCTGGATAGAGGCAGCCTGTTTCAATGTTTATTCTCTGTAATGTGCTTTGTGTAGTATTAACAGAAGAGACTATGTGATGGCAGGGTTTACTGTTTTCAGGAGTAGTTAATTGTTCTAACATATTGTATTACTACTACTACAACTTATATCACTACTACTACTACTACAAAGTTTATTCTCTATAAGGATTACAATGCTGAGTTTACAGAATTTGGTTATTGTGTGGTTTACATGTAGTAAAATACTAATTACAGAGGGTACCACTAGAACACCTAGCATGGCTAGGCATTTTGGGCAGACTTAGATTAATTCTTAACTTTAAAATATTACAAATTGTGAGGTAAGTTGATATTATGGCTAAGTGACTAAATACTAGTTTGTGAGTTTAGCAATGTGAATGCTTTTGTTTTGGCACAGTACAAGTACAGTACTGTACTTGTATTGTACTGAGCCTATAATATAGCCACTGTGTCCATGTACTGTTTGTAACTGCTTGACAAAGCTCCTGGAGAGCGAAACATTGCCACAATAAAAATGTCACATTAGTTGCATTTGTGTCCTTTTACTTTACAAGAGTGGTGGTGCTAATGGGTGTGCTGGTGTTTTGTGGGGGAGAGAAGAGAGGGAAGAAGGTTCAAGTGATGTTCATGGTGGTGAATCATTTGAAAGTGATAATGTCTTTTAGTCCTACACCACATGAAAACACTTCTGGAGCAGAGGCACAGACATTGGCCTCTACCCCAGAACAACAGATATTAGAGCCAGCAAATAAAACCCCCCTAAATTTCACCAATACGACATTTGTCTTTGCAAACATACAGGGTCTAAGGCCGTCAAAAAACAAAATTCCTTACATCAAGGGACTGCTCAAGGAGTCAAATGCAATGTTTGCAGCATTCACAGAGACCCACATAAAGGATCATTATGATAACGAAATATGGATCCCAGGTTATAACCTATTCTGATGCGACAGACTAAACAGGCAACAAAGGGGATTTGACCTGTATGTCACAGAGTCGCTCCTTTGCACAGAACTACTAAACACCTCAAATGATGTAGTTAAAGTTTTGGTGGTAAAGATCAAAAACCAAAACCTTGTTATTGTGGTAGTATACAAGCCTCCAGATGCAACTTCCCAGCAATTCCAGGAGCAGCTTGAGAAAATTGACCAGTGTCTGGAAAATCTCCCACCCCAAACATCTTACTACTAGATTTCAACCTGAGACACATAAAATGGAGGAGTATAGCAAACAATGTTTTAGCAGAGATCACCCCAGGAGGCAGCTCAGATGAAAATTCACACACACACGAACTATTAAATCTCTGCAACAAATTCACCTTAAACCAGCAAATAGTAGATCCTACAAGACTAGAAAATATGCTGGACCTCATCTTCACTAACAATGATGATCTGATACATAATATAACTGTATCAAAGACAATTCACTTAGATCACAACATAATAGAGGTACAGACATGTATGCACAGGGCTCCGTATCAGCAAAATGTAAGCAGTCATGAAGGTCTCTTTACGAAATTCAATTTCAATAACAAAAACATACAATGGGATCAAGTAAACCATGTTCTAAATGAAACAAGCTGGGAAGATATCCTAAACAACATGGACCCGAACATCTGCCTTGAAAAAATAAATTCTGTGGTTCTTGAGATCTGCTCAAGACACATTCCATTAAGAAAAAGAAAGAGAAAATGTTGATAAATTAGACACATGTGCAACTCTTGGGTATCTTTATTGAGGAAACGTTTCGCCACACAGTGGCTTCATCAGTCCATATGTAGGAGAAACTTGAAGAACAGGAGGAGAATGAGGTAATCAGTCCCTCAACCTTGAGTCGATGTGTTAAGTCCATCAATCTTGAATAGAATACGGCATATGAGCGGAGAAGCAGCTTATAAACCGTATGGCAGGAGAGGTGCAGCAGTCATAGGTGGTGTCACATTTGTTCAATGTGGAAGTAGGTCGTGCCCAAGACCGTCGTGTCCTATGTATGGACTGATGAAGCCACTGTGTGGCGAAACGTTTCCTCAATAAAGATACCCAAGAGTTGCACATGTGTCTAATTTATCAACATGTCGGTTCTCTGAACCATTCATCTTCAAAGAGAAAATGTACACTAGAAAGAGAGAGACGTTCCCTATACAGACGAAGGCGAAGAGTCATAGAGCTGCTGAGTGGGGTCAGTATATCTGAAATTGCAAATATCGAACTTAAGCTGAAGGAATCTTATAGGAGACAAGAATCACAGGAAGAACTAAAAGCTATAAAGGAAATTGAAAAAAAAATGAAAATACTTCTTCTCTTATGCCAAATCTAAGGGAAAAACAACATCCAGTATTGGGCTCCTGCTTAAGCGGGATGGGACATACACAGATGATAGCCAAGAATTGAGTGATATACAGTGGACCCCCGCATAACGATGGCATCGCATAGCGATTTTTCCGCATAACGATTACTTTTATCGCAAAATTTTTGCCGCGCATACCGATTAAAAACCCGCATACCGATTTTCGTCCGAGACGCGTCCAATGTGCCCTCAGCCAGCCTCACATGTGCCGCTCCGTCCCATTGTTTACCAGCCAGCCTCCGCGGTAACATCCAAGCATACACTCGGAATATTTCGTATTATTACAGTATTTTCGGTGCTGTTTCTGGAAAATAAGTGACCATGGGCCCCAAGAAAGCTTCTAGTGCCAACCCTACACCTCAAAGGGTAAGAATTACTATAGAGATGAAGAAAGAGATAATTGATAAGTATGAAAGTGGAGTGCGTATAGCCGACCTAGTCAAGCTGTACAAGAAACCCCAATCAACCATCGCTACTATTGTGGGCACCAGAAAGACAATCAAGAAGCTGTTCTTGCCAAAGGTTCAACTGTGTTTTCGAAACAAAGATCGCAATTGATGGAAGATGTTGAGAGACTCTTATTGGTGTGGATAAATGAAAAACAGATAGCAGGAGATAGCGTCTCTCAAGCGATCATATGTGAAAAGGCTAGGAAGTTGCATGAGGATTTAATTAAAAAAATGCCTGCAACTAGTGATGATGTGAGTGAATTTAAGGCCAGCAAAGGTTGGTTTGAGAGATTTAAGAAGCGTAGTGGCATCCATAGTGTGATAAGGCATGGTGAGGCTGCCAGTTCGGACCACAAAGCGGCTGAAAAATATGTGCAGGAATTCAAGGAGTACATAGAAACTGAAGGACTGAAACCTGAACAAGTGTTTAAATTTTGATGAAACAGGCCTGTTCTGGAAGAAAATGCCAAGCAGGACCTACATTACTCAGGAGGAAAAGGCACTCCCAGGACATAAGCCTATGAAAGACAGGCTTACTTTGTTGATGTGTGCCAATGCTACTGGTGATTGCAAAGTGAAGCCTTTATTAGTGTATCACTCTGAACTCCCAGAGCGTTCAGGCAAAAGAATGTCCTCAAGGATAATTGTGTGTGCTGTGGAGGGCAAACAGTAAGGCATGGGTCACTAGGGAATTTTTCTATAACTGGTTACACCATGCATTTGCCCCCAATGTGAAAAATTACCTAACTGAAAAGAAATTAGAACTTAAGTGCCTCCTGGTGTTAGACAATGCCCCTGGTCATCCTACAGACGTGGCAGAGCGACTTTATGGGGACATAGCTTCATTAAGGTGAAGTTTTTGCCTCCTAATACCACTCCTCTCCTGCAGCCCATGGACCAGCAGGTTATTTCCAACTTCAAGAAACTGTACACAAAAGCTCTGTTTGAAAGGTGCTTTGTAATGACCTCAGAAACTCAACTGACTCTAAGAGAGTTTTGGAGAGATCACTTTAATATCCTCAATTGTGTAAACCTTATAGGTAAGGCTTGGGAGGAAGTGACAAAGAGGACCTTGAACTCTGCTTGGAAGAAACTGTGGCCAGAATGTGTAGACAAAAGGGATTTTGAAGGGTTTGAGGCTAACCCTGAGAATCCTGTGCCAGTTGAGGAATCCATTGTGGCATTGGAAAGTCCTTGGGGTTGGAGGTTAGTGGGGAGGATGTGGAAGAGTTGGTGGAGGAGGACAATGAAGAACTAACCACTGATGAGCTGATAGATCAACTTCAAGAGCAAGAGCCAGACCTGAGGAAACTGGTTCAGAGGAGGGGAGAGAGAAATTGAAGAAGTTGCCTACTACAAAGATAAAGGAAATCTGTGCTAAGTGGCTTGAAGTGCAAACCTTCATGGATGAAAATCACCCTCACACAGCTATTGCAAGCCGTGCTGGTGATTATTACACTGACAATGTTGTGAAACACTTTAGGCAAGTCATAAAGGAACGAGAGGTACAGGCCACTATGGACAGATATCTTGTGCGAAAGAAGTCCAGTGACTCTGAAGCTGGCCCTAGTGGCATTAAAAGAAGAAGGGAAGTAACCCAGAAAAGGACTTACTACCTCAAGTCCTAATGGAAGGGGATTCCCCTTCTAAACACTAAACACACTCTCCCCCTCCTCCCATCCCATCAATCATCACCAGATCTTCAATAAAAGTAAGTGTCATTTAATTGTGCATGCCTTTTTCAGTTTGTGTGTATTAAAATTAACATTTCATGTGGTAAAAAAAATTTTTTTTCATACTTTTGGGCGTCTTGCACGGATTAATTTTATTTCCATTATTTCTTATGGGGAAAATTCATTCGCATAACGATTATTTCGCATAACGATGAGCCCTCTTGCACGGATTAAAATCGTTAACCGGGGGTCCACTGTACTGAAGTCCCAATATGACTCAGTGTTTAGCGATCCTCTGCCCACTCTAAGGGTCGACAATCCAAATGAATTCTTTATGAACGAAACCCAAAATTTGGTCATCCCAAAACTCGCGGATATTATTATAACTCCACAAGATTTTGAAGAGGCAATTAATGACATGCCCATGCACTTTGCCCCAGGGCCAGACTCTTGGAATTCCATGTTCATCAAGAACTGCAAGAAGTCCCTATTACGTGCCTTCAGCATTTTATGGAGAGGAAGCATGGACACGGGTCATCCCTTACATACTAAAAACAACAGACATAGCCCCACTCCACAAAGGTGGCAGTAGACTGATAGCACTAACATTCCATATCATAAAAATCTTTGAGAGGGTTCTAAGAAGTAAGATAGCCAACCGCCTAGATATCCATCAGTTGCACAACGCAGGGCAACATGGGTTTAGAGCAGGTCGCTCCTGCCTGTCCCAGCTACTGGATCACTATGACAAGGTCCTGGATGCTGTAGATTATGAACAAAATACGGATGTAGTATGCACAGACTTTGCAAAAGCTTTCGACAAGTGTGACCATGGTGTAATAACACACAAAATGCAGGATAAAGGAATAACAGGAAAAGTTGGTAGATGGCTCTACAACTTCCTGACAAATAGAACACAAAGAGTAATAGTAAACAGAGTAAAGTCCCAGGCAGCCACAGTAAAACGCTCTGTTCCACAAGGCACAGTACTTGCTCCCATTCTATTCCTCATCCTCATTTCTGACATAGACAGAGATGTAAACCATAGCTCTGTGCCTTCTTTTGCGGATGACACCCGGATCACATGGCAGTGACCTCCATCGAAGACACTGCGAGACTCCAAGTGGACATCAACCAAATCTTCGAATGGGCCACTCAAAACAATATGAAGTTCAACGAGGAGAAATTTCAACTACTCAGATATGGAAAACTTGAATAAATTAAAAATGTGTCAGGGTACACCACAAATTCTAACCATGCAATAGAGCGGAAAAGTAATGTGAAGGACCTGGGAGTGATAATGTCAGAGGACCTTGCCTTCAAAGACCACATCAATGTATCTACTTCATCCACTAGGAAAATGATAGGATGGATAATAAGAACCTTCAAAACTAGGGACGCCAAGCCCACGATGATTCCCTTCAAATTGCTTGTGCTCTCTAGGCTGGAATACTGTACACTAACGGCCCCCTTCAAAGCTGGCGACATTGCAGACCTGGAGAGTGTACAAAGAACTTTCACAGCACACATTTATTTATTTATTTATTTATTTAGAAATTTTAGCATACATACAGAGGTACAAAAAAAATACAGGTAAGAGCAGCATGCCAAAGCCACTTATATGCATAGCATTACGGGCTGGCTTAAAATTAACTTAAGATTAACTAAGCAATGATGAAATCAGTGATAAGACATTATTGTAAACAGATAACTATAAAGCACAAATGAGTATTACAAAGACAGGTCATGTGGTTGCATGCATTGCTGTTCATTCAGTAGAATGGAGTATTCTGTTAGGTAGTGTATTTAAAAAAATAACAAAGTTAGATTGGGTCCTAGGTTTAACATTTATGTGATATAATTGTGAGTAACATTTTGGATATACAATTTATAAGGTTCAGTTATTCAGTATTTATTTGGTTTTGAGTGAGTAAGTGAACTTTGAGAAGAGACTTGAATTTATAAACAGGTAGTGTTTCTTTTATATTTACAGGTAATGAATTCCAGATTTTAGGGCCTTTTATGTGCATTGAGTTTTTGCATAGCGTGAGATGGACACGAGGAACATCAAAGAGTGATCTGTGCCTTGTGTTATGGTCATGTGTTCTGTTGAGGTTGGCAAGGAGATGTTTGAGGGGAGGGTTAGTATCAGAGTTAAGTGTTCTATGTATGTAATAGGTGCAATAATAAGTATGGATGTTTTGTATGGTGAGTAGGTTGAGTGTTTTGAATATTGGTGGAGTGTGTTGCCTGTAGTGAGAATTTGTTATTCTAACTGCAGCCTTTTGTTGGGTAATTAGTGGTCTGAGATGGTTAATTGTTGTTGAGCCCCATGCACAAATTCCATAGGTGAGATAGGGGTAAATAAGAGAGTGATAAAGGGCGATAAGGCACCTAAACTGCTGTGAACTGTTGAAGAACCTTGATCTGTACTCCCTCGAATGCAGGCGAGAGAGATACATGATAATATACACTTGGAAGGTCCTGGAGGGATTGGTACCAAACTTGCACATGAAAATCACTCCATATGAAAGCAAAAGACTTGGCAGCAGATGCAACATTTTCCTGATGAACAGCAGGGGTGCCATGAGCACACTGAGAGACAATACAGTAAGTATCCGGGGCCCAAGACTGTTCAATTGCTTCCCAGCATACATAAGGGGGATTACCAGTAGACCCCTGGCTGTCTTCAAGAAGGACTGGACAGGCACCTAAAGACAGTACCTGACCAACCGGGCTGTGGTTTGTACATCAGCTTGCGTGTGGCCAGCAGTAACAGCCTGATTGATCAGACCCTGATCCACCATGAGGCCTGGTCTCAGACCGGGCCATGGGGGGCTGCTGGGGCCTTGATCCTTGAAACCCTCTCCAGGTAAACTCCAGGTAAACAGTTATGGCATGACAGCAGTGGTATATAACAGATGGTGTGTCCATATGTATATTCTGAAGTGGTAAACCAAAGCACGTAAACCAGTGTACAAACCACAACCCGGCTGATCAAGTACTGACTTTAGGTGCCTGTCCAGCGCCTTCTAAAAACTTCATATTTTTCATAATAAAACTGACGAGGAACTTCTATATGTTACATATTGGGTTCTCTGTACGTATATTATTCATATGTATGTATATGATAAATAATTTTATTTTATTTTATTGCCCTAGTGATAGAAGCAGTTTTCCTGGACGGAGGGTAGCAGCAGCTGCAGCAGCAGCGATGGCATCATTAGCAAGCTTGGCTGCGTTGATGCTTGTCGCCTGTGCTCACGCCCAGACTGTCACATACACCTTCACACAGTTCCCTTATAAGGAATCTGTTACCAATGTATGTTCAAACTGAGCTATGCACACAACTTGGGTCTTTTTATTTTTGTCAGATTTCAAATAATAAATTAGCATCAAAGTTTTATATCATAAGGATGACCATTGTCCCTAAACAGAAACAATTTTTCTAATGAATGTAGTTTTTCTTTTTTGTGATGATACTGTATATTAAATTTATAGCTTAGTTTTAAAAATTAATGTGATAAATGGACTATTTGTACTCTCAGCCATAATTCTATAACAAAATTCTTTAAGAGACATACAGTATTTATCTTCAAAATAGTTTATAATCATAATAATAATAATAATAAAAATATATAATACGTACTGTAATAATTTTGATTTCATAATTATTGAGAAATTAACAAGTGCTCACTTATCAAACCATATACAATAATTTTGATAGAAAAGAATACAGTACTAAAGTTCATGTTCAAGAGAGAATAAAAAGGAAAATGTTTCATGGTGAAAGGCTCTTTATGCAAGTAAATGTGGTTATCCTCTCCTTGGATCAAACTTAATTACCTTCCATTCCCTAGGTGCTGTATAGCCCCTTAGGTTTTAGAGCTTTCTGAAGAATATAATAATAATATAAATTAATAATGTAAACTGCATAGAATGCTGAAAAATCTGAATGACTGAAAAGCTTCAGTAAAAATACTATACGTACAGTATGTTGAAAGGAGGACTGAGAAATAAGGTGGCATTGGTTTCTGTGTGAAACAGTGCATATTCTGTTGTACTGTATGGCTCTTTTAAAGTGTGCTACTGTATACTTTTTACTGGTATTTTTAAAATATTATTAACCTTTTTGGAGAACTATGCTAAATATCTTTACATTTTGCTTGCCTTGTTACAGTAAATTCTTTCCCTAATGTGAATATTGTATGTATATACCCAGTCATAATTAACAACAAGTCCATACAGTTAAAATAAAATGCATGACAGTTCTGTCCATCTTGGACCATGGTCATGTAATGAGTGAATATGAAAGTAGTAAAAGCCAATGATAAGGTGAGACAGTAGTAAATGTAATGGCAGGGTTAAACCAAGTTGCTCTTTGTGTTTTGAAAATTAAATAATTTCAAAGATGTGTGTCTAGGTTAAGGTTCATCGCAAAATGAATTTGTGGTATTTCCACAAAACATTCTAAAATTAGGTCTCACCTGAAAATCAAGTCCTAATTTGATGTCAGTTCCAGTTAATCTATGGTGATACTTATCATGTGTTCAGTCCCAGTGGAAGGTCCATAGTGGCTTTATTATCATATACAGTACTTTCTTATTGTTGTGAAATTATTGAGGTTACAGTACTGTATCCCTTGTAGATGAATGGTTCAGAGAACCGACATGTTGATAAATTAGACACATGTGCAACTCTTGGGTATCTTTATTGAGGAAGTGTTTCGCCACACAGTGGCTTCATCAGTCCATTCAAAGGAGAATCTTGAAGAACAGGAGGAGAATGAGGTAATCAGTCCCTCAACCTTGAGTCGATGGACTGACCACATCGACTCAAGGTTGAGGGACTGATTACCTCATTCTCCTCCTGTTCTTCAAGATTCTCCTTTGTATGGACTGATAAAGCCACTGTGTGGCGAAACGTTTCCTCAATAAAGATACCCAAGAGTTGCACATGTGTCTAATTTATCAACACTGTATCCCTTCAAGAGGGTGGCTAGATGTTGGTGAAGGGCACTTGATTTAAGGAATTAGAGCTACCTTTTCCTTCCTTGGATCAAGCCTGATTGTCTCCAGTTCTACAGGTACTATATGGCCTTACAAATTTAATGCTTCCCAATGAATGTAATTTTACATCAATAATAAAAATAATGCAGAACTGTATAAGGATTTCATAATTATAGTAAATTAAAATATATTAATGTTGCTGAACAAATGCAGAACATAAGACACTGCATTTATATATTGAAAATAGCTGAATAGATAATTTGTTTTTTAATTTACATATACATAAAGTCATTATCCTCTATAGGATATTAATTTGAGTAAGTTTACAAATCTGCAATTGTCTTTCTGACTAATTTTTGTTTATCATTTATTTATTTATTTATTTATTTATTTATTTCCAATTTGAGCACACATACAGAGGTACAAAAAAATACAGATAAGAGCAGCATGCCAAAGCCACTTATACTATGCATAGCATTACGGGCTGGCTTAAAATTAACTTAAGATTAACTAAGCAATGATGAAATCAGTGATAAAACATTAATGTAAACAGATTACTATAAAGCACAAGTGAGTATTACAAAGACAGGTCATATGGTTGCATTCAGTTAGGTAGTGATTCTGTTAGGTAGTGTATTTAAAAAATAATAAAGTTAGATTGGGTTTTAGGTTTAACATTTATGTGATATAAGAAACATCGTGTCATGACTATTAGAATAACAAAAAAAAGTACATCAGATACACACTTAAAAAAATCTTAGGCAAAATTGATGTAGGCTATAGAAGAGGAGAATGGAGAGAGACAAAAAATTTATTTGTAGCCAAAAGATTGACAACAAAACATGTGTGAATATATAGAATATATCTAGTAAGATTTATTTACCTGATTTCCACAATATCTAGTGACCTTATTAAAGGAGAGAAGCTCCATATAATAGCTTGTGAATGGATCATTCTATATACTATATCAAGATGAGAATAAGAATTCAGCTTTGTGGACATAATTAATATCACATTGTATCAAAATGGTCAAGAATTTTGAAGAGGAATTTTGTTATGTATGTATGTCTAAGCTGTTGTATCTGAGTGCCTCTGCAAAGACAGTGATTATGTATGAGTGATGATGAAAGTGTTGAATGATGATGAAAGTTTTTTTTCTTTTTGGGTCACCCTGCCTCGGTGGGAAATGGCCGACATGTTAAAAAAAAAAATTGTAGGGTACCATACAGCCCCTCCTTCAAGATGGAATTCCGTTCCTGAGACCACATCGGTAAACAAATTTGTTGCTAAGCAAGGAGTATACTATAATGTTAGTGGGTTTGTGTCAACCATCTTTGATATTGTTTTAATGTCACCTTTGTGCTATTTATAACATTTTTATTATATTTTTAAATGTTTACACAGAAGTGTACTTTTTTTTTCTTTAACACGTCAGTCATCTCCCACCGAGGCAGGGTGACCCATAAAGAAAATCCCCAGAAAGAAAATACTTTCATCATCAATAAACACTTTCATCTCACTCATACATAATCACTGTCTTTGCAGAGGCACTCAGATATGACAGTTTAGAAGTCCCTCCAAACTGCCAATACCCCAAACCCTTCCTTTAAAGTGCAGGCATTGTACGTCCCATTTCCAGGACTTAAGTCCGACTAACCGGTTTCCCTGAATCCCTTCACAAAATATTACCCTGCTCACACTCCAACAGCTCATCAGGTCCCAAAAACCATTCATCTTCATTCACTCCTATCTAACATGCTCACATATGCTTGCTGGAAGTCCAAGCCTTTCACCCACAAAACTTCCTTTACCCCCTCCCTCCTACCTTTTTGAGGATGACTCCTACCCTGCCTTCCTTCCGCTACATATTTATATGCTCTCCAAGTCATTCTACTTTGTTCCATTCTCTCTAAATGACCAGACCACCTCAACAACCCCTCTTCAGCCCTCTGACTAATACTTTTAGTAACTCCACACCTCCTCCTAATTTTCACACTCTAGATTCTCTGCATAATATTTACACCACACATTACCCATAGACAAGACATCTCCACTGCCTCCAGCCGCCTCCTCCTCGCTGCAGCATTTGCAACCCAAGCTTCATACCCGTATAAGAGTGTTGGTACCACTATACTTTCGTACATTCCCTTCTTTGCCTCCATGGATAATTTTTTGGTCTCCACAGATACCTCAATGCACCACTCACCTTTTTTCCTTCATCAGTTCTGTGGTTAACCTCATCCTTCATAAACCCATCTGCTGACAAGTCAACTCCCAAATATCTGAAAACATTTACTTCTCCCCCACTCCCTCTCTCCAATGTGATGTCCAATTTTTCTTTATCTAAATTGTTTGATACCCTCATCACCTTACTCTTATCTATGTTCACTTTCAACTTTCTACCTTTACATACCCTCCCAAACTTTTCCATTAACCCTTGTAGCTTTTCATTAGAATCTCCCATAAGCACAGTATCATCAGCAAAAAGTATCTGTGTCAACTCCCAGTTTGTATTTGATTCCCCATAATTTAATCCTACCCCTCTCTCCAACACTCTAGCAATTACTTCTTTTACAACCCCCATCTTTCTTTCTTTTGTTCAACACACCAGCTGTATCCCACTGAGGCGGGGTGGCCCAAAAGAAAAAATGAAAGTTTCTCCTTTTGCATTTAGTAATATATACAAGAGAAGGGGTTACTAGCCCCTTGCTCCTGGCATTTTAGTCACCTCTTAGGACACGCATGGCTTATGGAAGAAGAATTCTGTTCCACCTCCCCATGGAGATAAGAGGAAATAAACAAGAACAAGAACTAGTAAGAAAATAGAAGAAAACCCAGAGGGGTGTGTATATATATACACTTGTACATGCATGTGTAGTGTGACTTAAGTGTAAGTAGAAGAGTAGCAAGATGTACCTGAAATCTTGCATGTTTATGAGACAGAAAAAAGACACCAGCAATCCTACCATCATGTAAAACAATTACAGGCTTTCATTTTACAATCACTTGGCAGGACAGTGGTACCTCCCTGGGCAGTTGCTGTATGCCAACCTACTACCTATACAACCCCATCTATAAATATACATTATTAAACAACCATGGTGACTTCACACATCCCTATTTAAGACCTACTTTTGCCAGGAAGTAATCTCCCTCTCTCCTACACACCCTAACCTGTGCCTCACTATCCTCATAAAAACTCTTTACAGCATTTAGTAACTCACTACCTATTCCATACACTAGCAACATCTGCCACATTGATTCTCTATCCACTCTATCATATGCCTTTTCTAAATCCATAAATGCAATGAAAACTTCCCTACCTTTATCTAAATACTGTTCACATATATGCTTCAATGTAAACACTTGATCTACACATCCCCTACCCACTCTAAAACCTCCTTGCTCATCTGCAATCCTACTCTCTGTCTTACCTCTTATTCTTTCAATAATAACCCTTCCATACACTTTTCCTGGTATACTCAGTAAATTTCTTTCTTTCTTTCTTTCAACACACCGGCCGTATCCCACCGAGGCGGGGTGGCCCAAAAGGAAAAATGAAAGTTTCTCCTTTCAAATTTAGTAATATATACAGGAGAAGGGGTTACTAGCCCCTTGCTCCCCACATTTTAGTCGCCTCTTACAACACGCATGGCTTACGGAGGAAGAATTCTGTTCCACTTCCCCATGGAGAAATAAACAAGAACAAGAACTAGAAAGAAAATAGAAGAAAACCCAGAGGGGTATGTATATATACGCTTGTACATGTATGTGTAGTGTGACCTAAGTGTAAGTAGAAGTAGCAAGACGTACCTGAAATCTTGCATGTTCATGAGACAAAAAAGGACACCAGCAATCCTACCATCATGTAAAACAATTACAGGCTTTCATTTTACACTCACTTGGCAGGACGGTAGTACCTCCCTGGGCAGTTGTTGTCTACCAACCTACTACCTATAACTCAGTAAACTTATTCCCCTATAATTTTTGCAATCTCTTTTGTCCCCCTTCCCTTTATATAAAGGAACTATACATGCTCTCTGCCAATCCCTAGGTACCTTTCCCTCTTTCATACATTTATTAAACAAAAATACCAACCATTCCAACACTATCCTCCCCTGCTTTTATTAGTGTACTGTATCTTGTAATAAACAGAATAGAGGAAATCAGCTCTAATATGTATTATAGGTATGCATACTGGCCAGAGAGCCCATTGTAAGTCCAAGTCATCGGTACACAAGTACGTTGCTAAGTGAGGAGAGGCTGTATTATTATTTTATCTAAAATAATCCATATTAGTTTGAAATTTTAAAAATAATCATCGCATCATATTATCGTAATGTGGGATAATGTATCCTGCCATTTTTAGGAAAAGGTGTGGTCTGAGTATGAAGTAGCATGTGCACAGTCACCACGATGCTTAGAGCTACGGGGGTTGCATCACACCCGTTGTGTCCGGCAGTGTGTCTCACCCTCTTGCTATCTGGACATCTACATTCATGATGAGGTGAGTTTTACATACAGTATAGTAACTAGATGTCGAAGAGACAAGGTAAAGTGCACAAATAAATGAAGGGTAAATGTTAAATAAATTGACTACTCTGTTCATATAAGTCAAATAAAGTAACATTTCTTTGAAAGATAGAGGTCAACCTATCAAATCAAACTAAAACTGATTTCACAAATGTGTATTACACTACCACAGTAAATATAAATATAGCATTATTTTTCAGTGAAATTCTAAGTTACCCAGTTAAAACATTATCAGTACACACACGTACATTCTACATCTTGATAAATTTAATAATAGTTTTTACCTTAAGCTTATTTAATTGAGATGCATGCTTACTTTTGTATGATATGAAGTCAGGGATAGAAATGAGAATTATTACAAAACTAATGCAGGTTTTTACCATTGATCTGGGCCAGAGAGAAATTTTGGACCATTTTAAGCTTCACACACTTTTTAGATGTGTTGAGTCATAGTCTACACACATATACTTCATTCATCTGCATTTATCATTGAATATTATGTACACTGTTTTATTTCTGAAATATGTCATGCAATACAGTGAAATATTTTCACTTTATAATATGTACTGTACAGTGGAGCCCCGCCATAAGATGGCATCGCGTTATGTTAAATCCGCTATACGATACATTTCAATGCAAAAATTTTGCCTCGCCTCACGATAAAAAACTCGCCAAACGTTATTCCTCCCAAACTTGTCCGTCCAGCCTGTGCGCATCAGCTGGACTGCCGTCATTGTTTACAAGCCAGGATAGCCGGTTGCATGCATACATTTGATACATTTTGTATTATTCCATTGTTTATAGTGCTTGTAACTGCTAAATAAGCCACCATGGGCCCAAAGAAAGCTTCTAGTGCCAACCCTGTGGTAAAAAGGCTGAGAAATACTATCGTACCACAGTCAACTGCTGCTGCACCACGGTCAGCTGTTGCTGGACCAGTCAGCTGTTGCTGGACCAGTCAGCTGTTGCTGGACCAGTCAGCTGTTGCTGGACCAGTCAGCTGTTGCTGCACTACGGTCAGCTGTTGCTGCACCATGGTCAGCTGTTGCTGCACCACATGTGGCTGAACGGGAAACAATTACCGAGAAATGATTATCCCCAGAGGGTTAGCCACCCAGGATAACCCAAGAAAGCCAGTGCATCATCGAGGACTGTCTAGAAACTAGCACCTTCCCGAAACTACTCAAGATGGCAAGGGTTACACCAATACATAAAGGTGGTGACCCTACAGACTTAAACAACTATAGGCCAATATCAAACTTACCATTGCTATCCAAAATCTCTGAGAAACTCGTGCACAGGAGACTATATTCATTTATAACAGCACAAAACATACTCAACCCCTGCCAATTTGGATTTAGGAAAAATAAAAGCACTAATGATGCAATCATAAAAATGCTAGATCTGCTTTACACAGCATTCGAAAATAAGGAATATCCACTAGGAATTTTTATTGACCTAAGAAAAGCTTTTGACACAGTAGACCACAACATCCTACTCCACAAACTTGACCATTACGGTATAAAGGGCCATGCGCTTGCTTATTTAAAAATCTTCCCTTTTACTAATAGGTATCAGTATGTTTACCATTAAGACACAGCATCAACAACATGGCCACTTGATACTGGAGTTCCGCAGGGAATGTCCTTGGTCCCTTGCTCTTCCTCATATACATCAATGATCTTCCAAACGTATTAAACCCTGAAACCCATTTTCTTTGCTGACGACACGACTTATGTCATCTCTCACCCTAATCTTGGCCACCCTCAACACATTGTTAACGAGGAGCTGATCAAAATATGACTTGATGACAGCCCAAAAAACTTACGCTTAACACTGACAAAACCTACTATATTATGTTTTTGGGAGCAGAGCAGGAGATACACAAAATTTAAAATTAAGAAACGACAACACTCTAATTACCAGACATAATGAGGGCAAATTCCCTAGGCCTATACCTTGACAACAACCTGAATTTTAGCACCCATATCCAACACATAACCAAAAAAGTATCCAAAACAGTTGGGAAACCTCTCCAAGATCCCATACTACGTGCCACAAAATGCCCTTCTCACACTATACCACTCACTTATTTATCCATACCTCACCTATCTATTTGTGCTTGGGGATCAAATGCAGCAACACACCTAAAGCCAAATAACCCAACAAAAAGCTGCAGTAAGAATAATCCCCTAAATCCCATCCCTGGCAACACACCCCCCACTCTTCATAGATCTAAAACTTACTCCCCGTTCAGTACATCCACACTTACTACTGTGCAATCTACATCTACAGGACCTTAAACTCCAATATCAAAACCCTTTACTTAAACGCTTTCTTGATAGTTGTGACAGAACCCACAGACATAACACCAGACACAAACATCTCTACGACATTCCCCATGTCCGACAAACCTTTACAAAAATTCAATGTATGTCAAAGGCCCTAAAATCTGGAACACCCTACCTGAGAACTCTAGAACTGCAGACACATTCATCACCTTCAAAACTACCATTAGAAAACATCTTATCTCCCTGATAAACCCCATCAACTAACTACACGAATACCACCTGGTGGTTCACACTTACACTCACTCACCCATTTGACCATAAACAGAAATATTAATCTCAATCTTAAAATAATGAATCCTATGATACTCCAGGCGTTCTAGTGGTACACTCTGTAATCATTATTTAACTACATGTAAACCACACAACAACCAAATTCTGTAAATTCAACATTGTAATCTTTATAGAGAATAAACTTTGAATTGAATTGAATTTGAATTGAATTGAATTGAATTGAATTGAATTGGGGTCCTTAATCTTGTCCCCCAGGATGCGACCCACAACAGTTGACTAACACCCAGGTGAACAGGAAAAAATGCCTGGAACTAGTGCTCATATTGGTGAATTTAAGGCCAGCAAAGGTTGGTTTGAGAGATTTAAGAATTGTAGTGGCATACACAGTGTGATAAGGCTTGTTCTGGAAGACAATGCCAAACAGGACCTACATTACTCAGGAGGAAAAGACACTCCCAGGACACAAGATTGTGAAAGACAGGCTAACTCTCATGTTTTGTTGTAATGCTAGTGGGGATTGCAAAGTGAAGCTTTTACTCATGTATCACTCTAAAAATCCCAGAGTGTTCAAGAAAAAGTGTCTCATCACTCATCAATACTCTTCAATAAAGATAAGTGTCATTTTAACATTTATTTATGTAGTTATTGTGCATGTCTCATTGTTTTCTTTGTAGGGAAATGTATATTTCATGAAAAAAAAAAAAATTCATACTTTGGGGTGTCTTGCACGGATTAATTTGATTTCCATTATTTCTTATGGGGAAAATTAATTCACCTTACAATAATTTCATCATACGATGAGCTCTCAGGAATGGATTAATATCATAAGGCGGGGGTCTACTGTAATTCCTACTTTAAGTACAGAACACAAAATGCTCATTTTTTATTCAGTTGGAAGAGGGGGAGATTGACGTGCGCCTGGCATCCTTCAAAGGGTGTTTCCTCCAACGAATGTCTCGACAAAGACGCCCCTGAGGTAATCCTGAGGCCATCCTCGCTCACCCTAGGTCCACATCATCCAAGCTGCCGCTGAGCCCAGATCCGCTGGCACAGTTGTGGGTGAAGCTCTTCATCAGGGACCTGGAGGAGGTGGCACTCATGGTGTACCCCTGGCCTAGAATTCCTATAACAAGGTTCTGATGAGTATATATTTTCTAACATCAGTTTGTAATAGAATTTCAAAGTGCTGTGTTTTTTATATTATAATACTAATAACTTCATTATAAGTTCATATGTTACACAATAATAGGTTGGTAATGTATTTATATAGAGATAATAAGGCAGATTGGAAATAAGGTTTGCTATTCCTTAAGGTGCTTCAACAATGAGGTTATTAACACTCAAAACAGATTTCACAGACATTCGTTAGTGCTAAGATAAAGAGTGTATATATGTGGTTTTTAAATATGAAAAAAAAATTAATTGAAAAATAGCAAGAGAAACATCTAAGCACTTTTATGCAATTACACACAGATTCAAAAGAACTAGCTCCTCTGAGAATGTGTGTAAATGAACCAAAGTTCTCAGGTATTTCTGCTCTTGTTATTTTTCACCCTAGTAACATATAGTAAACGTATCAAGAACTTGTGGTGATCCGTAGTAACAAGGAAAGAGTATTGTCTCATTTTTCAGATGAGAAATAATTATCTAAACCTTTATCCACTAACTTTTTGCATATAGCATAACTTTTTTCTGTTAATACTGCATATAGGGCAAAGTTTTTTAATTTTGAATTAGAGAAATGCAGTATACAATAGATCCTCAATTTATGATGTTAATACATTCCCAAAAATTCATTGTAAGTTGAGTCTTGGCTTTCAGAACTTATATTCCCATATGAAATGATGTAAAATGGATTAATGTGTTCCTTATCCTTAATTTTGCCTTAAAAATTCCTCCCCAATATGTAACTTCATTATGCCTTTTCAGTTGCATAGACAGCAAAATGCATGTACAATTTTTGTCCTTAATAATAGTTGCAATGGTCAACCTGTTTAAGTCATATACACACTCAATGTTCAGAAAGCTCTATTATGTCAACTTGGGTATCACTAAGACTACTTTTGCACTTTTCAGTCATGATGCATGACTGTTTTCCAAAATAAATCCTCCAAAAATGCAGTCAAAACACAGAGGTGAGAGTGAGCAAAGCATTGGGGAAATGTTTATCCAGCTACCAGCTTAACTGTAATGCATCCTCCTCACCTTCACCATCAAAAGTAGTCTGTACCATCAGCTGTGCAAATCACTTATAGATCAGTTGTATACAAAACCATCAAGTAGATGAATTAGACATATGTGTAACACTTGGGTGTCTTTATTGTGGAGACATGTTGCTACTGATTGGCAAAATGTGTCCACAATAAAAATGCCCAGGTGTTACATGTGTCTTATTCATTTGCAATTAACTTGTTTATAAGTACATAATTAATTGGTTTCAAAATGTCAATGCCATAAGTGCAAACCATGATAACCTGAAACATTATAAGTTGGGGTCCTACTGTACATCTCCTTCATAAAATAGAATACCTGTAACTTTCTTTGAGTTAAAGAAAGTACATTTAAGACTTTCATATGAAAGAAATTTTATTTGAGACTTTTAAATGCAGTAATATATCCAAAGTTCTCTTCAGCAGACTGACATGTGTACAAGAGTTATAAAATTTATACAAAGGTCATGTGCATGTGACTTAGTTCCTGCACCTGACCTAGTTCGTACACCTGCCTGATTAATGTTTCTGAAGTGAGGTAGCTTGCGTATCCCTTGTACACTTGTTAGTCTGCCAAAGACAGCCTCAATTGTGGGCTGAAAAATACAGTACAGTACTCTTTCTATCTAATATCTTATTTTCTCAGCGGGTTTGTTGAGCCATTGACCAGTGTTTATTACACTTGCGTATTTATTTATTTAACCGTACTCTCAAATTAGCATGTCATAAACATATTGACCAAAAGTGATGAGCCACTTGGACAGAAAAAATAAACACTGGTAGAAGAGATCTGTGTGGTTCAACCTTAGTCAGAGCCTGTCTTCTACAGATCAGTGTACATCATGTTGAAAAGACACATGTTCCAAAATAAGCTTTTATTGAAGAAACATTTCACTATGGCTAGAGCTTTATTAAATCATGACTTGAGAAAGCTACACAGAGTAAAATGTTGTCCCAAGAAAAGCATAGAACATGTCATTCCATCACCATTGTCAGTGGTACACCATTTGGATCCAAGTGTACTTGTTACAAGAGAAGGTATGGTACATGTGTATATGCAGGTTTATATGTGACAGGGCTGGCGATCAGTGGGTGAAAGTGAAGTCTGTTGTAGAGGTATGACAGTCACCACATCATCCAGGAAAGTTTGAAACTCCTACACAAAATACAATGTTCTTGCACGAGAAAGTCATTGAAGTCACACTTACGAGCTTTCAACCCATCTTCAGTTTATAACAGGGATCAGGGAAACTAGACATTATCACTACATATGCTACACTATCCTACGTACCAGCACACCCATTCTAGACACTCATCCACCACAAAGATGCCCTAAGGAGCCTTGCCAACTACCAATATGATGAACTGCACCATTCTATTCCCATACATTGTATGACCCCTGTGGGTTTAGTGCTTCCCATGAAAATAAAATAACACTAATAATAATGTTGTAATAATACTAATAATAAACCACTACTCTCCATTTTTACCCACTCATCGACAGCCAGATCACCTGACAAGCAACCAGGTTTGAATTTCACGGAAAACTATAGGATTAAGAACTACTAAGTAATGTAGAAGACTGAAACAATGTGATAATATTACAGTATAAATGCACACACACACACACACTTTCACATGCTTGAAGTGTGTATTGAATGTAAGAAGTAGATTGTAAGATTTACCTGTCATGTGTTCATGAGATAAAGAAAAGGCTAGCACTCCTGCAGGGTGTATAGTTTTAGCAGGTTTCTGGTTGGCACTTATATGGCACAACTGTAGCACCTCCCTGGGTGGTTGCTGCCTACCAACCTACTACCTACAAAAGTACAAATATGGGAAAAAACAAAGAATGATCAAGCAGTTTGTATTAAAAGAGTGATATCAAGATGGAGCAAATGTATTTAAGTATAAAATCGTAGAGTGCAAGTGTAGCCAGAGAAATAGAATTATTACTGGAAGGAAAATACTCGTACTTTCCCATTGTAATGTGTTCGTCTCGTTGTTTATGTTGCAATTAGAATATTACTGCCAGTTTTATCAGGTCAAAACAAAAATATTAATAATTCAGCATAGTTATTGGGTTTCAAACCTGCTGCATTATGGTCCTGGGATTACCAGCCTGATGTGCTTAGCCACTGAGCTGTGCTGGTAATCCAAATCTCGCCAGACTGCAGGCTCAGATCCTGGTTACTACTTCGAATTGTTTGCACTCATTTATTACAAGGCTTCAGCTTCATAATATATAGTGATGGCACAGAATTCAAGAGGCTGCAGATATACCTCATGACATCAACATTTATGGTGCAGTACTTAAATTCTGAGACAAGTATTCGGAAATGCATTGTAGATGTAATGCAGCTAATGTTGGAGGTTATGGAACATAAGATTTAAACTAATAAGTTGATAAATTAGACACATGTGCAACTCTTGGGTATCTTTATTGAGGAAACGTTTCGCCACACAGTGGCTTCATCAGTCCATACATAGGAGAAACTTGAAGAACAGGAGGAGAATGAGGTAATCAGTCCCTCAACCTTGAGTCGATGTGTTCAGTCCATCAATCTTGAGTAGAATACGGCAGATGAGCGGAGAAGCAGCTTATAAACCGTATGGCAGGAGAGGTGTAGCAGTCATAGGTAGTGTCACATTTGTTCATTGTGGAAGTAGGTTGTGCCCAAGAATTAGGCAAGCGAAGAATTCCTAAGTATTAAGATCCCAAGAAGTTGCAGTGTCTGACAGGTTTGTAGATGAATGGTTCAGAGAACCGACATGTGTCTAATGCACATGTGTCTAATTTATCAACATGTCGGTTCTCTGAACCATTCATCTACAAACTAATAAGTGTACAGGTGTATCTAACCTCTTAATGCTAATTCTCACACCTCTTAATAACAATAAAGAAATGCATATCTTTTCATGATATGAACTAATTTTATTGATATAGTATATACATATATATCTTCCTGCTATATCTGTCTCTCTCTCACATGTACACATAAGTACAGTTATTAAACATAGTGTAAATTACCTAGGATAACCCAAAAATTCCAGGCAAAGTGCTATACTGTGTTTGTAGATACTATAAGACATAAATAACCATGATGCAATATGCATTTTTACTTGCTCAGGAATCAGGGAGCTGCTCGTAAACCAACAGTTTTACAGCCGCTCCCTGAGACAGAGACAACAGACGGAAAGACAGACACACACAGGCAGAAAGATAAACAGAGCTAGACAGACATAAGCAGAGCTTGACAGACAGACAGACAGACAAACAGACATGTTTGTGTGTAACAGTGAAAACAAATAAAGTAAGGGTTCCCTGCAGCAGTGCCCATTTATCAAGTGTCACTGGGCTGTCACCGCTCCACCAACATGGCCGACACAGCAGGACGTGTGGTGGGCTAGCTGCAGGATTTTCAAGGATAGCTCCTGATCCAAGGGGCTGACCAGGGCATGACTGAGCAGGACTCTGTGTGAATGCCTTGAGAAGATTCCAGAGCAGTGAGAGGACATCCCAGTGCATCGTTTCAGCGAGTTGGGTGTGGTGAGAGTGTCCAGTTTGGGACCAGGCAGTGCCTCCCCCCCACACTGCTGGGGGGGAGGGGGTGGGGTGTGCGGGTGGGAATGAAGCGAACAATGTTGATTTTGGCGAGTCACATGCCCATATCTTTCATGATGTGTATGGGAAACGAATGAATGTTGTGTTTGTTGTAGGCAGGACAGTGTGAACAACAATGCACAATCATTGTGTAGGGAAGTGCCCCTCACCCCCCTCCCCGGGCCTTGCCCTGTGTGTAATAAACAATGACCCTTTCATAACTGTTCACCCTCGTGCCTCAACCATTCAACTTCCCCGCCTCACCCACCCAACTCCCAGCACCACCACAACTGTAGAGGGTACTTTTCCCTCCCAGCCCACATCAGGGATGCCACTGCACGGACAGCGCCGTGGAGTTCGACCGCAAGGCAGCTGTCAGGTGTGCCACAGGCAGTGTGCACTCAGTTCCTCAAGCTTCAACATCCATGCACACGGTGGGTGTCTGGGCACCCGGAGGGCTCCAGGTGGAAACAACCAACAGCCCCTCCCAGCAGAAGTAGGTGACAGCTGCCGCTGCCGCGCCTTCACCTTTACAAAGGGCCAGGGATCGTCAGTCAACTTGGCGTCCACCAGGACGCTGACACGTCCCCAGGGCGGCTCTCCCTCGGGCTGCTAGTAGCAGAGTCGCTGGCCTCTTGGACCTCTTGGAGAGGGTTGATGGTGCTCCTGCAAGCAGCAGTTCCTGGTGCAACCTGCTGCTGTTTGCAATGGCTGTCTGGCTGTCCTGCCAAGGAGGGACAGGCACCTAGCAACGTCTGTTGATAATGGATGAATTCCCTACAATGTTTGTTAACTGATCATTACTCTGAAAATTGTTCATGATTGTAATCATGTGTTCACGATTCATTATCTTTGAAACTTGCCATGATTGTGACCAGCTGTACCTGGAGCTCATTACTTTTGTTAATTCTCATTATTGTAACCAGATTTAGTTCATTACCTTTGTAACTTGCTCAGCTATCAAGACTTTGGAGTCCAGTCCCTGGACCAATTATGTACCTCTGTAATCTTTTGACTACCGCCCACAGGATGGGTATGGGGCGCATAATAAACATATTAAACTTAAATTAAAACTGGGCTGTCAACAGTTTACCGACACTTGACATAACACCATTCTTCAAGGAGTTTCATATATACTCCAGGCACACACAGGCAGGCAGATAAGCAGAGCTAGACAGACAGATAAGCAAAGACAGCCAGATAGACAGACAAACAGACAGACACACATGTTCGTGTGTAACAGTGAAAACAAATAAAGCGAGGGTTCCCTGAGTGCACATTCATCAAATGTCACTGCCTGTCAACAGTTTACTGACACTTGTCGTAACACCGTGCTTTAACCCTTGAACTCTCCAAACGTAGATCCATGTTCACTCGCGTAGCGCTCCGAACACAGATCTACTTTTTTTTTGCATTTGAAAGTATGTAAAATAAAATGTAGATCTACATTCAGAGCACTACAAGAGTGAACGTAGAGCTACATTTGGACAGTTTAAGGGTTAAGGCATACTCCAGCATGTCTAAAACATTGCTGGGACCTATAAATACTTTGTACGTATTTCTAGACAATAGTAAATGACCCAGGCAGGTAAAAATGTTCAACTGTCAGTGTGATTGTGACTATTTGAGTACTATTTCAGTACCTAATATTGGTGTCAGAACAAAGAATGGCTATGAAATCACAAGGGAGGCAGTGGAGATGTCCTGTCTGAGGGCAATGAGTGGTGTAAATATTATGCAGAAAATTCGGAGTGTGGAAATTAGGAGGTGTGGAGTTAATAAAAGTATTAGTCAGAGGGCTGAAGAGAGGTTGTTGAGGTGGTTTAGTCATTTAGAGATAATGTATCAAAGTAGAATGGCATGGAGACCATATAAATCTGTAGGGGAAGGAAGGCGGGGTGGGGGTCGTCCTCAAAAACGTTGGAGGGAGAGGGTAAAGGAGGTTTTGTGGTGAGGGGCTTGGACTTCCAGCAAGCGTGCGTGAGCGTGTTAGATAGGAGTGAATGGAGATGAATGGTATTTGGGACCTGACAAGCTGTTGGAGTGTGAGCAGGGTAATATTTAGTGAAGGGATTCAGAGAAACCGGTTATTTTTATATAGTCGGACTTGAGTCCTGGAAATGGGAAGTACAATGCCTGCACTTTAAAGGAGGGGTTCAGGATATTGGCAGTTTGGAGGGATATGTTGTGTATCTTTATATGTATATGCTTCTAAACTGTTGTATTCTGAGCACCTCTGCAAAAACAGTGATTATGTATGAGTGAGGTGAAAGTGTTGGATGATGATGAAAGTATTTTCTTTTTGGGGATTTTCTTTCTTTTTGGGTCACCCTGCCTCGGTGGGAGATGGCCGACTTGTTAAATAAATAAATAAATAAATAAATTATATATACACCTACCATCTGGCTTACGACCGAGTTTGGTTCCGAGAAACTGGTTGTAAGACGAAATGGTCGTAAGTCGAACTTTACTACTGAATATCAACAAAACATTTTTGTAATGACTTTATTTTATTGTTTTATTTTGGTATTTCATGTTTTACTTTACTTTTTATGCTGTTAGTACTGTATTTTATACTGTAAGGTTTAGGATAAACACTGTGTACAACACAAATAGTTGTTTATTTCCCAGAAATTTGGCATAAAAAGCACGGTCGTAAGTCGAGTGGTCGTAAGTCGAGTGGTCGTAAGTCGAGCAGGTCATAAGTCAGATGGTAGGTGTGTGTGTGTGTGTGTATATATATATATATATATATATATATATATATATATATATATATATATATATATATATATATATATATATATATATTTTTTTTTTTCAACAAGTCGGCCGTCTCCCACCGAGGCAGGGTGACCCAAAAAAGAAAGAAAATCCCCAAAAAGAAAATACTTTCATCATCATTCAACACTTTCACCACACTCGCACATTATCACTGTTTTTGCAGAGGTGCTCAGAATACAACAGTTTAGAAGCATATACATATAAAGATACACAACATATCCCTCCAAACTGCCAATATCCCAAACCCCTCCTTTAAAGTGCAGGCATTGTACTTCCCATTTCCAGGACTCAAGTCTGACTATATGAAAATAACCGGTTTCCCTGAATCCCTTCACTAAATATTACCCTGCTCACACTCCAACAGATCGTCAGGTCCCAAGTACCATTCGTCTCCATTCACTCCTATCTAACACGCTCACGCACGCTTGCTGGAAGTCCAAGCCTCTTGCCCACAAAACCTCCTTTACCCCCTCTCTCCAACCCTTTCGAGGACGACCCCTACCCCGCCTTCCTTCCCCTATAGATTTATATGCTTTCCATGTCATTCTACTTTGATCCATTCTCTCTAAATGACCAAACCACCTCAACAACCCCTCTTCTGCCCTCTGACTAATACTTTTATTAACTCCACACCTTTTCCTAATTTCCACACTCCGAATTTTCTGCATAATATTTGCACCACACATTGCCCTTAAACAGGACATCTCCACTGTCTCCAACCGTCTCCTCGCTGCTGCATTTACCACCCAAGCTTCACACCCATATAAGAGTGTTGGTACTACTATACTTTCATACATTCCCTTCTTTACCTCCATAGATAACGTTTTTTGACTCCACATATACCTCAACGCACCACTCACCTTTTTTCCCTCATCAATTCTATGATTAACCTCATCCTTCATAAATCCATCCACTAACACGTCAACTCCCAAGTATCTGAAAACATTCACTTCTTCCATACTCCTCCTCCCCAATTTGATATCCAATTTTTCTTTAAGTCATTTGACACCCTCATCACCTTACTCTTTTCTATGTTCACTTTCAACTTTCTACCTTTACACACATTCCCAAACTCATCCACTAACCTTTGCAATTTTTCTTTAGAATCTCCCATAAGCACAGTATCATCAGCAAAAAGTAACTGTGTCAATTCCCATTTTGAATTTGATTCCCCAAAATTTAATCCCACCCCTCTCCTGAACACCCTAGCATTTACTTCCTTTACAACCCCATCTATAAATATATTGAACAACCATGGTGACATTACACATCATTACACATCCTACTTTTACCGGGAAGTAGTCTCCCTCTCTTCTACACACCCTAACCTGAGCCTCACTATCCTCATAAAAACTTTACAGCATTTAACAACTTACCACCTATTCCATATACTGTACTTGCAACATCTGCCACATTGCTCCTCTATCCACTCTATCATATGCCTTTTCTAAATCCATAAATGCAATAAAAACTTCCCTACCTTTATCTAAATACTGTTCACATATATGCTTCAATGTAAACACTTGATCTACACATCCCCTACCCACTCTGATACCTCCTTGCTCATCCGCAATCCTACATTCTGTCTTACCTCTAATTCTTTCAATTATAACCCTACCATACACTTTTCCTGGTATACTCAGTAAACTTATTCCTCTATAATTTTTACAGTCTCTTTTGTCCCCTTTTACTTTATATAAAGGGACTATACATGCTCTCTGCCAATCCCTAGGTACCTTCCCCTCTTTCATACATTTATTAAACAAAAGTACCAACCACTCCAACACTATATCCCCCCCTGCTTTTAACATTTCTGTCATGATCCCATCAGTTCCAGCTGCTTTACCCCCTTTCATTTTACGTAATGCCTCACGTACCTCCCCCACACTTACATTCTGCTCTTCTTCACTCCTAAAAGATGGTATACCTCCCTGACCAGTGCATGAAATTGCTGCCTCTCTTTCTTCCTTAACATTTAAAAGTTCATAAAAATATTCTCCCCATCTACCTAATACCTCCATCTCCCCATCTACTAACTCCCCTACTCTGTTTTTAACTGACAAATCCATACTTTCCCTAGGCTTTCTTAACTTGTTTAACTCACTCCAAAATTTTTTCTTATTTTCATTAAAATTTTTTGACAGTGCCTCTCCCACTCTATCATCTGCTCTCCTTTTGCACTCTCTCACCACTCTCTTTACCTTTCTGTTACTCTCCATATACTCTGCTCTTCTTATAACACTTCTGCTTTGTAAAAACCTCTCATAAGCTACCTTTTTCTCTTTTATCACACCCTTTACTTCATCATTCCACCAATCACTCCTCTTTCCTCCTGCCCCCACCCTCCTATAACCACAAACTTCTGCCCCACATTCTAATACTGCATTTTTAAAACTATTCCAACCCTCTTCAACACCCCCACTACTCATCTTTGCACTAGCCCACCTTTCTGCCAATAGTCGCTTATATCTCACCCGAACTTCCTCCTCCCTTAGTTTATACACTTTCACCTCCCTCTTACTTGTTGTTGCCACCTTCCTCTTTTCCCATCTACCTCTTACTCTAACTGTAGCTACAACTAAATAATGATCCGATATATCAGTTGCCCCTCTATAAACATGTACATCCTGGAGCCTACCCATCAACCTTTTATCCACCAATACATAATCTAATAAACTACTTTCATTACGTGCTACATCATACCTTGTATATTTTTTATCCTCTTTTTCATAAAATATGTATTACTTATTACCAAATCTCTTTCTACACATAGCTCAATTAAAGGCTCCCCATTTACATTTACCCTGGCACCCCAAATTTACCTACTACTCCCTCCATAACATTTTTACCCACTTTAGCATTGAAATCCCCAACCACCATTACTCTCACACTTGATTCAAAACTCCCCATGCATTCACTCAACATTTCCCAAAATCTCTCTCCTCTACACTTCTCTCTTCTACAGGTGCATACACGCTTATTATAACCCACTTTTCACATCCAATCTTTATTTTACTCCTCATAATCCTTGAATTAATACATTTATAGTCCCTCTTTTCCTGCCATAGCTTATCCTTCAACATTATTGCTACTCCTTCTTTAGCTCTAACTCTATTTGAAACCCCTGACCTAATCCCATTTATTCCTCTCCACTGAAACTCTCCCACCCCCTTCAGCTTTGTTTCACTTAAAGCCAGGACATCCAGCTTCTTCTCATTCATAACATCCACAATCATCTCTTTCTTATCATCTGCACAACATCCACGCACATTCAGACTTCCCGCTTTGACAATTTTCTTCTTATTATTCTTTTTAGTAATCTTTACAGGAAAAGGGGTTACTAGCCCATTGTTCCCGGCACTTTAGTTGACTTTTACAACACGCATGGCTTACGGAGGAAAGATTCTTATTCCACTTCCCCATGGATATAAAAGGAAAAGTAATAAGACCAAGAACTATTAAGATAAAATCAAAGAAAACTCAGATGAGTGTGTGTAAATAAATGTGTACATGTATGTGTAGTGTGACCTAAGTGTAAGTAGAAGTAGCAAGACATGCCTGTAATCTTGCATATTTATGAGACAGACAAAAGACATCAGCAATCCTACTATCATGTAAAACTATACCATCATGTAAAGCTATAATATAATAATCGTGTCCACTCATTACTTACCTTAAAATATCTGTAGTTTTAATGTAGAGTGAGAGGTGAGTAAACAAGATTAAGTGAATAAATGAGAGAGAGAATGAGAATGTAGAATGTTCACGAGTTATGTTAACAAACGTTGTTGTTGTTACCGGCCCGGATACGAACAGTTCCTGTTCACTGTCAAGCCGACCAGAAAAACATCTCATATTTGTTAATTTATATGTTATGTAGCATGTTTATTATATAATTTTGAAAAAAAATCATAGATGGATTAAGCAAAATGTCTATATTAACGTTTTATACACATTTAATGCGCCTCAGTGATTATTATTGTTATTATCTTTATTAATATGGCATCTTCAAGACCAAGTACACTCTTAATGAGTGGCTCTGAGACAGGCAAGCAGACAAAGACAGACACACAGGTAGACAGAAAGACAGACACACAGGTAGACACAGACAGACACAGGTAGACATAAAGACGGACACAGGTAGACAGAAAGACACACAGGTAGACAGACACAGGTAGACAGAAAGACACACAGGTAGACAGAAAGACAGACACACAGGTAGACAGAAAGACACACACTAGTAGACAGACAAACAGACACTCAGAGATACAGACAGATATACAGGCAGACAGATACAGACAGGTTTATGTGCAACAGTGAAAACAAATAGAGAGTTCGAGAGTAAGAGCCTTTCTTGCCACAATCTCCAGTGCAAGATTCAGACTTCATCTTAGGGGCCATGGTGAAATTTACTGTCCAGTTAGTATAGTTAATACAGTATGATGCTGCTGATAGGGCAGGGTTACTCAAACTGATGCTGCCTGCATGACACATTGCCCCTGCGAGTATTGTCAAATATTGTACAGTGGTGTGCATCAGCCGGCCCAGCCCAGCTGCCAGATGCACGGTCGTAAGTCGAGTGGACGTATGTCGAGCAGGTCATAAGTCGGATGGTAGGTGTATATATATATATATATATATATATATATATATATATATTATTTTTTGATTACCACATCGGCCGATTTCCACCAAGGCAGGGTGGCCTGAAAAAGAAAAACTTCCATCATCATTCACTCCATCACTGTCTTGCCAGAGGGGTGCTTTACACTACAGTTATAAAACTGCAACATTAACCCTTTCAGGGTTTCCGACGTACTCGTATGGCTTATGCGCCACAATTTTTGACATACTAGTATGCATAAATTCTAGTGCCCTCAAATCTAGCAAGAGAAAGCTGGTAGGCCTACATATGAAAGAATGGGCCTATGTGGTCAGTGTGCACAGTATAAAAAAAATCCTGCAGCACAGCGCGTAATGAGAAAAAAAAAACTTTGACTGTGTTTTTGGTTTAAAACAGCGAATTTGCACTCTATTTTCGTATGGTATTTATGGTTGTATTCTAGTTTCCCTGGTCTTATTTTATAGATTGGAAGACATATTACAGAAATTGAGATGATTTTGATTGGTTTCACAATGAAAAGTACCTTGAAATTGAGCTCAAAGTAGCAGAAATGTTCGATTTTTGCAAAAGTTCAAAAGTAAACAAATCATGCCACGCGTCCAATACACATCAACTGGTGAATCTAATATTCTTTCACAAGCGCGCTGATATTATTTATACCATTTCTACATTAATACAGTAGTCTGCATAACAGTAAATCTTCTATTTTTTGTGAGAATAAAAATTCAAAGTGGAAAGCAAAAGAAATGTAAAAGGGGCATGGGGATGAGACTGATGAACAGAGGAAATGTTATTTTAGTGCCAGGAATGTCTTTCTTGTTTATTCTGGACCCTATTTGGAAATTGGCATCTTTTGAAATTTGTGTGAAATTGGCAAAATTGCTAAATTCTGACCACTTTATTGGATAGTTGAAATCAGTAAATAGGTGGTTTCTTGTACTCATTCAATAGAAAAAATGGAGTTCTAGCGAAATAGTTATGATTTTTGTCGACTAGTACACTGGAATTGGCCGAAAATACGGCTCAAAGTGGGCGAAATCGCTGATGCGTAAACATTGTCGAGACCACTAACTTCACGAGAGCATAATTTTGTAAATTTTCCATCAAATTTCATACTTTTGGTGTCATTATGATCGGGAGAAGACTCTCTATCTTTTCATAAGAATTTTTTTTTTTTTTTTTTTTTTTTTTTTTTTTGAAAATTTGGTGAACCTGAGAACAAGTCTGGGAGAGGGCCTGTCGACCCTGAAAGGGTTAACACCCCTCCTTCAGAGTGTAGACACTGTACTTCCCATCTCCAGGACCCAAGTCCAGCCTTCTGGTTTCCCTGAATCCATAAATGTTACTTTGCTCACACTCCAACAGCACGTCAAGTATTAAAAACCATTTGTCTCCATTCACTCCTATCAAATACGCTCATGCACGCTTGCTGAAAGTCCAAGCCCCTCGCACACAAAACCTCCTTTACCCCCTCCCTCCAACCCTTCCTAGGCCGACCCCTACCCCGCCTTCCCTCCACTACAGATTTATACACTCGAAGTCATTCTGTTTTGTTCCATTCTCTCTACATGTCTGACCCACCTCAACATCCCCTCCTCAGCTCTCTGGATAATAGTTTTGGTAATCCCACACCTTCTCCTAATTTCCAAACTATGAACTCTCTGCATTATATTCACCTCACACATTGCCCTCAGACATGACAGCTCCACTGCTTCCAGCCTTCTCCATGTTGCAACATTCACCACCCATGTTTCACACCCATATAAGAGCGTTGGTATAACTATACTCTCATACATTCCCTTCTTTGCTTCCTTGGACAAAGTTCTTTGTCTCCACAGATTCCAAAGTGCACCACTCACCTTTTTCCCCTCATTATTTCTATGATTCAGCTCATTTTTCATAGACCCATCTGCTGACACATCCACTCTTAAATATCTGAATGCATTCACCTCCTCCATACTTTCTCCATCCTGTCTGATATCTAATCTTTCATCACCTAATTTTTTTGTTATCCTCATCACCTCACCTAAACCCATAGGAGTCATACAGCATCTGAGAAATGGAAGGTATTTAGGTTTGCTTGTAGTGCCCTTCAAGTTCAGTGTATGTTCTTAGAAACAGTGCAGCTTAAAATAATAAACAAGATAGTGCCTGTATTACATCTAGTGTTTTTCAAACATTATGTGATACTTTTGCCAGAGGGAAAAAATCCATAATATAAAACACTCTGTACCATTTCTTTTGCATGCATTGGGGAAGAGGGGGAGCAAGGCTCATGAGATATAGGGATCCTTTCTCAAATTGTTTACCAACCGAAACATCTAGCTGGCATACATATTTAGAGCACATCTATCATTTCTGTATAATATGTACAAATGCAGTATACTATATTACACCTTTCATGCTTAGATGAATTTGCCACTATATGTATTCACTATTATAGGTAGTAGGCTGCCCAGGGAGGTAGTACTACCGTCCTGCCAAGTAAATGTAAAACGAAAGCCTGTAATTGTTTTACGTGATGGTAGGATTGCTTGTGTCTTTTTTGTCTCATAAACATGCAAAATTTCAGATGCGTCTTGCTACTTATACTTAGGTCACACCTGCATGTACAAGCATATGTATACACGCCAGGGACCAAGAGCTGAGTCTCAACCCCTGCAACCACAATTAGGCAAGTACAATTAGGTGAGTACAGTACATGCCTCAGAGTTTTATTTTCTTACTAGTTCTTGTTCTTGTTTATTGCCTCTTATCTCCATGGGAAAATGGAACAGAATTCTTTCTCTGTAAGCCATGAGTATCATAAGAGGCGACTAAAATGCTGGGAGCAAGGCGCTAGTAACCCCTTCTGTATACATTACATTTTACTAAAGTTAAAAAAGAGAAACTTTATTATTTCTTTTTGGGACACCCTTCCTCAGTCGGATATGGCTGGTTTGTTGAAAGAAGTGTATTCACTATACCTGAATATGTATAATTACAGTACTTTTACACTGTTGTCATTATTATGGTAAATACAGTACAGTGGAACCCCAGTTTTCGTCTTTAATCCATTCCAGAAGGTCGGCCGAAAACTGATTTGTATGAAAACTGGAGTAATATTTTCCCTAAGAATAACGTAAATCCAATTAATCCGTTCCAGACACCCAAAAATATTAACAAAAAATATTTTATAGAGAATAACTATAGTTTTACATACAGAAAATAATGAGAAATAAATATGAATGACTAATGAAATGGATAAATGAGCATTTAATATTTAAGATTTGTCTAAAATGGGACACGGCATTGTCACTGAACATATTGCTGACACAGCTTGCAGCAGCTTTGTTAGGGTGATATTTTTTCACAAAACTTTGCACCTCACTCAACTTTGCACAAATGTCCTTAATTGTTGAAGAAGGCACATTCTTCCCTCTCTCTTCCTCACTGAGCGAGTAACAAAGGCAGACTGAGTCAGGAATGTATGAGCAGCTGCGTCCTGTGGGCAGGCGGATGTGTCTGGTACGGACGATTTCCAAGTGGATGTAAGAAAACGGGGATAATTTCGCTGAAAAAGTGGTCGAAAACTAAACTGTACAATAACCGGACCAGGTGAAAACCGGGGTTCCACTGTATCTGTGTTTTGGCAAGTTATTTTTAGTAGCTAGAGAATTTCTCAGAGACTTAATGTTATATAAAATACAGTGGACCCCCGGTTTACGATCAGCTCCCAATGCTACCAGTTATGTAAGTGTATTTATGTAAGTGCGTTTGTATGTGTATGTTTGGGGTCTGAAATGGACTAATCTAATTCACAATATTCCTTATGGGAACAAATTCAGTCAGTACTGGCACCTGAACATACTTCTGGAATGAAATAATATCGTAAACCGGGGGTCCACTGTAATTTGTGAGATCTATCAAAAATGATAAATACTGTTCATTATTGTACTACTTAATTTTTAAATGTTTCAAAAAATTGTATGAATTGTTATAATCACTCACTTTCAATTTTTTTTAAATATCCTGTACACACGTTCAAGTGTACTGTACAGTGCTTGCATTAGGTAGGGTATACAATATTTGTATTGTTGATCCTTTTGCAGCAGTGTGAGCAATGCTGTCAATCACTTGTTGGCTACTGCACACACAACTTTGGCATTTTCTTTTATAATTTTTAAATCTCGTAAATTACCTCCTGTGTTTGGAGCAAACGCATTAGCAAACTGTTAGCAGTTACTGCCAGAATTTTCCGGAGATGTGGATAAAGTCCTGTAGGAATCATGGCAAAATGTTTAATTATTATATAGCACTGTAACTAAATAGCAGGTATTTCATTGGAGACATTTGCTATGAAATCATCAGGACCTCTGCAAAGTAGTTTTAAGATGCACTGAACACTCAAGTAATCTTCTCAACTGGTAGTGCCTCATCTATACTTCTTCAAATGCACTGTTTCATGATTGTTAAATTATATTGCCTTAGCATAAGTTTGTAAATTTGCTCTTGTTTCTTGTTGATGGCATTATAGGATTAAAATAGAAAACCAGTAATGAAGTCTCACTTATCCTTAGTATGGGATGAGGATTCTTATTCTTTTTACTTAATTATGAGTCATCATTCATGTTCATGGTTGTGGTATGGTATACCCTGTCAAGGACTCTAGCCAAGGGTGAGGCTGTGTACACATGGTCATATGTCAAGTTTCTGGCCAGACCCAGTGGTGTAACCTCTTTGACTTTAGAAGTGAATAATAATATACTATAGCAGAATCGAAAAATATTAAGTATACTGTTATGAGCATTATGGTACAGTGGTACCTTGACTTATGAGTTTAATCCATTTCATGACCTAACTCATAACTCAATTTGCTGGTATATCAAATCAGTTTTCCTCATTTATATTAATTGAAATGCTTAATCCGTTCCAGCAGAATTCATGCTCACGGGAAGCAGGACAAAATACTTCAATATGATGCTAATATCAATTCTAGGGCTTATTTATCTATCACAATTCATCTAATATGACATAATAAACTATATAAATAAAGAAAAATGATATATACTCTAGAATGAATAAAATATGTCATTAGTAAGTAAGTTTATTCAGGTAACACAGTTAGTACATAGATTATGATACATAGCAGCATATGTATAGAGAACTTAGGATAACCCAAAAAAGTCAGAGTGACTAGTGGTGACGGCTACTCCCGCTCCCACTCCAACCATATCTTCCCATGCTCTGATAAGAGAAAACGGAGTGTTTGTGAGGCTAACTGCGCTAGATCATTAGTTTCATAAGGAAAACACTGAAACAATGTATGTATTTATAAATAAGAAATATTGTACAAAAACATAATAAAACATAATAGAGAATGTAAAGATATAAACTGGTTATATAAAGTGTACATACACACTTACCTTGGAGCAGAGATGCTTGCGGAGGTTGAGGGTGAGAAAAGATAGACAGAGCGGCATATGCTGTCAGTGGCCCTACAAACACTAACAATAGCATTGGAGAAGTTCGTTTCGTTTTGTCCTTTTTCTATCACTTAATCGCTTAACTTACTTGCTACACTCTTAATGCTACACTTTATCGCTGAACTTAACTGCTACAATTTGTTAAGAAAAGAAATTTGGCAAAATAACTGCACAAAACACAAGAAATGCTTCCATGGTGAGGTAAACACCCTCAACAGCGTGAAGGAGCCTTGACGCTGGTGAGGGGCTCTTGATCTAGGGAATTGGATTTGTGCTCCAGTTCCCTAAATTAATAATAATAATAATTATTATTGTAATAATAATAATAATAATTGAGCTTCAGTTCCCTAAAGCATTAATAATAATAATAATAATAATAATAATAATAATGAGCTTCAGAATTCAGCCAACTCAGTGCACTGTTTACCTCACCGTTGAAGCATTTCTCTCGTGTTCTGCTTGCATTTTGTGCAGTTATTTTGTCAGATTTCTTTTTTCTAAAAATACTTCTAAGTGAATGTTCATAAAAATTACATGATTACGTATGACATTCTGGATTAAAAATTGCTGAAGGCAGTATACAGTACAGGTGCAACATTGATTTTCCAGACCTTTGGTTCTAAAACCCTTCCGGATTACTGTTCTGCCTTTAGAGAGTGCAGTATTCCTTGGTCTTGGGGTTGGATAAATGACATACAGTTTGGTGGTAAATGCTACACTGCTGCGGGAATTTCAAGTTCCTGCTTGTAAATTTGTATGGTTCCGGGCTATCAGTGTCCAGAAGATCGATGTTGTACCTGTAGTACAATATGAAGTGTATACAGGATTGTATTAATACCACAATTATTGAAGTACTGTGACACCACTAGTAGAGGCATTCCATGCTAGGGGCTTCCCATACCTGAATAGCTCTAGCCTTGAAAACTTGCTAAGCACTTCCCCATATGTTTGCATTGCATGGAGACCTGCATATTCCTCTTTCTTGTGTCCTAGAAATTGAGCTAACTTCTGGAGTAGGTAGAGGGGTAAATCGAGAGGGTTGGTGTTACTGTGCTGAATTAATTGGTTGATCTTGCAAAGGTCTATCACTCATATTCCATTATATAAAAAATAATAAAAAATAAAGATTTTATTTCTTTGCAAAGGTTACAATGTGTAGTTACAATTTTGATTTGTTAAGTACAAAGAAAGCCACTATCATGCTAGGGCATTTTGGGCTGACTATGTACTAGAGAGTTGTGGTAGCAGTAGTAGAAAGTGGTAGCACTTGTCCTGCCACCAATTTGTGGTGGGACATATTTTGCTAGGGTCAAGCATGGGCAGGTATGTACCCTGATGCCTGAAATGCTCTGCATGATCAGTGACTTTCCACTGATTTTTTCTGTAACCATGTATATATAAGATTTTATTGGTAATAAGTTCATTTTCATTGTTAGTTTAATAGTTTAATATGTTTATTATGCACCCCTCCAGGTCTCTCCAAGTAAACTCCAGGTAAACCCCATACCCATCCTGGGGGCAGTAGTCAAAAGATCATTGTCATTTTCATTTTTGGTCATCTGGCTGCTCCCTGACTAGTAGTTACTGTATGTCTACTTATCCTACTTATATATACTTTTTTTTTATTCTTAGTGCCATTAGTGTATTACTGAGTTTCTTGGTGAGGAATGTTGATGATGAGATAGAGTTATACTTTGGCTGATGATCCCAAGTACTGTACAGAACTCATCCTGGGACTCATTCTGGATGGTTCCATTGCTTTGCTGTTCCTTGATCATGTACTGGAGTATACCTGGAGTGGGTTTCGGGGGTCAACACCCCTGCAGCCCAGCCTGAGACCAGGCCTTGTGGTGGATCAAGATCTAATCAACCAGGCTGTTACTTCTGGCCACACGCAAACTGACGTATGAATCACTGATCACATTCAATTCATTCAGTGTACCAACTGCCTCCTCCTCTTTTCATATTTGCCTCTTTGGATCCCACATTTTTAGAGTTTGCTTTCTGCTTTCTACTCTGAAATATGGATACAAGTTTTTATGCTCTAGCAACTTTCTGCCAGCACAGTGTTAGATGACAATAAATTTGCTTCTGCACTCCTGTTGTCAGATGGTATTGGGATCACCTTCTACATGTTACACAGTGAAGTTTACCATTAGACACATGCATCATTGCTACAACAGGTGATGATCTGAATCCAAGCAGAGGCTGAACATCTAACACTGTCAGTCACCATGCCTAAGTTTTTTTGTGATGCAGGATGGCCGTCCTTGAGCAGTCTGCCTCACTCATCCCTTTGAGAAGTGTATAGGAAACCATTTGCAGCCAATTTAAGTTTCAGGGTTTTACTTTCTTCAAAGTGAAAACATCTGTCCAGCCCTCCACTGCTTATAGCTGCAATCCAAGCAACATGTCCAAGATTATAGTTTACTACTATTTCCTTCCATCATTGGTCTATCCAGTGAGTTATTGGTTGAATTAGAGTTGCTACTCACTCTGCAGCAGTGCTGACATTGCTGATGATTTGGTCATTTAGCAAACTACTGTCTCTTAACCACCAAATGCCTTATCTGTGGCTGTATAGCCCACAATGACCTCTCTTGTCAGTCTTCTTCTTTTAGCTACCTTAATTGTGCAGTGGTTACCCCTCATATTCCCATCAGTGTCAACTTTAAGAAAGAATGAGGAGTTTCCTGTCTAAAAGAGTGAGTATCTTTCATCTAACCTATGTTCTTACATAAAGTTTTCTCCTGACCTTACCATGGCCCCCTTTCCTCCCCAAGTCTTGCTGGACCCTTGTCTACTCCTGTCTGCTGCACTCACTCACTATTCAAAATATAGCTCATCATGTTTGAGAAAGGAAGGCACCAGAGATTATCAGTACTTTTATGTGAATCTGCAGAATGGTCTTCCTCCACTTCTTGGCACCCAGCTGTCACCTACAAACCATCATTGACGTTATGACTTCTGCCGCTTCAGTCCTCTGCCTTTTTCATTCTACTTTCATTGAATCAGACCTGATTACCTCCCTTTCCTTAGGCACTATATGTTCCCCTGGGAGTTTAGTGCTCCATGATAATAAGAACCTTTCATTCTTGAAGGCAGCTGCTATGCTCTAACTATTCTGCAGTACTGCACAAAATGAGCTCAGGTCATTGGTAGCATCATTGGTCACTATTAGTGACCAACAAGCTTTTTATGTCAAACTTCAATTTGGCTTCTGACCATTCTCTTTCTGTTGTTGTGGGTTGTGGGAAACAGTACTAATCTGCCTGTGGCCATTTCATGGAAAGAGACCAGGCTTAACTCTGTCAGACATATCTTGTGCTGACAATCAAGCATTTTTTTTTTTTTTTGATTGATTGTCCTCCACTCCAAACCAACAGATACAGATACTAATGCCGGAAAAAAAATCCCCCCCCAGTACCAACAATACCACCAGTCCGATAACATTCTTCTTTGCAAATATACAGGGTCTAAAGCCAGCAACAAACAACAAAATACCTTTCATCCGTGGACTGCTTGCAGAGGCAAAGGCAATGTTCGCGGCTTTCACTGAGACCCACATAAAGGATCACTTGGACAATGAAATATGGATCCCAGGTTACAACCTATACAGATGTGACAGAGTGAACAGGCAAAAGGGGAGGGGTTGGCCTGTACATTGCAGAGTCACTTGTTTGCACAGAACTGCTTAATGCCTCAAATGACGTAGTGGAAGTTTTAGCAGTAAAGGTCGAGAACCAAAAACCTAGTCATTGTGGTAGTCTACAAGCCTCGGATGCAACATCCCAGCAATTCCAGGAAAAAGCTGTTAAAAATTGACCACTGTCTGGAAAATCTTCCAGCTCCTGCACCCAACATCTTGCTCCTGGGGATTTCAACTTAAGGCACCTAAAATGGAGGAATATAGCAAATAATATTGTTGCAGTAATAACACCAGGAGGCAGCTCTGATGAAAACTCACACTCACACGAGCTTTTAAATCTCTGCACAAAATTCAATTTAAACTAGCAAATAATAGAGCCTACTAGACTGGAGAATACACTAGACCTCATATTCACTAACAATGATGATCTGATAAGAAATGTCACCATATCAAAAACAATATACTCAGATCACAACATAATTGAGGTTCAGACATGTATGCGAGGAGCCCCAGACCGACAAAATGAGACTAGTCACGAGGGAGCATTCACCAAATTCAACTTCAATAACAAAAACATAAAGTGGGACCAAGTAAACCAAGTCCTAACCGATATAAGCTGGGAAGATATACTAAGCAACACAGACCCAAACTTATGCCTAGAACAGATTAACTCGGTGGCACTCGATGTATGCACAAGGCTTATTCCTCTAAGAAAAAGGAGGAGTAGATGTAAAATAGAAAGAGACAGGCGCTCCCTTTACAGGCGACGGAAAAGAATAACAGAGCGGCTAAAAGAGGTCAATATATCTGAAATGCGCAGGGAGACACTGGTCAGAGAAATAGCAAGCATCGAACTTAAGCTAAAAGAATCCTTTAGGAGTCAGGAATCGCGGGAAGAACTAAAAGCTATAAATGAAATCGAAAGAAACCCAAAGTATTTCTTCTCCTATGCCAAATCAAAATCGAGAACAACGCCCAGTATTGGGCCCCTACTTAAACAAGATGGGTCCTACACAGATGACAGCAAGGAAATGAGTGAGCTACTCAAGTCCCAATATGACTCAGTTTTTAGCAAGCCGCTAACCAGACTGAGAGTCGAAGATCAAAATGAATTTTTTATGAGAGAGCCACAAAATTTGATTAACACAAGCCTATCCGATGTTATCCTGATGCCAAATGACTTCGAACAGGCGATAAATGACATGCCCATGCACTCTGCCCCAGGGCCAGACTCATGGAACTCTGTGTTCATCAAGAACTGCAAGAAGCCCCTATCACGAGCCTTTTCCATCCTATGGAGAGGGAGCATGGACACGGGGGTCGTCCCTCAGTTACTAAAAACAACAGACATAGCCCCACTCCACAAAGGGGGCAGTAAAGCAACAGCAAAGAACTACAGACCAATAGCACTAACATCCATATCATAAAAAATCTTTGAAAGGGTCCTAAGAAGCAAGATCACCACCCATCTAGAAACCCATCAGTTACACAACCCAGGGCAACATGGGTTTAGAACAGGTCGCTCCTGTCTGTCTCAACTACTGGATCACTACGACAAGGTCCTAAATGCACTAGAAGACAAAAAGAATGCAGATGTAATATATACAGACTTTGCAAAAGCCTTCGACAAGTGTGACCATGGCGTAATAGCGCACAAAATGCCGCGCTAAAGGAATAACAGGAAAAGTCGGTCGATGGATCTATAATTTCCTCACTAATAGAACACAGAGAGTAGTCGTCAACAGAGTAAAGTCCGAGGCAGCTACGGTGAAAAGCTCTGTTCCACAAGGCACAGTACTAGCTCCCATCTTGTTCCTCATCCTCATATCCGACATAGACAAGGATGTCAGCCACAGCACCGTGTCTTCTTTTGCAGATGACACCCGAATCTGCATGACAGTGTCTTCCATTGCAGACACTGCAAGGCTCCAGGCGGACATCAACCAAATCTTTCAGTGGGCTGCAGAAAACAATATGAAGTTCAACGATGAGAAATTTCAATTACTCAGATATGGTAAACATGAGGAAATTAAATCTTCATCAGAGTACAAAACAAATTCTGGCCACGAAATAGAGCGAAACACCAACGTCAAAGACCTGGGAGTGATTATGTCGGAGGATCTCACCTTCAAGGACCATAACATTGTATCAATCGCATCTGCTAGAAAAATGACAGGATGGATAATGAGAACCTTCAAAACTAGGGAGGCCAAGCCCATGATGACACTCTTCAGGTCACTTGTTCTATCTAGGCTGGAATATTGCTGCACTCTAACAGCACCTTTCAAGGCAGGTGAAATTGCCGACCTAGAAAATGTACAGAGAACTTTCACGGCGCGCATAACGGAGATAAAACACCTCAATTACTGGGAGCGCTTGAGGTTTCTAAACCTGTATTCCCTGGAACGCAGGAGGGAGAGATACATGATTATATACACCTGGAAAATCCTAGAGGGACTAGTACCGAACTTGCACACGAAAATCACTCACTACGAAAGCAAAAGACTTGGCAGACGATGCACCATCCCCCCAATGAAAAGCAGGGGTGTCACTAGCACGTTAAGAGACCATACAATAAGTGTCAGGGGCCCGAGACTGTTCAACTGCCTCCCAGCACACATAAGGGGGATTACCAACAGACCCCTGGCAGTCTTCAAGCTGGCACTGGACAAGCACCTAAAGTCAGTTCCTGATCAGCCGGGCTGTGGCTCGTACGTTGGTTTGCGTGCAGCCAGCAGCAACAGCCTGGTTGATCAGGCTCTGATCCACCAGGAGGCCTGGTCACAGACCGGGCCGCGGGGGCGTTGACCCCCGAAACTCTCTCCAGGTAAACTCCAGGTGTCCCATTTATCAGCAGCATCTTCATCAGCTACAGCAGCTACCAATACAACAGGTAGTGCAGCAGCATTATCTTCATTATTATGTGCAAATCTGTATGACTTGTGGGTTTAGTGCTTAGTTTTGATTGTAATAATAATAATAATAATAATAATAATGTGAAAAAATATGAAAAAATACAAAAGCTCAAAGAAAATTTAATAAGTTGTTCAAGAAATGTTCGAATATTTCACCTATAATTAAAAAGAAATTACGCATAAATAATACAAAGCCGCATTTACAAAAAAAAAAAAAAAAAACACACAGGAATGCTAGCAGGAATTAACATAAGATGTTAGCACCAAATACATTTACCCCTTTAGGAGGGAGTGCCTTGATGCTGTTGATGATCTCTTGACCTGAGGAATTGGAACTACCTCCCCTTCCTTAAATTAAAACTGATTTCTTCACCCTTTCCATTTGCCAAGTACTTTATCTATGACGCTTATGGATTTAGCATTTTCCCATGAATACAGTACATTAATAGTGAAATATCAAGTGATAGTGGCTTGTAGCTCTCAACCCAAGTTCAGTGCAGGGTCACATGACGATGCTGGACATATATCCTTACATCTGTTGCCCTTATTCACCAATCATCAAATGGATACTCAGGTGTTAGCACACTGTTGTGGGTAGCATCCTGGGAAGGGGAGGCATATAAGTATACCTTAGACTTGATTAGGCTTGAACCAGGCTGAGGTAGGATCACAACTCAATCTGTAAATTCAACTATGTATATAAAAAATGTATGACCCTAGTCATGAGGAGAGGAAGTAACCTCTGCATTTACAAGTAAATATGTAAGAATACCACAGTGAAAATAAGAAATAAAACCTGAGCACTTTTATGTTCATACACACATATCTTCAAAGGAATAGGAAGAAGAAGCAGGAGAAGCATATTTTAAATATTAGACACTGAAGTGACACCTCACTCAGAGAAGGTGACAACACCTTACACAAACCTGTGATAAGATAAGATAAGACTTCGTTCGGATTTTTAACCCCTAAGGGTTAGCCACCCAGGATAACCCAAGAAAGTCAGTGCGTCATCGCGGACTGTCTAACTTATTTCCGATTGAGTCCTCAATTTTGTCCCCCAGGATGCAACCCACACCAGTCGACTAACACCCAGGTACCTATTTGCTGCTAGGTGAACAGGACAACAGGTGTAAGGAAATGTGTCGAAATGTTTCCACCCGCCGGGAATCGAACCCGGGCCCTCCGTGTGTGTGCTGCACATACATTTGTCCAACACAGTCAAATTGTTTGTATGACAAAGAGCACACAATGTATTTTTGTGAAAAATGTTTTTACCTTTAAGATTATGAACAATATTCTGGAGTATAAAATTGTTAAATTTATAGATATCAGAACTCAGATTTGAAATATGTTGTGCATCACACATTTTATTGTGGTTTCTACCATAACAACTAAATGTAACAATGTGGAGGCTGCCAATGTTAGTTGCCACAAGCACTGATCATGTTAATAATAATGATACAATGGTACCTCGAGTTATGACTTAATTTGTTCCAGAAGGTTGTTCGAGTGTCCATACCTAACAAATTTGTTCCCATAAGGAATAATGTAAATTAGATTAGTGCATTTCAGACCCCCAAAATTACACTTACAAAAGCATTTACAAAAATACACTTACATAATTGTTTGAATTAGGAGCTGTTCGAAACTCGAGGTACCACTGTAATAATAATATTAATAATAATCTTTGTTTCTACAAGTATATTTAACCCTTTGACTGTTTTCGACGTATAAATACGTCTTACGAGCCAATGTTTCTGACGTATATATACTCAATAATTCTAGCGGCTTCAAATCAAGTGGGAGAAAGCTGGTAGGCCCACATGTGAGAGAATGGGTCTGTGTGGTCAGTGTGCACCACATAAAAAAAATCCTGCAGCAAACATTGCGTAATGAGAAAAAAAAAACTCTGATCGTTTTTTTTGAATAAAACGCCGACTTTGAGGTGTATTTTCGTATAGTATTTATCGTTGTATTCGCGTTTTCATGGTCTTAGGTGATAAAATGGAAAACATATTACAGAAATAGAGATGATTTTCATTACTTTTACGATGAAAACGACCTTGAAACTGAGCTCAAAGTAGTGGAAATGTTCGATTTTTACCAATGTTCAAGAGTAAATAAATCACACCACACGTCCAATACACGTCAACTGGGGAGTCTAATATTCTTTCACTAGTGCACTGATATTATTTATATCATTTTTACAATAATGCAGTCGTCTGCATAACAGTAAATTTTGTATTTTTTTGTATGAATAAAAAATCAAAATAGAAATCAATAATAATATAAGAGGGGCCTAGAGATGTGACTAATGAACAGAGCATATGTTATTTTAGTGCCACGAATGTCTACCTTGTTTATTCTGGACCCTATTTTGAAATTGGCATCTTTTTTATTTTGCGTGAAATTGGCCAAATTGCCAATTTCTGACCACCATATTGGGTAGTCCAAATTAGTAAATGGGAGGTTTCTTGTACTCAGCTGATAGATAAAATGGAGTTCTAAAGAAATAGCTATGAGTTTGGTCAACTGGAACAATGGAATTGGCTGAAAATAGGGCTCAAAGTCGGCGAAATCGCCGATACGCATATGTCGCAGAAACCGCTAACTTCGCGGGAGCATAATTCCACGAGTTTTCGACCAAATTTCGAACTTTTGGTGTCATTACCATCGGGAAAAGATTCTCTATCATTTCATAAGAAAAAATAATTTTTTTTTTTCAAAAATTGAGCGACATAGAATGACAGTTTCAGAGAGGGGCCTGAAACAGTCAAAGGGTTAAAGCATATACAAAACGAGCTGACAATGACATACTACAGTGGACCCCTGGTTTACAATCAGCTCCGAATGCGACCAATTATGTAAGTGTATTTGTGTAAGTGCATTTGTATGTGTATGTTTGGGGGTCTGAAATGGACTAGTCTAATTCACAGTATTCCTTATGGGAACAAATTCGGTCAGTACTGGCACCTGAACATACTTCTGGAATTAAATAATATCATAAACTGGGGGTCCATAGAAAGCCCCTTGTTATGCAGTGCATTTTGAGCAAATTAGGTTAATTTTGTCCCCAGGATGTGACCCACACAAGTTGGCTAGCATCCAGATACATATTTTGCTGCTAGGTTGAACAGGTAAAGCAGGTGTCTTATTAAGGAAACAAACCCAGTGTTTCCACCCATTGAACCACAGACCTCAATGTGTGAGCTGAGTGTGCTACCAGCTGAGCTACAGGATTTGTAAAAAATTTAATTTGTGAAGACTAAATCTGATTTATTTATCCTTTTCCCCGGCAACACATTGTTGAATGAAATTCAGTTTGCTTACCCTTCACGTGAGGGGCTTTCATAGTAGTGAAGAGCTCTTGATCCAGGGAGTCAGATGTGCCCTTCCTTAAAGAAGGACTTACTAGTGGAAATAATCCACTGTCAGACTTTTTTCTGGGGTTATCCTAGGTAATCTACATGTTCAATTCAATTCATTTCAAGTTTATTCTCCATAATGGTTACAATGTGGGGTTTACAGGTTTTGGGTATTTTGTGGTTTACATGTTATAAAATACTAATTACAGAGGGGGCCACTAGGACACTTAGCATGGCTAGGCATTTCCAGCAGACTTAGATTAATTCTTAACATTAAATCCTTACAGATTATGGTATTAAGGCTAAGTGACTACATCATAATTTGTGAGTTTAGCAATGTGAATGCTTTTGTTTCGGCACAATACAAGGTGTCTATATTTGAGTATCATAGGCAAACTTATGACTAGTTAGGATTTATTATTTTAAGATTAAGATTAGTATTTCTGGGTTTATAGTCAGTGGGTGAGTGAGTGTAATTTTGAACCACCAGGTGGTTATCATGTAGTTAGTTGTCGGGGTGAATCAGGGAGATAAGATGTTTTCTAACAGTAGTTTTGAAGGTGATGAATGTGTCTGCAGTTCTAGAGTTTTCAGGTAGGGTGTTCCAGATTTTAGGTCCTTTGAAATATGTACAGTGGACCCCCGCATAACGATGGCATCACATAGCGATTTTTCCGCATACCGCTTACTTTTATCGCAAAATTTTTGCCGCGCATACCGATTAAAAACCCACTCACCGATTTTCGTCCGAGACGCGTCCAATGTGCCCTCACATGTGCCGCCCGTCCCATTGTTTACCAGCCAGCCTCCGCGGTAACATCCAAGCATACACTCGGAATATTTCGTATTATTACAGTGTTTTCGGTGCTGTTTCTGGAAAATAAGTGACCATGGGCCCCAAGAAAGCTTCTAGTGCCAACCCTGTGGTAAAAAGGGTGAGAATTAGTATGGAAATTAAGAAAGATTTTGAAGGGTTTGGGGCTAACCCTGAGAAGCCTATGCCAGTTGTGGAATCCATTGTGCCTACTTCAAAGATTAAGGAAATGTGTGCACAGTGGGTTGAACTGCAAACCTTTATAGATGAAAATCACCCTGACACAGCTGTTGCAAGCCGTGCTGGTGACTATTTCAATGACAATGTTGTGGCCCATTTTAGACAAATCGTAAAGGAACGGGAGGTACAGAGCTCTATGGACAGATTTGTTGTGCGACAGAGGTCCAGTGACTCTCAAGCTGGTCCTAGTGGCATTAAAAGAAGAAGGGAAGTAACCCCGGAAAAGGACTTGCTACCTCAAGTCGTAATGGAAGGGGATTCCCCTTCTAAACAGTAAGAAGATAATGCTCTCCCCTCCTCCCATCCCATCAATCATCACCAGATCTTCAATAAAAGTAAGTGTCATTTAATTGTGCATGCCTTTTTCAGTTTGTGTGTATTAAAATTAACATTTCATGTGGTAAAAAAAAATTTTTTTCATACTTTTGGGCGTCTTGCACGGATTAATTTTATTTCCATTATTTCTTATGGGGAAAATTCATTCGCATAACGATTATTTCGCATAACAATTATCCCTCTTGCACGGATTAAAATCGTTAACCGGGGGTCCACTGTACATTGAATTTTTGTAAAGGTTTAGTCGAACACGGGGAATGTCATAGAGATGTTTGTGTCTGGTGTTATGCCTGTGGGTTCTGTCACAACTATCAAGAAAGCATTTTAGGTCAAGGTTAATATTGGAATTTAAGGTCCTGTAGATATAGATTGCACAGTAGTAAGTGCGGATGTTCTGAACAGGGAGTAAGTTTAGATCTATGAAGAGTGGAGGGGGGGGGGGGGGCTGCTAGGGATGGGATTTAGTGATCATTCTTACTGTGGCTTTTTGTTGGGTTATTATTAGCTTTAGGTGTGTTGCTTCAGTTGAACCCCAAGCACAGATAGCATAGGTGAGGTATGGATATATAAGTGAATGGTATAGTGTGAGAAGGGCAGTTTGCGGTACATAGTATCGTATCTTGGAGAGGCATCCCCACCATTTTGGATACTTTTTTTGTTATGTGTTGGATATGGGTGCTGAAATTTACGTTGTTGTCGAGGTATAGGCCAAGGAATTTGCCCTCATTATTATCTGGAGTTTACCTGGAGAGAGTTTCGGGGGTCAACGCCCCTGCGGCCCGGTCTGTGACCAGGCCTCCTGGTGGATCAGCCCCTGATCAACCAGGCTGTTGCTGCTGGCTGCACGCAAACCAACGTACGAGCCACAGCCCGGCTGATCAGGAACTGACTTTAGGTGCTTGTCCAGTGCCAGCTTGAAGACTGCCAGGGGTCTGTTGGTAATCCCCCTTATGTGTGCTGGGAGGCAGATGAACAGTCTCGGGCCCCTGACACTTATTGTATGGTCTCTTAACGTGCTAATGACACCCCTGCTTTTCATTGGGGGGATGGTGCATCGTCTGCCAAGTCTTTTGCTTTTGTAGTGAGTGATTTTCGTGTGCAAGTTCGGTACTAGTCCCTCTAGGATTTTCCAGGTGTATATAATCATGTATCTCTCCTTCCTGCGTTCCAGGGAAAACCTCAAGCGCTCCCAGTAATTGAGGTGTTTTATCTCCGTTATGCGCGCCGTGAAAGTTCTCTGTACATTTTCTAGGTCGGCAATTTCACCTGCCTTGAAAGGTGCTGTTAGAGTGCAGCAATATTCCAGCCTAGATAGAACAAGTGACCTGAAGAGTGTCATCATGGGCTTGGCCTCCCTAGTTTTGAAGGTTCTCATTATCCATCCTGTCATTTTTCTAGCAGATGCGATTGATACAATGTTATGGTCCTTGAAGGTGAGATCCTCCAACATAATCACTCCCAGGTCTTTGACGTTGGTGTTTCGCTCTATTTTGTGGCCAGAATTTGTTTTGTACTCTGATGAAGATTTAATTTCGTCATGTTTACCATATCTGAGTAATTGAAATTTCTCATCGTTGAACTTCATATTGTTTTCCGCAGCCCACTGAAAGATTTGGTTGATGTCCGCCTGGAGCCTTGCAGTGTCTGCAATGGAAGACACTGTCATGCAGATTCGGGTGTCATCTGCAAAGGAAGACACGGTGCTGTGGCTGACATCCTTGTCTATGTCGGATATGAGGATGAGGAACAAGATGGGAGCTAGTCTGGAGCTATGTCTGGTATGATATAATACTATTGTACTGGACGTTAGTTGCTACATGAACTGCCCACGTTAGTTGCTACAGGGATTGCCCACATTAGTTGCTACAGGGACTGCCCTCGTTAGTTGCTACATGAACTGCCCACGTTAGTTGCAACAGGGACTGCCCACGTTAGTTGCTACAGGGACTGCCCTCGTTAGTTGCTACAGGGACTGCCCTCGTTAGTTGCTACAGGGACTCCCCTCGTTAGTTGCTACAGGGACTCCCCTCGTTAGTTGCTACAGGGACTGCCCTCGTTAGTTGCTACAGGGACTGCCCTTGTTAGTTGCTACAGGGACTGCCCTCGTTAGCTGCTACAGGGACTGCCCTTGTTAGTTGCTACAGGGACTGCCCTTCTTAGTTGCTACAGGGACTGCCCTCGTTAGTTGCTACAGGGACTGCCCTCGTTAGTTGCTATAGGGACTGTCCACATTAGTTGCTACAGGGACTGCCCTCTTTTTTTGCTACAGGAACTGCCCACATTAGTTGCTACAGGAACTGCCCTCGTTAGTTGCTACAGGGACTGCCCTCGTTAGTTGCTATAGGGACTGTCCACATTAGTTGCTACAGGGACTGTCCACATTAGTTGCTACAGGGACTGCCCTCGTTAGTTGCTACAGGAACTGCCCACATTAGTTGCTACAGGAACTGCCCTCGTTAGTTGCTACAGGGACCACCCTCGTTAGTTGCTACAGGAACTGCCCACATTAGTTGCTACAGGAACTGCCCTCGTTAGTTGCTACAGGAACTGCCCTCGTTAGTTGCTACGGGAAAACTGCCCACTTTAAATTTTGCTTACAGGAACTGCCCTCGTTAGTTGCTACAGGGACTGCCCACGTTAGTTGCTACAGGAACTGCCCACATTAGTTGCTACAGGAACTGCCCTCATTAGTTGCTACAGGGACTGCCCTCGTTAGTTGCTACAGTAACTGCCCTCGTTAGTTGCTACAGGAACTGCCCACATTACTCATTACACATTACTCATTTGTGCTAAACTGTTATCTGTTTACAATAATGTTTTTACCACTGAATATATCATTGCTTAGTTAATCTTAAGTTAATTTTAAGCCTGCCCATAATGCTCTGCATACAAGGGGCTTTACCATGTTACACTTTAATAACTGTATTCCTTTGTGCTTCTCTGTATCATGTTCAAATTAATAAATAAATAAATAAATTAGTTGCTACAGGAACTGCCCAAGTTAGTTACAATACAATACTTTATTTGGACATTATACATAGTTGTACAAGGAATTGTAGCAGTTGGGTGTACATGCCAAAAGCCCCTTGTATGCAGAACATTATGGGCAGGCTTAAAATTAACTTAAAATTAACTAAGCAATGATAGATTCAGTGATAAAAATTACGGTCAACAATTTACAATATGAAGTACAATTGAGAAATTGAAACAATGAAGTTTGAACATTTTGATTTTGAAGCATTATAGGAGTGAGTTTGTCTTATTACAATGTATAACATAACAAGATCGTCAATTTGCTATTAGCTGTCTTGAAGTTTTAAGTTTTGAGTAAATGGGCGATTTATTGGTAAAGTTAAATTTTGACTATCGACTATTTAGTTGCTACAGGGACTGCCCACGTTAGTTGCTACAGGGACTGCCCACGTTAGTTGCTACAGGGACTGCAGTCGTTAATTGCTGTAGGGACTGCCCACGTTAGTTGCTACAGGACTGCCCACATTAGTTGCTACAGGACTGCCCTCGTTAGCTGCTACAGGACTGCCCACGTTAGTTGCTACAGGGACTGCACACATTAGCTTCTACAGGGACTTCCCACGTTAGTTGTTACAGGGACTACGCACGTTAGTTGTTACAGGGACTACTTTCGTTAGTTGCTACAGGGACTGCAGTCGTTAGTTGCTACATGACTGCCCACGTTAGTTGCTACAGGACTGCCCTCGTTAGTTGCTACAGGGACCGCAGTCGTTAGTTGCTACAGGGACTGCAGTCGTTAGTTGCTACAGGGACTGCCCACATTAGTTGCTACAGGGACTGCAGTCGTTAGTTGCTACAGGGACTGCCCACGTTAGTTGCTACAGGCACTGCCCTCGTTAGTTGCTAGATGGACGGCCCACGTTAGTTGCTACAGGGACTGCCCACGTTAGTTGCTACAGGCACTGCCCTCGTTAGTTGCTACTGGGACTGCCCTCGTTATTTGCTACAGGGAGTGGCCTCGTCAGTTGCTACATGGACTGACCACGTTAGTTGCTTCAGGGACTGTCCACGTTAGTTGCTACAGGGACTGCCTTCGTTAGTTGCTACAGGGACTGCCCACGTTAGCTGCTACAGGGACTGTCCACGTTAGTTGCTACAGGGACTGCCGACGTTAGTTGCTACAGGGACTGCCCACGTTAGTTGCTACAGGGACTACCCACGTTAGTTGCTACAGGGACTGCCCATGCTAGTTGCTACAGGGACTGCCCACGTTAGTTGCTACAGGGACTGCCAGCATTAATTGGTACTGGGATTGCCCACGTTAGTTGCTACAGGGACTGCCCACGTTAGTTGCTACAGGCACTGCCCATGCTAGTTGCTACAGGGACTGCCTACGTTACTTGCTACAGGGACTGCCAGCTTTAATTGCTACAGGGATTGTCCACGTTAGTTGCTACAGGGACTGCCAGCATTAATTGCTACAGGGATTGTCCACGTTAGTTGCTACAGGGACTGCCCACGTTAGTTTCTACAGGGACTGCCCATGCTAATTGCTACAGTTACTGCAGTCGTTAGTTGCCACAGGGACTGCCCGTGTTAATTGCTACAGGGACTGCCCACGTTAGTTGCTACAGGGACTGCCCGTGTTAGTTGCTACAGGGACTTCCCTCGTTAGTTGCTACAGGGACTGCCCTCGTTAGTTGCTACAGGGACTGCCCTCGTTAGTTGCTACAGGGGCTGCCCACGTTAGTTGCTACAGGGACTGCCCACGTTAGTTTCTGTACGGACTGCCCACGTTAGTTGCTACAGGGACTGTCCTCCTTAGTTGCTACAGGTACTGCCCTCGATAGTTGCTACAGGGACTGCCCTCGTTAGTTGCTACAGGGACTGCCCACGTTAGTTGCTACAGGGACTGCCCATGTTAGTTGCTACAGGGACTGCCCTCGTTACTTGCTACAGGGACTGCCCTCGTTAGTTGCTACAGAGACTGCCCTCTTTAGTTGCTACAGGGACTGTCCTCGTTAGTTGCTACAGGGACTGCCCACATTAGTTGCTACAGTGACTGCCCTCGTTAGTTGCTACAGGGACTGCCCTCGTTAGTTGCTACAGGGACTGCCCTCGTTAGTTGCTGCAAGGACTGCCCTCGTTAGTTGCTGCAGGGACTGTCCGCATTAGTTGCTACAGGGACTGCCCGCGTTAGTTGCTACAGGGACTGCCCACGTTAGTTGCTACAGGGACTGTCCACGTTAGTTGCTACAGGAACTGCCCACGTTAGTTGCTACAGGGACTGCCCACGTTAGTTGCTACAGGGACTGCCCACGTAAGTTGCTACAGGGACTGCAGTCGTTAGTTGCTACAGGGACTGCCCACGTTAGTTGCTACAGGGACTGCCCGCGTTAGTTGCTACAGGGACTGCCCACGTTAGTTGCTACAGGAACTGCCCACGTTAGTTGCTACAGGGACTGCCCACGTTAGTTGCTACAGGGACTGCCCACGTTAGTTGCTACAGGGACTGCAGTCGTTAGTTGCTACAGGGACTGCCCACGTTAGTTGTTACAGGCACTGCCCTCGTTAGTTGCTAGATGGACGGCCCACGTTAGTTGCTACATGGACTGCCCACGTTAGTTGCTACAGGCACAGCCCTCGTTAGTTGCTACAGGGACAGCCCTCCTTAGTTGCTACAGGTACTGCCCTCGATAGTTGCTACAGGGACTGCCCTCGTTAGTTGCTACAGGGACTGCCCACGTTAGTTGCTACAGGGACTGCCCGCGTTAGTTGCTACAGGGACTGCCCTCGTTACTTGCTACAGGGACTGCCCTCGTTAGTTGCTACAGAGACTGCCCTCTTTAGTTGCTACAGGGACTGTCCTCGTTAGTTGCTACAGGGACTGCCCACATTAGTTGCTACAGTGACTGCCCTCGTTAGTTGCTACAGGGACTGCCCTCGTTAGTTGCTACAGGGACTGCCCTCGTTAGTTGCTGCAAGGACTGCCCTCGTTAGTTGCTGCAGGGACTGTCTGCATTAGTTGCTACAGGGACTGCCCGCGTTAGTTGCTACAGGGACTGCCCACGTTAGTTGCTACAGGAACTGCCCACATTAGTTGCTACAGGGACTGCCCACGTTAGTTGCTACAGGGACTGCCCACGTTAGTTGCTACAGGGACTGCCCACGTTAGTTGCTAGATGGACGGCCCACGTTAGTTGCTACATGGACTGCCCACGTTAGTTGCTACAGGCACTGCCCTCGTTAGTTGCTACAGGGACTGCCCTCGTTATTTGCTACAGGGAGTGGCCTCGTCAGTTGCTACAGGGACTGACCACGTTAGTTGCTTCAGGGACTGTCCACGTTAGTTGCTACAGGGACTGCCTTCGTTAGTTGCTACAGGGACTGCCCACGTTAGCTGCTACAGGGACTGTCCACGTTAGTTGCTACAGGGACTGCCCACGTTAGTTGCTACAGGGACTGCCCACGTTAGTTGCTACAGGGACTACCCACGTTAGTTGCTACAGTGACTGCCCATGCTAGTTGCTACAGGGACTGCCCACGTTAGTTGCTACAGGGACTGCCAGCATTAATTGATACTGGGATTGCCCACGTTAGTTGCTACAGGGACTGCCCACGTTAGTTGCTACAGGGACTGCCCATGCTAGTTGCTTCATTGACTGCCTACGTTAGTTGCTACAGGGACTGCCAGCGTTAATTGCTACAGGGATTGTACACATTAGTTGCTACAGGGACTGCCAGCATTAATTGCTACAGGGATTGTCCACGTTAGTTGCTACAGGGACTGCCCACGTTAGTTTCTACAGGGACTGCCCATGCTAGTTGCTACAGTTACTGCAGTCGTTAGTTGCCACAGGGACTGCCCGTGTTAATTGCTACAGGGACTGCCCACGTTAGTTGCTACAGGGACTGCCCGCGTTAGTTGCTACAGGGACTGCCCTAGTTAGTTGCTACAGGGACTTCCCTCGTTAGTTGCTACAGGGACTTCCCTCGTTAGTTGCTACAGGGGCTGCCCACGTTAGTTGCTACAGGGACTGCCCACGTTAGTTGCTACAGGGACTGCAGTCGTTAGTTGCTACAGGGACTGCAGTCGTTAGTTGCTACAGGGACTGCCCACGTTAGTTGCTACAGGGACTGCAGTCGTTAGTTGCTACAGGGACTGCCCACGTTAGTTGCTACAGGCACTGCCCACGTTAGTTGCTAGATGGACGGCCCACGTTAGTTGCTACAGGGACTGCCCACGTTAGTTGCTACAGGCACTGCCCTCGTTAGTTGCTACAGGGACTGCCCTCGTTTTTTTGCTACAGGGAGTGGCCTCGTCAGTTGCTACAGGGACTGACCACGTTAGTTGCTTCAGGGACTGTCCACGTTAGTTGCTACAAGGACTGCCTTCGTTAGTTGCTACAGGAACTGCCCACGTTAGCTGCTACAGGAACTGTCCACGTTAGTTGCTACAGGGACTGCCCACGTTAGTTGCTACAGGGACTACCCACGTTAGTTGCTACAGGGACTGCCCATGCTAGTTGCTACAGGGACTGCCCACATTAGTTGCTACAGGGACTGCCAGCGTTAATTGGTACTGGGATTGCCCACGTTAGTTGCTACAGGGACTGCCCACGTTAGTTGCTACAGGGACTGCCCATGCTAGTTGCTACAGGGACTGCCTACGTTAGTTGGTACAGGGACTGCCAGCGTTAATTGCTACAGGGATTGTCCACATTAGTTGCTACAGGGACTGCCCACATTAGTTTCTACAGGGACTGCCCATGCTAGTTGCTACAGTTACTGCAGTCGTTAGTTGCCACAGAGACTGCCCGTGTTAATTGCTACAGGGACTGCCCACGTTAGTTGCTACAGGGACTGCCCGTGTTAGTTGCTACAGGGACTGCCCTCGTTAGTTGCTACAGGGACTGCCCTCGTTAGTTGCTACAGGGACTGCCCTCGTTAGTTGCTACAGGGGCTGCCCACGTTAGTTGCTACAGGGACTGCCCACGTTAGTTGCTGTACGGACTGCCCACGTTAGTTGCTACAGGGACTGTCCTCCTTAGTTGCTACAGGTACTGCCCTCGATAGTTGCTACAGGGACTGCCCTCGTTAGTTGCTACAGGGACTGCCCACGTTAGTTGCTACAGGGACTGCCCATGTTAGTTGCTACAGGGACTGCCCTCGTTACTTGCTACAGGGACTGCCCTCGTTACTTGCTACAGGGACTGCCCTCGTTAGTTGCTACAGAGACTGCCCTCTTTAGTTGCTACAGGGACTGTCCTCGTTAGTTGCTACAGGGACTGCCCACATTAGTTGCTACAGTGACTGCCCTCGTTAGTTGCTACAGGGACTGCCCTCGTTAGTTGCTACAGGGACTGCCCTCGTTAGTTGCTGCAAGGACTGCCCTCGTTAGTTGCTGCAGGGACTGTCCGCATTAGTTGCTACAGGGACTGCCCGCGTTAGTTGCTACAGGGACTGCCCACGTTAGTTGCTACAGGGACTGTCCACGTTAGTTGCTACAGGAACTGCCCACGTTAGTTGCTACAGGGACTGCCCACGTTAGTTGCTACAGGGACTGCCCACGTAAGTTGCTACAGGGACTGCAGTCGTTAGTTGCTACAGGGACTGCCCACGTTTAGTTGCTACAGGGACTCCCCCGCGTTAGTTGCTACAGGGACTGCCCACGTTAGTTGCTACAGGAACTGCCCACGTTAGTTGCTACAGGGACTGCCCACGTTAGTTGCTACAGGGACTGCCCACGTTAGTTGCTACAGGGACTGCAGTCGTTAGTTGCTACAGGGACTGCCCACGTTAGTTGTTACAGGCACTGCCCTCGTTAGTTGCTAGATGGACGGCCCACGTTAGTTGCTACATGGACTGCCCACGTTAGTTGCTACAGGCACAGCCCTCGTTAGTTGCTACAGGGACAGCCCTCCTTAGTTGCTACAGGTACTGCCCTCGATAGTTGCTACAGGGACTGCCCTCGTTAGTTGCTACAGGGACTGCCCACGTTAGTTGCTACAGGGACTGCCCGCGTTAGTTGCTACAGGGACTGCCCTCGTTACTTGCTACAGGGACTGCCCTCGTTAGTTGCTACAGAGACTGCCCTCTTTAGTTGCTACAGGGACTGTCCTCGTTAGTTGCTACAGGGACTGCCCACATTAGTTGCTACAGTGACTGCCCTCGTTAGTTGCTACAGGGACTGCCCTCGTTAGTTGCTACAGGGACTGCCCTCGTTAGTTGCTGCAAGGACTGCCCTCGTTAGTTGCTGCAGGGACTGTCTGCATTAGTTGCTACAGGGACTGCCCGCGTTAGTTGCTACAGGGACTGCCCACGTTAGTTGCTACAGGAACTGCCCACATTAGTTGCTACAGGGACTGCCCACGTTAGTTGCTACAGGGACTGCCCACGTTAGTTGCTACAGGGACTGCAGTCGTTAGTTGCTACAGGAACTGCCCACGTTAGCTGCTACAGGAACTGTCCACGTTAGTTGCTACAGGCACTGCCCTCGTTAGTTGCTACAGGGACTGCCCTCGTTATTTGCTACAGGGAGTGGCCTCGTCAGTTGCTACAGGGACTGACCACGTTAGTTGCTTCAGGGACTGTCCACGTTAGTTGCTACAGGGACTGCCTTCGTTAGTTGCTACAGGGACTGCCCACGTTAGCTGCTACAGGGACTGTCCACGTTATTTTGCTACAGGGACTGCCCACGTTAGTTGCTACAGGGACTGCCCACGTTAGTTGCTACAGGGACTACCCACGTTAGTTGCTACAGGGACTGCCCATGCTAGTTGCTACAGGGACTGCCCACGTTAGTTGCTACAGGGACTGCCAGCATTAATTGATACTGGGATTGCCCACGTTAGTTGCTACAGGGACTGCCCACGTTAGTTGCTACAGGGACTGCCCATGCTAGTTGCTTCAGGGACTGCCTACGTTAGTTGCTACAGGGACTGCCAGCGTTAGTTGCTACAGGGATTGTACACATTAGTTGCTACAGGGACTGCCAGCATTAATTGCTACAGGGATTTCCGTTAGTTGCTACAGGGACTGCCCACGTTGTTTTCTACAGGGACTGCCCATGCTAGTTGCTACAGTTACTGCAGTCGTTAGTTGCCACAGGGACTGCCCGTGTTAATTGCTACAGGGACTGCCCACGTTAGTTGCTACAGGGACTGCCCGCGTTAGTTGCTACAGGGACTGCCCTAGTTAGTTGCTACAGGGACTTCCCTCGTTAGTTGCTACAGGGACTTCCCTCGTTAGTTGCTACAGGGCTGCCCACGTTAGTTGCTACAGGACTGCAGTCGTTAGTTGCTACAGGGACTGCAGTCGTTAGTTGCTACAGGGACTGCCCACGTTAGTTGCTACAGGGACTGCAGTCGTTAGTTGCTACAGGGACTGCCCACGTTAGTTGCTACAGGCACTGCCCACGTTAGTTGCTAGATGGACGGCCCACGTTAGTTGCTACAGGGACTGCCCACGTTAGTTGCTACAGGCACAGCCCTCGTTAGTTGCTACAGGGACAGCCCTCCTTAGTTGCTACAGGTACTGCCCTCGATAGTTGCTACAGGGACTGCCCTCGTTAGTTGCTACAGGGACTGCCCACGTTAGTTGCTAAGGGGGACTGCCCGCGTTAGTTGCTACAGGGACTGCCCTCGTTACTTGCTACAGGGACTGCCCTCGTTAGTTGCTACAGAGACTGCCCTCTTTAGTTGCTACAGGGACTGTCCTCGTTAGTTGCTACAGGGACTGCCCACATTAGTTGCTACGTGACTGCCCTCGTTAGTTGCTACAGGGACTGCCCTCGTTAGTTGCTACAGGGACTGCCCTCGTTAGTTGCTGCAAGGACTGCCCTCGTTAGTTGCTGCAGGGACTGTCTGCATTAGTTGCTACAGGGACTGCCCGCGTTAGTTGCTACAGGGACTGCCCACGTTAGTTGCTACAGGAACTGCCCACATTAGTTGCTACAGGGACTGCCCACGTTAGTTGCTACAGGGACTGCCCACGTTAGTTGCTACAGGGACTGCAGTCGTTAGTTGCTACAGGAACTGCCCACGTTAGCTGCTACAGGAACTGTCCACGTTAGTTGCTACAGGCACTGCCCTCGTTAGTTGCTACAGGGACTGCCCTCGTTATTTGCTACAGGGAGTGGCCTCGTCAGTTGCTACAGGGACTGACCACGTTAGTTGCTTCAGGGACTGTCCACGTTAGTTGCTACAGGGACTGCCTTCGTTAGTTGCTACAGGGACTGCCCACGTTAGCTGCTACAGGGACTGTCCACGTTAGTTGCTACAGGGACTGCCCACGTTAGTTGCTACAGGGACTGCCCACGTTAGTTGCTACAGGGACTACCCACGTAGTTGCTACGGGGGACTGCCCATGCTAGTTGCTACAGGGACTGCCCACGTTAGTTGCTACAGGGACTGCCAGCATTAACTGATACTGGGATTGCCCACGTTAGTTGCTACAGGGACTGCCCACGTTAGTTGCTACAGGGACTGCCCATGCTAGTTGCTTCAGGGACTGCCTACGTTAGTTGCTACAGGGACTGCCAGCGTTAGTTGCTACAGGGATTGTACACATTAGTTGCTACAGGGACTGCCAGCATTAATTGCTACAGGGATTGTCCACGTTAGTTGCTACAGGGACTGCCCACGTTAGTTTCTACAGGGACTGCCCATGCTAGTTGCTACAGTTACTGCAGTCGTTAGTTGCTACAGGGACTGCCCACGTTAGTTGCTACAGGGACTGCCCGCGTTAGTTGCTACAGGGACTGCCCTAGTTAGTTGCTACAGGGACTTCCCTCGTTAGTTGCTACAGGGACTTCCCTCGTTAGTTGCTACAGGGGCTGCCCACGTTAGTTGCTACAGGGACTGCCCACGTTAGTTGCTACAGGGACTGCAGTCGTTAGTTGCTACAGGGACTGCAGTCGTTAGTTGCTACAGGGACTGCCCACGTTAGTTGCTACAGGGACTGCAGTCGTTAGTTGCTACAGGGACTGCCCACGTTAGTTGCTACAGGCACTGCCCACGTTAGTTGCTAGATGGACGGCCCACGTTAGTTGCTACAGGGACTGCCCACGTTAGTTGCTACAGGCACTGCCCTCGTTAGTTGCTACAGGGACTGCCCTCGTTATTTGCTACAGGGAGTGGCCTCGTCAGTTGCTACAGGGACTGACCACGTTAGTTGCTTCAGGGACTGTCCACGTTAGTTGCTACAGGGACTGCCTTCGTTAGTTGCTACAGGGACTGCCCACGTTAGCTGCTACAGGAACTGTCCACGTTAGTTGCTACAGGGACTGCCCACGTTAGTTGCTACAGGGACTACCCACGTTAGTTGCTACAGGGACTGCCCATGCTAGTTGCTACAGGGACTGCCCACATTAGTTGCTACAGGGACTGCCAGCGTTAATTGGTACTGGGATTGCCCACGTTAGTTGCTACAGGGACTGCCCACGTTAGTTGCTACAGGGACTACCCATGCTAGTTGCTACAGGGACTGCCTACGTTAGTTGCTACAGGGACTGCCAGCGTTAATTGCTACAGGGATTGTCCACATTAGTTGCTACAGGGACTGCCCACATTAGTTTCTACAGGGACTGCCCATGCTAGTTGCTACAGTTACTGCAGTCGTTAGTTGCCACAGAGACTGCCCGTGTTAATTGCTACAGGGACTGCCCACGTTAGTTGCTACAGGGACTGCTCGCGTTAGTTGCTGCAGGGACTGCCCTCGTTAGTTGCTACAGGGACTGCCCTCGTTAGTTGCTACAGGAACTGCCCTCGTTAGTTGCTACAGGGGCTGCCCACATTAGTTGCTACAGGGACTGCCCACGTTAGTTGCTGTAGGGACTGCCCACGTTAGTTGCTACAGGGACTGTCCTCCTTAGTTGCTACAGGTACTGCCCTCGATAGTTGCTACAGGGACTGCCCTTGTTAGTTGCTACAGGGACTGCCCACGTTAGTTGCTACAGGGACTGCCCGCGTTAGTTGCTACAGGGACTGCCCTCATTACTTGCTACAGGGACTGCCCTCGTTAGTTGCTACAGAGACTGCCCTCTTTAGTTGCTACAGGGACTGCCCTCGTTAGTTGCTACAGGGACTGCCCACATTAGTTGCTACAGTGACTGCCCTCGTTAGTTGCTACAGGGACTGCCCCCGTTAGTTGCTACAGGGACTGTCCTCGTTAGTTGCTGCAAGGACTGCCCGCGTTAGTTGCTACAGGGACTGCCCGCGTTAGTTGCTACAGGGACTGCCCGCGTTAGTTGCTACAGGGACTGCCCACGTTAGTTGCTACAGGAACTGCCCACGTTAGTTGCTACAGGGACTGCCCATGTTAGTTGCTACAGGGACTGCCCACGTTAGTTGCTACAGGGACTGCCCATGCTAGTTGCTACAGGGACTGCCCATGTTAGTTGCTACAGGGACTGCCAGCGTTAATTGCTACAGGGATTGCCCACGCTAGTTGCTACAGGGACTGCCCACGTTAGTTGCTACAGGGACTGCCAATGGTAGTTAACATAAGAACATAAGAATGGAGGAACACTGCAGAAGGCCTACTGGCCCATGCGAGGCAGGTCCTTATCAAAACAACCTCTGAACATTAAAATGGTATAAAATACCGACAGATTGTTAGGTAAGACACATATGCAACAGTTAGGTATCTTTATTTCGAAACGTTTCGCCTACACAGTAGGCTTCTTCAGTCGAGTACAGAAAAGTTGATAGAAGCAGAAGAGACTTGAAGACGATGTAATCAGTCCATCACCCTTAAAGTTTTGAGGTGGTCAGTCCCTCAGTCTGGAGAAGAGCATTGTTCCAAAGTTTGAAACAATATGGAGTGGAAGAGACAGGATGGAGCCTTATATAGCACCAGGAGGTGAGACGTAGGTCACTACCTAACAATCTGTCGGTATTTTATACCATTTTAATGTTCAATCTGTCAGACACTGCAACACAAGGGTATCTTGGTACAGACCTGAAATCAACTTCTACTACCTCTACTAGTGAGAACGGCTGGATTTGAGAGGGACCTGACCTCCCAGCATCTGCGTTCTACTAGTGACCTACATCTCACCTCCTGGTGCTATATAAGGCTCCATCCTGTCTCTTCCACTCCATATTGTTTCAAACTTTGGAACAATGCTCTTCTCCAGACTGAGGGACTGACCACCTCAAAACTTTAAGGGTGATGGAGTGATTACATCGTCTTCAAGTCTCTTCTGCTTCTATCAACTTTTCTGTACTCGACTGAAGAAGCCTACTGTGTAGGCGAAACGTTTCGAAATAAAGATACCTAACTGTTGCATATGTGTCTTACCTAACAATCTGTCGGTATTTTATACCATTTTAATGTTCAAGTCTATCTTCTCCTGAAAGCTGTCCAATATACAAGTACAGTTAGAAATAGAAATACAAATAGCTAGAGCTTCATTTAAGGAGGGTATTAATAGAGTATTCAAGAGGTTGCTAGTAGAATTACAGTAAATCAACCATTCAAATCATTATGAAGCTCTGTGTAGTCTGCACCCCTCAAGGAAGGGTCCTTGACGTTGGTGAGGGGCTCTTGATTTAGGGAATTGGATCTGCGCTCCAGTTCCCCGAATTAAGCCTGAATGCCTTCCACATCCCCCCCAGGCGCTGTATAATCCTCCGGGTTTAGCGCGTCCCCTTGATTATAATAATAATAATAATAATCTGTGTAGTCTGCAGTCAATCAAACAAATGGGCTTCCACATGGATAAATTGTCATTTTCGTGGAAATTGGTGTCACGCCCCTTGTGCAGATATCCAAGAACTAGCTACAAGCAGTATTAAAACAGGGAAGTGTTTTTGGGTATGCCCAAATGAGATAAATCTGTGGACTAAAATCACAAGGGTATTAAAAGAGGATAACATCAAAGCTGCTTTCATAGACAACCTGGAAGCTTTCTACAACAGATGGGAACATAAAAAGTCTGGGCTGAATGGTACTGCCCTTGATACTGGCCATGTAGTCAGAAACTGAAAGGTTGGAGGTGATGTCCTGGTAGTCAGTAAATGTAGGGCTGATAGTGCTGTCCTGGGTGACAGTAATGGTGAAGCTGGAGGTGCTGTCCTGGGAGACAGAAATGGTGAAGCTGGAGGTGCTGTCCTGGGAGACAGTAATGGTGAAGCTGGAGGTGCTGTCCTGGGAAACAGTAATGGTGAAGCTGGAGATTTTGTCCAGGTAGTCGGGAATTATACGCAGGAAGGAATACATATAAATGACCTCATAGGGGACAGGAGCCATAGTGGTGAAACAAGTGTAGTCAAAGATAAGATAAAGCCAATATTGCAAACTAGAAATACCACAGGAAATAGCAAACAAGAGGACTCCACTAGCAATAGTGAGGATATATTACCAAAAACAACTGGTGGGAGCTCCATTGTTGGTGCTAGGGAAGATAGGAATAAGACAGGTAAACATGCACCAACAGGGAATACAGTCACAGAAACCCAAGGCAAACAGAAACCAAGCCTGTGCACATACTATGCACTTGGTATCTGCAGACATGGGAAATCTGGAAAAACAGACGGGACGTGCAACTATGACCACCCTAGAAAATGCTGTGCCCATATGACAACAGGAAAATGCAAACTCCCTTCCTGTAAGCTTTTTCACTCTGAAATGTGTACCTCTTCAGTACAGGAAAGACTGTGCTATAACTTAAATTGCCAGGCACACCATCTAAAGGGGACAAAAAGATACAAAACATCCAGGCCATGGGAAAACCTGAGTAGCCACAGCCACTCAAGAGGGAGAGGTTTTTAGTGCCAGGAAGGAAAAAAAACTGGCAGGAAATGGCAGAAATCGTACACCAAATCCAGTCATTCCTGGAGTGGAACCACAGTTGATGGCCTCCACTCCAAACCAACAGATACAGATACTAATGCCGGAAAAAAAATCCTCCCCCCAGTACCAACAATACCACCAGTCCGATGACATTCTTTGCAAATATACAGGGTCTAAAGCCAGCAACAAACAACAAAATACCTTTCATCCGTGGACTGCTTGCAGAGGCAAAGGCAATGTTCGCGGCTTTCACTGAGACCCCACATAAAGGATCACTTGGACAACGAAATATGGATCCCAGGTTACAACCTATACAGATGTGACAGAGTGAACAGGCAAAAGGGGGGGGGGGTTGGCCTGTACATTGCAGAGTCATTTGTTTGCACAGAACTGCTTAATGCCTCAAATGATGTAGTGGAAGTTTTAGCAGTAAAGATCGAGAACCAAAACCTAGTCATTGTGGTAGTCTACAAGCCTCCGGATGCAACATCCCAGCAATTCCAGGAACAGCTGTTAAAAATTGACCACTGTCTGGAAAATCTTCCAGCTCCTGCACCCAACATCTTGCTCCTGGGGGATTTCAACTTAAGGCACCTAAAATGGAGGAATATAGCAAATAATATTGTTGAAAGTAATAACACCAGGAGGCAGCTCTGATGAAAACTCACACTCACACGAGCTTTTAAATCTCTGCACAAAATTCAATTTAAACCAGCAAATAATAGAGCCTACTAGACTGGAGAATACACTAGACCTCATCTTCACTAACAATGGTGATCTGATAAGAAATGTCACCATATCAAAAACAATATACTCAGATCACAACATAATTGAGGTTCAGACATGTATGCGCGGAGCCCCAGACCGACATGATGAGATTAGTCACGAGGGAGCATTCACCAAATTCAACTTCAATAACAAAAACATAAAGTGGGACCAAGTAAACTAAGTCCTAACCCATATAAGCTGGGAAGATATACTAAGCAACACAGACCCCAACTTATGCCTAGAACAGATTAATTTGGTGGCACTCGATGTATGCACAAGGCTTATTCCTCTAAGAAAAAGGAGGAGTAGATGTAAAATAGAAAGAGAAAGGCGCTCCCTTTACAGGCGACAGAAAAGAATAACAGAGCGGCTAAAAGAGGCCAATATATATCTGAAATGCGTAGGAAGACACTGGTCAGAGAAATAGCAAACATCGAACTTAAGCTAAAGAAATCTTATAGGAGTCAGGAATCGCGGGAAGAACTAAAAGCCATAAATGAAATCGAAAGAAACCCAAAGTATTTCTTCTCCTATGCCAAATCAAGGTCGAGAACAACGTACAGTATTGGGCCCCTACTTAAACATGATGGGTCCTACACAGATGACAGCAAGGAAATGAGTGAGCTACTCAAGTCCCAAAATGACTCAGTTTTTAGCAAGCCGCTAACCAGACTGAGAGTCGAAGATCAAAATTAATTTTTTATGAGAGAGCCACAAAATTTGGTTAACACAAGCCTATCCGATGTTATCCTGACGCCAAATGACTTCGAACAGGAGATAAATGACATGCCCATGCACTCTGCCCCAGGGCCAGACTCGTGGAACTCCATGTTCATCAAGAACTGCAAGAAGCCCCTATCACGAGCCTTTTCCATCCTATGGAGAGGGAGCATGGACACGGGGGTCGTCCCACAGTTACTAAAAACAACAGACATAGCCCCACTCCACAAAGGGGGCAGTAAAGCAACAGCAAAGAACTACAGACCGATAGCACTAACATCCCATATCATAAAAATCTTTGAAAGGGTCCTAAGAAGCAAGATCACCACCCATCTAGAAACCCATCAGTTACACAACCCAGGGCAACATGGGTTTAGAACAGGTCGCTCCTGTCTGTCTCAACTATTGGATCACTACGACAAGGTCCTAGATGCACTAGAAGACAAAAAGAATGCAGATGTAATATATACAGACTTTGCAAAAGCCTTCGACAAGTGTGACCATGGCGTAATAGCGCACAAAATGCATGCTAAAGGAATAACAGGAAAAGTCGGTCGATGGATCTATAATTTTCTCACTAACAGAACACAGAGAGTAGTAGTCAACAGAGTAAAGTCCGAGGCAGCTACGGTGAAAAGCTCTGTTCCACAAGGCACAGTACTCGCTCCCATCTTGTTCCTCATCCTCATATCTGACATAGACAAGGATGTCAGCCACAGCACCGTGTCTTCCTTTGCAGCTGACACCCGAATCTGCATGACAGTGTCTTCCATTGCAGACACTGCAAGGCTCCAGGCGGACATCAACCAAATCTTTCAGTGGGCTGCAGAAAACAATATGAAGTTCAACGATGAGAAATTTCAATTACTCAGATATGGTAAACACAAGGAAATTAAATCTTCATCAGAGTACAAAACAAATTCTGGCCACAAAAATAGAGCGAAACACCAACGTCAAAGACCTGGGAGTGATCATGTCGGAGGATCTCACCTTCAAGGACCATAACAATTGTATCAATCGCATCTGCTAGAAAAATGACAGGATGGATAATGAGAACCTTCAAAACTAGGGAGGCCAAGCCCATGATGACACTCTTCAGGTCACTTGTTCTATCTAGGCTGGAATATTGCTGCACACTAACAGCACCTTTCAAGGCAGGTGAAATTGCTGACCTAGAAAATGTACAGAGAACCTTCATGGCACGCATAACGGAGATAAAACACCTCAATTACTGGGAGTGCTTGAGGTTCCTAAACCTGTATTCCCTGGAACGCAGGCGGGAGAGATACATGATTATATACACCTGGAAAATCCTAGAGGGACTAGTACCGAACTTGCACACGAAAATCACTCACTACGAAAGCAAACGACTTGGCAGACGATGCAACATCCCCCCAATGAAAAGCAGGGGTGTCACTAGCACGTTAAGAGTTAGTTTAGTTTAATATGTTTATTATGCACCCCATACCCATCCTGTGGGCGGTAGTCAAAAGATTACAGAGGTACATAATTGGTCCAGGGACTGGACTCCAAAGTTTTGATAGCTGAGCAAGTTACAGAGGTAATGAACTCACAATTTACAAAGGTAATGAACTCCAGGTAGGTCTGGTCACAATCATGACAAGTTACAAAGGTATTTACAGATTACAGAGGTACGTAATGGGTCCAGGAACTGGGCCCCCAAAGTTTTGTTAAGAGACCATACAATAAGTGTCAGGGGCCCGAGACTGTTCAACTGCCTCCCAGCATACATAAGGGGGATTACCAACAGACCCCTGGCAGTCTTATAGCTGGCACTGGACAAGCACCTGAAGTCGGTTCCTGACCAGCCGGGCTGTGGCTCGTACGTTGGTTTGCGTGCAGCCAGCAGCAACGCCTGGTTGATCAGGCTCTGATCCACCAGGAGGCCTGGTCGCAGACCGGGCCGCGGGGGCGTTGACCCCCGGAACTCTCTCCAGGTAAACTCCAGGTAAACCTTGACTCCCAAGTCTTTTTCACATTCTGTATGATCAAGCTCTACTTCACCTAGATTATAGCTTCGAGGGTTATTTTCATTACCAAGGGCAAGTACCTTACACTTATCCACATTGAACTTCATCTGTCATTTTTCAGACCAAGACATTAATTTGTCTAAATCGTCCTGGAGTTCATTGATATCCTCCTCAGAGTGAATTATACGGCCTATCTTTGTCTCATCAGCAAACTTACTAATGTCACTCGTAATCCCTTCATCAAGGTCATTAATGTAAATTATTAACAAGAGAGGGCCCAAAACTGATCCTTGTGGGACGCCACTAGAGACTAATCCCCATTCAGATTTCACTCCATTAATGGTAACTCTCTGCTTTCTATTGGTAAGCCATGCCTCTATCCACGCTAGAACTTTACCTCCTATACCATGAGCTGCCACTTTTCTTAAGAGTCTCTTGTGAGGTACTCTATCGAAGGCTTTACTAAAATCCAAATAAACAATATCATATTCCTTACCACTGTCAACTGCCTTAAATGTTCTATTGAAGAACGTCAGTAAGTTTGTCAGGCAGGAACGACCTCTCGTGAATCCATGCTGAGATTCATTTATCAAGTTATGCTCTTCAAGGTGACTTCTAATAATGTCAGCTATAATTGATTCTAATAACTTGCCCACTATAGATGTCAGGCTTATTGGACGGTAATTTGAAGGAACGGACTCATCCCCTGATTTGAATATAGGAACAACATTAGCCATCTTCCACAACTATGGCACAACACTGGTAAGGATGGACGCATTAAACACACTCGTTAATGGCTGACTAAGCTCCATCTTGCATCGGGTTCCGGGGACTTATTTTGCTTCAGTTTGTCTATCTGTTTAATAACCATGTCCCTCGTGACAGTAATATTATTTCATTTAAATTCATCAGGAACTAAATAATTGTTAATTACTGGAATCTCATTTACATCTTCCTGTGTAAAAACTGACAAAAAATAGTCATTAAATAAGGAACGCATTTCCAGTTCGTTATCCGTCAGCTGTCCATTCCCAATTTTCAGAGGTCCTACTTTTTCCTTCACCTTCATCCTATACACTTGAAAGAACCCCTTTGGATTAGTCTTTGATTCACTAGCAACTCTAATTTCATAGTCACGTTTAGCCTTTCTAACCCCCTTTTTTACTTCTCTTTTAAGCTGAACATATTGGTCAGTAAGGTTAACCTCTCTTCTGATGCGCCTATAAATTCCCCTTTTCTCCCCTAATAGATGCTTTAACCTACTGTTAACCCATTTGGGATCGTTTTTATTAGACCTAATATCTCTCTGGGGAATGTATATACTCTGGGCACGGTGTACATTATTAAGAAAAAAAATCATAAAAGCAGATCCCTTCATAATCATAAGTATGATCATCGCCAATAAAATCATTAGCTAGATAACCCCAATCAAGTTTAGACAGATGTTCCCTAAGTCCATTATAGCCGGCAGAACGGAAATCAGGGATTTTTACTGCATTATCATTATTCTTGCATTCCCAGTTAATGCTAAAAGTGATGGACTTGTGATCACTTGCACCAAGCTCTTCAGTGATTTCTTTATTTGACAAGACTAGGTCTAGCAAATTATTACCCCTGGTAGGCTCTGTTACGCACTGCTTCAGAAAACAATCCTGAACTGTTTCCATAAAGTCACTGGACTCTAGATTACCTGTCAAAGAATTCCAGTCAATTTGACTAAAGTTAAAGTCCCCTACTATGACTATGTTATTGTGTCCAGAAGCCCTAACAATTTCGTCCCAAAGAAGTCTCCCTCTATCGTGATCCAAGCCTGGAGGTCGGTATATTACACCTAGAATTAGTTTTTCTTGACCCTCTACAAACTCTACCCAAACAGATTCTGTTACTGCTCCTTCTATTTTTATACCTGTTTTTATGCAACAATTAATATTTTCTCGAACATATGCAACTCCTCCCCCCTTCCCATTACATCTATCCACATTGAACAACTTAAATCCCTGAATATTACACTCAGCAGTCATATTCCGACTGTCAATGCAATGATATCAAAGTTCCCAGCACATGCTACTAAACGTAGTTCATTAATTTTATTTCTTGCACTTCGACTGTTAGCATAAAATACCATCATATGTTTTTTCTTCTGCACATTTTTCCTATTGATCTTTATTTTTACACAATTTTTGAAATTATCATTACCCAGAGTTACTCCATGACAGTTACTATTAAGATCCTTAATATCAGAGCATAAGTCAACGTATCCATACTCATTATTAATCATTTCTAAACCCATACCTCTAACTAATCCTAGTTTAAAGTCCTAACAACCCCCTCAACTGAGTTAGCAAGAAAACCCACACCTGCCCTGGATAAGTGAACCCCATCCCTGGCATACATGTCATTTCGGCCATAGAAGTTGTCCCAGTTGTCAATGAATGGTACTGCATTATCCTTACAGTGTTTATCCAGCCAACAATTAATACCAATTGCTCTGGACAACCATTCATTACCAACACCTCTTCTTGGCAAAATGCCACATATAACAGGGCGCCCCCCTTCTTCCTAATTATGTCTATAGCTGTCCTGAACTTTCTAACTAAATCCTCACTTCTATGCTTGCCAACATCATTGCCTCCAGCACTGAGGCAAATAATAGGATTGATCCCATTACCGTTCATGATGTTGTCAAGCTGGCTAACAATGTCCTCCACCTCAGCCCCAGGAAAGCAAACCCTCTGTCCCCTACTCCTGTCCTTCAAGCAGAATGCCCTATCCATGTATCTAACCTGGCTATCCCCAACAACAACAATGTTCTTACCTTCCTTGTTGTCGTTCGTCGTGACGATCCCAGTAGTCGACTCACATTCGTCGGGTAACACCGAGAATGCGTTGGAGGTTTCCACAAGAGTTTCCACAGCAGTCTCTTTCTTCTTCATCATTTCTGGCTTTCCATTCGCCTTCTTGATCGTCAACTTTGTCCCCTGCTGTCCAGCTACTGACCACGATCCCTTCTTCATCTGAGGACTCGAAACAGGAGGACTACTACAAATCCTCTTGTTTTCCTCGGTCAATCGCCGTATCTCCATTTTCGCTACCCTCAATTCTTCCTTAAGCTGCTGGTAAAGTTGCTCGATGGAGGGCATCTTGGTTCAGTCCACGGGAAGCACACAAGACACTTCTTCACAGAGTTAAGTACAGGTCACCACTGAGTTAAGTACAGGTCACCACTGCTACAGGGACTGCCCACGTTAGTTGTTACAGGGACTGCCAGCGTTAATTGCTACAGGGATTGTCCATGTTAGTTGCTACAGGGACTGCCAGCATTAATCGCTACAGGGATTGTCCACGTTAGTTGCTACAGGGACTGCTTACGATAGTTTCTACAGAGACTACCCACGCTAGTTGCTACAGTTACTGCAGTCGTTAGTTGCCACAGGGACTACCCACGTTAGTTGCTACAGGGACTGCCCACATTAGTTGCTACAGTTACTGCAGTCGTTAGTTGCTACAGGGACTGCCCATGTTAGTTGCTACAGGGACTGCCCACGTTAGTTGCTACAGGGACTGCCCTCGCTAGTTGCTACAGGGACTGCCCTCGTTAGTTGCTACAGGGACTGCCCACGTTAGTTGCTACAGGGACTGCCATCGTTAGTTGTTACAGGGACTGCCCACGTTAGTTGCTACAGGGACGGCCCTCGTTAGTTGCTACAGGGACTGTCCTCGATAGTTGCTACAGGGACTGCCCTCGTTAGTTGCTACAGGGACTGCCCTCGTTAGTTGCTACGGGGACTGCCCTCGTTAGTTGCTACAAAGACTGCCCTTGTTAGTTGCTACAGGGAATGCCCTCGTTCAAATTCAAATTCAAATTCAAAGTTTATTCTCTATAAGGATTACAATGTTGAGTTTACAGAATTTGGTTATTGTGTGGTTTACATGTAGTAAAATAATGATTACAGAGTGTACCACTAGAACACCTAGCATGGCTAGGCATTTCGGGCAGACTTAGTTTAATTCTTAATTTTAAAATATTACAAATTATGAGGTAAGTTGGTATTATGGCTAAGTGACTAAATACTAGTTTGTGAGTTTAGCAATTTGAATGCTTTTGTTTTGGCACAGTACATAGTTTCAGTATTGGAGTATCACAGGTTCATTATTTTAAGATTGAGATTAATATTCTGTTTATGGTCAAATGGGTGAGTGAGTGTAATGTGAACCACCAGGTGGTATTCGTGCAGTTAGTTGACGGGGTGTATCAGGAAGATAAGATGTTTTTTTAATGGTAGTTTTGAAGGTGATGAATGTGTCTGCAGTTCTAGAGTTCTCAGGTAGGGTGTTCCAGATTTTAGGGCCTTTGACATACATTGAATTTTTGTAAAGGTTTGGGTCGGACACAGGGAATGCCATGGGAAAATGTTTGTGTCTGGTTTTTTAAACCTGTGGGTTCTGTCACAACTATCAAGAAAGCATTTTAGGTCAAGGTTGATATTTGGAGTTTAAGGTCCTGTAGATGTAGATTGCACAGTAGTAAGTGTGGATGTACTGAACAGGGAGAAAGTTTAGATCTAGAAGAGTGGGGGGGGGTGTTGCCAGGGATGGGATTTAGGATTATTCTTACTGCAGCTTTTTGTTGGGTTATTATTGGCTTTAGGTGTGTTGCTGCAGTTGATCCCCAAGCACAAATAGCATAGGTGAGGTATGGATAAATAAGTGAGTCGTATAGTGTGAGAAGGGCATTTTGCGGCACGTAGTATCGTATCTTGGAGAGGATCCCAACCGTTTGGATACTTTTTTTTGGGTTTATGTGTTGGATATGGGTGCTGAAATTCAGGTTCTTGTCAAGGTATAGGCCTAGGAATTTGCCCTCATTATGTCTGGTAATTAGAGTGTTGTCGATCTTAATGTTAATTTGTGCATCTCCTGCTCTGCTACCAAACATAATATAGTAGGTTTTGTCAGTGTTAAGCGTAAGTTTATTGGCTGTCATCCAAGTCGATATTTTGATCAGCTCCTCGTTAACAATGGTGTTGAAGGTGGCAAGATTAGGGTGAGAGATGACATAAGTCGTGTCGTCAGCAAAGGGAATGGGTTTCAGGTGTTGGGATACGTTTGGAAGATCATTGATGTATATGAGGAAGAGCAGGGGACCAAGGACACTTCCCTGCGGATTATTATTATAATCAAAAAGAAGCGCTAAGCCACAAGGGCTATACAGCACTTCCCTGCGGAACTCCAGTATCAAGTGGCCGTGTTGTTGATGCTGTCTTTAATGGTGACATACTGATACCTATTAGTAAGGTAAGATTTGAAATAAGCAAGCGCATGGCCTCTTATACCATAATGGTCAAGTTTGTGGAGTAGGATGTCGTGGTCTACTGTGTCAAAAGCTTTTCTTAGGTCAATAAAAAATTCCTAGTGGATATTCCTTATTTTCGAATGCTGTGTAAAGCAGATCTAGCATTTTTATGATTGCATCATTAGTGCTTTTATTTTTCCTGAATCCAAATTGGCAGGGGTTGAGTATGTTTTGTGCCGTTATAATGAATATAGTCTCCTGTGCATGAGTTTCTCAAAGATTTTGGATAGCAATGGTAAGTTTGATATTGGCCTATAGTTGTTTAAGTCTGTAGGGTCACCACCTTTATGTATTGGTGTAACCCTTGCCATCTTGAGTAGTTTCGGGAAGGTGCTAGTTTCTAGTGACTTGTTAAAAAGTAATGAAATAGCATACGAAAGGACATGGGCCGCTCGCTTGTACAGTAATAGTGGGACATGAGACAGATTCCCTGAGTTATTTTTAAGTGACTTTATAATCTCGGTGACTTCTGTGGGCTCAGTTGGTGCAAGATAGAAGGAATTTGGGAAATTCCCAAATAGGTAGTCCCGGGCATGGGCATTGGTATGTGGGATTTTATTGGCGAGATTAGATCCTATGGTTGAGAAGAAGTCGTTTATCTTGTTAGCTGTGTCAGTGGGATGTAGTGGTGTTTCATTAGGTTTAGTTAGGACAATATTCTTGTTTTTTTTCAGTTTGTGGGGTCCCTAGAATCTGAGAGAGTGTTTTCCAGGTCTTTTTTATATCTCTTCTAGTGTCTGTGAATCTACTGGAGTAGTATAGTTGTTTGGCTTTCTTTATTACTTTGGTGAGAACTGATGAATAGTGTTTAAGAATATCTTTGTGTATTAAGCCCTGTCTATATTGCTTTTCATATTGGTGTTTCTTGTCAATGGATTTCAGAATGGTGCTGGTTAGCCATGGGCAACCAAGCCGTTTGTTTGTGATCTGTTTCGTTTTTATAGGACAATGTTTGTTGTATAGTCTAAGTAATTTGTTAAGAAAAATGTCTGTCCAGTCGTCAATACCATTGGCCTTGGAGAATTCTGTAGGCCAGTCAACAGTCTCTAGGTCAGCTGTGAACTTCCTTATTGAGGCCTCGTCATGGAGTCTAAATGAAACTTTGTTGTATTCAAGTGGTGGTTTACTAATGTTTGTCAGGAGGAAGGTAGGGTAGTGGTCTGTAGTGCTATCTGTGATTATCCCTGATTTCAGGGGGGTTAGTATATTGGTCCATATGTGGTCTATTATGGTTGCACTTGTCTCAGTGAGCCTCGTTGGTTTAGTTATTGTTGGTATAAGAACATAAGAACATAAGAATGGAGGAACATTGCAGAAGGCCTACTGGCCCATGCGAGGCAGGTCCTTATCAAAATGACTACTACCTTAAGCTTCCCTAGAAATAACTCCCGTACCCAGTGACACCAATCAAACCCAGCCCCTCCCACTCATATATTTGCCCAGTCTATTCTTAAAGCTACCCAAGGTCCTAGCCTCTGTCACCCCACTGGGAAGACTGTTCCACGCATCTACAACTCTGTTAGAAAACCAGTACTTACCAATGTCCTTTCTAAATCTAAATTTATCCAACTTAAATCCATTATTCCTGGTTCTTACCTGGGTCGACACCCTCAGTACTTTATTAATATCTCCCTTGTTTATGCCCGTAATCCACTTATACACTTCAATGATATCTCCCCTCATTCTACGCCTCTCCAGAGAGTGGAGATTTAAGGCTTTGAGTCTATCTTCATACGGGAGGTTCCTTACACAGTAAATCATTTTAGTCATTCTTCTCTGTATGTTCTCTAATGAGTCTATGTCCATCCTGTAGTAAGGGGACCAAAACTGAGCAGCATAATCTAAATGAGGCCTCACTAGTGATGTATAGAGCTGTAAAATAACTTTTGGACTTCTGTTACTTACTGTTGGCCTTGTTGCGCACACTAAGGCACTGCTGTCTTGGCTTTAGATTTCTGCTTACCATGACTCCCAAGTCTTTCACATTCTGTATGATCAAGCTCTACTTCACCTAGATTATAGCTTCGAGGGTTATTTTCATTACCAAGGGCAAGTACCTTACACTTATCCACATTGAACTTCATCTGCCATTTTTCAGACCAAGGCATTAATTTGTCCAAATCGTCCTGGAGTTCATCGATATCCTCCTCAGAGTGAATTATACGGCCTATCTTTGTATCATCAGCAAATTTACTCATGTCACTCGTAATCCCTTCATCAAGGTCATTAATGTAAATTATGAACAAGAGAGGGCCTAAAACTGATCCTTGAGGAACGCCACTAGTGACTAATCCCCATCCAGATTTCACTCCATTAATGGTAACTCTCTGCTTTCTATTGGTAAGCCATGCCTCAATCCATGCTAGAACTTTACCTCCTATACCATGAGCTGCCACTTTTCTTAAGAGTCTCTTGTGAGGTACTCTATTGAAGGCTTTACTAAAATCCAAATAAACAATATCATGGTTTAGAAAGACATGTAAGCAAACACTATAACATATTTATTAGAAAACGTTTCGGTCCTGGGACCTTGATCACTTCTAACATACAGAGGTAGAAAGACATTATATGAGAAGTGTGTTGTTCATATTGTTGATGAAATCAGTTATAGGCTGATCATTTAGTATGCCAAGGTTGATGTTGAAGTCTCCAGCTAAGAGAAGGTGATGCTTATTCATTTGTATGTTTGTTATTAGTGACTTTAATTTCTCACTGAAATTTGGGATGTTTGTGTGAGGTATCCGGTAAATGGCACTGATTGTTATAGGTGTCTTAAGGTTTTTTACAGTAAAATTAGCAAAAATGTATTCCCCATATTCATCACTAAAGCAAGTGGTGCTGATACAAGATAATTGGTTAGAGTAATAGATTGCAATACCACCCCCAACTTGGTTTGGTCTGCAGTTGTGAATTGCTGTGTATCCTGGTAGAGGGTAGATATCTATTGTGTCCTGCTTAAGCCAGGTCTCAGTAAGAATAATGCAGGAGAAGGGTGTCTTTAGTGATTCAAGGAGTGCCAGGAGGTCATCATAGTGTTTGCTTAAGGACCTGATGTTGTAGTTAAGTACTGATAGACTTTTAGCATTATTATAGTGCTGGCTTGTGATGCTGTGTAATAAAGGCAGTTACTTTCCAATAGGTTTTGATTGGGTGTCAGATTATGGAGGTTCAGATCAGGGTCAATGTGATCAATCATCTTCTAGGTTTAAATTATGGTTATTTATATCCTGAGTTGTGTGTTGAGTTCTAGTACTGATATCTGTAGTGGTGGGAAGTTTGGACAAGTATATAGCTAGAGTATTTTGGTCATATAGAGTATAGTCACTAATACACATAATGAAGTTGATGTTGTCTATGTGTTGTGCTGGAATGAACTAAAATACAACTAGGTATAAACTAGTAATATAAAAATACAAATTAAAAATAGAACAAGACTCTCACTTGTAATTATACTAGGGTCTAATATAGTGACTTTTGTGGAGTCTATGTTTTGAGCTAGAATGAGTTATAGTACAACTAGGTTTAATCTAATAATGTAAAAATACAAAATACAAATTAAAAATAGCACCAGTCTCTCACTAGTAATTGCACTATGGTCTAATATAGTGAATTTGGTACTGACTATGTATTGAGCTAGAATGAGCCATAGTACAACTAGGTTTAATCTAATAATATAAAAAAGGCACAAGACTCTCAATTGTAATTGCACTAAGGTCTTATATAAGTTGTTTACAAGAATTTTTTTTATATTTTATTTAAAACATTACAATACAAGGTGGAAATTATATTAAAAGGTACACAAAATGAGTTAAATCACAAATTCCCAATTCACCCTTACAAAAATTATTACAACAGACAAAAGTGTTCTGACGCCCTAATACCACACACCATATACACCCAGTTATACCAGAGTTATATACCTGTGAAGGCTGAAACTTTTGCCACAATTTCACCCCCCCCCTCCCACAAAATATAATCATCACCAACCTGATTGCATCTTAACTTATCATTAAAGGATACATAGGAATTACACTATCATGAGTGATGAAGTAACATCTTAGACACAAAAATATTAATAACAATTAAATGAGATACATGTCATTACTTAACACAATGACACCTCAACCTGGTGAAAGGAACCCCAAAAGTTTAATTTTTCTAAGAAGGTTGCAACAATGAATGTCAACTCCCAAAGGCAACTTATGTGCATTTATCTTAGCATGTAAACCCTATTCATGCAACATAGTATATAAATAAAACTTTACATTATGAAAAACATCACAGAATACAAAGGTATAAAGTATAAACCCCAGCCATGTAGCGGCTACATGCAAAAAATTCCACATACTTCCCTAACACACATAAAACAAAATTTTTGTGACAACTGCACCTAAACACAACTCACATCATATGACTTAAGACTGCTATGTACATAGATAACAACATAATAATATGACTTAAGACTGCTATGTACATAGATAACAACATAATAATATGACTTAAGACTGCTATGTGCATAGATAACATAATAATATGACTTAAGACTGCAAGTACATAGATAACAACATAATAATAAGACTTAAGACTGCTATGTACATAGATAACACCATAATAAATCTAATTTGAATGGATCACAGTTGATCAATCAGCCTTCACATATCAGGCGTTAGAGAGTAATTCTCATAGTACAAGTCCAAGTCCAACTTGCGTGTAGTCCCATCTTGCTACATACAATAATATGCGTATTATCTACACATAATACTACAACACACTGGACAAGCAACTGCCCATCACTTCCAATCAATATACTGCCCTACCCTCACTCTGCACAGTGATGTAGGCAACCCCACCCCCTTGAATACCTTATCCATCATTCACTACTACCTTGAAGGAACATGAGTACTATATGAATAGTGTATAGTCCATGACACACAAAAAACTGGCCAGCTCCACAGGTGCTAGCACTTTTGGTCCATACATTATTCACTCACGCATCACTCATCCAACACACACGCAAACATTTGTTGTCATCCATTACCAGGGAGGCGACCCTGTTTTCACCCATGACTTCCCTACCCCAGCAACACTTTCCAATCGTACCCTCCCCTCCCTCGTATATTACAAGTCTAATAAAACCTGTAACGTAAGTTGCCTATATCCCTCTGAAAAATCCCTCACCCACCTCCTCCCATAAATTTCCTTATTTTTACATACCGTTTTATAGAACGTTACCGCTAACACCCTCCTCTTCACCTCACTAACCCGTTTCCCCCGCAATCCCCACACTATATATATATAATCTGCCATAATGTACCCCACAGCTCTGATTACACTTTCCTCCCAACCCCCCACGTCGAGACTTAATGCTCTCAGTACAGAAATTCCTTGACCTCCTATCCTATTTATCACCCTATTTAACCACCCCTTGACACTCCTCAGTCCATCACAAAAATATACTACATGAAAAGCCGACTCCTTCCCACCACATATCCCACACTCCCCCCTGTTAACGACTCGTCTATCCCGTAGACCCGATTGTGGACAGTGGAGTCAGAGTGCACATGCTGTGGATTCCATCTCACATTGGTCTTCAGATGCATGATAGAACTGATAAATTGGCTAAGCTGTATGCTTTCAAAGAGGGAGTAGATTACAATCTTGGCTTGTCAGGTAGTAGTTTGAGAACAATAATACGAAAAGAACTTCAGCTGAATTTTATGGACTTAAGGCTCAGGGAGATTGACACCAGTGAGTCCATCTATCATCATTCTATCATGCAGGAGGAGCCACATGTCTATGGTGCATCCAACAAAATAAGCAGACTCTTGGATGTCACTACCGCCCGGCTCCGGCTGGGTTACAAGTATCTTTGGCAGGTTAAATCACCACCACCAGATGTAGACCAAACGAAATGTAAACTTTGCCAGATGGATTATTGTCACACCCTGCGTCATTATGTACTGGAGTGCGATAAAATTAATGAATTTAGAAACAACTCACTCAGAAGTGTTCAAGAAATGGCTAAGTATTTTATCCACAGTGGTATATTACAGACCATTCTGGAGAAATACCCTGACTTTGCTAGCTGTAAATAAAGCATTACCACATGTGTGCATGTGTGTGTGTGTGTGTGTGTGTGTGTGTGTGTGTGTGTGTGTGTGTGTGTGTGTGTGTGTGAGTATGAGTGTGTGTGTGTATGAGTGTGAGTGTGTGTATGAGTGTACTCACCTAGTTGTACTCACCTAGTTGAGGTTGCGGGGGTCGAGTCCGAGCTCCTGGCCCCGCCTCTTCACTGATCGCTACTAGGTCACTCTCCCTGAGCCGTGAGCTTTATCGTACCTCTGCTTAAAGCTATGTATGGATCCTGCCTCCACTACATCGCTTCCCAAACTATTCCACTTACTGACTACTCTGTGGCTGAAGAAATACTTCCTAACATCCCTGTGATTCATCTGTGTCTTTAGCTTCCAACTGTGTCCCCTTGTTACTGTGTCCAATCTCTGGAACATCCTGTTTTTGTCCACCTTGTCAATTCCTCTCAGTATTTTGTATGTCGTTATCATGTCCCCCCTATCTCTCCTGTCCTCCAGTGTCGTCAGGTTGATTTCCCTTAACCTCTCCTCGTAGGACATACCTCTTAGCTCTGGGACTAGTCTTGTTGCAAACCTTTGCACTTTCTCTAGTTTCTTTACGTGCTTGGCTAGGTGTGGGTTCCAAACTGGTGCCGCATACTCCAATATGGGCCTAACGTATACGGTGTACAGGGTCCTGAACGATTCCTTATTAAGATGTCGGAATGCTGTTCTGAGGTTTGCTAGGCGCCCATATGCTGCAGCAGTTATTTGGTTGATGTGCGCTTCAGGAGATGTGCCTGGTGTTATACTCACCCCAAGTGTGTGTGAGTATGAGTGTGTGTGCGTGTGTGTATGAGTTTGTGTGTGTGTGTGTGTGTGTGTGTTTATGTGTGTGTGTGTATGAATTTGTATGTGTGTGTGTGTGTGTGTGTGTGTGTGTGTGTGAGAGAGAGAGAGACTCAGCAATCAACATTTGCACCAATAACTCACTACAGTTGTGACCGGGTGTGGAAGTGTGAATTGCTCATTACTCTAAAATTTGTTCATGATTGCAGCCATGTATAAACGTAAGTAACCATTCTTACAGTATTCATTACCTTTGTAACTTGTGAGTTCATTACCTTTGTAACTTGTGAGTTCATTACCTTGTACCTAGTTCAGCCATCAAAACTTTGGAGCCCGGTCCCTGGACCCATTGTGTACCTCTGTAATCTGTAAATACCTTTGTAACTTGTAATGATTGTGACTAGACCTACCTGGAGTTCATTACCTTTGTAAATTGTGAGTTCATTACCTTTGTAAATTGTGAATTCATTGCCTCTGTAACTTGCTCAGCTATCAAAACTTTGAGGCCCAGTCCCTGGACCCATTATGTACCTCTGTAATCTTTTGACTACCGCCCACAGGATGGGTATGGGGTGCATAATAAACATATTAAACTAAACTAACCGTAGAACCACACCCGATGGTAAAATGCCGTGCAGAAAACGATACATTACATCCCGAACACGAGGTTGAAACCTCATCCTACTCAACCTATTCCATATACTTCCCCATGCATACATGGGGAAAATTCCCTCTACAGGCGCTACAACCCTCCCGGCTAACAATCTACACAACCTACCTATTTTAACCTTTGCTGGCTCTCGATCCCACGCCATAGCCCTCAAAACAGTTTCACACTCATGCAACTCAACTCCTGTATACATCCGTTGCAATCTGTTATGGATCCTGGCCAAACCCCCCTCACCCTCACTTTCCCTCATCACCTCCCTTTTAATGAAGACACATTTGACCCTCCGCTTTAAGTCCAGTAATCCCAACCCCCCCCTGACTTACAGGTAACATTACCACATCCCTTTTAATCCAATCACAGCTCGAACTCCACAAGAATTTAAAAACCTTCCTAAGTATGTTCGTTATTGGCGGCCCCGTTAATGGGAACACGGCTGCCACGTGCCATACAGTAAGATATTAATAACAATGGCACGCTGCACAAGGGTTAAATGATAAGGTCGAAATGCACCCAAGCGTCCCTGAATCCTTTCTACCATCCTAATCGAGTTTTCCATGCGTGCCACAGTTAGATCGTCTGCATAAATAAGACTGCAAATTTTTAATGAATTCGCCTGCTTCCTCACAACTGCACTACCCCAATCAACCCTTCCCGCTCAAGCTCCTAACCCCATGACCATGGATTTATCTGAATTTACCCTCATACCAGTTGCCCCTGCGAACATTCGTACTACCCCATCTAATGTGTCCAATGTCATCCCCTCCCTGATCAGAACAGTTGTATCATCCACATACCCAATTAAAACTGGCCAAACCCTCGCAACCTCACACCCTGGTCCCTCTACATGACACATACGCTGCTCCACCAATCTATAAAAGGGGTCCTGTATGCACGCAAACAATAATTGTGACATAGGACACCCCTGCCTAAGTCCCCTACCCATTACAATCTTCCCACCCAATCGACCATTAATCTGTACCCTCGCCATTGCACCTCCATACAACGCCTCAACTCAACCCACTATTTCTTCCCCAAACCCCTGACCCCTGAGGATGGCTTTCAATGCTTTCCGATCCACTCTATCGTATGCCCTTGCCAATCGAGTGCCACCAACCTCCCCCCCCCCCCTCCCCCCCCTTTTGCCTCCACGAATCCCTAAGTAACCCATGCCCTACACCATAGACCTCCCTGGCAAACCAAACTGAGTTTTTGATACTACCCACCCCACCACACACTTGACCCGATTTCCCAAAATCTTCGCAAACAATTTGTAATCTGCGCATAACAACGAGATCGCCCGGTAATCCCGAAGCGTATGCTGCCCCTTACCCTTCGGTACCAATACAACGACAGCCGTTGCCTGCTTCTCACCCAGCTCACCTCTCTCCTTCATGCAATTTAATAACCTAACCAAAAAATGCCTCATTAATTCCCAATGCTGCTGATAAAACTCTGCCGGGAGTCCATCAATTCCCGGTGCTTTGCCCTTTCTCATTCCACTTAAAGCCCTCCATATTTCCCCCTCAGTTATTTCCCCACCCAGTGCTTCCCTATCACTGTTACGCAACTGACATACCACACTCCCACACACCTGTTCTAAAACCCCCTCCTCTACTCCTTCTCGTTGCCAGTACTTCTCATACCACTTATCAGCAAACGCCCCCATTCCTTCCATAGCTTGTATGACCTGCCCCTCCCTGTACCCTCCTATCGACTCATGAACCTCCAACCATGGTATAGTCATTGCCTGCTGTCTTTGTTTCTGCCTACGCAATACACACGATGAAGGTCTATCGCTCCATAACACCTCTTCCACCCCCGCCTGTACCCGCACCACTTGGAACCTCTCATCCTGTACCTCACGCAGCCTCCCTTTAATTGCCATAATATCATCCATTGGATAAGTGCCTGCCACCGTCCCCCTCACATAACAACCCCGTAACCTATCCTCCAAATAGTTGGCAAGCCCATATTTTAAAGAATTGATACGTTTCCCTTCCTTTACGTAATATTGCTTAATCCGTTCTTTAGCCACACCATCCCACCACATCACCACATCCTCTACCCCATTTACCTCTGCACGTAACCCCTCCCACAGCGTTGCAAATCCCTCTATCCCCTCCTCATCGCCTAACACACTTGTATTTAACTTCCAATAACCCCTAGATATACCTGCTAGTGACTCCCACCCCACCTCTGCTACTACCGCCCGATGCTACTTTTATTGTATGGAAAAATGTCAACCAAACCCCTTGAGATATATACAGCCTATCCAACCTAGCCGCATAACCCCGTCTTACAAAAGTGTGCTCCACCTCCCATGCCCCTCCTCCAACCATATCCCGCAACTGAATACCCCTCAAAAGATCTCGCAAGGCCGCCGACAAGTGCCCCGCCCCTTTTGGTTCCACGTCAGCCCTCCTAATAACGCAGTTCCAGTCCCCACCAACGATGGCCACCGCAGGTAAACCACGTAAGAAGAAAACTAGTTCTTCACATACAAAATCCCTTTTTACCCTCACATCATTTTCTGCTGGTGCATACACACTTACAAAGGATACCATCTGCCCCATCCACCACCCATCCACACGCTCACTTCTTAGCAACACAAACGGGCTCGCCTCCCTGATCAATATACCCACACCACCTTTCAGACGTACAGATGGCAGTCATGACCCAAAACCCCTCCACCTCGAGCACTCTTCCCTCCTTGAAATTGTGTCCTTGCAGGAACACTACATCCACCCTATATTTATACAGAAACATTCGAAACCATTCCCTCTTCACACTATTACACAGTCCATTTACGTTCACAGTCATACATCTAAGCCCTAAGGCCTCTTTATAGTTTCCAACCCTTCCTCCTCTCTTCATTCATCCCAGGGCCTCCTGCCCCAGAGCCAGGACAAGGCTTCACACCATCAACCCCCCCCTTTTTTTGCGATGCTTCTTATCGTGACTACCTCGGCAGTGCTCTTCCTTCCTCCCAGACCTCTGCGCCGGCGTCAGGACATCATCTGAGTCTGACGCCGCCGCTCTCTTCCTCGTGATGCCCTCCACATCCATGTTATCTAATGAGGTTCCCTCACGATGTACCTCAACCTCCACCACGCCTCGTTCCACAGCACATGGCGACAACTTACGCTTACTAGTTGGCCCATCAACCCTGCTATGGTTTTTATCATTACATTCCTCTACAGGCAACGTCGTGCCTCTCACCAGCTCAGGAACAACATCCTCTGCAGGCGGCATCAATGTCCTTAACACTTCATGAAGCTCTTCCTCTAGAGCCTGCACCTCCTCCTGCACTTGCACTTCTGTACTTTTCCCTTGCCTAGTATCAGATCCTTTTACGTCACAGCTTACCTCACACATGCCATTCTCCTCTTTGGAATCCTCCACCTCTTCACTCCACAAGCGCCCAAGCCCTTGCTTTCGCATGGGGCTCTCAACAACAGCTATCACGCTGGTAACTGGTGCTTCACCAGTTTGTGCAGACGCCCTCCTCAGCTTCACACACGCTGCCGCCATATGGTCGTACACCCCACATATTCTGCACGTACGTCTCTGTCTGGCATACGATACCATAACTTGCGTCCTGAAGTCCTCCAACACGACGTAAGACGGTATGAGATGTCTCAGAGTCATCTTCAGGGAAAAGGTTCCCTCCAGACGGCCCATGTAAGCACCTGCCATCCACTTGCCCTGTTGTGCCAGATGTACGGTCCCATATGCCTCAAAAACATTCCTGATGTCAGCCTTATCTGCCTCAAATGGGACATTACGAATCTTAACCCACGTAAAGTGGCAAGATACGTCGATCAAACGCACCTTCATAGCTGGAGTAGCGTCAAGACTCACGTCTTGGAATCTAGTCACCAAAGACTCGTACACGGATGTGGAATTCAGTTTGACGAAGATTCTGTAAGCCCCATTCAGGGCTACACCATACACCTCATCGTCCTGGATTCCATAGGTCTCCCTAATGATTGTTGGGAGTAATACCTGCGCTGAAGAGAGTGAAATCGCCCCACGAAGCAGCTCAATACCAATGGTATTTATGCGCCTCCTCACACTCAGCGCCATGTTGGTACAAGGTAGCTCGCCTGAAAACAGCCGAGGGGTGCAGAGCACAACCGCACTCTACCATGGTCAGGCAGCGAATGATAAATTAAAAATAGAACAAGACTCTCACTTGTAATTACACTAGTGTCTAATATAGTGACTTTTGTGGAGTCCATGTTTTGAGCTAGAATGAGCTATAGTACAACTAGGTTTAATCTAATAATGTAAAAATACAAATTAAAAATAGCACCAGTCTCTCAATGCAAAATGAGCTGTCTGTATAAAATAAAATCACTAAATTGCAATGACTTGGTTATAATATGCTAGTAAGATGGTAGACAGGATAATATAAAAGTTGTAGTTGAAAATACTAGTTTAAAAAAGGATAGAATAAAAATGGTCAATAAAAGAAGTTTACAATAAGTTTGGTCAACATAGTTTAAAGCAAAACGTTAGTTGCTACAGAGACTGCCTACGTCAGTTGCTACAGAGACTGCCCACGTTAGTTGCTACAAGGACTGCCCACGTTAGTTGCTACAGGGACCGCCCACGTTAGTTGCTACAGGAACTGCCCATGTTAATTGCTACAGGGACTGCCCAAGTTAGTTGCTACAGACTGCCCACGTTAGTTGCTGCAAGGACTGCCCACGTTAGTTGCTACAGGGACTGCACACGTTAGTTGCTACAGGAACTGCCCACGTTAGTTGCTACAGGGACTGCCCACGTTAGTTGCTACAGGGACTGCCCACGTGAGTTCCTACAGGGACTGCCCACGTTAGTTGCTACAGAGACTGCACACGTTAGTTGCTGCAAGGACTGCCGACTTTAGTTGGTACAGGGACTGCCCACGTTAGTTGCTACAGGTACTGTCCACGTTAGTTGCTACAGGGACTGCCCACGTTAGTTGCTACAGAGACTGCCCACGTTAGTTACTACAAGGACTGCCCACGTTAGTTGCTACAAGGACTGCCCACCTCAGCTGCTACAGGGACTGCCCTCGTTAGTTGCTACAGGGACTGCCCACGTTAGTTGCTACAGAGACTGCCCACATTAGTTGCTAAAAGGACTGCCCACGTTAGTTGCTACAGGGACTGCCCTCGTTAGTTGCTACAGAAACTGCCCACGTTAGTTGCTACAGGGGCTGCCCACGTTAGTTGCTACAGGGACTGCCCACGTTAGTTGCTACAGGAACTGCCCACGTTAGTTGCTACAGGGACTGCCCACGTTAGTTGCTACAGGAACTGCCCACGTCAGTTGCTACAGGGACTGCCCACGTTAGTTGCTACAGGGACTGCCCACGTTAGTTGCTACAGGAACTGCCCACGTCAGTTGCTACAGGGACTGCCCACGTTAGTTGCTACAGAGACTGCCCACGTTAGTTACTACAAGGACTGCCCTCGTTAGTTGCTACAGGGACTGCCCACCTTAGTTGCTACAGGGACTGCCCTCGTTAATTGCTACAGGGACTGCCCACGTTAGTTGCTACAGAGACTGCCCACGTTAGTTGCTACAAGGACTGCCCACGTTAGTTGCTCCATAGGTCTCCCTAATGACTGTTGGGAGTAATACCTGCGTTGAAGAGGGTGAAATCGCCCCACGAAGCAGCTCAATACCAATGGTATTTACGCGCCTCCTCACACTCAGCGCCATGTTGGTACAAGGTAGCTTGCCTGAAAACAGCCGAGGGGTGCAGAGCACAACCGCACTCTACCGTGGTCAGGCAGCGAATGATAAATTAAAAATAGAACAAGACTCTCACTTGTAATTACACTAGGGTCTAATATAGTGACTTTTGTGGAGTCCATGTTTTGAGCTAGAATGAGCTATAATACAACTAGGTTTAATCTAATAATGTAAAAATACAAATTAAAAGTAGCACCAGTCTCTCAATGCAAAATGAGCTGTCTGTACTCTTGCTAATAAAGAAATTAACTAATAAAACTGTAAATCAATGTAAAAAGTATAAAATAAAATCACTAAATTGCAATGACTTGGTTATAATATGCTAGTAAGATGGTAGACAGGATAATATAAAAGTTGTAGTTGAAAATACTGTTTAAAAAAGTATAGAATAAAAATGGTCAATAAAAGAAGTTTACAATAAGTTTGGTCAACATAGTTTAAAGCAAAACTGGGCAATAATAGGGATTTTAGAATAAAATTGGGCAATTGAGTATTTCTTAAAGTGAGGTAGAATTATTGAGGACAAGTTAGGGTTAGTTTATAATAAAATAAGATAGAACAGTGATGTGGTAAGTTGTAAAAAAGGAGATAGATTCTGTAGATATTAAACAAATTAAGACTATGAGGTAGAATGGTCGTTGAATACAACAATGAAAATCAAAAGTAGTTGGGGTATTAGAATTTTAGGGGGGCACAAATTTATGACAATATAACACTAACTGTGGACTGTGGGTATTATCTGCACTTTACTCTGATTCTGTTAGTCCAGCCTCACTTAGGAATGTTTTAAGGTCATGTTCTGTAGAGATGAAGTATCTCTTCCCAGTGGGCTGTTTCGTTACTTGCTACAGGGACTGACCTCGTTAGTTGCTACAGGGACTGACCAGCGACCACGTTAGTTGCTACAAGGGCTGCCCACGTTAGTTGCTACAGGGACTGCCCTCGTTAGTTGCTACAGGGACTGCCCGCGTTAGTTGCTACAGGGACTGCCATCGTTAGTTGTTACAGGGACTGCCCACGTTAGTTGCTACAGGGACTGCCCTCGTTAGTTGCTACAGGGCCTGCTCTCGTTAGTTGCTACAGGGACTGCCCTCGTTAGTTGCTACAGGAACTGCCCTCGTTAGTTGCTACAGGGACTGCCCTCGTTAGTTGCTACAGGGAATGCCCACGTTAGTTGCTACAGGGACTGCCCACGTTAGTTGCTACAGGGACTGCCCGCGTTAGTTGCTACAGGGCCTGCTCTCGTTAGTTGCTACAGGGACTGCCCTCGTTAGTTGCTACAGGGACTGCCCTCGTTAGTTGCTACAGGGACTGCCATCGTTAGTTGTTACAGGGACTGCCCACGTTAGTTGCTACAGGGACTGCCCTCGTTAGTTGCTACAGGGCCTGCTCTCGTTAGTTGCTACAGGGACTGCCCTCGTTAGTTGCTACAGGAACTGCCCTCGTTAGTTGCTACAGGGACTGCCCTCGTTAGTTGCTACAGGGAATCCCCCACGTTAGTTGCTAACAGGGACTGCCACGTTAGTTGCTACAGGGACTGCCCGCGTTAGTTGCTACAGGGACTGCCATCGTTAGTTGTTACAGGGACTGCCCACGTTAGTTGCTACAGGGACTGCCCTCGTTAGTTGCTACAGGGCCTGCTCTCGTTAGTTGCTACAGGGACTGCCCTCGTTAGTTGCTACAGGAACTGCCCTCGTTAGTTGCTACAGGGACTGCCCACATTAGTTGATACAGGGATTACCCACGTTAGTTGCTACAGGGACTGCCCTCGTTAGTTGCTACAGGGCCTGCTCTCGTTAGTTGCTACAGGGACTGCCCTCGTTAGTTGCTACAGGAACTGCCCTCGTTAGTTGCTACAGGGACTGCCCTCGTTAGTTGCTACAGGGAATGCCCACGTTAGTTGCTACAGGGACTGCCCACGTTAGTTGCTACAGGGACTGCCCGCGTTAGTTGCTACAGGGACTGCCATCGTTAGTTGTTACAGGGACTGCCCACGTTAGTTGCTACAGGGACTGCCCTCGTTAGTTGCTACAGGGCCTGCTCTCGTTAGTTGCTACAGGGACTGCCCTCGTTAGTTGCTACAGGAACTGCCCTCGTTAGTTGCTACAGGGACTGCCCACATTAGTTGATACAGGGATTACCCACGTTAGTTGCTACAGGGACTGCCCACGTTAGTTGCTACAGGGACTGCCCTCGTTAGTTGCTACAGGGAATGCCCACGTTAGTTTGATACAGGGACTGCCCACGTTAGTTGCTACAGGGACTCCCACGTTAGTTGCTACAGGGACTGCCCACGTTAGTTGCTACAGGGACTGCCCTCGTTAGTTGCTACAGGGACTGCCCTCGTTAGTTGCTACAGAAACTGCCCACGTTAGTTGCTACAGGGGCTGCCCACGTTAGTTGCTACAGGGACTGCCCACGTTAGTTGCTACAGGAACTGCCCACGTCAGTTGCTACAGAGACTGCCAACGTTAGTTGCTACAGAGACTGCCCACGTTAGTTACTACAAGGACTGCCCACGTTAGTTGCTACAGGGACTGCCCACCTTAGTTGCTACAGGGACTGCCCTCGTTAGTTGCTACAGGGACTGCCCACGTTAGTTGCTACAGAGACTGCCCACGTTAGTTGCTACAGGAATTGCCAACGTTAGTTGCTACAGGGACTGCCCACGTCAGTTGCTACAGTGACTGCCCATGCTAGTTGCTACAGGGACTGTCGACGTTAGTTGCTACAGGGAATGCCCACGTTAGTTGCTACAGAGACTGCCCACGTTAGTTACTACAAGGACTGGCCACGTTAGTTGCTACAGGGACTGCCCACCTTAGTTGCTACAGGGACTGCCCTCGTTAGTTGCTACAGGGACTGCCCACGTTAGTTGCTACAGAGACTGCCAACGTTAGTTGCTACAAGGACTGCCCACGTTAGTTGCTACAGAGACTGCCCACCTTAGTTGCTACAGGAACTGCCCACGTTAGTTGCTACAGGGACTGCCCACGTTAGATGCTACAGTGACTGCCCATGCTAGTTGCTACAGGGACTGCCCACGTAAGTTGCTACAGGGACTGACCAGTGACCACGTTAGTTGCTACAGGGACTGCCCAGGTTAGTTGCTACAGGGACTGCCCAGGTTAGTTGCTACAGGGACTGCCCTCGTTAGTTGCTACAGGGACTGCTCACGTTAGTTGCTACAGGGACTGCCCACGTTAGTTGCTATAGGGATTGCCACGTTAGTTGCTACAGAGTCTGCCCATGTTAGTTGCTACAGAGACTGCCCACGTTAGTTGCTACAAGGACTGCCCACGTTAGTTGCTACAGGGACCGCCCACGTTAGTTGCTACAGGAACTGCCCACGTTAATTGCTACAGGGACTGCCCAAGTTAGTTGCTACAGACTGCCCACGTTAGTTGCTGCAAGGACTGCCCAAGTTAGTTGCTACAGGGACTGCCCACCTTAGTTGCTTCAGGGACTGCCCACGTGAGATGCTACAGGGACTCCCCACGTTAGTTGCTACAGAGACTGCACACGTTAGTTGCTGCAAGGACTGCCGACTTTAGTTGGTACAGGGACTGCCCACGTTAGTTGCTACAGGTACTGCCCACGTTAGTTGCTACAGGGACTGCCCACGTTAGTTGCTACAGAGACTGCCCACGTTAGTTACTACAAGGACTGCCCACGTTAGTTGCTACAAGGACTGCCCACCGTAGTTGCTACAGGGACTGCCCTCGTTAGTTGCTACAGGGACTGCCCACGTTAGTTGCTACAGAGACTCCCCACATTAGTTACTAAAAGAACTGCCCACGTTAGTTGCTACAGGGACTGCCCTCGTTAGTTGCTACAGAAACTGCCCACGTTAGTTGCTACAGGGGCTGCCCACTTTAGTTGCTACAGGGACTGCCCACGTTAGTTGCTACAGGAACTGCCCACGTCAGTTGCTACAGGGACTGCCCACGTTAGTTGCTACAGAGACTGCCCACGTTAGTTACTACAACGACTGTCCACGTTAGTTGCTACAGGGACCGCCCACGTTAGTTGCTACAGGAACTGCCCTCGTTAGTTGCTACAGGGACTGCCCAAGTTAGTTGCTACAGGGACTGCCCGAGTTAGTTGCTACAGGAACTGCCCTCGTTAGTTGCTACAGGGACTGCCCAAGTTAGTTGCTACAGGGACTGCCCAAGTTAGTTGCTACAGGGACCGCCCACGTTAGTTGCTACAGGAACTGCCCTCATTAGTTGCTACAGGGACTGCCCAAGTTAGTTGCTACAGGGACCGCCCACGTTAGTTGCTACAGGAACTGCCCTCGTTAGTTGCTACAGGGACTGCCCAAGTTAGTTGCTACAGGGACTGCCCAAGTTAGTTGCTACAGGAACTGCCCTCGTTAGTTGCTACAGGGACTGCCCAAGTTAGTTGCTACAGGGACTGCCCACGTTAGTTGCTACAGGGACTGCCCTCGTTAGTTGCTACAGGGACTGCCCTCGTTAGTTGCTACAGGGACTGCCCAAGTTAGTTGCTACAGGAACTGCCCAAGTTAGTTGCTACAGGGACTGCCCAAGTTAGTTGCTACAGGAACTGCCCTCGTTAGTTGCTACAGGGACTGCCCAAGTTAGTTGCTACAGGAACTGCCCACGTTAGTTGCTACAGGGACTGCCCACGTTAGTTGCTACAGGGACTGCCCTCGTTAGTTGCTACAGGGACTGCCCAAGTTAGTTGCTACAGGAACTGCCCAAGTTAGTTGCTACAGGGACTGCCCAAGTTAGTTGCTACAGGGACTGCCCAAGTTAGTTGCTACAGGAACTGCCCTCGTTAGTTGCTACAGGGACTGCCCAAGTTAGTTGCTACAGGAACTGCCCTCGTTAGTTGCTACAGGGACCGCCCACGTTAGTTGCTACAGGAACTGCCCACGTTAATTGCTACAGGGACTGCCCAAGTTAGTTGCTACAGACTGCCCACGTCAGTTGCTGCAAGGACTGCCCACGTTAGTTGCTACAGGGACTGCCCACGTGAGTTGCTACAGCAGTGGTTCCCAAACTGGGGGTAAATTACCCCCTGGGGGTAATTTAACCATTTTTTGGGGGTAATGGAGGGGTGACAAAAAAAGTTATGAATTCTGAAAATCAAGAAAACAATGCGGTACCCGGTATGAGGATTATTGTTAACTTTGTCTTAGTATATAAAGTTGTAAAGTAAACCTATTATAAGTAAGTAATAAAGTTAAACCAAATAACAATAAACATCAAAAACTAATATACAGTATTAGAAAAGAAGAAATATATAGCTAAGTGTGTGGAAACCCAAAAGTATTTTGACAAGTATGCTTCAGGACAAAAGTCACTCAGTAGCCCAAATCGACCTGTCCAGTACGCGTCACTCACTTCCTGAGGCTGCCTCTATTTCACACTGTCAGTTTATCTGTGAGCATCAGCCGAGGTAGACATAAGTTTGCTATGAAGCCAGAATTCCTAAACTAGCTTCAAGTATGCAACTCCATCCATCCCACTGATGTTCTTGACATCTTTGGTAATAGTCATTAGAGATGCACAATGTTCAAATACAATAAATAAAAGAAAATATCTCAAGCGTTTTAATTTAGCCATATATATCAATAATAACAACATTTTGTGAAAGGGGTAACATGCTTTATGTGGCATGTTAAATTGGGTAACAAGCTGAAAAAGTTTGGGAACCACTGTGCTACAGGGACTGCCCACGTTAGTTGCTACAGAGACTGCACACGTTAGTTGCTGCAAGGACTGCCGACTTTAGTTGGTACAGGGACTGCCCACGTTAGTTGCTACAGGTACTCCCCACGTTAGTTGCTACAGGGACTGCCCACGTTAGTTGCTACAGAGACTGCCCACGTTAGTTACTACAAGGACTGCCCACGTTAGTTGCTACAAGGACTGCCCACCTTAGTTGCTATAGGGACTGCCCTCGTTAGTTGCTACAGGGACTGCCCACGTTAGCTGCTACAGAGACTCCCCACATTAGTTGCTAAAAGGACTGCCCACGTTAGTTGCTACAGGGACTGCCCTCGTTAGTTGCTACAAAAACTGCCCACGTTAGTTGCTACAGGGGCTGCCCACTTTCGTTGCTACAGGAACTGCCCACGTTAGTTGCTACAGGAACTGCCCACGTCAGTTGCTACAGGGACTGCCCACGTTAGTTGCTACAGAGACTGCCCACGTTAGTTACTACAACGACTGCCCACGCTAGTTGCTACAGGGACTGCCCACCTTAGTTGCTACAATGACTGCCCTCGTTAGTTGCTACAGGGACTGCCCACGTTAGTTGCTACAGAGACTGCCCACATTAGTTGCTAAAAGGACTGCCCACGTTAGTTGCTACAGGGACTGCCCTCGTTAGTTGCCACAGAAACTGCCCACGTTAGTTGCTACAAGGGCTGCCCACGTTAGTTGCTACAGGGACTGCCCACGTTAGTTGCTACAGGAACTGCCCACGTCAGTTGCTACAGGGACTGCCCACGTTAGTTGCTACAGAGACTGCCCACGTTAGTTACTACAAGGACTGCCCACGTTAGTTGCTACAGGGACTGCCCACCTTAGTTGCTACAGGGACTGCCCTCGTTAGTTGCTACAGGGACTGCCCACGTTAGTTGCTACAGAGACTGCACACGTTAGTTACTACAGGGACTGCTCTCGTTAGTTGCTACAGGAATTGCCAACGTTAGTTGCTACAGGGACTGCCCACGTTAGTTGCTACAGTGACTGCCCATCCTAGTTGCTACAGGGACTGCCCACGTTAGTTGCTACAGGGACTGCCCACGTTAGTTGCTACAGAGACTGCCCACGTTAGTTACTACAAGGACTGCCCACGTTAGTTGCTACAGGGACTGCCCACCTTAGTTGCTTCAGGGACTGCCCTCGTTAGTTGCTACAGGGACTGCCCACGTTAGTTGTTACAGAGACTGCACACGTTAGTTGCTGCAAGGACTGCCGACTTTAGTTGGTACAGGGACAGCCCACGTTAGTTGCTGCAGGTACTGCCCACGTTAGTTGCTACAGGGACTGCCCACGTTTGTTGCTACAGAGACTGCCCACGTTAGTGACTACAAGGACTGCCCACGTTAGTTGCTACAATGACTGCTCACCTTAGTTGCTACAGGGACTGCCCTCGTTAGTTGCTACAGGGACTGCCCACGTTAGTTGCTACAGAGACTGCCCACGTTAGTTGCTACAAGGACTGCTCACGTTAGTTGCAACATGGACTGCCTACGTTAGTTGCTACAGGGACTGCCCACGTTAGTTGCTACAGGGACTGCCCACGTTAGTTGCTACAGGAACTGCCCACGTTAGTTGCTACAGGGATTGCCCACGTTAATTGCTACAGGGACTGCCCACGTTAGTTGCTACAGACTCCCCACATTAGTTGCTGCAAGGACTGCCCACGTTAGTTGCTACAGGGACTGCCCACGTTGGTTGCTACAGGAACTGCCCACGGTAGTTGCTACAGGGACTGCCCACGTTAGTTGCTACAGAGACTGCACACGTTAGTTGCTGCAAGGACTGCCCACGTTAGTTGCTACAGGGAACTGCCCACGTTAGTTGCTACAGACTGCCCACGTCAGTTGCTGCAAGGACTGCCCACGTTAGTTGCTACAGGGACTGCCCACATTAATTGCTACAGGAACTGCCCACGTTAGTTGGTACAGGGACTGCCCACGTTAGTTGCTACATGTACTGCCCACGTTAGTTGCTACTCGGACTGCACACGTTAATTGCTACAGGGGCTGCCCACGTTAGTTCCTACAGGGACTGCCCATGTTAGTTGTTACAGGGACTGCCCATGTTAGTTGCTTCAGGGACTGTCCTCGTTAGTAGCTACAGGGACTGCCCACGTTAGTTGCTACAGGGACTGACCAGTGACCACGTTAGTTGCTACAGGGACTGACCAGTGACCACGTTAGTTGCTACAGGGACTGCCCACGTTAGTTGCTACAGGGACTGACCAGCGACCACTTTAGTTACTACATGGACTGCCCACGTTAGTTGCTACAGGGTCTGACCAGCGACCTCGTTAGTTGCTACAGGGACTGACCAGTGCCCACGTTAGTTGCTACAGGGACTGACCAGTGCCCACGTTAGTTGCTACAGGGACTTCCCGCGTTAGTTGCTACAGGGACTGCCATCGTTAGTTGTTACAGGGACTGCCCACGTTAGTTGCTACAGGGACTGCCCTCGTTAGTTGCTACAGGGACTGCCCACGTCAGTTGCTACAGGAATTGCCAACGTTAGTTGCTACAGGGACTGCCCACGTTAGTTGCTAGAGTGAATACCCATGCTAGTTGCTACAGGGACTGCCCACGTTAGTTGCTACAGGGACTGCCCACGTTAGTTGCTACAGGGACTGCCCACGTTAGTTACTACAAGGACTGCCCACGTTAGTTGCTACAGGGACTGCCCACCTTAGTTGCCACAGGGACTCCCACGTTAGTTGCTGCAGGGACTGCCCACGTTAGTTGCTACAGGGACTGCCCACGTTAGTTGCTACAGGAACTGCCCACGTCAGTTGCTACAGGGACTGCCCTCGTTAGTTGCTACAGAAACTGCCCACGTTAGTTGCTACAGGGGCTGCCCACGTTAGTTGCTACAGGGACTGCCCACGTTAGTTGCTACAGGAACTGCCCTCGTCAGTTGCTACAGGGACTGCCCACGTTAGTTGCTACAGAGACTGCCCACGTTAGTTACTACAAGGACTGCCCACGTTAGTTGCTACAGGGACTGCCCACCTTAGTTGCTACAGGGACTGCCCTCGTTAGTTGCTACAGGGACTGCCCACGTTAGTTGCTACAGGAATTGCCAACGTTAGTTGCTACAGGGACTGCCCACGTTAGTTGCTAGAGTGAATACCCATGCTAGTTGCTACAGGGACTGCCCACGTTAGTTGCTACAGGGACTGCCCACGTTAGTTGCTACAGAGACTGCCCACGTTAGTTGCTACAGGGACTGCCCACCTTAGTTGCCACAGGGACTCCCACGTTAGTTGCTGCAGGGACTGCCCACGTTAGTTGCTACAGGGACTGCCCTCGTTAGTTGCTACAGGGACTGCCCTCGTTAGTTGCTACAGGAACTGCCCACGTCAATTGCTACAAAGACTGCCCACGTTAGTTACTACAAGGACTGCCCACGTTAGTTGCTAGAAGGACTGCCCACCTTAGTTGCTACATGGACTGCCCTCGTTAGTTGCTACAGGGACTGCCCACGTTAGTTGCTACAGAGACTGCCCACATTAGTTTCTAAAAGGACTGCCCACGTTAGTTGCTACAGGGACTGCCCTCGTTAGTTGATACAGAAACTGCCCACGTTAGTTGCTACAGGGGCTGCCCACGTTAGTTGCTACAGGGACTGCCCACGTTAGTTGCTACAGGAACTGCCCACGTCAGTTGCTACAGGGACTGCCCACGTTAGTTGTTACAGAGACTGCCCACGTTAGTTACTACAAGGACTGCCCACGTTAGTTGCTACAGTGACTGCCCACCTTAGTTGCTACAGGGACTGCCCTCGTTAGTTGCTACAGGGACTGCCCACGTTAGTTGCTACAGGAATTGCCAACGTTAGTTGCTACAGGGACTGCCCACGTTAGTTGCTAGAGTGAATACCCATGCTAGTTGCTACAGGGACTGCCCACGTTAGTTGCTACAAGGACTGCCCACGTTAGTTGCTACAGGAACTGCCCACGTTAGTTGCTACAGACTGCCCACGTTAGTTGCTGCAAGGACTGCCCACGTTAGTTGCTACAGGGACTGCCCACATTAATTGCTACAGGAACTGCCCACGTTAGTTGGTACAGGGACTGCCCACGTTAGTTGCTTCAGGTACTGCCCACGTTAGTTGCTACAGGGACTGCACACGTTAATTGCTACAGGGGCTGCCCACGTTAGTTCCTACAGGAACTGCCCATGTTAGTTGTTACAGGGACTGCCCATGTTAGTCGCTTCAGGGACTGTCCTCGTTAGTAGCTACAGGGACTGCCCACGTTAGTTGCTACAGGGACTGACCAGTGACCACGTTAGTTCCTACAGGAACTGCCCACGTTAGTTGCTACAGGGCCTGCTTACGTTAGTTGCTACAGGGACTGACCAGTGACCACGTTAGTTGCTACAGGGCCTGCTTACGTTAGTTGCTACAGGGACTGACCAGTGACCACGTTAGTTGCTACAGGGACTGACGTACGTTAGTTGCTACAGGGGACTGCCCACGTTAGTTCTACATGGACTGACCCCCGTTAGTTTGCTACAGGGACTGCCACGTTAGTTGATACAGGGTCTGACCAAGGCACGGTACCCTCGTTAGTTGCTACAGGGACTGACCAGTGCACACGTTAGTTGCTACAGGGACTGACCAGTGCCACGTTAGTTGCTACAGGGACTGCCCTACGTTAGTTGCTACAGGGACTTCCGCCGTTAGTTGCTACAGGGACTGCCACGTTAGTTGTACAGGGAACTGCCCACGTTAGTTGCTACAGGGACTGCCTACGTTAGTTGCTACAGGGAATCCCACGTAGTTGCTACAGGACTGCCAACGTTAGTTGCTACAGGGACTGCCCACGTTAGTTGCTACAGGGAAATGCCACTCTAGTTAGCTACAGGGACTGCCCACGTTAGTTGCTACAGGGACTGCCCCGTTAGTTGCTACAGGGACTGCCCACGTTAGTTGCTACAGGACTGCCCACGTTAGTTTGCTACAGGGACTGCCACAGTTTAAGTTGCCCACGGGACTGCCCACGTTAGTTGCTCAGGGACTCCCACGTAGTTGCTACAGGGACTGCCACGTTAGTTGTACAGGGACTGCCCACGTTAGTTGCTACAGGGAATCCCTCGTTAGTTGCTACAGGGACTGCCCACGTCAGTTGCTACAGGGATGCCACGTTAGTTGCTACAGGGACTGCCCACGTTAGTTGCTACAGGACTACCCATGCAGTTGCTACAGGGACTGCCCCCGTTAGTTGCTACAGGGACTGCCCACGTTAGTTGCTACAGGGACTGCCCACGTTAGTTGCTACAAGGGACTGCCCACGTTAGTTGCTACAGGACTGCCCACCTAGTTGCCACAGGGACTCCCACGTTAGTTGCTACAGGGACTGCCCACGTTAGTTGCTACAGGGGACTGCCCACGTTAGTTGCTACAGGACTGCCCACGTTAGTTGCTACAGGGACTGCCCTCGTTAGTTGCTACAGGGACTGCCACGTTAGTTGCTACAGGGGACTGCCCACGTTAGTTGCTACAGGGACTGCCCACGTTAGTTGCTACAGGAACTGCCCTCTCAGTTGCTACAGGGACTGCCCACGTTAGTTGCTACAGAGACTGCCCACGTTAGTTCTACAAAGGACTGCCCACGTTAGTTGCTACAGGGGACTGCCCACTTAGTTGCTACAGGGACTGCCCCGTTAGTTGCTACAGGACTGCCCACGTTAGTTGCTACAGGAATTGCCAACGTTAGTTGCTACAGGACTGCCCACGTTAGTTGCTACAGGGACTGCCCATGCCTAGTTGCTACAGGGACTGCCCACGTTAGTTGCTCAGGGACTGCCCACGTTAGTTGCTACAGAGACTGCCCACGTTAGTTGCTACAGGGACTGCCCACCTTAGTTGCCACAGGGAACTCCCATCGTCTAGTTGCTACAGGGACTGCCCACGTTAGTTGCTACAGGGACTGCCCTCGTTAGTTGCTACGGGACTGCCCTCGTTAGTTGCTACAGGAAATGCCCACGTAGTTGCTACAAGGGGCTGCCCACGTTAGTTCTACAAGGACTGCCCACGTTAGTTGCTAAAGGACTGCCCACCTTAGTTGCTACAGGGACTGCCCTCGTTAGTTGCTACAGGAACTGCCCACGTTAGTTGCTACAGGACTGCCCACATTAGTTTCTAAAAGGACTGCCCACGCTAAGGGTTTCCCCTGCTACAGGGACTGCCCTCGTTAGTTGCTTTCAGGAACTGCCCCACGTTAGTTGCTCGACTACAGGTTAAAGGGCTGCCCACGTTAGTTGCTACAGGGACTGCCCTCGTTTAGTTGCTACAGGAATGCCACGTCAGTTGCTACAGGGTGCCCACGTTTAGTTGCTACAGAGACTGCCCACGTTAGTTATACAAGGACTGCCCACGTTAGTTGCTACAGTGACTGCCCACCTTAGTTGCTACAGGGACGCCACGTTAGTTGCTACAGGACTGCCCACGTTAGTTGCTACAGGGGTTGCCAACGTTAGGTGGCACAGGGACTGCCCCCGTTAGTTGCTAGAGTGAATACCCATGCTAGGTTTTGCTACAGGGACTGCCCACGTTAGTTGCTTTTCATAGGGACTGCCCACGTTAGTTGCTACAGGAACTGCCCACGTTAGTTTCTACAGGGGGACTGCCCACGTTAGTGCTGCAAGGGGCTGCCCACGTTAGTTGCTACAGGGACTGCCCACATTAATTGCTACAGGAACTGCACCACGTTAGTTGCTACAGGGACTGCCCACGTTATTGTTGAGGTACAGCCCCGTTAGTTGCTACAGGGAAATGCACACGTTAATTGCTACAGGGGCTGCCCACGTTAGTTCCTACAGGAACTGCCCATGTTAGTTGTTACAGGGACTGCCCATGTTAGTCGCTTCAGGGACTGTCCTCGTTAGTAGCTACAGGGACTGCCCACGTTAGTTGCTACAGGGACTGACCAGTGACCACGTTAGTTCCTACAGGAACTGCCCACGTTAGTTGCTACAGGGCCTGCTTACGTTAGTTGCTACAGGGACTGACCAGTGACCACGTTAGTTGCTACAGGGACTGACCAGTGACCACGTTAGTTGCTACAGGGACTGCCCACGTTAGTTGCTACAGGGACTGACCAGCGACCAGTTTAGTTACTACATGGACTGCCCACGTTAGTTGCTACAGGGTCTGACCAGCGACCTCGTTAGTTGCTACAGGGACTGACCAGTGCCCACGTTAGTTGCTACAGGGACTGACCAGTGCCCACGTTAGTTGCTACAGGGACTGCCCTCGTTAGTTGCTACAGGGACTTCCCGCGTTAGTTGCTACAGGGACTGCCATCGTTAGTTGTTACAGGGACTGCCCACGTTAGTTGCTACAGGGACTGCCCTCGTTAGTTGCTACAGGGACTGCCCACGTTAGTTGCTACAGGAATTGCCAACGTTAGTTGCTACAGGGACTGCCCACGTTAGTTGCTAGAGTGAATACCCATGCTAGTTGCTACAGGGACTGCCCACGTTAGTTGCTACAGGGACTGCCCACGTTAGTTGCTACAGGGACTGCCCACGTTAGTTACTACAAGGACTGCCCACGTTAGTTGCTACAGGGACTGCCACCTTAGTTGCCACAGGGACTCCCACGTTAGTTTTCTGCAGGGATGCCCCGTTAGTTGCTACCAGGCGACTGCCCTCGTTATTGCTACAGGAACTGCCCACGTCAGTTGCTGCGGAGACTGCCCACGTTAGTTACTACAAGGACTGTCCACGTTAGTTGCTACAAGGACTGCCCACCTTAGTTGCTACAGGGACTGCCCTCGTTACGTTGCTTTCAGGGACTGCCCCGTTAGTTTTCTAAAAGAGACTGCCACATTAGTTTCTAAAAGGACTGCCCACGTTAGTTGCTACAGGGACTTTCCTCGTTAGTTGCTACAGAAACTGCCCATCCAGTCATTCCTGGAGTGGAACCACAGTCGATGGCCTCCACTCCAAACCAACAGATACAGATACTAATGCCGGAAAAAAAATCCCCCCCCCCAGTACCAAAATACACCGTCCGAAACATTTTTCTTTGCAAATATACAGGGTCTAAACCCAAACCCAACAAAAAAACAAAATCCCTTTCTTTCCGTGGCCCTCCCTTCCCGGGGCCCAAAGGCAATGTTCGCGGCTTTCACTGAACCCCAAAAAAGGGATCACTTGGACAATGAAAAAATTGGACCCAAAGGTTACAACCTATACAAAATGTGCAGATAACGGGAAAAGGGGGGGGGGGGGTTTTTGGCCTGTACTTTGGGCAGAATCACTTTTTTTCCCCCCCAGAACCCCCCTTAATGCCTCAAATGCCCGTAGTGGAATTTTTAAGAAAAGTAAAGGTGGGAAAAACCAAAACCCCAAGTCATTGTGGTAGCTACAAACCTTTTCCGGATCCCAACATCCCACCCAATTTCCCCAGGAACAGCTGTTAAAAAAATTGCCCAACTGTCTGGAAAATCTTCCAGCTCCCCCCACCCAACATTTTCCCCTCCGGGGGGGATTTAAAACTTAAGGAAACCTAAAATTTGGGGGAAAAATATACCCAAATAAAAATTTTTTGCAGTTTTAAAACCAGGGGCACCCTCTGATGAAAACTCACACTAAAACCCAAACGAGGGCCCTTTTAAATCCCCGCCAAAAAATTCAAAAAAAACCCACCCAAAAAAATAGAGCCTACTGACTGGAAAATTTCTGACCTCATTTTCACTAACAATATGATCTGTTAAAAATTTGTCCCCCCATATAAAAAACAATATACTCAGATCACAACAAAATTTGAGGTTCAGACATGAAATGCGAGGAGCCCCAGCCCGACAAAATGAGACTATCACGGGGGAGCATTCCCCAAAATTCAACTTCAATAACAAAAACATAAAGGGGGACCAAGTAAACCCAAAAGCCCCAAAAACCGATATAAGCGGGGAAGAAAAAACTAAGCAACACAGACCCAAACTTATCCTAGCCCAGATTAACCGGGGGGGCATCGATGTATCCCAAAAGGTTTTATTCCTCTAAGAAAAAGGAGGAGTAGTGTAAAATTAAAAAGAAAACCAGGCCCCCTCCCTTTACAGGCGAGGGAAAAGAATAACAGAGCGGCTAAAAAAAGTCAATTTATCTGAAATGCGGGGGAGACACTGGTCAAGAAAAAAAAGCAAGCATGAAATTAAGCTAAAAGAACCCTTTAGGAGTCAGGAATCGGGGGGAAAACTAAAACCCCTATAAATGAAATCGAAAAAAACCCAAAGTATTTTTTCTCCTATGCCAAATAAAAATCGAGAACAACGCCGAAAGGGCCCCCCCAAAACTTTAAACAAGAGGGGCCCCTACACAGTTGCACCCAAGGAAATAGTGAGCTACTCAAGCCCCAAAATTTTAAACTCAGTTTTTTACCCAAGCCGAACCCAGACTGAGAGTCGAAGATCAAAATAAATTTTTTTTTGAGAGAGCCCACCCAAAAATTTTAAATTTAAAACAAGCCAAACCGATGTTACCCCCACGCCAAATTTACTTCGAAAAAAAGGCGAAAATGAATTTCCCATGCAAATCCCGCCCCCAGGGCCAGACTCTGGAACTCTGTTTTCATCAAAAAACTGCAAGAAGCCCCTATCACGACCTTTTCCATCCTATGGAAAAGGGGGCAAAGGGGAAAGGGGGGGGTCCCTCATTTTTAAAAACAACAGACTTTGCCCCACTCCACAAAGGGGGCCCGAAAGCAACAGCAAAGAAAATTCAGGACCAAAAGCCCCCAACTCCCATATCATAAAAACTTTGAAAGGGTCCAAGAAGCCCAAAATCACCAAACCCATCTAAAAACCCAAACAGGGTTTCACAACCCAGGGCAACAGGGTTTTTGAAAAAAGGTCGCTCCTGTCTGTCCCCCAACTACTGGATCACTACGACAAGGCCTAAATGCACTAGAAAAACAAAAAAAAAAGAGATGTAATTTTATACAAACTTTGGGAAAAAACCTTCGACAAATTTTGACCGGCCCTAATAGGCAAAAATGGGCCCCCTAAAGGAAAAACAGGAAAAGTCGGTCATGGATCTATTAAAATTTTCCCCCTAACAGAACACAGGAGTAGTCGTCAAAGAGTAAAGTCCCCAGGCCCGCTACGGTGAAAAGCCCCCTGTTCCACAAAACAAAAGTACTAGCCCCCCTTTTGTTCCTCATCCTCAAAAATCCGACTAGACAAGGATTCAAACCACAGCACCCTGTCTTCCTTTGCAAGATGACACCCGAAAACTGCAGGGCAGTGTCTTCCCTTGCAGACACTGCAAAGGGTCCGGCGGACATCAACCCAACCCTTTTAGTGGGCCCCGCCCGAAAACAATAAGGAAATTCAACATGAGAAATTTCAATTTCTCAGTATGGTAAACAAGAGGAAATTAAATCTTTCATTTAGAGTACCAAAAAAAAAACTGGCCACAAAATAAGCGAAACAAAAAACGTCAAAGACCCGGGAGGGATTATGTCGGAGGATCTCACCCTTTAAGGACCCTAACAATTTTATCAAAACAAACTGCCCAGAAAAATAAAAGGGGGTGGATAATGAGAACCTTCAAAAATAGGGGACCAAGCCCAAGATGACACCCCTTCAGGGCACTTGTTCTATCTAAAGGGTGGAATTTTTGCTGCACCTAACACCCCCTTTTTAAAGGGAGGTGAAATTGCCACCTAGAAAATGTACAGAGAACTTTTACGGCGCGCATAAAAATAGATAAAACACCTTTAATTTTCTGGGAGGCCTTGAGGGGTTTTTAAAAACCCGTATTTTCCCCGGATAAAGCCAAAGGGGGGAGGAGAAAAACATGATTATATACACCTGGAAAATCCTAGAGGGACTAGTACCGAACTTGCACACGAAAATCACTCACTACGAAAGCAAAAGACTTGGCAGACGATGCACCATCCCCCCAATGAAAAGCAGGGGTGTCACTAGCACGTTAAGAGACCAGACAATAAGTGTCAGGGGCCCGAGACTGTTCAACTGCCTCCCAGCACACATAAGGGGGATTACCAACAGACCCCTGGCAGTCTTCAAGCTGGCACTGGACAAGCACCTAAAGTCAGTTCCTGATCAGCCGGGCTGTGGCTCGTACGTTGGTTTGCGTGCAGCCAGCAGCAACAGCCTGGTTGATCAGGCGCTGATCCACCAGGAGGCCTGGTCACAGACCGGGCCGCGGGGGCGTTGACCCCCGAAACTCTCTCCAGGTAAACTCCAGGTTAGTTGCTACAGGGGCTGCCCACGTTAGTTGCTACAGGGACTGCCCACGTTAGTTGCTACAGGAACTGCCCACGTCAGTTGCTACAGAGACTGCCCACGTTAGTTGCTACAGAGACTGCCCACGTTAGTTACTACAAGGACTGCCCACGTTAGTTGCTACAGTGACTGCCCACCTTAGTTGCTACAGGGACTGCCCTCGTTAGTTGCTACAAAGACTGCCCACGTTAGTTGCTACAGAGACTGCACACGTTAGTTGCTACAGGGACTGCCCACGTTAGTTGCTACAGGGACTGACCACGTTAGTTGCTACAGGGACTGCCCACGTTAGTTGCTACAGGAACTGCCCACGTCAGTTGGTACAGGGACTGCCCACGTTAGTTGCTACAGAGACTGCCCACGTTAGTTACTACAAGGACTGCCCACGTTAGTTGCTACAGGGACTGCCCACGTTAGTTACTACAGGGACTGACCAGTAGCCACGTTAGTTGCTAGAGGGACTGACCAGTGACCACGTTAGTTGCTACAGGGACTGACCAGTGACCCCGTTAGTTGCTACAGGGACTGACCAGTGACCACGTTAGTTGCTACAGGGACTGACTAGTGATCCCGTTAGTTGGTACAAGGATTGACCAGTGCCCCTGTTAGTTGCTACAGGGACTGACCAGTGCCCCCGTTAGTTGCTACAGGGACTGACCAGTGACCACGGTAGTTGCTACAGGGACTGACCAGTGCCCACGTTAGTTGCTACAAGGACTGACCAGTGACCACGTTAGTTGCTTCAGTGACTGACCAGTGACCACGTTAGTTGCTACAGTGACTGACCAGTGACCACGTTAGTTGCTACAGGAACTGACCAGTGACCACATTAGTTGCTGCAGGGACTGACCAGTGACCACGTTAGTTGCTACAGGAACTGACCAGTGACCACATTAGTTGCTGCAGGGACTGACCAGTGACCACGTTAGTTGCTACAGGAAATACTATCGTTGTAATAAGCAACTCTTACAGTTTAACGGTTAATCACATAAAAGAAAATATACATATTGTGGAAAATACTGTATATATTTTCCAGAAATTCAGTATTTATGTGGAAAATTGCATTTATCTGAATGTAACTAATTATGTACATAACAGTAAATGATAAGAAAGTTAATTATTATTTATCAATGTTACATAGACAAGTAGGAATTTGGGACACCTAGGTCGCAAGAAATGTCCCCCTTCCATACCTACCACTGTCATAACCACAAGTTGCTCTGGACCTATTAATTAAATGAAATATACATACACCAGGAATACTGGTAAATATATAAATTTGTGGACTGTATATTAAAAATAATAAATGGTTATATATATACACAATTACATAACAGAAGGAAAATATATCTTAATATCACTCACCAATTTGACTGGAGATTAATGTGTATCATGTAAAGTAAAAGGACACAAGTGCAACTAGTGTGACATTTATTGTGGCAACGTTTCGCTCTCCAGGAGCTTTATCAAGCCATTACAAACAATACATGGACACAGAGGGTATATAAAGGCTCAGAGTGAGGTGAAAACTAGTGAGGTACCATTTCGATCTTCACTAGTGGTAGTAGTAGTAGTAGTAGTAGTGGTAGTGACAAAAGTAATATAATATGGTAGAGCAATTAATTCGTACATGAGTAAAAGGATATAAAAGCTATTACTTGGGTAACATAAAAATAGGTTGGACAAATATAAACTGGAATGAGGCAGCTTGTTTCAGTGTTCACTCTCTGTGCTTTGTGTAGTATAACAGGAGAGACTATGTGATGGCAGGGTTTACTGTTTTCAGGAGGATTCTTGCTAAGACTTCGGAGACGGTGAAGCTGCCGTTGTTTTGTTTAATTGTATTTGAAACGCTCACCAAAGATTTTCTGTACAAAATCAGACAAATACTCAAACGCACTAGAGAAGGGAAGAAACTTCTGTACTTGTTACCAAGCAACCCTAAACCAGCACACATGTATGGTTTACCCAAGACCCATAAACACAATATTCCTCTCAGACCTATCACGTCAGGAATAGGCAGTGCTCCACACAAACTAGCCGGAGTTCTTGCCAAACATCTTTCCTGCCTTCTGGGGACCATCAGCCCCGCTCATCTTAAACACTCAGGCGACCTTCTCAACCGCATCCGTAACCTCTCCATCCGTAACAAGAAACTAAGCAGTTTGGATGTGACTTCCCTCTTCACAAAAGTACCTACCAAAAAAGCCATCGATGTTCTACGACGTAAAGTCAATCAGGACCTTAATCTTCCTCTACCTCAAACGCCAGGAAGGAAAAAAAACTGGCAGGAAATGGCAGAAATCGTACACCAAATCCAGTCATTCCTGGAGTGGAACCACAGTCGATGGCCTCCACTCCAAACCAACAGATACAGATACTAATGACGGAAAAAAATCCCCCCCCCAGTACCAACAATACCACCAGTCCGATGACATTCTTCTTTGCAAATATACAGGGTCTAAAGCCAGCAACAAACAACAAAATACCTTTCATCTGTGGACTGCTTGCAGAGGCAAAGGCAATGTTCGCGGCTTTCACTGAGACCCACATAAAGGATCACTTGGACAACGAAATATGGATCCCAGGTTACAACCTATACAGATGTGACAGAGTGAACAGGCAAAAGAGGGGGGGGGGGGGGTTGGCCTGTACATTGCAGAGTCACTTGTTTGCACAGAACTGCTTAATGCCTCAAATGATGTAGTGGAAGTTTTAGCAGTAAAGGTCGAGAACCAAAACCTAGTCATTGTGGTAGTCTACAAGCCTCCGGATGCAACATCCCAGCAATTCTAGGAACAGCTGTTAAAAATTGACCACTGTCTGGAAAATCTTCCAGCTCCTGCACCAACATCTTGCTCATGGGGGATTTCAACTTAAGGCACCTAAAATGGAGAAATATAGCAAATAATATTGTTGCAGTAATAACACCAGGAGGCAGCTCTGATGAAAACTCACACTCACACGAGCTTTTAAATCTCTGCACAAAATTCAATTTAAACCAGCAAATAATAGAGCCTACTAGACTGGAGAATACACTAGACCTCATCTTCACTAACAATGATGATCTGATAAGAAATGTCACCATATCAAAAACAATATACTCAGATCACAACATAATTGAGGTTCAGACATGTATGCGTGGAGCCCCAGACCGACATAATGAGACTAGTCACGAGGGAGCATTCACCAAATTCAACTTCAATAACATAAACATAAAGTGGGACCAAGTAAACCAAGTCCTAACCGATATAAGCTGGGAAGATATACTAAGCAACACAGACCCCAACTTATGCCTAGAACAGATTAACTTGGTGGAACTCGATGTATGCACAAGGCTTATTCCTCTAAGAAAAAGGAGGAGTAGATGTAAAATAGAAAGAGACAGGCGCTCCCTTTACAGGCGACGGAAAAGAATAACAGAGCGGCTAAAAGAGGTCAATATATCTGAAATGCGTAGGGAGACACTGGTCAGAGACATAGCAAGCATCGAACTTAAGCTAAAGGAATCTTATAGGAGTCAGGAATCGTGTGAAGAACTAAAAGCCATAAATGAAATCGAAAGAAACCCAAAGTATTTCTTCTCCTATGCCAAATCAAAGTCGAGAACAACGTCCAGTATTGGGCCCCTACTTAAACAAGATGGGTCCTACACAGATGACAGCAGGGAAATGAGTGAGCTACTCAAGTCCCAATATGACTCAGTTTTTAGCAAGCCGCTAACCAGACTGAGAGTCGAAGATCAAAATTAATTTTTTATGAGAGAGCCACAAAATTTGATTAACACAAGCCTATCCGATGTTATCCTGACGCCAAATGACTTCGAACAGGCGATAAATGACATGCCCATGCACTCTGCCCAGGCGATAAATGACATGCCCATGCACTCTGCCCCAGGGCCAGACTCATGGAACTCCGTGTTCATCAAGAACTGCAAGAAGCCCCTATCACGAGCCTTTTCCATCCTATGGAGAGGGAGCATGGACACGGGGGTCGTCCCAGAGTTACTAAAAACAACAGACATAGCCCCACTCCACAAAGGGGGCAGTAAAGCAACAGCAAAGAACTACAGACCAATAGCACTAACATCCCATATCAGAAAAATCTTTGAAAGGGTCCTAAGAAGCAAGATCACCACCCATCTAGAAACCCATCAGTTACACAACCCAGGGCAACATGGGTTTAGAACAGGTCGCTCCTGTCTGTCTGAACTATTGGATCACTACGACAAGGTCCTAAATGCACTAGAAGACAAAAAGAATGCAGATGTAATATATACAGACTTTGCAAAAGCCTTCGACAAGTGTGACCATGGCGTAATAGCGCACAAAATGCGTGCTAAAGGAATAACAGGAAAAGTCGGTCGATGGATCTATAATTTCCTCACTAACAGAACACAGAGAGTAGTCGTCAACAGAGTAAAGTCCGAGGCAGCTACGGTGAAAAGCTCTGTTCCACAAGGCACAGTACTCGCTCCCATCTTGTTCCTCATCCTCATATCCGACATAGACAAGGATGTCAGCCACAGCACCGTGTCTTCCTTTGCAGATGACACCCGAATCTGCTTGACAGTGTCTTCCATTGCAAATTGCAAGGCTCCAGGCGGACATCAACCAAATCTTTCAGTGGGCTGCAGAAAACAATATGAAGTTCAACGATGAGAAATTTCAATTACTCAGATATGGTAAACACGAGGAAATTAAATCTTCATCAGAGGTTAGGTTAGGTTAGGTAAGGTTCGTCAGGAAACAGGACAAATGTTTCCTGACGCGGGTCTTAGTCAGATGATGACCCGCCTTTGGAGCTTTTGGTCATCTGACCGAGGCCTTCCGCTGGCTTACCGGTCCACCCCTTTAAAAATTATGGTCATTTATAACCAGTCTCTCTTCATCAGAGTACAAAACAAATTCTGGCCACATAATAGAGCGAAACACCAACGTCAAAGACCTGGGAGTGATCATGTCGGAGGATCTCACCTTCAAGGACCATAACATTGTATCAATCGCATCTGCTAGAAAAATGACAGGATGGATAATGAGAACCTTCAAAACTAGGGAGGCCAAGCCCATGATGACACTCTTCAGGTCACTTGTTCTATCTCTTCATCAGAGTACAAAACAAATTCTGGCCACAAAATAGAGCGAAACACCAACGTCAAAGACCTGGGAGTGATTATGTCGGAGGATCTCACCTTCAAGGACCATAACATTGTATCAATCGCATCTGCTAGAAAAATGACAGGATGGATAATGAGAACCTTCAAAACTAGGGAGGCCAAGCCCATGATGACACTCTTCAGGTCACTTGTTCTATCTAGGCTGGAATATTGCTGCACTCTAACAGCACCTTTCAAGGCAGGTGAAATTGCCGACCTAGAAACTGTACAGAGAACTTTCACGGCGCGCATAATGGAGATAAAACACCTCAATTACTGGGAGCGCTTGAGGTTTCTAAACCTGTATTCCCTGGAACGCAGGAGGGAGAGATACATGATTATATACACCTGGAAAATCCTAGAGGGACTAGTACCGAACTTGCACACGAAAATCACTCACTACGAAAGCAAAAGACTTGGCAGACGATGCACCATCCCCCCAATGAAAAGCAGGGGTGTCACTAGCACGTTAAGAGACCATACAATAAGTGTCAGGGGCCCGAGACTGTTCAACTGCCTCCCAGCACACATAAGGGGGATTACCAACAGACCCCTGGCAGTCTTCAAGCTGGCACTGGACAAGCACCTAAAGTCAGTTCCTGATCAGCCGGGCTGTGGCTCGTACGTTGGTTTGCGTGCAGCCAGCAGCAACAGCCTGGTTGATCAGTCTGATCCACCAGGAGGCCTGGTCACAGACCGGGCCGCGGGGGCGTTGACCCCCGGAACTCTCTCCAGGTAAACTCCAGGTAAATAGATGACCATACTGTATTTAATAATATTTATGTCATAGAAAACGGAAAGCCTGCGTCGGTGCTGACGAGACTCGCCATCTTGGTTTTGAATTTTGTACAAACGTTGGTGTAATGGGAAGAATTCTTCGTGCTCTAGAGGTTAAAATTGTGCTGACACCTCTCAAATAGGAGGCGAAATTGGTGGATATGCTTTCCTGCATAACTTGAGATATCAGACGACTGGACAAGACAGCTCCAGGAACCTCAGATAAGCTCTCTAGATTTGTGTTTAATTCTGGCCAGCATTATTTTCATAGATTTAGTTAGAGTGAGGTTTTCTGAGTATGATACACATTAATCTCCAGTCAAATTGGTGAGTGGTATTAAGATATATTTTCCTTCTGTTATGTAATTGTGTATATATATAATCATTTATTATTTTTAATATACAGTCCACAAATTTATATATTTACCAGTATTCCTGGTGTATGTATATTTCATTTAATTAATAGGTCCAGAGCAACTTGTGGTTATGACAGTGGTAGGTATGGAAGGGGGACATTTTTTGCGACCTAGGTGTCCCAAATTCCTACTTGTCTAACTGATAAATAGTAGTTATCATTGTTCATTTACTGTTATGTATATAATTATAAATCCAAGTAAATGCAATTTTCCACACATCTATTCGTATAATAATAATACACAAGTAAATATTAAGTAGGTGAATGCGCACAATAAAAATTTTGTTGGTGGAGTAAAAAGTGTAAAACTAGTAAGGTAATAATGGTTCAAGATAGTTTGTAACTTAAATAATTATGTCAGGATAAGAGGGAAAACAGAGTTGTAAGATGTAATTTATAATATAACAGTGAAATGTTATAAGCTGATAGTGATTAATGAAATTTGTCGTTTATTTTTTTTTAAGTAAAATGCATGATATGGGTTGTTGAAACTCAATACTAACTTTATTTTTAATTTTTAATTCATGAAATGTGCTGCAGTATTTTTCAAATCAATTGATAAGTTATTCCACTGTATTTGGATTTTTAATATTTTTAGGGTTTCTGTAGAGGAACACATGATTTATCTATTCGTGTCTATTACAAAAAAATGTCGGGAAAGATCGGTATATGTATATTTTATAACTTTAAATAATAAAAAATGATTTACAAATATAACGTTTAAATATCAGCACAGGTACACGTTTAGAAGTATTGCCACATCAGAAGATATTGTCCATGTAATATATATACATTCTCTGCAACCTATAAACACTTTTGGCGCAATTTCTAACATTAGCTAAATATGTATATTTCTGGAAAATAATGATAAATGTATATAATACTGAGTGTATTGTTAATTATCATGAGTGTGAGGTTGTATGGTTGTGGTAATAGTGTTGAGTGTGAACCAATGAGGGAGCAGCAACACTCCAGCACAACTGTTTCAAACATCTCACTCAACACTGCTCTCACGTGTATTATAATCTTTTATTAGTTATAATACAGTGACCTCGTGGGTGCTGTAAGTTGTAAGTATGGTCGTGTACTACCTACTTCGTCTATTGTTAAAATATTAACTGGTTTTGTTGAGTCCAATGTTGCAAGAGTGATGAACGTTCTTAGTGGACTGGTCTTGGTTGTCTAACTCGGTAATTATGTTGTTTAGGCGATGAATAGGAAGATTTAGTTATGATTTGGGTACAAAATATATGTAAACATTTCAGTGGAGTCAAGAGTAGACATGTTTGGGGCAAAAAAAAAAAAATGTGTAGATTCAGTGGCAGATAACGTTCTTATAACAGCTTTGTGTAGTTGAGCAATTATTACATTTATAATAATGCATCACTAAATTACTGAGTATAAGCTCCATTTCTCGTTAAATTCAACAGTAAATGCCATTCAAAAGTGAAATTTAACTACTGAGTATTTTGTTAAATATCCATAATAAGTTTTGTGACCATAACTTCCCTCAAAACTCGATAACAAAAATTAGTTTGTGAAGCCTAAATCATATTTATCCTTTTCCCTTTCAACACCATGATGAATGAAGTCCACTTTGCTTCTCCAGATGAGCGGGGGCCTTGATGGTAGTGAAGGGCTCTTGTTCCAGGCAATGTGATGTGCCCTCCCTTAATCAAGGATCCCCAGTGATCCTCAGTGGAAATAAATCACTGTTAAACTTGTTTTGGTTATCCTGAGTAATGTACACGTGTTACTAGGTATGATAATTATACTTGTGTACCTGTACCTAAATCAACTTATTATGTGGATCAGGTGTGGCTTCCAGTGCCTGACCCAGGTGTGACCTCTGAGGTCAGTACTCACTCCTGAATGTAATACTCCAGTATTCCTTTCAAAAAAAATATCCAATATGAACAGTTACAGCCAATCATACTGAATGTTATTTTTGTACATTAACAGATACACTGAAATGAAAATTGGCTGGTAGGAAATATTATTCATTAAAATATCTAACTTTGTTACTTTTTAAATACACTACCTAACAGAATACTCCATTCTACTGTATGTACAGCAATATATGCAACCACATGACCTGTCTTTGTAATACTCATTTATGCTTTATTGTTATCTGTTTACAATAATGTTTTATCACTGATTACATCATTGCTTAGTTAATCTTAAGTTAATTTTAAGCCTGCCTGTAATGCTATGCATACAAGTGGCTTTGGTATGCTGCTCTTACCTGTATTTTTTTTGTACCTCTGTATGTTCAAATTATTTAATAAATAAATAGCACAACAGATCGAAGGAATGTAGAGGTAATTTTGAAGTGATCAGTCCCTCGACCTTGATAGGTGGTGGTGAGTCCTGTAGTTTAAGGTAGAGGCATGGGGGTCAGACCTTATTGACTAGAGCCAAATCAGTTATAGCAGTTGGAGATTCACGGTGTAAGTTTTATTTAGGCACAGGTACTAAAGTATAATTATCAGTGTAAATTACCTAGGATAACCCAAAAATATCAGTGACTTTTCACTGGGGTGAGTGGGGCCCACTAGTGGAAGTGTCATGCTAAACAGATTTTAACAGTAGTAAAGATACTTTTTCAGCAAGATGTCCTGGTGTTGTCAGTATCATTAATGATAAATGTGTAACTCATTATTAATGGAAAGTTTCAGCCTTCACAACAGGCTGCTTCAGTTGAATATGGGAGAATATAACCCTTAGAAACAAGTAGAGGTATGGTCATTCCAATAGCTCTGAAAAATTGACCACTAATTATATGCATTCATGAGCAGTCATTGTGTAAGTAAGCAAGCATATTTAGGTACAGGTACATACAAGTAGCTTGAGGAAACCTACCCTGGTATTTGCTGTTTAGTGTTCACAACTGGTTCTGATAAGCACACCTATATATAGGGAGGTGCCTTGATACTGGTAAGAAGCTGTTGCTCTAAGGAAGTGGACCTTTTCTGACCTTCCTTGGATCATACTTTATTGCCTCACATGGACTGTATGACTTAAGAGTTCAAAACTTCCACCCCACCCAGATTTTTTTTTTTTTCAAGGAGGTTATCAGTGAGATTATTTACTAGACACATTACAGTGATGGTATTTACTACGTGCTTGGTTTGCTTTTATTCAAATATTGATTTTTTTCCTGAGATAGTACAAAGAGGTTGTCTAATAACCATTGTCTAAAAGATTTTGGTTCACATAATATAATTATGTATAACTGCTACATATATATCCTCTATAATTTCCATACTCTGATGGCAGTGTTTTCTATACAATAAGTTTAATTTTGCAATTTTTGAGTATGTCATTTACATAGAACAAGAACTGTAGCAGATTCAAGATACTTTGTATATAAAATACATACTTGCTTGTGTGACTTGATGTGTTATTGACAATGGCTTTGATAGTGTTATTGGCTTTAAAAATTTTCAGTTAGGCATAAACCAGTCTACAGAGCCCATGCCAAATTTTTTAGGTACATATATATTTCATTGTTCACTCAATTTTCATTTTTACAACTGTTACAGTGGTTAAAATTCTAGGGATTATCACCTCTGATGCCCAGTTGTACTAAATTATAAAGGAAATATTACTTGTAGGATTAAGAACTATGTATTAAGACATGATGGGAAATATACTGAATATAAATAGAATTTTGTACAATTTACATGGTATCTTGAGGAAGAAAGACCAGTAACCCTGTCAGAGCAAGATGCTTAAACGGCTTTCATTTATCTCTCCTGACAATATTTGGATCTTAATGTTGTTGAGATGTCCAGTATTAAGCAAGTGTTGGTAGAGATATCTTGAAACTTTTCACAGGATCATCGCTGAAGTCTGATGTACAGGTAGGTCTTTTAGTAAAATGAGATTTCGGCAGGGGCCTTTGAATGATAAACTGCTCATTTTACTCTTCACTAAATTTTGTGTAATTTCCTTTTATGCTTGCATTTAATTTCAAAATTATGGCATAACATACAAACACGCACATTAAGGCCATTCCTTATTTTTGCTCTGGGTTTGCACCCTCTTTCCAGGAAATTGCTCTCGCCCCTCCCTAGGGGTGAGCTTCCCTGGTTAAGAATTGCTGATCTAAACCGAAGTGAATACAGTGCAAATGTACAGAACTACAGTAGTTACTGGCAGATTTATAAATACAGGACGTTTCAAAATGATAGGCCAAATTTCAAAGCGGTATGCTTTGAAATTTGGTCCATTAATTTGAAACTCCCTTTACTGTAACAGTAAAATGCCAGAACACTAAACTCTGCCCCATGATTTATTACTTATCAAATGTTTTACTTAGTGTAATCATTTTTTGTTTGAAATACTTGTCAGCAATTTTTCTGGTTACAGATGGTAATGGAGGGTGAAAAGGAGAAGGAGAATTTGCAAGCACATTCAGGACGACCTGGCTTTAGATTGCATAAATCTGTTTCACACTTGTACTCAAATCCTGTCAAGGAAATGGAAACTAGTGGTAAGCTGTCATAAATTTTGCCACAATGGAATAAGGACAGGAACCTCTGGTAGTTACCTAATTTTTAAGTAATAAATTACTGAACTGTAGCTATGTAAAACTTTTGCTTGTGTAAAGTAGCATGCACAGCAGTACCTTGCAAAGTACAGTTAACGGGCGTCAGAAAAAACGTCATAGTATGCAATACGGTACTGATAAAGGTATTATAATGTTTTAATGTATGTAATGTGTTCCAACAATACGATTAACTCTTTCGGGGTCCATCCCGTAGTACCATGGCTTTCAAGCCAGGGTCTGTCCCGTAGTTCTACGCCTTAAGCTCAGCTCACTCAAATAAGCTGTAAGCGGTAAATTTAGGTCTAGATATGAGAATGGGTCTATGCTACAAGTGTACATCATATAAAAAAAAATCCTACAGCAAGCAGTCTACCTGGAGGTTATTCCGGGGATCAACGCCCCTGTGGCTTGGTCCACGACTAGGCCTCCCGGTGGATCACGGCCTGGTCAACCAGGCTTGTTACTGTTGTCTGCACGTAGTCCAGCGTACGAACCACAGCCCGGCTGATCCGGCACTGACTTTAGGTATGTCCAGCTCCCTCTTGAAGGCAGCCAGGGGCCTATTGGTAATTTTCCTTATGCTTGGTGGGAGGCTGTTGAACAGTCTTGGGCCCTGGACACTTTTGGTGTTCTCTTAGTGTACCAGTGGCACCCCTACTTTTAATTATGGGTATTTTGTATTGCCTGCCCAGTCTTTTACTTTCATAGGGAGTGATTTCTGTGTGCAGATTCGGGACCATTCCTTGTAGGATTTTCCAAGTGTAGATTACGATATCATGGACCCCTGGTTATCGGCCATTTTGGACGTGTGCATCCTCCAGCTGGGGCAGCTTGCACTTTGTGTGTCTGTGGCTGAGGAAGCTTCTGCTTATACATCCAAACATTTTGCTTGTTTACCATTGTTTTTAGTGTTTTTTTTCTTGCAGTGCAACTGTGAAATAAGTAACCATGGCTCCAAAGAAAGTTCCTAGTAAGTTCCTG
>NC_069418.1:51275060-51441788 GCF_026875155.1 Cherax quadricarinatus | reverse complement strand
GCAGGATAATGAGAACCTTCAAAACGAGGGATGCCAAGCCCCATGATGACACTCTTCAGGTCACTGTTCTATCTAGGCTGTAATTATAGCTGCACACTAACATCACCTTTCAAGGCAGGTGAAATTGCTGACCTAGAAAATTACAGAGAAACCTTCGCGGCACTCATAACGAGAGAAAACACCTCAATACAGGAGCGCTTGAGGTTCCTGAACCCTGTATTCCCCCTGGACCGTAGGCGGAGAGATACATGATTGTATACACCTGGAAACTCCTAGAGGGACTATACCGAACTTACACACGAAAATCACTCACTACGAAAGCAAACGACATGGCAGACATGCAACATCCCCCCATGAAAGCATGGGTGTCACTAGGCACGTTAAAGAGACCATACAATAAGTGTCAGGGCGCCGAGACTGTTTCACCTGCCTCCCAGCATACATAAGGGGGATTACCAACAGACCCCTGGCAGTCCTTCAAGTCTAGGCACTGGCCAAGCAACACTAAAGTCCGGTTCCTGATCAGCCGGGCCTGTGGCTCGTACGTTGGTTCGCGTGCAGCCAAGCAGTAACAGCCTGGTTTGATCAGGCTCTGATCCACCAGGAAGGCCTGTCACAGACCGGGCCGCGGGGCGTAGACCCCCGGAACTCTCTCGCAGGTAAACTCCAGTAAAACTTACGAGGTGATATAAAAAAGACCATGTAAGACCCTAAAGAAATACGGGAACAAAAAAGATATCACGAAATAGCGAAATAAAATTAGCAAAACCAGATGAACCCCAACTTCCACCAACAGAAACAGCACACAGACTCATGATTTCTACTCCACTATAGGACAAAACCTTGTCCAATAAAATCCACTCATACCCCACCAAATGACTACCTCATGGCAAACTACCCAACACACGTTTAGCTCAGAGGACAAACCCATACTTAGTCCTCCATTATTAACACGCACTAAAAAACAAGGCAGGAGATTTAAATTCTTACCACCCTTTATATAACAAAAAAGTGTCCCCAGTACTATCACCAATCCATTGCAACACTCTTTACCAATCCATGAATCCTCCCACCTTCCCTAAGATCTCAAAATAAGCAAGGGTCACCCCGATCCATAAAGGGAGGAGACCAAACAGATTAAATAACTATAGGCAATATCCATTTACACGCCCTCTCACAAAAATCTTTGAAAAAATTAATTCATAAACGAACTACTCCTACCTCATCTCCCAAAACATTATTCTCAACCCCTTTCAATATTGGATTCAGGCCTAATAAAAATACTAATGATGCTATTATGCACATGCTAAACAAATATACACTGCAATAGGAAAAAAGAAGTCCCACTGTGGGGAACTTCACATTGACTTACGTAAAGCTTTTGATACAGTTGCCATGACTTGCTCCACGTAAATGTCCCACTATGGTATTAGAGGCACTCTCCTCAACTACCTCAAAGTCATACCTCAGCAAACAGAAGCCAATAAAGTGTACCAAATGGGGCCAGCCTCTTCCGCACAACCAATTACAGTTGGTGTCCCACAGGGAAAGTGTCCTTGCCTCTTTCTCTTTCTCCTATACATAAAGACCTACCAAAAGCTTCGCCATTACTCAAACCCACACTTTTTTGCAGATTACACGACATACTTCTTCTCTCACACGAGCCCAGTCACGCTGCCAATACTGAAACACCGAATACAGAAAAAATCTTCCCTGGATGAGGCCTAACCAACTGACACTAAACATAGGACAAAACCTACTTTTTCATTCAGTTTGGTAACAAGCTAACAGATGTACCTCTTAACAAATGATTAAACAGATCACACTATCCAAAGCTAACAATGGAAAATTCTTAGCCTGGATTTTAAACCTGGAGAGAGTTCCGGGGTCAAACGCCCCCGGGGCGCCCGGTTCTGAGCCCAGGCCTCTGGTTGATCAGAGCCTGATCAACCAGCTGTTGCTGCCTGGCTTGACGCAAACCAACGTACGCCAGCCACAGCCCGGCTGACCCGAACAGACTTTAGTTGCTTGTCCAGTGCCAGCTTGAAGACTGCCAGGGGTTCTGTTGGTAATCCCCCATATTGAGCTGGGAGGCAGTTGAACCGTCTCGGGCCCTCTGACACTTCTTGTATGTCTCTTAACGTGCTAGTGACCACCCCTGCTTTTCATGGGGTGGATGGTGCAACGTCTGCCAAGTCTATTGTCTTCGTAGTGAGTGATTTCGTGAGCCAGTTCGGTACTCGTCCCGCAAGGATTTTCCAGTTGTATATAATCAAGTATCTCTCCCTCCTGCGCCAGGGAATACAAGTTTATGAACCTCAAGCGCGCCCAATAATTGAGGTGTTTTATCTCCGTTTATGCGCGCCTGTGAAAGTTCTCTGTACATTTTTCTAGGTCGGCCAATTTCACCTGCTTGAAAGGTGCAGTTAGTGTAGCGATATTCCAGCCAGATAGAACAAGTGACCTGAAATAGTGTCAACGATGGGCTGACCTCCCTATTTTGAAGGTCTCATTATCCATCTGTCATTTTTACTAGCAGATGCGATTGATACAATGTTGGTCCTTGAAGGGAGATCCTCCACATGATCCCTCCCAGTCTTTACCTGGGAGTGAATATGTCGGGGATCACACCTTCAAGGACCATAACAATTGTATCAACGCATCTGCTAGAAAAATGACAGGATGGATATGATAACCTTCAAACTAGGGAGGCCAAGCCCCTGATGACACTCTTCAGGTCACTTTTTTGTTCTATCTAGGCTGGAATATTGCTGCACACTAACAGCCACCTTTCAAGGCAGGTTGAAATTGCCGACCTAAGAAAATGTACAGGAACTTTCACGGCGCGCAATAACGTAGATAACTCCTCAATTACTGGAGCGCTTGAGGTTTCTAAACCTGTATTCCCTGGAACGCAGGAGGGAGAGATACAATGAATATATACACCTGGAAAAATTCCTAGAGGGACTAGTACCGAACGTTGCACACGAAAATCACTCCTACGAAAGCAAAAGACTTGGCAGACGAGCACCATCCCCCCAAGAAAAGCAGGGTGTCACTAGCACGTTAAGAGACCATACAAAAAGTGTCCAGGGGCCCGAGACTGTTCAACTGCCTCCCCAGCACACATAAGGGGGATTACCCAACAGACCCCTGCAGTCTTCAAGCTGGCAACTGGACAAGCACCTAAAGTCAGTTCCGACAGCCGGGCGTGGCTCGTACGTTGGTTTGCATGCAGCCATCAGGCAACAGCCTGGTGATCATATGCGCTGATCCACCAGGAGGCCTGGTCCAGACACGGGCCGCGGGGCGTTTGCCCCCCCTAAATTCTCTCTCCAGGTAAACTCCAGGTTGGTGTATCGCGTTATTTAGTGGCCGAGAATTTGTTTTGTACTCTGATGATGATTTAATTTCCTCATTTTTACCAAATCTGAGTAATTGAAATTTCTCATCGTTGAACTTCATATTGTTTTCTGCAGCCCCCTGAAAATTTGGTTGATGTCGCCGGAGCTTTGCAGTGTCTGCAATGCAAGACACTGTCATGCAGAATTTCGGGTGTCCAACTGCAAAGGAAGACACGGATGCTGTGGCTAGACATCCTTGTCTATGTCGGATATAAGATGAGGAATCAAGATGGGAGCGAGTACTGGCCTTGTGGAACAGAGCTTTCACCGTAGCTGCCTCGGACTTTACTCTGTTGACGACTACTCTCAGTGTCTGTTAGTGAGGAAATTATAAGATCCATCGACCGACTTTTCTGTTATTCCCTTTAGCCACGCATTTATGTGCGCATATTACGCCATGGTTACACTTGTCGAAGGCTTTTGCAAAGTCTGTATATATTACATCTGCATTCTTTTTGTCTTCTAGTGCATTTAGGACCTGTCGTAGTGGTCCAATATTTTGAGACAGACAGGAGCGACCTGTTCTAAACCCATGTTGCCCTGGGTTGTGTAAACTGATGGGTTTCTAGATGCGTGTGATCTTGCTTCTTAGGACCCTTTCAAAGATTTTTATGATATGGGATGTTAGTGCTATTGGTCTGTAGTTCTTTGCTGTTGCTTTACTGCCCCCTTTGTGGAAGGGGCTATGTCTGTTGTTTTTAGTAACTGTGGGACGACCCCCGTGTCCATGCTCCCTCTCCATAGGATGGAAAAGGCTCGTGATAGGGCTTCTTGCAGTTCTTAATGAACACAGAGTTCCATGATCTGGCCCTGGGGCAGAGTGCATGGGCATGTCATTTATCGCCTGTTCGAAGTCATTTGGCGTCAGGATAACATCGGATAGGCTTGTGTTAATCAAATTTTGTGGCTCTCTCATAAAAAATTCATTTTGATCTTCGACTCTCAGTCTGGTTAGCGGCTTGCTAAAAACTGAGTCATATTGGGACTTGAGTAGCTCACTCATTTCCTTGCTGTCATCTGTGTAGGACCCATCTTGTTTAAGTAGGGGCCCAATACTGGACGTTGTTCTCGATTTTGATTTGGCATAGGAGAAGAAATACTTTGGGTTTCTTTCGATTTCATTTATGGCTTTTAGTTCTTCCCGCGATTCCTGACTCCTAAAGGATTCTTTAGCTTAAGTTCGATGCTTGCTATTTTCTCTGACCAGTGTCTCCCTACGCATTTCAGATATATTGACCTCTTTTAGCCGCTCTTTATTCTTTTCCGTCGCCTGTAAAGGGAGCGCCTGTCTCTTTCTGTTTTACATCTACTCCTCCTTTTTCTTAGAGGAATAAGCCTTGTGCATACATCGAGTGCCACCGAGTTAATCTGTTCTAGGCATAAGTTGGGGTCTGTGTTGCTTAGTAAACTTCCCAGCTAAAATCGGTTAGGACTTGGTTTACGGGGCCCCACTTTATGTTTTTGTTATAAAGTTGAATTTGGTGAAGCTCCCTCGTGACTAATCTCATTATTGGGGTCTGGGGCTCCGCGATACATGATGAACCCAATTATGTGGATCGGGTATATTTTTTTTAAAAGGGGATTTTTTCTTATCGATCATCATTGTTAGTGAAGAAGGTCTAGTGTATTCCCCATCTAGTGGGCCTATTTTTTTGCGGGTTTAAATTAAATTTTGTGCAAATTTTTTGTAAAAATAGACTCAAATTTCATACACATAACAACAAATTTCTAAAAAATTTCCAAGACTGTAGGCATACTATCGAAGATAGGGTACATGTCCACAGCCCCCCAGCCCTCCTGACCCTTTATCACTCTTTTATTTACCCCTACCACCTTGAATTTTGCAGGGGGCTCAACAACAATTAACCATCCAGACCACAAATTTACCCAACAAAAGGCTGCGTTAAATGAAACAAATTCTCACAAAGGGCACGCACTCCACCAATATTCAAAACACTCACCTACTCACCATACAAAACACCCATACTTTTTAAAGCACCATTACATACAAAACACTTAACTCTGATATTAACCCCCCTTAAACATCCCTTCCCAAACCCCAACAGAACCATGACCTAACACAAGGCACAGATCACTCTTGTTTCCCGGTCCATCTCACGCTATCAAAAACTCAATGCAAAAAGGCCCTAAAACGGGGAATTCATTCCTGTAAAATAAAAAAACACTACCTGTTTATAAATTCAAGTCTCTTCTCAAATCCTTTCTCCCCAAAACCAAATAAAAAACGAATAGCTGAAAACCCTATAAATTGTAATCCTAAATGTTACTCCAATTATACACACAAAGTTAAACCAGGACCCAAACTAACTTTGTTATTTTTTTTTAAAAACACACCCAACAGAAAAATCCCTTTGACTGAATGACAACAAAGCAAACAACCATATGACCTGTCTTTTTTAATACTCATTTTGCTTTTGTTTTCTGTTTACAAAAAAGTTTTATTTAGATTTCATCTCTTAGTTAAACTTAAGTTAATTTTAACCTGCCCCAATCTATTATTATTTTTAATTATTTTAAAGATTTGCCGGTATTCCCCGGCCCGGGGCCTTTTCCAAGGGGGGCCCGGCCTGGTCCCCTTTAGGGGTGCCCAACCAAGTCTCCCATGGGAGGGGGCACAAGTACCCCCCTCATCTTTGGGGCCAACTGTCCCCCACCTACCCAAGCAGGGCCCCCTGGTCGCCACCTCGCCCCCAAGGGGGGAAATGGGAAAAGAAAGTTTTATGAGCTAAACGCTCGGGGTTAGGCACCTACCCACCCTAAAGGGGTTTGGCATGGGGTCGATGCCCCGTAAGCATGCTGTAAGTGGCCTTTTTGGCATGCTGCTCTTACCTGTATTTTTTTGTACCTCTGTATGTATGCTAAAATTACTAAATACATAAATAAATAAATAAATAAATCATGGATAATATTTTTATTATTATTATTATTATTATTATTATTATTATTATTATTATTATTATTATTATTAGTTTTTACTTATGATGATGATGATGATGATGATGATGATGATGATGATGACGATGATAGATGATGATGATGATGATGATGATGATGATGATGATGATGATGATGATGATGATGATGATGATGATGATGATGATGATGATGATGATGATGATGATGATGATGATGATGATGATGATGATGATGATGATGATGATGATGATGATGATGATGATGGGTGGTACCATCAATGACGCATGTCTCTGCTCAGGTGTTACATCTCGCGCCAAAACTTGTGTTGTTTACAGTGTGTGTGTGAGAGGTGGCAGCCAGGACTCTCGACTCCAGGAACACCGTCCATTATGACACTCTCATCGAGAATACGTGTGAAAATAAATGGAATAAGGCATTTACCACGTTTTGATTGGTTGGGGAAGCCGGTAGAAGCATCAAGGAAAGAGAGATTACTAGGAGATAGGATGTATTACAAGTTAGTATTTGTTGCAGTATTTCGATGTGTTGATGAGTGTATCCTCATACTTTTAGTATTTATTTGGTTACCAGAGTTCACTGCATTAACATTACCTAGACAAGGTTTTGTTCATGAATATATCCATACTCAGAGATGTTTTGTAACTTGGTAGGTCCTCACACCCAACTAGTAAAGTTTATTTAGGTACAGATTCATGTAAGTTCAATTATCATACATAGTTTAAAATGTATAACTTATCTAGGATAACACACAAAGTCAGACGAAGTGACTTATTCAAAGACCCTAATGGAAATAAGTAACTGACTTCTGTTGGGCTCTCCATAGTAATATACATGTTATAATGCAAGACATTTGTGAAAATCTAACGTATGTGTAGCTATACTTGAATAAACTTAATTATTTCTACTAGTGTATGTGCCTCTTTTTAATGTCACACATATATACTTCAGTGATGCTATTTGCTAGTTTCACTTTAAAACTGTTTCTAAGCCAGTATCTGTCCATATGTTCATTGTAGATGAATGGTTCAGAGAACCGACACGTTGATAAATTAGACACATGTGCAACTCTTGGGTATCTTTATTAAGGAAACGTTTCGCCACACAGTGGCTTCATCAGTCCATACACAGGAGAAGCTTGAAGAATAGGAGGAGAGTGAGGTAATCAGTCCCTCAACCTTGAGTCGATGTGGTCAGTCCATCAATCTTGAATAGAATACGGCATATGGGCGGAGAAGGAGCTTATAAACCATAGGCAGGAGAGGTGCAGCAGTCATAGGTGGTGTCACATTTGTTCAATGTGGAAGTAGGTCGTGCCCAAGGGTTAGGCAAGCGAAGAATTCCCAATTATGGTTCTGTGAACCATTCATCTACAAACCTGTCAGACACTGCAACTTCTTGGGATCTTAATACAGTGGACCCCCGGTTAACGAACTTTTTTCATTCCAGTAGTAAGTTCAGGTGCCAGTAATGACCGAATTTTTTCCCATAAGGAATATTGTGAAGTAGATTAGTCCATTTCAGACCCCCAAACATACACGTACAAATGTACTTACATAAATACACTTACATAATTGGTCGCTTTTGGAGGTGATCGTTAAGCGGGGGTCCACTGTACTTGGGAATTCTTCGCTTGCCTAACCCTTGGGCACGACCTACTTCCACATTGAACAAATGTAACACCACTTATGACTGCTGCCCCTCACCTGTCTACGGTTTATAAGCTCCTTCTCCGCACTTATGCCATATTCTATTCAATATTGATGGACTGACCACATCGACTCAAGGTTGAGGGACTGATTACCTCATTCTCCTCCTATTCTTCAAGCTTCTCCTGTGTATGGACTGATGAAGCCACTGTGGCGAAACGTTTCCTCAATAAAGATACCCAAGAGTTGCACATGTGTCTAATTTATCACCATGTGTTCATTGCCATGTGTACCAAATGCCAATAACCCTAACTCGTCAAAACTCGCATAAACTTTCTATATTAAGCTGGAATATTGCATCACTTAGAAAAAGACTTCCTGACCTTCATCATAAAGTAACCACCGAACCCGTTGATGTTGTGTGTCTACAAGAGTGCAGAGTCCCTGAAAAATCCCAACCCCCTAAATTACCATCATTTGTTGCATATAACCTTCAATCTACTAACTCTTGTGTTCTATATATTAAAAAATCGCTTCCCCATCAACTTCTTGCACACAAGAAAACAGAGGGGTTACAATATCACGGTGTTAGGATTTATATAGGGAACTCTGCTCTCAACATATTTAACTTGTATGCTCCTGCTGATAAATTTAATTACTTGGAGCTCCCAACTTGTGCTCATTCTGAGCCTACTCTTATTATTGGCGATTACAATGCGAGACACAAAAGCATTGGAAACTCACAGTTTGGGAATCGTAATGGCAATCAACTGTTGTCACTCTTAAACAGTCATGATAATGTCCAAATTGTAGGTGATCTTGAACCCACACATATCTATGGAGGCGTCCTTGATCTGTGCCTGGGCTTCAACATTACTTCTGCCAGCTGTGAGTCTTCCATTGTAACAGATATAGCGTCTGATCATTTCCCTAGGCTAACCTCACTAGATATTTGTAATACTACTATCCTTCCTGGTGGGATATTCAAACGGAAACGTTTTAATGTTCCCACTGATCAGCATGATGACTTTGTTGCACATGTGACGACTGGTAAAATTTCCCTTTATGAGTTTTTCCTCTGTAGAGACCTTTAACAATGATTTTTGTGAGCAGTATTCAGAACTACTTAGAGCCGCCACTGAAACCTCTTGGTACTCAAAACCCCAAAACAAACTTCCATAATAATCATACCTCCTTCAAAAACCATACTTATTACAATGATTCTAAACTTCGTACACTGAAACGTACTGCTCGCAGACTAGGCCTAGCCTATAGAAAACATCGTACCCCTGGAATGTTTAGGCTCTTCCAAACTGCCCTTGCTGCTGCCAGAAGCGTATGACAGAGCTGTGGCAAACAGACTGGAAAAAATTGTCAACGGTCTTAATGCTCACACCCCATTTACCCGGGGGGCTTGGAGGGACATAAATAGAATTAAGGGTAACAGAACTGGGCAGATCGCGCACCCTCATCCCTTACATAGGGCGAATGAGTTAGTCAGTGCTTGGGCTGCTACATCTAGCTACGACAATCTTCCCAGTACCACACAGGCAAAATTAAATGACAAATAGATGCAAGGGAGAGACTTGTTTGCTTTATTGCTCAGAAAAGGCAGATGATTGCAACATTCCTTTCACTAATTATGAACTTGATGCAGCACTAACAAGGGCAACTCCACGTCACTGGTGAGGATGGTATTACTTACAACATACTCAGATTGCTGTGTCGAGTACCAGGTAATCCATTACTTGACCAACAGCCTCATCATTCCAATTCCTAAGCCCAATCAACAAAATGCATTTCGACCAATATCTCTTACTAGCTGCTTGTGTAAAACATTTGAGAGAATGATTCTTAATCGTCTCATGTACAGAATCAAACAATTTTTGTCTCCCCGGTTACATGGTTTCATGCATGGAAGGAGCGTGCATCATTGCATAGCCACCTTTCTCACCCTGCACACTGACAGCTCATACACTCCCTTCCTTGACCCTAAATCCCGCTTTCGATGTAGCCAACCGACATGTAATCATTAGTGAACTTGCCAGAATGGATGTTGGAGGATGGCTTCTCCGCTGGATTAAAGGCAAACCTGTCCAACAGAAAATCGTCTGTGTTGTTCCAGGGACATAGAAGTGTAACTAAAGACTTTGGAATTAGGAACCCCACAGGGAGGTGTGCTCAGTCCCCACGCTGTTCAATATTCTAATTAATGCATTATTTAAATGCAATCCCTAGTAAGCCCCTCATTATGTGATTAGTTTTGCTGATGATATAATGATTCACACCACCGATTCTCCAACACCCAAAACATTCTTAATCATGTACTAGCCTCGTGTCAGGACCCGGGTTGATAATCTCTACTGATAAAACAAAGATACTCAATAGGCGGTCCTCCTCGCCCAGAGGGGCACAGTTCATCAGATCCAATTGCATGATGGGTCTCTTCTAGAATATGTAAGCAGATACAGGTATCAAAGGTTTTGAGGTTCCACTACTTGGACCTGTTGTAACAAGATTTTTGTCGCCAATACAAAGAACGACTAAGAGCACTTAGAGTTGTGGCCAGGGCTTCACCCCAGGTATGGTGCTAATGTTAAAATTGTGAAAATGATGTATCTTGCTTATATTAGATCATTGGTTGATTATGCTGCGCCACTACTTGCTCTTGTGTCTGACTGGAAGCTTGGAGGGCTGGAAAAACTGCAAACGAAGCAATGAGGATCATTTTAGGGATGCCCTCATACTGTCAGAATTTTAAATATGCAAAAAGAACTTGATATTCCAAGCATCAGAGATCGTTTTAAACTGAAAAAAATTTATCCTAATTGGGGTTAATATGCTCAGGCAAGCTCATTGAAACCCCCGCACAGAAGCCCTCCAAACTTTCCTCAGCACTGGTGAACACTCCTCCAGATGGATCGAAAAAACTGGAACCGACCTCCGCATGAATCAGATACATGATCTATGTCAAGTAAGGCAACAGCGCACTTCTCCGCTCCATGGAATATTACCCCATTCCAAACTACCATTCCTCCATTTCCCCCAAACTACTTCTTAAATCACAACCAAAACTTCGCTTTGAAGCCAAACATGAGGCCTTAAGCTGTATTGATAATTAGTCACACAGCACACACTCTCGCAAATTATTTACGCTGATGGTTCTGTTCACCAATCCACTGGTGCAGCTGGTAGTGCTGCTGTTTTTCGTACAGAGTGATGGCTCTCTTAAAGAAATTGGAGCACGCATCAATAATTGGGCCTCTACCCTTCAACAGAACTGTTTTTCATACTCCTTGCACTGAAATGCATCTATGTATCAAAGATTGACAGTTTAATTGTAACTGATTCTCTGTCATCCATAAATGCTCTCAAATCATTTAAACATAAATTGTTGCATGCTTGTGTCAGAAGCCAGACACAGGTATGGTAGGATTGTGGGCAGTGGAGTCAGAGTGCACATGCTGTGGATTCCATCTCACATTGGTCTTCAGATGCATGATAGAACTGATAAATTGGCTAAGCTGTATGCTTTTTAAAGAGGGAGTAGATTACAATCTTGGCTTGTCAGGTAGTAGTTTGAGAACAATAATACGAAAAGAACTTCAACTGAATTTTTTTGGACTTAAGGCTCAGGGAGATTGACACCAGTGAGTCCATCTATCATCATTCTATCATGCAGGAGGAGCCACATGTCTATGGTGGGATCCAACAAAATAAGCAGACTCTTGGATGTCACTACTGCCCCGGCTCCGGGTGGGTTAAAAAGTATCTTAGGCAGGTTAAATCACCACCACCAATGTAGACCAAACGAAATGTAAACTTTGCCAGATGGACTATTGTCACACCCCTGCGTCATTATGTACTGGAGTGTGATAAAATTAATGAATTTAGAAACAAACTCGCTCAGAAATGTTCAAGAAATGGCAAAGTACTTTATCCACAGTGGTATATTGCAGACCATTCTGGAGAAATACCCTGACTTTGCTAGCTGTAAATAAAGCATTTTCCACATGTGTGCAGTGTGTTTTGGGGTGGGGTGTGTGTGGGGTGTTGTGTGTGTGTGTGTTTTGTGTGTGTGTGTGTGTGTGTGTCACTCACTAGTTAAGATTGCAGGGGTCGAGTCCAAGCCCCCTTGTGTGTGTGTGTGTGTGTGTGTGGTGTGTGTGTGGTGTGTGTGTGTGTTTTGTGTGTGTGTGTGTTTGTGTGTGCGTGTGTATGTGTATGAGTGTATATGAGTGTGTGTGTGTTGTGTACTCGCCTAGTTGTACCCCACCTAGTTGAGGTTGCAGGGGTCGAGTCCAAGCTCCTGGCCCCGCCTCTTCACTGGTCGCTACTAGGGCACTCTCCCTGAACCCTGAGCTTTAAACGTACCTCTGCTTAAAGCTATGTATGGATCCTGCCTCCACTACAAACGCTTCCCAAACTATTCCACTTCCTGACTACTCTGGCTGAAGAAATACTTCCTAACATCCCTTTGATTCATCTGTGTCTTCAGCTTCCAAATGTGTCCCCGTGTTGCTGTGTCCCCGTCTCTGGAATATCCAGTCTTTGTCCACCTTGTCAATTCCTCTCAGTATTAATAAGTCGTTATCATGTCCCCCCTATCTCTTCTGTCCTCCAGTGTCGTCAGGTTGATTTCCCCTTTAAACCCCTCCTCATAGGACATACCTCTTAAAATTGGGACTAGTCTTGTTGCCCAAAACCCTTTTCACTTTCTCTAGTTTCTTTACATGCTTGGCTAGGTGTGGGTTCCAAACTGGTGCCGCATACTCTAATATGGGCCTAACGTACACGGTGTACAGGGTCCTGAACGATTCCTTATTAAGATGTCGGAATGCTGTTCTGAGGTTTCCTAGGCGCCCATATGCTGCAGTAGTATATGAGTAGTGTATGAGTGTGTGTGTGTGTATGAGTGGGTGTGTGTGTGTGTGTATGAGTGTGTGTGCGTGTGTGTGTACGAGTGTTTTTGGTGTGTGTGTGTGTGTGTGTGTGTGTGTGTGTGTGTGTGTGTGTAACTCACCTAGTTGTACTCACCTAGTTGAGGTTGCGGGGGTCGAGTCCGAGCTCCTGGCCCCGCCTCTTCATTGATCGCTGTGTGTGTGTGTTTGTGTGTGTGTGTGTGGTGTGTGAATTTGTATATGTGGGGTGTGTGTGTGTGTGTGTTTTTCTCAAAAATCAATATTTGCACCAATAACTCACTACAGTTGTGACCGGTGTGGGAAGTGTGAATTGCTCATTACACTATAATTTGTTCATGATTGTAGCCATGTATAAATGTAAGTAACCATTCTTACAGGATTCATTACCTTTGTAACTTGTGAGTTCATTACCTTGTACCTAGTTCAGCCATCACAACTTTGGGAGCCCAGTCCCTGGACCCATTACGTACCTCTGTAATCTGTAAATACCTTTGTAACTTGTCATGATTGTGACTAGACCTACCTGGAGTTCATTACCTTTCTAAATTGTGAGTTCATTACCTTTGTAAATTGTGAATTCATTACCTCTGTAACTTGCTCAGCTATCAAAACTTTGGAGTCCAGTCCCTGGACCAATTATGTACCTCTGTAATCTTTTGACTACCGCCCACAGGATGGGTATGGGGTTCATAATAAACATATTAAACTTAAACTTAAACCCTAACTCGTATTTTATCATCAGTATCATGATCTGGGTTTGTCTTTAGAAGTTTTAGAGTAAATTTTGGTCACTATGGAGTTTTATGTCCTGGCCTGAGCTCAGTCATTTACTTAAGTTTGAAAATACAAGCAAGCTATCCATTTGTAATGAACATTAGATATTCATTGTGTAACTTGTAGGACATAGTCACGAATATGTTTATGTGAAGTAAACCAAGTTAGCTAAAATGTAGGTTAGGTTACCAACTTAAGACAGCCAAGTATAATCTAACCTAATAAATGAATATGTTTTGCTATGGAGGGGTGAAGGCGTGTGTTACAAGCAAGCACAAGCAAGCAAGCTTGTTGTGTTTTGTAACATAAGTAAACAACTTGCATTCATACCAGGACCTAAATTCTGTATTAATCATAAATGTAATTTGGAAATTAAATACTACTGTGGTTTTATAGCTACTGTGTGTAGTTTTATATACATATATGTAAATTACAATGGTGACATTTTTATAAGGACTTAACCTTGAGTTTTCCTATAATTTCTCAAAGGGATTCAGATTTACTGTGCTACCAGCACTCCTCTTAGACAGTTTACCTATTGAGCAATATAACTGGAAATATTAACCCCTTGACAGTCGCAACCCCCAATCCTGAGGTGTCTCCTGGTGTCGCAAAATTTAAAAAAAAAATTATTTTTTCTTATGAAATGATAGAGAACCTTTTCCCAATTGTAATGACACCAAAAAAAACGAAATTTGATGGAAAACTGACGGAATTACGCTCTCGCGAAGTTAGCGACCTTGGCGATATTTACAAATCGGTAATTTCGCCCACTTTGAGCCCTATTTTCGGCTAATTCCATGGTTCCAGTTGACCAAACTCATAGCTATTTCTTTAGAACTCCGTTTTTTCTATCGATTGAGTACAAGAAACTGCCCATTTACCAATTTCAACTACCCAATAACGTGGTCAGAAATTTGCAATTTGGCCAATTTCACGAAAATTAAAAAATATGACAATTTCAAAATAAGGTCCAGAATGAACAATGCAGACATTCCTGGCTCTAAAATAACATTTTCTTTGTTTGTCAGTCATGTCTCCAGGCCCCTCTGATATTACTCTTGCTTTCTATTTCGAATTTTTATTCAAACAAAAAATAGAAGATTTACTATTATGCAGACTACTCCAATACTGTAATAATTGTATAAATAACATGAACCAATTCATGACTGCATATTAGAATGGCTAGTTGGACATTTATTGGACAATGATGTCATTTGTTTACTTTTGAACATCGGCAAAAATCAAACATTTCCCCTACTTTGAGCTCCATTTCCAGGTTCTTTTTATAGTAAAATCAACCAAAATCATCTCTTTTTCTATAATATTTTTTCCATTCTATCAAACGAGACCAAGAAAACGAAAATACAACCATAAATACTATACGAAAATAGACCACAAAGTCGGCATTTTAATTAAAAAAACTGTCGGAGTTTTGTTTTTCTCATTATGCACTGTGTGCTCCAGGATTTTTTTTATGTGGTGCACACTGACCACACAGACCCATTCACTCACATGTGGGCCTACCAGCTTTCTCCTTCTTGATTTGAAGCCGCTAGAATTTATGAGTATATATATGTCAAACACGGTACCTCGTAAGACGTATATATACGGCCGCGACAGTCAAAGGGTTAATGCTGTTTTCTTACTGGTTTTTCTCCATCGTACCATCCATAATCCACCTTGGCTAATTTTTAACCTTACTCAATCTTGAACATAGTGCAAGAGGAAGACTTCATTTGAATTACTGGATTAACACTTTCACTGTGCACACATCCAAAATTATGCCTTTAGCTATGAGAGACCATGGAAAAAAAATTCATGTGTGAGAAATTTTTTGGAAAAGGAAAAAAAATCCTTATAGCTCGATAGAGTTCATTTTTCTGAACCGATTAAAACTAAAATGGGTGGAATCTGATGAAAAATTAACGTTTTATGATGTGTTGAAGTTAGCCAGAATTGATGCACTGCTTGTAATATCGGCATTAAAGGCACCATATATTTTTTTGAAAACCAATTATTTTTTAATGTTTTTTGTATGCACTGATTAACACTAATTACCACATTTTTCAGTGAAAATATCCTGATTTCAAGCACTAATAATAGCATAAATAGCTTGGGAAGGACACTGCACCTTAATAAAAATATCAGTATTCACCTTATATCTCTACAAAAACAGTTTTAGTCATGCAGCATTATATACAAGTTTGCATTGCCTTATTAGAACTGTTTCAGTGTAAGATATTCCTCAAAACATGGCTTGAGACAATGGAATTCCACACAACTTACAGATACAGGTGGGTCCTGCTTGTACAGCAGGTTAGGTTCTGGGCTACTGCTGTAAAACAAAAATTGCTGTAGAGTGAAATGGCTTTCTTCACTTTCAAATTCATATAAAAGTCTGATAACATATTTACACTATCATATACAGTGGTACCTTGACTTATGAGTTTAATTCGTTCTGTAACAGAGCTCTTATAAATTTATAAATAAGAAATGATTTTTGCTTTTTTTGCCAGGTACTGGTAATGTTTTAGAAATGCTGGAGTACATGTATATATGAAACCCCTTGAAGCACGGAGTAAGATGAGTGTCGCTGCACTGCTGACAGTGCAGCAGTGGAGTGACATTTGATGATTGTGTGCTGCCTTGGCTTTATTTTTCACTGTTACACATAAACATGTCTATCTGTCTCTGTCTGTCTGTATCTGTCTAACTCTGTCTGTTTATCTCTGTCTCTGCTTATGTCTTTCTGTCTGCCTGTGTTTGTCTTCCAGTCTCTCTATTTGTCTCTGTCTCAGAGAGAGAGCCGCTCATGAACCAACAGGTATTACACACGATGCAGAGTCATCATGAACATCAAAATGGTATACAATACCGACAGGTTGTTAGGTAAGACACATATGCAACAGTTAGACAACTTTATTCCGAAACGTTTCGCCTACACAGTAGGCTTCTTCAGTCGAATACAGAAAGTAGGCAGGAACAGTAGAGATGTGAAGACGATGTAATCAGTCCATCACCCTTAAAGTCGTAGAATTTGAGGTTGTCAGTCCCTCGGCCTGGAGAAGTTCAGTTCCATAGTCAGGAACTAACTGAAGATCAAGCGACAGTGCGGAGACTTAAATACTGTCGGAAGGAGAGGTGCAGGGTAGTAGTAGTAGTAGTAGTAGTGAGAGGCCACTGAGAGGTCATGTCCCTCTCAGATCCAACACTTCTCACTTGAAAAGCTTGTCAAAGGTGTTTTCTGTACCAAGATGCCACGTGTTGCAGTGTCTGACAAGATGAACATCAAAATGGTATACAATACCGACAGGTTGTTAGGTAAGACACATATGCAACAGTTAGACAACTTTATTCCGAAACGTTTCGCCTACACAGTAGGCTTCTTCAGTCGAATACAGAAAGTAGGCAGGAACAGTAGAGATGTGAAGACGATGTAATCAGTCCATCACCCTTAAAGTCGTAGAATTTGAGGTTGTCAGTCCCTCGGCCTGGAGAAGTTCAGTTCCATAGTCAGGAACTAACTGAAGATCAAGCGACAGTGCGGAGACTTAAATACTGTCGGAAGGAGAGGTGCAGGGTAGTAGTAGTAGTAGTAGTAGTAGTAGTAGTAGTAGTAGTGAGAGGCCACTGAGAGGTCATGTCCCTCTCAGATCCAACACTTCTCACTTGAAAAGCTTGTCAAAGGTGTTTTCTGTACCAAGATGCCACGTGTTGCAGTGTCTGACAAGATGAACATCAAAATGGTATACAATACCGACAGGTTGTTAGGTAAGACACATATGCAACAGTTAGACAACTTTATTCCGAAACGTTTCGCCTACACAGTAGGCTTCTTCAGTCGAATACAGAAAGTAGGCAGGAACAGTAGAGATGTGAAGACGATGTAATCAGTCCATCACCCTTAAAGTCATAGAATTTGAGGTTGTCAGTCCCTCGGCCTGGAGAAGTTCAGTTCCATAGTCAGGAACTAACTGAAGATCAAGCGACAGTGCGGAGACTTAAATACTGTCGGAAGGAGAGGTGCAGGGTGGTAGTAGTAGTAGTAGTAGTAGTAGTGAGAGGCCACTGAGAGGTCATGTCCCTCTCAGATCCAACACTTCTCACTTGAAAAGCTTGTCAAAGGTGTTTTCTGTACCAAGATGCCACGTGTTGCAGTGTCTGACAAGATGAACATCAAAATGGTATACAATACCGACAGGTTGTTAGGTAAGACACATATGCAACAGTTAGACAACTTTATTCCGAAACGTTTCGCCTACACAGTAGGCTTCTTCAGTCGAATACAGAAAGTAGGCAGGAACAGTAGAGATGTGAAGACGATGTAATCAGTCCATCACCCTTAAAGTCGTAGAATTTGAGGTTGTCAGTCCCTCGGCCTGGTATTGTATACCATTTTGATGTTCATCTTGTCAGACACTGCAACACGTGGCATCTTGGTACAGAAAACACCTTTGACAAGCTTTTCAAGTGAGAAGTGTTGGATCTGAGAGGGACATGACCTCTCAGTGGCCTCTCACTACTACTACTACTACTACTACTACCCTGCACCTCTCCTTCCGACAGTATTTAAGTCTCCGCACTGTCGCTTGATCTTCAGTTAGTTCCTGACTATGGAACTGAACTTCTCCAGGCCGAGGGACTGACAACCTCAAATTCTACGACTTTAAGGGTGATGGACTGATTACATCGTCTTCACATCTCTACTGTTCCTGCCTACTTTCTGTATTCGACTGAAGAAGCCTACTGTGTAGGCGAAACGTTTCGGAATAAAGTTGTCTAACTGTTGCATATGTGTCTTACCTAACAACCTGTCGGTATTGTATACCATTTTGATGTTCATCTTGTCAGACACTGCAACACGTGGCATCTTGGTACAGAAAACACCTTTGACAAGCTTTTCAAGTGAGAAGTGTTGGATCTGAGAGGGACATGACCTCTCAGTGGCCTCTCACTACTACTACTACTACTACTACTACCCTGCACCTCTCCTTCCGACAGTATTTAAGTCTCCGCACTGTCGCTTGATCTTCAGTTAGTTCCTGACTATGGAACTGAACTTCTCCAGGCCGAGGGACTGACAACCTCAAATTCTACGACTTTAAGGGTGATGGACTGATTACATCGTCTTCACATCTCTACTGTTCCTGCCTACTTTCTGTATTCGACTGAAGAAGCCTACTGTGTAGGCGAAACGTTTCGGAATAAAGTTGTCTAACTGTTGCATATGTGTCTTACCTAACAACCTGCAGAGTCATCATGTTGGATTTCAAAACAAGTGAAAATGTGTATTACTTGCCAGTCATACTTATTATGCCTTATATCTACAAACATAGTATAGCACTTTGTGTGGATTTTTTGGGTTATCCTAGGTAATTTACACTATGTATAACTATATTTATGTGTACCTGTGAGACAAAGGTGCAGACAGAGACACAGGGGTGCAGACAGAGACACAAGGGTACAGACACACAGAGATACGGACAGAGGCACAGAAATACAGGCAGAGATACAGAGAGGGGCAGAGATACAGAGAGGGGCAGAGATACAGAGAGAGGCAGAGATACAGAGAGAGGCGGAGATACATAGAGAGGCGGAGATACAGAGAGAGGCGGAGATACAGGGAGAGGCGGAGATACAGAGAGAGGCGGAGATACAGAGAGAGGCGGAGATACAGAGAGAGAGGCAGAGATAGAGAGAGGGAGGCAGAGATAGAGAGAGAGAGGCAGAGATACAGAGAGAGAGAGAGAGAGAGAGAGAGAGAGAGAGGCAGAGATACAGAGAGAGAGAGAGAACTAAGTGTAATTCTCAATGGAACAGAATCAGCAAGACATCCTACTGGGGCAAGTGTTCCACAAGGAAGCGTGCTGGGTCCATTGTTATGGAATGTCTACTTCAACGACCTTCTTCAACTCATCCCAGAATCACATGCATATGCAGACGACTGTACACTGACATTCACTTATCCAAGAGAAGAAATACCAGCTGCTCTAAGCTACATCAATCACCAGCTGAGAGCCATATCAGCTTGGGGAAATAGATGGCAAGTAACATTTGCACCTGAGAAAACGCAAATGATGATCGTCTCTAGGCACCATGATGGTAATGCTGGTGCAGTAGTAAGGATGAATGGGAGGGTGTTGGCACCTGGAGAAGTTGATATCCTTGGGGTGAAATTTGACTCCAAACTAACCATGAAGAACCATGTTGTAAATCTTGCAAACAAGGCAGCCAGGAAGCTTACAGCACTTTGCCGTATCTCGCATCTGCTTGACAGTAGGGGTTGCAAGATCCTGTACGAGGCACAAGTACGCTCACACCTTGAGTATGCTCCACTTTCTTGGTTTGCCTGCCCCCCCTCTCATCTGCGACTGCTTGACAGAGTAGAGAACAGAGCAAGACGTCTCATCTCTCACCTGGACCCATCCTGGATAGATCTGTCATTTCAGCAGAGCCTTCAACATAGGAGGGATGTGGATGGCCTTACTGTTATGTACAAGGCCAATATTGTCAAAATACCACACTTGGATCCACTTCGAGGACAGCGTGGAACAAGCTTTTATGCCACAAGACGGGCAGAAAACAGCAACTTCACTGTGGCTGTACCCTTCTCCAGAACATCACTCCATCTGAGATCATACATACCCAGGATGACTCAAGTATGGAACACATTCGTACAGCATAATGATGTCAACGAGATAAAGTCAGTTGATCAAATGAAAATGCTGGCCCACAGATGGCTCCAACTTCATCCTGTTCCCTACTTGTATGTCTCATAACAATAAAAATGCTTTCAAATGAGCTGATGTAGGTAACAGCTCTTAGCTTGCCAATAAAGTTAGGAATCCTTAACCTGTAAATAGCTTGTCAATAAAGCTAGGGATCCTTAACCTTGTCAAACCCTGTGTAAAAAAAAAAAAAAAAAAAAAAGAGGCAGAGAGAGAGAGAGAGGCAGAGAGAGAGAGACAGAGAGAGAGAGACAGAGAGAGAGAGAGGGGCAGAGAGAGAGAGAGAGAGAGAGAGGCAGAGAGAGAGAGAGAGGCAGAGAGAAAGAGAGGCAGAGAGAAAGAGGCAGAAAGAGAGAGGCAGAGAGAGAGAGAGAGAGATAGAAATCTGACAGTTTTGGTTTGTGTCCTGTTTTCACAAGGAATGTATGTGCATTTAGCACTGCAACTTTCAGTAAATTAAAAAAATAGTTTTATGTACCACTTGCAACTTTTGACACATTCTGCAGAATCAATTTTCTTGTCACCTCTATTTACCAAATGCATGCTGGTAATGTAGTCAGTCAGTAAGTGATTGCAAGTGGCTTCACAATAGGTTCATCCGTTTGCCATTCAATCTTTTTAGTTTTCTTCATTTGATGCCTGTGTACAGTCATCAACATTGTCACATCTCTTGTCATGCCAGTGAAAGGCCATCATGTCATTGGTATGAAATACCTACACTTCATTAGTATGCAGGACTCTCTTGAATGATAGCATATATTTTCTATTTCCTCTTGCTGTCCCACATGTCTGTATTGTTCACCTTAAGGAAATTGCAGAGAAGGGCCTGTGTACCAATTATCTGTGAATAGAATATGGCCCTTACCTAGATATGGCTCTATTAGATTCTTCACAACTGCACCAGTCTTAACATGCCACGTGTATTTTCAATAGTTAGCTTTCCTGTATACACAATAATGTCTAGGACTATTCCAGTTTCACAATCACACATCACAAATAATTTGATTCCAAACTGACGTCATTTACTCGATATATATTGTTAGAAGGAAAGTCTTCATTTGAATAAAATCAGAGACTCGTCTATGACAATGTTCTTGAATGGATAAAAGTACTAACTGAATTTATTTTTCCATGATTTCACTGAAAGCTTGTGTTGCTATAAGTCTGTCTGTACTCCAATACTTTGCTAAATTATTCTTATGCATGTATGGCATTAGCATTACTGTTGCCAAGAACAGTTACATCTCGCCAACATTTGTGTCCTACCACTGTTGATGCCATGATTTCAATGAAACATAAGAATTGGTCACTCTGTACCTTTAATAGTTATTTGTTTGAGTAACAGTATTGTTAATCAGTCTGTCATCAAAGAATATCTGGAAGTTGTCAAGTTAGTGGAATCATCTGTTATAGGACAATTTTGCTGAATTCCACTATTATTATCATCAAACTGTGAAACATTTAGATGCCTGTGCCATGTAAATGTGTTATACAGTGGCCCCGGATTTCGGCCATAATCTGTTCCAGAAGGTTGCCCTAAATCCGAAAAAGCCAAAAGCCGAAGTAATATTTCCCATAAGAATTAATGTAAATACAATTAATCTGCTCCAGACACCCAAAAATTTAAAAAAAAAAATACATTTTTGAAGATTAACTATAATTTTACATACAGAAAACAATGAGAAATAAATATAAAGCACAAATTTTAATGATAAATGAACATTACATACCTTATTGAAGACTCTTGTGGGCGTATTGAAGAAGGCGAGGAGGGGAGAGGGAGTTGGGGTTATTGTTTTGAAGGGGAATCCCCCTCCATAAGGACTTAGGTATCAAAGCCCTCTCTGGGGTTACTTCCTTTCTTTGTTTTTTACTGGCACTAGGACCAGCTTGAGAGTCACTGCACCCCTGTCACACAAAAAAAAATGTCCAGAGAGGTCTGTTTCTGGCATCTCTTTAAGATTTGCCTGAAGTGGGACAAGGTTTTGTCACTGAATTCTATCATGTTTCTCACTGTCTTTATGAAAGGGCTGGCACTAGGAACTTTCTTTGGGCCTGTGGTGGCTTATTTTGCAGTCGCACTCAATAAACAACCACAAAAACAATGGATTATAATGAAATGTTTGGATGAATGCGCAGAATGTTGCTCACTCACCTAGAGGCACAGCCAGACTGCCTCACGAATACAGCGGAGTGGTGGGCGGATGTGTCCCATATGGTCGATTTCTGAGTTGCCAGCCGAAATCCTGGACAGGATTTCAGCCAAAAAAGCGGCCGAAATCCGATTTGGCCGATATCCACATCGGCCGATATCCGAGGTTCCATTTGTAAGCATGTACTGTGTTTAGTACTGCAGTTGACAGTAAAACCCAGATGTTATACAAGTTTCCAGCTAGAATCTAAGCTGTACAAAAATTTGTCTGCTTAATACGTATTTGTATGTATATATGCACTTAGTAGGCAGTGATGCAATTTTTTTATTTACAGTGGGTTTCGACTTGGTAGAATAACTGTGTATGCTGGTGACTGTGTTTATGTTCGTAATGCAGATTCACCAGACCCAGATACTCCAGAAGGCTGTGATATTGCAAGAGTCATCAGGTGCTATGATAATGGTGACTATCATCCCTCTAATATATTTACTTACTTGTTTTACAAATATAGTGGCTAATATATTTAAAATTAATAATATGAATAAGTTGGGATGTTTCAATGCATGTAGATGTAGTGCAGATGATAAGAAAGAGATGATTGTTAATGTTGTGAATGAAAAGAAGTTAGATGTCCTGGCTCTTAAGTGAAGCAAAGTTGAAGGGGGTAGGAGAGTTTCAGTGGGGAGAAATAAATGGGAGTAGGTCAGAGGTATCTGAGAGAATTAGTTCTAAGGAAATAGCAGTAATGTTGAAGGAGCAGTTAGGACAGGAAAAGAGGGAATATAAATGTATAAATTTAAGGATTATATGGAATTATGTGGATTATGTAAAATACCTCTGAACTCGTTGGAGCTTCTTGTCCACCTTTCTGTTTGTTCATTTACAGTCTTTCATTACCACTTGAATCAAGTTCACAGACTATGGCTTTGAGGGAGGTGAGGATAGATTCACACATGCTTGTATGCATGCACACACAAAAAAGACAAATTCAGAGATGGGGCCAGGAGCTAGAACTCACTCCCTGCAGCCACATATAGGTGATCACATACATCCTGCTTTACCATAAGAGATTGTTTAAATGTTTTCTTTTCTCAGGTGATAAACGGGACAGTAAACGCGTGGTGGTTCAGTGGTACTCACGTTTGGATGATATTAAAAGTAACCATTGTAAGATGATTACAAAAGGTATGTTCTTTGAAGAATCATATTTTAATAGTTGAAGCTTTTTCAATAAATTGTATTTTAGAAGTCATTAGATACTTTAACACTTAAAATCTTGCAATGTATTAAGTAATCTCTTATCTGTAGGGTGGGTAAATTATTTTTATGTCTGTTTGGTGTAATTCGGTTTGTAAGTGCAAAATACATATTTTAACTTGCTAACCATCTCCTACCAAGGGTGGGTGACCCAAAAGAGAAAAACTTTCACCATCATTCACACTATCATCTCAAGGACTCAAGTCCGGCTAACTTGTTTCCCTGAGTCTATTCACAAAATGTTACCATGCTCCCACTCCAACACCTCATTGGGTCCCGAAAAGCATTTGCCTCCACCCCTGTCTAACACATGCACACACATGCCTGCTGGATGTCCAAGCCCCTTGCACACAAAACCTCCTTTACTTCCTCCCTCCATCCTTTCCTATGATGAAGCCGCTAGAATTTTTGAGTATATATACGTCAAACACATTGGCTCGTAAGACATATACAGTGGACCCCCGGCTTACGATATTATTTCATTCCAGAAGTATGTTCAGGTGCCATTACTGAACGAATTTGTTCCCATAAGGAATATTGTGAATTAGATTAGTCCATTTCAGACCCCCAAACATACTCGTACAAACGCACTTACATAAATACACTTACATAATTGGTCGCATTGGGAGCTGATCATAAAGCAGGGGTCCACTGTATATATGACTGAAACAGTCAAAGGGTTAAACTAAAAATCGTTTATCCATTATTCTTTCTCTTGCCATCTTTGGCTATGTTGCCTATTCACTCTTTGTTTTCTTGCTTGATCTCCATTTTCCTATGAAATATGATATTAGATGTTGGGGTGTGTACACAGTAAAACTTAAATGGACCAAGTATACAAGGAAAGTTGAGAAAACTTACTTCGCTAAGAATAAACAATAAGACATACTGTGTAAAATATATTTAGTTACACATCCAGTAAGCTCTCTTATGAATCCGTTTTATGCAGTTTTTTGCAAATGCAATTGAAAAAGTGTATCCAAAAGTGAATATGTACTGTGAAAGCCTTATCACATGCTATTCAGATATTTTCACCCCTTTTAGGTAGGTTCCTTGTTGCTGGCGAAGGGTTCTTGATCCAAGGAAATGGACCTGGCCTCCCCTCCCCTTGGGTCAAACCTGAATGCCTCCCATTCCTTCCCCAGATGCTGAATGACACCTATGGATTTAGTGCTCCCCATGGATGTAATAATGTTCATGAGGCAGTAGGTAAAATGAAAGGGGGTAAGGCAGCTGGGATTGATGGGATAAAGATAGAAATGTTAAAAGCAGGTAGGGATATAGTTTTGGAGTGGCTGGTGCAATTATTTAATAAATGTATGGAAGAGGGTAAGGTACCTAGGGATTGGCAGAGAGCATGCATAGTTTCTTTGTATAAAGGTAAAGGGGACAAAAGAGAGTGCAAAAATTATAGGGGGATAAGTCTGTTGAGTATACCTGGTAAAGTGTATGGTAGAGTTATTGAAAGAATTAAGAGTAAGACAGAGAATAGGATAGCAGATGAACAAGGAGGCTTTAGGAAAGGTAGGGGGTGTGTGGACCAGGTGTTTACAGTGAAACATATAAGTGAACAGTATTTAGATAAGGCTAAAGAGGTCTTTGTGGCATTTATGGATTTGGAAAAGGCGTATGACAGGGTGGATAAGGGGGCAATGTGGCAGATGTTGCAGGTGTATGGTGTAGGAGGTAGGTTACTGAAAGCAGTGAAGAGTTTTTACGAGGATAGTGAGGCTCAAGTTAGAGTATGTAGGAAAGAGGGAAATTATTTCCCAGTAAAAGTAGGCCTTAGACAAGGATGTGTGATGTCACCGTGTTTGTTTAATATATTTATAGATGGGGTTGTAAGAGAAGTAAATGCGAGGGTCTTGGCAAGAGGCGTGGAGTTAAAAGATAAAGAATCACACATAAAGTGGGAATTGTCACAGTTGCTCTTTGCTGATGACACTGTGCTCTTGGGAGATTCTGAAGAGAAGTTGCAGAGATTGGTGGATGAATTTGGTAGGGTGTGCAAAAGAAGAAAATTAAAAGTGAATACAGGAAAGAGTAAGGTTATGAGGATAACAAAAAGATTAGGTGATGAAAGATTGGATATCAGATTGGAGGGAGAGAGTATGGAGGAGGTGAATGTATTCAGATATTTGGGAGTGGACGTGTCAGCGGATGGGTCTATGAAAGATGAGGTGAATCATAGAATTGATGAGGGGAAAAGGGTGAGTGGTGCACTTAAGAGTCTGTGGAGACGAAGAACTTTGTCCTTGGAGGCAAAGAGGGGAATGTATGAGAGTATAGTTTTACCAACGCTCTTATATGGGTGTGAGGCATGGGTGATGAATGTTGCAGCAAGGAGAAGGCTGGAGGGAGTGGAGATGTCATGTGTGAGGGCAATGTGTGGTGTGAATATAATGCAGAGAATTCGTAGTTTGGAAGTTAGGAGGAGGTGCGGGATTACCAAAACTGTTGTCCAGAGGGCTGAGGAGGGGTTGTTGAGGTGGTTCGGACATGTAGAGAGAATGGAGCGAAACAGAGTGACTTCAAGAGTGTATCAGTCTGTAGTGGAAGGAAGGCGGGGTAGGGGTCAGCCTAGGAAAGGTTGGAGGGAGGGGGTAAAGGAGGTTTTGTGTGCGAGGGGCTTGGACTTCCAGCAGGCATGCGTGAGCGTGTTTGATAGGAGTGAATGGAGACAAATGGTTTTTAATACTTGACGTGCTGTTGGAGTGTGAGCAAAGTAACATTTATGAAGGGATTCAGGGAAACCGGCAGGCCGGACTTGAGTCCTGGAGATGGGAAGTACAGTGCCTGCACTCTGAAGGAGGGGTGTTAATGTTGCAGTTTAAAAACTGTAGTGTAAAGCACCCTTCTGGCAAGACAGTGATGGAGTGAATGATGGTGAAAGTTTTTCTTTTTCGGGCCACCCTGCCTTTTTGGGAATCGGCCAGTGTGATAATAAAATAAAAATAAAATAATTTATAAAAGAAATCACACTATACATGTATACTGAATTTTTATTTGAGAGCTTGCTGCACATCATTACAGAAGCATTTGTGGAACAAATACATATATGCAACATTTTCTTTGTTGATAATGTACAAGGCAATTGAGTTGTTAATGCTTTTTTTCTGTTTATGAAATGTTAAATTTTTTTCTTTTATTGCAGATGTTCCTGCTCTTGATCACACCCTGGAGGTTGTGAAGGAAGAAAGGCCCTTTGAGACAGATGTTAATGCAGAAAGTATTCACAGTAATTGTTTTGTACGTAGAGATTTCTGCTGTGATTGTAAAGCTTGAGTGTTGATTTGTCTGTTTGATTCTAATAATTAATCAGTAGGTAGGCATCCAATGTCTTGTTGATTTCTGGGTTTGATTCTGATTATTAATCAATTTAAGAACCCAGTGTCTTATGGTTGTTGATTTGTGGGTTTGATTCTAATTATTAATCAATAGGTAAGCACCCAGGGTCTTGTGGTTATCATATGACAGAAATTGTGGTTTTTATTTGGTTCTAAGAATTGTGAAGAATTGGTATGTTTAAGAAATAGTGCTCTTAATTCAAAATCTTTCACATAAAATACACTGTATTCTTTTGAACAGTGTTATTCATATCTTGCAGAATAAAAACCCAATCAACATACCAAACTCTTTTATATATATATTGAATGATCCACAAAAGCTTTTTTTTTTTTTTTTTTAATATTGCAAATTTTAATTAAAATATTTCTTCCTTCAACAAACCAGCTGTATCCCACTGAGACAGGGTGGCCCAAAAGGAAAAACAAAAGTTTCTCCTTGTAAATTTAGTGATACATATATACATAAGGAGGTACTAGCCCCTTACTCCCGTTTAAAATATTTTTTATTTTAGCACGGCAGCTGTTTCCTATCAAGGCAGGGTGATCCAAAAGAAAGAAAAACCTAAAAAGAAAGAAAAAACTTTCATTATCATTCAACACTTTCACCATCACTCATATATAATCACTGTTTGCAGAGGCTTCCCAGATATGAGAGTTTAGATGGTCACTCCAAACTTCCAATATCGCAAACACCTCCTTTAAAGTGCAGGCATTGTACTTCCCATTTCCAGGACTCAAGTCCGGCTAACCGGTTTCCCCAAATCCCTTCACAAAATATTAACCTGCTCACACTCAAACAGCTTGTCAGATCCCAAAAACCATTCATCTAAATTCACTATCTAACGCCCTCCCTCCAACCTTTTCGAGGATGACCCATACCACTCCTTCCTTCCCCTACAGATTTATATGCTCTCCAAGTCATTCTACTTTGTTCTATTCTCTCTAAATGACCAAACACCCTCAACAACCCCTCTTCAGCCTTCTGACTAATACTTTTAGTAACTCCACACCTCCTAATTTCCACACTACGAATTCTCTGCATAATATTTACACCACACATTGCCCTTAGACAGGACATCTCCACTGCCTCCAGGCACCTCCTTGCTGCAGCATTTACAACCCAAGCTTCACACCCACATAAGAGTGTTGGTACCACTATACTTTCATACATTCCCTTCTTTGCCTCCATGGATAACATTTTTTGTCTCCAGATACCTCAGTGCACCACTCACCTTTTTTCCTTCATCAATTCTATGGTTAACCTCATCCTTCATAAACCCATCGGCTGACAAGTCGGCTCCCAAATATCTGAAAAATTCACTTCTTCCATACTCCCTCTCTACAGTGTGATATCCAATTTTATTGTATCTAAATTGTTTGATACCCCCATCCCCCTACTCTTATCTATGTTCACTTTCAACTTTCTTCCTTTACACACCCTCCCAAACTCATTCACTAACCTTCGTAATTTTTCTTTAGAATCTCCCAAGAGCACAGTATGATCAGCAAAAAGTAACTGTGTCAACTCCCATTTTGTGTTTGATTCCCCATAATTTAATCCCACCTGCTTTCTCCAACAACCTAGCATTTCTTTTACAACCCTGTCTATAAATTTATTAACCCTTTGACTGTTTTGGTTGTATATATACGTCTTACGAGCCAATGTGTTTGATGTATATATACTCAAAAATTATAGCGGCTACAAATCAAGCAGGAGAAAGCTGGTAGGCCCTCATGTGAGAGAACGGATCTGTGTGGTCAGTGTGCGCAGTATAAAAAACATCCTGTAGCACACTGCATAATGAGAAAAAGAAACTCCGACCGTGTTTTTGGATTAAAACGCCGAATTTGAGGTGTATTTTCGTATAGTATTTATGGTTGTATTCTTGTTTCCTTGGTCTCATTTGATAGAATGGAAAACATATTATACAAATAGAAGTGATTTTGATTGGTTTTCTCTGAAAAGGATCTTGAAATGGAGCTCAAAGTGGCAGAAATGTTTGTTTTTTTGCCGATGTTCAAGAGTAGGCAACAAATGTCCAACTAGCCATTCTAATATGCAGTCATAAATGGGTTGACATTATTTATACAGTTATTACAATATTGCAGTAGTCTGCATAACAGTAAATCTTCTACTTTTTGTGTGAATAAAAATTCAAAATGGAAAGCAAGAGTATTATAACAGGGGCCTGGAGATGTAACTGATGAACAGAGAAAATGTTATTTTAGTGCCAGGAATGTCTGCATTGTTCATTCTGGACTCTATTTTGAAATTGACATTTTTTTAATTTGCATGAAATTGGCCAAATTGCCAATTTCTGGCCACTTTATTGGATAGTTGAAATTGGTAAATAGGCAGTTTCTTGTACGCAATCAACAGAAACTATGGAATTCTAAAAAAATAGCTATGAGTTTGGTGGACTGGAACAATGGAATTGGCCGAAAATAGGGCTCAAAGTGGGCGAAATTGCCGATGCGTAAATGTCACTGAGGTTGCTAACTTGACGAGATCATAATTCCGTAAGTGTTCCATCAAATTTCATACTTTTTGTGCCATTATCATCGGGAAAAGATTTTCTATCATTTCATTAGTTTTTTGCAACACCAGGAGACACTTCAGGATTTGGGGTTCCAGCAGTCAAAGGGTTAAACAATACTATGGTGACATTACACATCTAAGACCTAATTTTACTGGGAAGTAATCTCCCTCTCCTAAACACCCTAACCTGAGCCTCACTATCCTCATAAAGACTCTTTACAGCATTTAGTAACTTACTACCTTTTCCATACACTTGCAATATCTGCCACATTGCTCCCCTATCCAGTCTGTCATATGCCTTTTTTGAAACCATAAATGCAATGAAAACTTCCCTACCTTTATCTAAATACTCTTCACATATACGCTTCAATGTAAGCATTTGATCTACACATCCCCTATGAACTCTAAAGCTTCCTTGCTCATCTGTAATCCTGCTCTTTGTCTTGCCTCCAATTCTTTCAATAATAACCCTACGATACACTTTACCTGGTATACTCAGTAAACTTGTTCCCCTATAATTTTTACGATCTCTTTTGTCTCTCTTCCCTTTATATAAAGGAACTATACACACTGCCAATCTTCAGGTACCTTCCCCCCTTTCATACTTATTTTAAACAAAATTACCAACCACTCCAACACTATATCTCCTCCTGCTTTTAACATTTCTGTCATGATCCCATCAGTTGCAGCCGCTTTACATTCTATGTAATGCCTTGCGCACTTTCCCCCACACTCGCATCCTGCTCTTCTTCACTCCTAAAAGGTGTTATACCTCCCTGGCCAGTGCATGAAATAACTGCTTCCCTTTCTTCATAAACATCTAAAAGTTCCTCAAAATATTCCCGCCATCTACCCAATACCTCCAGCTTCCCATCTTCTAACTCCCCTGCTCTGTTTTTAACTGACAAAGTCATTCGTTCCCTAGACTTTCTTAACTTGTTTATCTCGCTCCAAAATTTTTTCTTATTTTCCACAAAATTTCTTGACAGTGCCTCTCCCACTATCATTTGCTCTCCTTTTGCAATCTCTTACCACTCTCTTCACCTTTGTTATTCTCCATGTACAGCGGAAATTCTACTTACAAGTACCCCAACATACGAGTTTTTCAAGATACAAGCAGTCTCTCAGTCAATTTTTTCCTTCCAGATGTGAGCGAAATTTTAAGATGCTAGCGGGCCTCGAGGGAAGTTCCTTGAAGCTGGTGAGGGGCTCTTGATCTAGAGAATTGGATCTCAGTTGTTTGTTGGACATTCTTATTGAAACTTGGGCAATGTATGATGGAGAGATGCTTCTTTAAAGTGCAGGCATTGTACTTCCCATTTCCAGGACTCAAGTCCGACTATATGAAAATAACCGGTTTCCCTGAATCCCTTCACTAAATATTACCCTGCTCACACTCCAACAGATTGTCAGGTCCCAAGTACCATTCGTCTCCATTCACTCCTATCTAACACGCTCACACACGCTTGCTGGAAGTCCAAGCCCCTTGCCCACAAAACCTCCTTTACTCCCTCTCTCCAACCCTTTCGAGGACGACCCCTACCCCGCCTTCCTTCCCCTATAGATTTATATGCTTTCCATGTCATTCTACTTTGATCCATTCTCTCTAAATGACCAAACCACCTCAACAACCCCTCTTCTGCCCTCTGACTAATACTTTTATTAACTCCACACCTTTTCCTAATTTCCACACTCCGAATTTTCTGCATAATATTTACATCACACACTGCCCTTAAACAGGACATCTCCACTGCCTCCAACCGTCTCCTCGCTGCTGCATTTACCACCCAAGCTTCACACCCATATAAGAGTGTTGGTACTACTATACTTTCATACATTCCCTTCTTTGCCTCCATAGATAACGTTTTTTGACTCCACATATACCTCAACACACCACTCACCTTTTTTCCCTCATCAATTCTATGATTAACCTCATCCTTCATAAATCCATCCGCCGACACGTCAACTCCCAAGTATCTGAAAACATTCACTTCTTCCATACTCCTCCTCCCCAATTTGATATCCAATTTTTCTTTATCTAAATCATTTGACACCCTCATCACCTTACTCTTTTCTATGTTCACTTTCAACTTTCTACCTTTACACACATTCCCAAACTCATCCACTAACCTTTGCAATTTTTCTTTAGAATCTCCCATAAGCACATAATCATCAGCAAAAAGTAGCTGTCTCAATTCCCATTTTGTATTTGATTCCCCATAATTTAATCCCACCCCTCTGCCGAACACCCTAGCATTTACTTCTTTTACAACCCCATCTATAAATATATTAAACAACCATGGTGACATTACACATCCCTGTCTAAGACCTACTTTTACCGGGAAGTAGTCTCCCTCTCTTCTACACACCCTAACCTGAGCCTCACTATCCTCATAAAAACTCTTTACAGCATTTAATAACTTACCACCTATTCCATATACTTGCTACATCTGCCACATTGCTCCTCTATCCACTCTATCATATGCCTTTTCTAAATCCATAAATGCAATAAAAACTTCCCTACCTTTATCTAAATACTGTTCACATATATGCTTCAATGTAAACACTTGATCTACACATCCCCTACCCACTCTGAAAACCTCCTTGCTCATCCGCAATCCTACATTCTGTCTTACCTCTAATTCTTTCAATTATAACCCTACCGTACACTTTTCCTGGTATACTCAGTAAACTTATTCCTCTATAATTTTTACAGTCTCTTTTGTCCCCTTTCCCTTTATATAAAGGGACTATACATGCTCTCTGCCAATCCCTAGGTACCTTCCCCTCTTTCATACATTTATTAAACAAAAGTACCAACCACTCCAACACTATATCCCCCCCTGCTTTTAACATTTCTGTCATGATCCCATCAGTTCCAGCTGCTTTACCCCCTTTCATTTTACATAATGCCCCACGTACCTCCCCCACACTTACATTCTGCTCTTCTTCACTCCTAAAAGATGGTATACCTCCCTGACCAGTGCATGAAATTACTGCCTCTGTTTCTTCCTTAACCCTTTGAGGGTTTTCGTCGTACTAGTACGTCTTACGCGTAGGGGTTTTTGACGTACTAGTACTCATAAATTCTAGCGACCTCAAATCTAGTGGGAGAAAGCTGGTAGGCCTTCATATGAAAGAATGGGTCTATGTGGTCAGTGTGCACCGTCTAAAAAAAATCCTGCAGCACACGGTGCATAATGAGAAAAAAAAAACTTTTTCCATTTTTTTTTAATAAATCAGCGACTTTGCAGTGTATTTTCGTATGGTATTTATTGTTGTATTCTAGTTTTCTTGGTCTCATTTTATAGAATGGAAGACATATTACTGAAATTGAGATGATTTTGACTGGTTTTACAATGAAAGGTGTTTTGAAATTGAGCTCAAAGTAGCAGAAATGTTCGATTTTTACCAAACTTCAAAAGTAAACAAATCGTGCCAAGCGTGCAATACACGTCAACTGGTGAGTCTAATATTCTTTCACAAGTGCACCAATAATATTTATACCATTTTTTACACTAATGCAGTAGTCTGCATAACAGTAAATCTTATATTTTTTGTGAGAATAAAAATTCAAAGTGGAAAGCAAAAGAATATAAGAGGGGCCTTGAGACGTGACTAATGACTAGAGGAAATGTCATTTTAGTGCCAGGAATGTCTTTCTTGTTTATTCTGGACCCTATTCCGAAATTGGCATCTTTTGAAATTTGTGTGAAATTGGCAAAATTGCTAAATTCTGACCACTGTACTGGATAGTTGAATTTATAAATGGGTGGTTTCTTGCACCCATTCGATAGAAAAAATGGAGTTCTAGCGAAATATTCATGTTTTTTGTCGACTAGTACAGTGAATATTTTTTTATTTTTTTATTATCACACCGGCCGATTCCCACCAAGGCAGGGTGGCCCGAAAAAGAAAAACTTTCACCATCATTCACTCCATCACTGTCTTGCCAGAAGGGTGCTTTACACTACAGTTTTTAAACTGCAACATTAACACCAATGGGGCTCAAAGTGGGCAAAATCGCCGATCCGTAAACATCGCCGAGACCGCTAACTTTGCGAGAGCATAATTCCGTAAGTTTTCTATCAAATTTCAAACTTTTGGTGTCGTTATGATCGGGAAAAGATTCTCTATCTTTTCATAAGAGAAAATAATTTTTTTTTTTTTTTAAATTTGGCCGACCCTGAGAACGAGTTTCGGAGAGGGCCTGTCGACCCTCAAAGGGTTAACATTTAAAAGTTCCTCAAAATATTCTCGCCATCTACCTAATACCTCCATCTCCCCATCTACTAACTCCCCTACTCTGTTTTTAACTGACAAATCCATACTTTCCCTAGGCTTTCTTAACTTGTTTAACTCACTCCAAAATTTTTTCTTATTTTCATTAAAATTTCTTGACAGTGCCTCTCCCACTCTTTCATCTTCTCTCCTTTTGCACTCTCTCACCACTCTCTTCATCTTTCTTTTACTCTCCATATACTCTGCTCTTCTTATAACACTTCTGCTTTGTAAAAACCTCTCATAAGCTACCTTTTTCTCTTTTATCACACCCTTTACTTCATCATTCCACCAATCACTCCTCTTTCCTCCTGCCCCCACCCTCCTATAACCACAAACTTCTGCCCCACATTCTAATACTGCATTTTTAAAACTGTTCCAACCCTCTTCAACCCCCCCCCTACTCATCTTTGGCACTAGCCCACCTTCTGCCAATAGTCGCTTATTCTCACCCGAACTTCCTCTCCTTAGTTTATACACTTTCACCTCCCTCTTACTTGTTGTTGTCACCTTCCTCTTTTCCCATCTACCTCTTACTTTAACTGTAGCTACAACTAAATAATGATCCGATGTATCAGTTGCCCCTCTATAAACATGTACATCCTGGAGCCTACCCATCAACCTTTTATCCACTAATACATAATCTAATAAACTACTTTCATTACGTGCTACATCATACCTTGTATATTTATTTATCCTCTTTTTCATAAAATATGTATTACTTATTACACTACACATAGCTCAATTAAAGGCTCCCCATTTACATTTACCCCTGGCACCCCAAATTTACCTACTACTCCCTCCATAACATTTTTACCACTTTAGCATTGAAATCCCACCACCATTACTCTCACACTTGATTCAAAACTCCCTACGCATTCACTCAACATTTCCCAAAATCTCTCTCTCTCCTCTACACTTCTCTCTTCACTAGGTGCATACACATTTATTATAACCCACTTTTCACATCCAATCTTTATTTTATTTCCACATAACCCTTGAATTAATACATTTATAGCCCCTCTTTTCCTGCCATAGCTTATCCTTCAACATTATTGCTACTCCTTCTTTAGCTCTAACTCTATTTGAAACCCTGACTAATCCCATTTATTCCTCTCCACTGAAACTCTCCCACCCCCTTCAGCTTTGTTTCACTTAAAGCCAGGACATCCAGTTTCTTCTCATTCATAACATCCACAATCCTCTCTTTCTTATCATCTGCACAACATCCACGCACATTCAGACTTCCCACTTTGACAATTTTCTTCTTATTATTCTTTTTAGTAATCTTTACAGGTAAAGGGGTTACTAGCCCATTGTTCCCGGCATTTTAGTTGACTTTTACAACACGCATGGCTTAGGGAGGAAAGATTCTTATTCCACTTCCCCAGGGATATGAAAGGAAAAGTAATAAGACCAAGTACTATTAAGATAAAATCAAAGAAAACTCAGATGAGTGTGTATAAATAAATGTGTACATGTATGTGTAGTGTGACCTAAGTGTAAGTAGAAGTAGCAAGACATGCCTGTAATCTTGCATATTTATGAGACAGACAAAAGACATCAGCAATCCTACCATCATGTAAAACAATCACAGGCTTTCATTTTACACTCACTTGGCAGGACGGTAGTACCTCCCTGGGTGGTTGCTGTCTACCAACCTACTACCTATATATCTATATATATATATATATATATATTATATATATATATATATATATTTCTTTCTTCTTTAAACACACCGGCCGTTTTCCCACCGGGGCGGGGGGGCCCCAAAAAGGGAAAAAAACAAAATTTTTCCCCTTTTTAAACATTTATTTAATATTACAGGAGAAAAAAGGGTTTACTAGCCCCTTGCCCCCGGAAATTTTAGTCCCCCCCCTTGGGGGCAACCCCCCCAGGGGTTAAAAAAAACGGGGAAAAAAAATTTCAAAAGTCCACTTTTCCCTTGGGGATAAGGGAAATAAACAAAAATAAAAAATTTTAGAAAGAAAAAAAGGGAAAAACCCTATTCATTTAAAACTTTAAACAGGTTATTTTTACCTAATTGGGGGAGGTAGAAACCTCCGGGGTTTGTTTTCTAACCACCACAACCTAAATCTTAAAAAATTAATTTTTTTAAAATTTTAAAAAATTAAAATTTTTTTTAAATTTATATTTAATTTATTATTATATATAAATATATAAATATTTTTTTTAATTTTTTATATTATAAAATATATATAAATTTTTTTAAAAAATATATATATATATATAATATATTTTTTTTCCCTTTCTTTCAAACCCCACGGCCTTTACCCACCAAGGCGGGGTGGGCCCAAAAAAAAAAAACGAAATTTTTTTCCCCTTTTTATTTTTAGAAATATATACAGGAGAAAGGTTACTACCCCTTGCTCCCGGGATTTTAGTTGCCTTTTACAACCCCTTTGGTTTTCGGAGGAAAAATTCTTTTCCCCCTTCCCATGGAAAAGAGGAAAAAAAACAAGAATAAAAACTAGAAAAAAAATAGAAGAAAACCCAAAAAGGGGTGTGTATTTTTGTGCTTGTACATGTATGGGTATGTGCCTAAGTGAAAAGTAAAAGTAGCAAGAGTCCCTGAAATCTTGTTTTTCATGAGACAAAAAAAAAAGGCACCGAAAATCCTACCTCATGTAAAAAAATTTACAGGCTTTCTTTTAAAACACTCACTTGGCGGGAGGGTGTACCTCCCTGGGGGGGTTCCCGGGTCAAAAAAACCCTACAAACCTTGAATATTATATATAAAATTATAAAATATATATTTATATTTTTATAAATAATATATATTATATATATATATATATATAAAATATATATTATATATATATATATATATATATATATAAAATATAATTTATTATTATATATATATATTATATAAAATTATATATATATATATATATATATATATATATTTTCTATTATCTCTCTCTTATTTTATATCTCTATATATCTCTCTCTATATTTTCTCTCCTATTATCTCTTTTATATACTCTCTTTATATTTTCTCTATTATCTCTCTCTTATATCTCTCTCTGTATATCTTCTTTATATATAATCTCTATAAAATTCTCTTCTTATAAAATCTCTCTCTATATATCTCTAATATCTTTTCTCTATATATCTCTCTTTATAAAACTCTCTCTCCCTATATATATCCTTTTAATCTCTTTTTATACCCTCTCTAAAATATCCCCTAATTTATTCTATATTTTATATCTATATACTCTATATTTTCTCTTCTATATTTTCCCCTCTGTATTTTCTCTTATATACCCTCTCTCTATATATCTCTATATATATCTCTCTCTGTATATCCTATACCCGGGGATTTTCCCGGGGAGAATTTCCCGGGGGTCAACCCCCCCCGGGGCCCCGGGTCGGGACCGGGCCTCCTGGGGATCAGAACCGACAACCAGGCTGTTGCTGCTGGCTCACGCAAACCAATGTACGAGCCCGCCCGGCTGATCAGGAACTGACTTTAGGTGCTTGTCCGTGCAGTTTAAGATGCCAGGGGTTTTTGGTAATCCCCCTTCGTGTGTGGGGGCAGTTGAACAGTCTGGGGCCCCGACACTTTTGTATGGTCTCTTAACGGTAGTACACCCCGCTTTTCATTGGGGGGATGTTACATCGTCTCCCAAGTTTTTGCTTTCTATGAGGATTTTCGTGAGCAAGTTCGGTACTACCCCTCTAGGATTTTCCAGGTTATTAATCTGTACTCTCCCGCCTGGTTGGGGGAATACGGTTTTAGGAACCTCAAGCGCCCCCAGTAATTGAGGGTTTTATCCCCGTTAGGGCCGTGAAATTTCTGTACATTTTCTAGGTCGGCTTTTCACCTGCCTTTGAAAGGTGCGTTAGTGTCAGCGATATTCCGCCTAGATAGAACAAGTGACCTGAAAAGTGTTTTATGGGCTTGGCCCCCCTAGTTTTTAAGGTTTCTTTTTATCCATTGTCATTTTTTAGCAGATGCGATTTTACAATGTTATGGTCCCTTAAGGGGAGTTTCCCCCGACATGTCACTCCCCCGGTCTTTTACGTTGGTGTTTTGCTCTATTTTTGTGGCCAGAATTTTTTTTGTATCTGATGAAGATTTAAAATTTTCCTCATGTTTTCCATATCTGAGTAATTGAAATTTCTCATCGTTGAACTTATTTGTTTTTTGCAGCCCACTGAAAGATTTGGTTGAGTCCGCCTGGGCTTTGCAGTGTCTGAATGGAAGACACTGTATGCAGATTCGGGTTATCTAAAAGGGAAGAAAAAGGTGCTGTTGGGCTGTCCTTGTCTATGTGGATAATGAGGAGGGGAAAAGTGGGGAGCGATACTGTCCCCTTGGGGAACAAGCTTTTCCCCCGTAGCTCCCTCGGACTTTACTCTGTTTGAGATACTCTCTGGTTCTGTTAGTGAGGAAATTTAGATCCACGCTGATTTTTCCGTTATTCCTTTAGCACGCATTTGTGCTTATTACGCCATGGTCACACTTGTCAAAGGGGTTTTTGGCAAAGTTGTATATTTCATCTGCATTTTTTTTCTTCTAGGGCTTTGGGGACCTTGTCGTAGTGCCCCAATAGTTGAGACAGACAGGGCGACCTGTTCTAAACCCAGTTTCCCTGGGTTGTGAAATGAGGGTTTAGAGGGTTTTTTTTTTTTTTTTGGTGATCTTGCTTTTTAGGACCCTTTCAAAGTTTTTTATGATATGGGTTTAGTGCTATTGGCTGTGTTCTTTGCTGTTGTTTTTTATGCCCCCTTTGTGGAGTGGGCTATTCTGTTTTTTTTAGTAATGTGGGACGACCCCCCGTGTCCATGCTCCCTCTCCATAGGAGGGAAAAAGGCTATGTAGGGGCTTCTTGCAGTTCTTGATGAACCAGAGTTCCCTGAGTCTGGCCCGGGGCAGAGTGCAGGGATGTTTTTATTTTGCCTGTTTGAAGTCATTGGCGTCAGGAAACATGGGTAGGGTTTTGTTAATCAAATTTTTTGGCTCTCTCTAAAAAATTCATTTTGATCTTCGTTCAGTTGGTTTTGCCTTGCTAAAAACTGAGTCTATTGGGACTTGAGTAGCTCACTCATTTCCCCTTTCTGTCATCTGTTAGGACCCCTCTTGTTTAATAGGGGCCCATACTGGACGTTGTTCTCGATTTTGATTTGGCATAGGAGAAGAAATACTTTGGGTTTCTTTCGATTTCATTTATGGCTTTTAGTTCTTCCCGCGATTCCTGACTCCTAGAGGATTCTTTTAGCTTAAGTTCGATGCTTGCTATTTCTCTGACCAGTGTCTCCCTACGCATTTCAGATATATTGACCTCTTTTAGCCGCTCTGTTATTCTTTTCCGTCGCCTGTAAAGGGAGCGCCTGTCTCTTTCTGTTTTACATCTACTCCTCCTTTTTCTTAGAGGAATAAGCCTTGTGCATACATCGAGTGCCACCAAGTTAATCTGTTCTAGGCATAAGTTGGGGTCTGTGTTGCTAGTATATCTTCCCAGCTTATATCGGTTAGGACTTGGTTTACTTGGTCCCACTTTATGTTTTTGTTATTGAAGTTGAATTTGGTGAATGCTCCCTCGTGGACTAATCTCATTATGTCGGTCTGGGGCTCCGCGCATACATGACTGAAACCTCAATTATGTTGTGATCTGAGTGTATTGTTTTTGATATGGTGACATTTCTTATCAGATCATCATTGTTAGTGAAGATGAGGTCTAGTGTATTCTCCAGTCTAGTAGGCTCTATTATTTGCTGGTTTAAATTGAATTTTGTGCAGAGATTTAAAAGCTCGCGTGAGTGTGAGTTTTCATCAGAGCTGCCTCCTGGTGTTATTACTGCAACAATATTATTTGCTATATTCCTCCATTTTAGGTGCCTTAAGTTGAAATCCCCCAGGAGCAAGATGTTGGGTGCAGGAGCTGGAAGGTTTTCCAGACAGTGGTCAATTTTTAACAGCTGTTCCTGGAATTGCTGGGATGTTGCATCCGGAGGCTTGTAGACTACCACAATGACTAGGTTTTGGTTCTCGACCTTTACTGCTAAAACTTCCACTACATCATTTGAGGCATTTAGCAGTTCTGTGCAAACAAGTGACTCTGCAATGTACAGGCCAACCCCCCCCTTTTGCCTGTTCACTCTGTCACATCTGTATAGGTTGTAACCTGGGATCCATATTTCGTTGTCCAAGTGATCCTTTATGTGGGTCTCAGTGAAAGCCGCGAACATTGCCTCTGCCTCTGCAAGCAGTCCACGGATGAAAGGTATTTTGTTGTTTGTTGCTGGCTTTAGACCCTGTATATTTGCAAAGAAGAATGTTATCGGACTGGTGGTATTGTTGGTACTGGGGGGGGATTTTTTTTCCGGGATTAGTATCTGTATCTGTTGGTTTGGAGTGGAGGCCATCGACTGTGGTTCCACTCCAGGAATGACTGGTTTTGGGTTTGTACGATTTCTGCCATTTCCTGCCAGTTTTTTTTCCTTCCTGGCACTAAAAAACCTCTCCCTCTTGAGTGGCTGTGGCTACCGAGGTTTTCCCATGGCCTGGATGTTTTGTATCTTTTTGTCCCCTTTAGATGGTATGCCTGGCAATTTAAGTTATAGCACAGTCTTTCCTGTACTGAAGAGGTACACAGTTCAGGGTGAAAAGCTTACAGGAAGGGAGTTTACATTTTCCTGTTGTCATATGGGCATGGCATTTTCTAGGGTGGTCATAGTTGCACGTCCCATCTGTTTTTCCAGATTTCCCATGCCAGCAGATACCGAGTGCATAGTATGTGCACAGGCTTGGTTTCCGTTTGCCTTGGGTTTCTGTGACTGTATTCCCTGTTGGTGCATGTTTCCCTGTCTTCTATCCTCCCTAGCACCAACAATGGAGCTCCCACCAGTTGTTTTTGGTAATATATCCTCACTATTGCTAGTGGAGTCCTCTTGTTTGCTATTTCCTGTTGTATTTCTAGTTTGCAATATTGGTTTTATCTTATCTTTGACTACACTTGTTTCCCTACTATGGCTCCTGTCCCCTATGAGGTCATTTATATGTATTCCTTCCTGCGTATAATTCCCGACTACCTGGACAAAATCTCCAGCTTGACCATTACTGTCTCCCAGGACAGCATATCCAGCTTCCCCATTACTGTCTCCCAGGACAGCATCTCCAGCTTCACCATTACTGTCTCCTAGGACAGCACCTCCAGCTTCACCATTACTGTCTCCCAGGACAGCACCTCCAGCTTCACCATTACTGTCTCCCAGGACAGCACTATCAGCCCCCCATTTACTGACTACCAGGACATCATCTCCAGCCTTACAGTTTCTGACTACATGGCCAGTGTCAAGGGCAGTACCATTCAGCCCAGACTTTTTATGTTCCCTTCTGTTGTAGAAAGCTTCCAGGTTTTCTATGAAAGCAGCTTTGATGTTGACCTCTTTTAATACCCTTGTGATTTTAGTCCACAGATTTATCTCATTTGGGCATACCCAAAAACACTTCCCTGTTTTAATACTGCTTGTAGCTAGTTCTTGGATATCTGCACAAGGGGCATGACACCAATTTCCACAAAAATGACAATTTATGCATGTGGAGGCCCGTTTGTTTGACTGACCACAGACTACACACAGCTTCATAATGATTTGAATGGTTGATTTACTGCAATTCTACTAGCAACCTCTTGAATATTCTATTACTAACCTGCTAGGTAGTGCACAACGAAACCGTTTGAAACCAGTCCAGGGTTCGGACCAGTCAAGGGTTCGGACCAGTCAAGGGTTCGGACCAGTCAAGGGTTCGGACCAGTCAAGGGTTCGGACCAGTCAAGGGTTTGGACCAGTCTATCTGATCTGATCAGTGGGTCACTTATTTAAACCATACTGGTCGGTGATTTGAGCTAACACATGAAGGATCTACTGGAAATTATCTACCCGAGTAATATGTGATTTGATTGTTACAAAAGTATAACTTGCGTGTTGAAGAGCCGATGACTGCTGGCACTCCTACAATGATGAACGGTCGACCTCCACCCTTGTTTATCAATCGCTGTATCTAGCTTCTCTATTTTTTTTTTTCCGTCTCCACCACAATAAATGCTATATTATCACTATAGTTGACTGGTGCAAATTTTGGAGGAAGGACTCTTTTTCTGTAGTAATATTTGCTTCTCGTTGTGTATATTGGGGACCGCTGGTAACTACAGGTTATATGAAAGTCACAGTATACGTCTGGTATTTCAAGGAAAAAAGAAACTTAATGCAAAGTCATCACTCACTCACTAAAGTACATTATAATTTGGTTAGTTGCTACTAAAACACTGTATTCTGCTATTCACTGGTATCACTAGATTATATGCGAGAGTACCTGCAAGCCAGGAGAAGATTATTTAAAACGGCTCTGACTGTGGTTAATGTTTTCTGGCGGAATTCTGGCACCTGCCTCTATAGGCTTATCAGTTCATTTCAAATCCACCTGTTTTCAAATGTCACTTTAGCCTTTATCATCAATATACTAGGGAGCCACTGTAGGTATACACTATACACTATGTATACTCAATGTTTTCAGGGAGACTTTCTTTACTCTGACACAAAAAGTTCAATTATTATTATTTTTTTCACACGGGACACAGGCCTTTGATTCCCCTCTGTGGCAGTAAAACTCTGCTAGGTAGTGACACACTAAGTCTCCTTTTTTGACTCAGTATATATATGTTTTCCGCCCAACCCAAGATTGGTTCAGGCGATAGAGGGAATGTATAGTATTAGGATTGATGACACAAATTAAAGTTCTAGCACGTAATGTAGCGGACCCGTGAAAACACCAGAAAGGCCGGAGCAAACGAGGCACGCTGCACTGTCACGCTATATATCTATATATATATATATATATATATTATTATATATATATTTATATAGATATATGCGTGACAGTTGTCAGCGTGCCTCGTGGTGTCTCCGGGCTTTCTGGTGTTTTCCACGGTCGCTCTTACGGCTCTGCTAGAACTTTAATTTGTGTCATTGTTTGTAGGTTGGTAGACAGCAACACCAGGGAAGTACTACCGTCTGCCAGATGACTGTGAACAAAAACCTGTAAAACTGTTTTGCATGATGGTAGGATTGCTGGTTTCTTTTTCTGTCTCTAAACACGCTAGATAACAGGGATATCTGCTACTCTCTTACAACTTGGTCACTCTTCACAGTCACGCACATGCATATTATATTTACATACAATCTAGGTTTTTCTCCTTTTTCTAAATAGCTCTTGTTCTTTTTTATTTCTTCTATTTGTCCATGGGGAAGTGGAGAAAAGATATCTTTCCTCCGTAAGCCATGCGTGTGTCGTTATGAGGCGACTTAAAAAATGCCGGGAGCAATGGGCTAGTAACCCTTCTCCTTGTATACAATTACTAAAAAAAGAGACGGAGAAAAATTTATAAAACTGGGTTTGCTTAAATGTGCGTGGATGATGTAGTGCGGATGACAAGAAAACAGGATGATTGTGATGTTATGAATGAAAAGAAGTTTGATGGTTCCTTGGCCCTAGCGAAAATACAAAGAAAAAAAAAAACTGAAGGGGGTAGGAGAGTTTCAGTGGGGGGAAATAAAATGGATTAAATCTGGAGTATCTGAGAGAGATTAGAGCAAAGGAAGGGGTAGCTGTGTAATGTTTAAATATCAGTTATGGAAGGGGAAAAGAGAATATGAATGTGGTAAATTCAAGGAATTATGTGGATTAATAGTAAAGGTTGGATGCGAGAAGTGGGTCATAAAATAAGCGGTTATGCACCTGGAGAGATGAGGAATTGCAGAGGAAAGAGAGAGAGATTTTGGGAGATGTTAGTGAATGTATAGTGAGCCTTTGAACCAAGTGAGAGAGTATTTGGTAGGGGAACATGGAATGCTAAAGTAGGAGAAACTTTATGAGAGGGTGTGGGTAGGTAAGTTTGGGTGCCAGGTGTTAAATGATAATGGGGGCCCTTTTGATTGAACTTTTGTATAGAAAGGGGTTTTTTTAGTTTATAGGTAAATACATATTTTAAGAAAGAGGATAAATAAGTTTACACGATATGATGATAGGGCGAAATGACAGTAGTTTGTTGAGGTTTATGTATTGGGTAGATAAGACTGTTGTGTGACTCAGGATGTACATGTTTATAGAGGGGCCACGATATATCAGTTCACTTTCTAGGTTGTTTGCTACACTGAGAGTAAAAGGTAGATGGGATACAGGAGATAGAAGCATCAGGGAAGAGAGAGGTGAAGGTTTATAAACTAAAGGAGGAGGCAGTTAGGGGTAAGATATAAACAGCATTGGAGGGATTGATGGGCTAATGAGAGCATAGGGCAATGGGGGTCGAAGAGGTATGGGGTAGGTTTAAAATGTAGTGTTAGAGTGTTCAAGCAGAGTTTGTGGTTACAGGGAAAGTGGGTGCAGGAGGGAGAGGAGTGATGGTGGAATGATGATGTAAAGAGAGTAGTAAGGGAGGGAGGGAAAAAAAAAAAAAAAGTTAGATATGAGAAGTTTTTACAAAGTAGAAGTGTGTCAAGGAGCGGAAGAGTATATGGAGAAAAAGAGAGGAAGTTAAGAGGGAGTAGGTTGAAGCAATGTAAAAAAGGAGAGCAAATGAGAGAAAGTGGGTGGAAATGTTTTTATAAACAATTTTGTTGAAAATAAGAAAAGTTTTGGAAGTGAGATTAACAGTTAAGAATAGCTAGTGATAACAAATGGATTTGTCAGTTAAAAATAGGTGAGGAGAGTTATTAAATGGAGAGGGTGAGGTATTGGGGAAGATGGAAGGAAAATTTTGAGGGATTGTTAAACTGATGATGAAGATAGCGGAAGCTGTGATTTCGTGTATAGGCAGGGAGGAATAACATCTTGTAGGAGTTGAGGAAAAAAAAAAAAAAAAAAATAACAACAAATAAAAAAAAAAAAAAAACAAAAAAAAAAAAAAAAAACAAAAAAAAAAAAAAAAAAAAAAAAAAAAAAAAAAAACAAAACTAAAAAAAAAAAATAAAAAAAAAATAAAAAAAGAGCCAGTTGTGAGTGTTGGGGGAAGGTTTCGTGAGGCCAGTAGGTAAAATGAAAGGGGGTAAGGCGGCGGGATTGTTGGATAAAGATAGAAATGTTAAAGCAGGTGGGGTTATAGTTTTGGAGAGTGGTTGGTTGCAATTATTTAATAAATGTATGGAAGAGGGTAAGGTACCTAGGATTGGCAGAGAGCATGCATAGTTCCTTTGTATAAAGGCAAAGGGGATAAAAAGAGAGTGCAAAAAAATTCATAGGGTTGATAAGTATGTTGAGTGTACTGGTTAAAGTGTTATGTAGAGTTATAAATTTGAAAGAATTAAGAGTAAGACGGTGAATAGGATAGCAGATGAACAAGGAGGCTTTAGGAAAAGGTAGGGGGTGTGTGTGGACCAGGTGTTTACAGTGAAACATTATAAGTGAAACAGTATTTAGGATAAGGCTTTAAAGAGGTCTTTGTGGCATTTATGGATTTGGAAAAAGGGTTATGAAAGGGTGGATACGGGGGCCAATGTGGCAGTTGTTGCAAGTGTTATGGTGTAGGAGGTAGTTTACTGAAAAGCATGTGAAGAGTTTTCTACGAGGATAGTGAGGCTCAAGGTTAGAGTAAGTAGGAAATGAGGGAAATTTTTTCCCAGTTAAAAGTAGGGCCTTAGACAAGGATGTGTGATGTCACGTGGTTGTTTAATATATTTATAGATTGGGGTTTGTAAGAGCAAGTAAAAATAGCGGAGGGTGCTTGGCAAGAGGCGTGGAGGTAAAATGATAAAGAAATCACACACAAAGTGGGAGTGGTCACAGCTTGTCTTTGCGATGATGACACTGTGCTCTTGGGCGGAGATTCTGAAGGAGACAGTTGCTAGAGATTGGTGGATGATTTGGTCTAGCGGGTTAGTGCAAAAAAGATGAAAATTTAAAGGTGAATACAGGAAAAGAGTAAGGTTATGTGGATACAAAAAGATTAGGTTGAATGAAAGATTAGGAATATCAGATTGGGGGAGAGAGAGAGTATGGGAGGAGTGTGAACGTTATTCAGATTTTTTGGGAGTGGACAACGTGTCAAACGTTGTCTGCGGGGATGGGTTATGAAAAAGATGAGGTGAATCATGAATTGTTGAGGGAAAAGAGTGAGTGGTTGCACTTAGGAGTCTGTGGAAGACAAAGAACTTTGTCTTGGAGGCAAAGAGGGGAAATGTATGAGAGTTATAGTTTTACAACCGCTTCTTATATGGGATTCCTGTGTGAAGCCGGTGGTGTGATGAATGTTGCAGCGAGGAGAAGGTGGAGGCAGTGGTAGATGTCATGTCTGGTGCAATGTTGTGGTGTGGGGATATAATGCAGAGAATTCGTTAGGTTTGGAAGTTAGGAGGAGGTGCGGGGATTACCAAAACTGTTGTCCAGAGGGCTGACTCGAGAAAGGGTGTTGAGGTGGTTCGGACATGTAGAGTGAATGGAGCGGAAACAGGGGGGGGGATTGACTTCAAGTGGGTAATCAGTCTGTAGTGGAAGGAAGGCGGGGTAGGGGTCGGCCTAGGAAGGGTTGGAGGGAGGGGGGTAATGGTATATCTGTTTAATTTAAAGGAGGTTTTGTATCCGTGGAAGGGGCCTTGGACTTCCAGCAGGCATATGCTGTGAGCGTGTTTGATTGATAGGAGGTGAATGGAGACAAATGGTTTTTTTTATTCTTGGACGTGCTTGTTGGAGAAGTGTGAGCAAAAGTAACAATTTATGAAGGGAAATTCAGGGGAAACCGGCGCCAGCAGGCCGGACTTGAGTCCTGGCGTGTTGTGGAAACGTACAGTGCCTGCACTCTGAAGGAGGGGGGTTTTGTTAATGGTTGCAGTTTAAAAACTGTAGTTGTTAAGCAACCCTCTCCTTCTGGCCAAGACAGTGATGGAGTGATTGATGGTTTGATGAAAGTTTTTCTTTTCTTTTTCAGGGCCACCCGCCTTGGTGGAAGCGGCCGGTCCTGCCCGGTGTGATAATATATTAATAAAAAAAAAAAAAAAAAAAAAAAAAAAAAAAAATATATATTATATATATATATATATATATTCATATTATAGGTAGTAGGTGGTAGGACAGCAACCGCCCAGGGAGTGGTACGTTACCGTCTTGCAAAGTGAGTGCTGTTTTTTAAAACGAAAAGCATGTAATTGTTTTTAACATGATGGTTTAGGATTGTGGTTTTTTGTCCTTGTTTCTCTGTCTCATGAACATGCAAGATTTCAGGTACGTCTTGCTAATTCGACTTACCACTTTAGGTCACACTACACATACATGTTAACAAGCACATATATACACACCACTCTGGGGTTTTCTTTATTTTCTTTTCTAGTTCTTATTCTTGATTATTTCAATCTTATCTCCATGGGGGGTATGTGGAACAGAATTCTTCCTCCGTAAGCTCTGCGTTGTTGTAAGACGGCCAAACTAAAATGCCGGGAGCAAGGGGCCTAGTAACCTTCTCCTGTATATATTAACTAAATGTAAATGGAGAGAACTTTCGTTTTTCCTTTTGGGCCACCCGCCCTCGGTGGGATACGGCCGCGTGTGTGTTGAAAGGAAGAAGAAGATATATATATGATAGGTAGTGGTTGGTAGACAAGCAAACCGCCCCCCCCAGGGAGCCCAGGGACGGTACTACCGTCCTGCACATTGTGAGTGTAAAACGGAAAGCCTGGTAATGATTTACATGTGGTAGGGATTGCTGTTTTGTCCTTTTTTTCTGTCTCATGAAAAATGCATGATTTTCAGGTACGTCTTGCTACTTCTCTTACACTTAGGTCACACACACATAAATTGTACAAGCACACTATATACACACCCCTCTGGGTTTTCTTCTAATTTCTCTTTCTAGTTCTTATTCTTGTTTTATTTCTCTTATATCCATGGGGAAGTGGTTGAACAGATCTTCATCCGTAAGCCTGAGTTTGTTGAAGAGGCGACCTCTAAAATGCCGGGAGCAAGGCGGCTAAGTAACCTTTCTCCTGTATATATTACTAAATGTGAGGAGAGGGAAACTTTTGGTTTTTCCTTTTGGGCCCAACCCCGCCTCGGTGGGATACGGGCCGGTGTGTTGAAAGAAAGAAAGATATATATATAATATATATTATATATAAAATAAAAATATATATATCTCTGTATATCTCTATATATCTATATTCTCTATATATATCTATATATCTATATATCTCTATATATATCTATATATCTCTATATATCTCTCTCTATATATCTCTATATCTCTCTCTATATATCTCCCTCTATCTCTCTCTCTATATCTCTCTCTATTTTTTTTTTTCAACAAATTGGCCGTCTCCCACCGAGGCAGGGTGACCCAAAAAAGAAAGAAAATCCCCAAAAAGAAAATACTTTTCATCATTCAACACTTTCACCACACTCACACATTATCACTGTTTTTGCAGAGGTGCTCAGAATACAACAGTTTAGAAGCAAATACGTATAAAGATACACAACATATCCCTCCAAACTGCCAATACCCAAACCCCCCCCTTTAAAGTGCAGGCATTGTACTTCCTTTTTCCAGGACTCAAGTCCGACTTTTATGAAAAAAAACCGGTTTTCCCTGAATCCCTTCACTAAATATTACCCTGCTCACAGTCCAACAGATCGTCAGGTCCCAAGTATCATTCGTCTCCATTCACTCCAAAACACACTCACGCACGCTGCTGGAAGTCCAAGCCCTCGCCCACAAAACCTCCTTTACCCCCTCTCTCCAACCCTTTCGAGGACGACCCCTACCCCTCCTTCCTTCCCCTATAGATTTATATGCTTTCCATGTCATTCTACTTTGATCCATTCTCTCTAAATGACCAAACCACATCAACAACCCCTCTTCTGCCCTCTGACTAATGCTTTTATTAACTCCACACCTTTTCCTAATTTCCACACTCCGAATTTTATGCATAATATTTACACCACACATTGCCCTTAGACAGGACATCTCCACTGCCTCCAACCGTCTCCTCGCTGCTGCATTTACCACCCAAGCTTCACATCCATCTCTATCTATCTCCCTATATCTCTATCTCTCTATATATATCTCTCTCTATATATATCTCTATATACATATCTCTCTCTATATATATCTATATATATCTCTATATATCTCTCTATATATATCTCTATATATATCTCTCTCTATATATATCTCTATATATATATCTATATATCTCTCTATATATCTCTCTATATATCTCTCTCTATATCTCTCTCTATATCTCTATATCTCTCTCTATATCTCTATATCTCTCTCTATATCTCTATATCTCTCTCTATATCTCTATATCTCTATATCTCTCTCTCTATATCTCTCTCTATATCTCTCTCTCTATATCTCTCTATCTCTCTCTATATATCTCTCTCTCTATATCTCTCTCTATATTTTCTCTCTATATCCCCTCTCCTATAACTCTCTCTCTCTATATCTCTCTCTCTCTCTATATCTCTCTCTCTCTATAACTCTCTCTCTATCTCTCTCTCTATATCTCTCTCTCTCTATATCTCTCTCTATCTCTCTCCTTCTCTTCTCTCTTTTTCTCTATCTCTCTCTTCCTCTCTTTTCCCCTCTCCCCTCTCTCCTCCCCTCTCTCTCCTCTCTCTCCTCTCTCTCTCTATATATAAAATATATATATATTATATATATATATATATATAAATATATATATATATAAAATATATATATATATATATATATCTATATATATATATATCTCTCTATATATATCTCTCTCTCTCTATATCTCTCTCTCTCTCTATATCTCTCTCTCTCTATATCTCTCTCTCTCTATATCTCTCTCTCTCTCTATATATCTCTCTCTCTATCTCTCTATCTCTCTCTCTCTCTCTCTCTCTCTATCTCTCTCTCTCTCTCTCTCTCTCTCTCTCTCTCTCTCTCTCTATCTCTATCTCTCTCTCTCTCCCCTCTCTCTCTCTCTCTCTCTCTCTCTATATATAAAATAAATATTATATTATATATATATATATATATATATATATATATATATATATATTAATATCTATTCTATCTTTTCTCTCTCTCTCTCTCCTCTCTCTCTCTCTCTCTCTCTCTTTTCTCTCTCTCTCTCTCTTTTCTCTCTCTCTATATATATATATATATATATATTTATATATATAAATATATATAATATATATATATATATATATTAAACTATATATATATCTCTCTATATCTCTCTCTCTCTCTATATCTCTCTCTCTCTATATATCTCTCTCTCTCTATATATCTCTCCTCTCTCTATATCTCTATATATACTCTCTCTCTCTCTCTCTCTCATCTCCTCCTCCTTTTACTTCCTCTCCTCTCTCTCTTTTCTCTCCTCTCTCTCCCCCTCTCTCCTCTGCATGCGTGTGCGCATAAACACACACTATAGCACACTTTTGATTTCCAACCCGTATTTTACTCCACATAATCCTTGAATTTATATACGTATTTATATTTTCTCTTTTCCTGCCATAACTTATCCTTCAACATTATTACTACTTCTTCCTTAGCTCTAACTCCATTAGAAATTCTTGACCTAATCCTATTTATTTCTCCCCACTGAAACTCGCCTACCCCCTTCAGCTTTGTTTCACTTAAAGCCAGGATATCCAGCTTCTTTTCATTCATAACATCCACAATCATCTCTTATCATTCGCACAACATCCATGCACATTCGAACATCCCACCTTGATGGTTTTCTTCTTTTGCTTTTTAATAAGCTATACAGGAAAAGGGGTTACTAGCCCATTGCTCCCAGCATTTTAGTTGACTTTTATGTCATTTAAGTTGAAAATAAGAACATAAGAATGGAGGAACACTGCAGAAGGCCTACTGGCCCATACAAGGCAGGTCCTTATCAAAACGACCCCTACCCTAGGCTACCCAAGAATATCCTCCCCTACCCAATGACACCACTCAAACCCAGCCCCTCCCACTTGTATATTTGCCCAGTCTCTCTTTATAGCTACCCAAGGTCCTACCTTCGATCACCCCACTTGGAAGATTGTTCCACGCATTCACAACTCTGTTCGAAAACCAGTACTTACCTATGTCCTTTCTAAATCTAAATTTATCCAACTTAAATCCATTGTTTTGGTTCTTACCTGGTTTGACACCCTCAGTACTTTATTAATATCACCTTTGTTTATACCCATCATCCATTTATACACTTCATTGATATCTCCCCTCATTCTACATCTCTCCAGAGAGTGGAGATTTAAGGCTTTAAGTCTGTCTTCATAATGGAGGTTCCTTACACAGTAAATCATTTTAGTCATTCTTCTCTGTATGTTCTCCAATGAGTCTATATCCATCCTGTAGTAAGGAGACCAAAACTGAGTGGCATAATCTAAATGAGGCCTCACTAGTGATGTATAGAGCTGTAAAATAACTTGCGAACTTCTGTTACTTATACAGGTACCATCCGACTTACGACCAAGCTTGGTTCCGACCAACTGGTCGTAAGTCAAAATGGACGTAAGTTGAACCTTACTACTGAATATCAGCATCACACTTTTGTAATGATTTTATTTTATTGCTTTGTTTTGGTATTTTATTTTTTCCTTTACTTTTTATGCTGTTAGTACTGTATTTTATACTGTAAGGTTTAGGATAAACACTGTGTACAACACAAACAGTTGTTTATTTCCCAGAAATTTGGCATAAAAAACGTGGTCGTAAGTCGAGTGGTCGTGTGTCGAGCAGGTCATAAGCCGGATGGTAGGTGTACTTCTTGAAATAAATCCTAGTGTTGCAACCCCTGAATGGGTTGCAATGTATATTATGTATATATATTACAAGTATATTACCTTTTCATATAATTTTATATTGCTCATATTTGCGATAATAGCTAAATCGTGAATATATTGCTTTATATTATTATTTGACTTAGTTAAATTTTGTTAGGTAGGATGTAACATATTATTATGTGCTCAGTTCAAGTCTTGATTGTCTAACTATTGTAATTATCGCTCTTTGCCCTTTACTCTGCCGGCTTCTCGTTGTTGCTGAGCAGCAGCTGTCCACGGAGCTGTCACGTGATCGAGGGGGGGGGGGTGTTCTCACCTCGCCTGAAGTATTCAGTCTGGTCTAGACTCTCTTGGTGGTTGGACATATTCCTGACAAGTGCCTAAATCTCCCTTATTGGCCCTTGTTGGAAGATCATCTGTCTCATTATTGTTGTAGGTTCTGGAGACTTCACAGAACATTGTATAGACTTAGTGATTTTCGATGTTGTACTAAGGTTGTGTGTCGCTTAGACACTCTGAGCAACTCAGGTCCTGAGCTGTAGCTTCTGACCTAATTTGTACTGGTTTCTGTGTACTGTCACAGTCAGGGATTTTCTTATGCTGAACTTAGATTCAGTAGTATGGGAGTTTTGTGACTTTTGTGGAGGATCTGCTGATGGTCCCTACTTAGTGTCGTTATATTATCTCCTTGATCCTGATTGTGTCGCAGTCGCTTGTTATATTGCTATTGGGCTTAGCATTCTTTTTATTGTTCAAGCAGACTGTTCTGACTGCCAGTTGGTCAAGAAGTTAGTTTATGAGAGGACTTTGTCAGTCACTTGTTTAAGTCTAGTCGAGTCGTGAGACATAGCGAACTACTTAGAGCACTTACACACACAAACACAAACTTATTTGTATATTGTATTATTACTTGTTAATGTACCAGACGGTACTTAAGACATAAATATGTGATATGTGCTTTCAGCACAATAATACTGTACACGAGAGAAGTGATTAATATTATTTTGATTACTGTGATTAATTTAATTTAATTTGATAATATACCTCTAGACTTAATTAATAAATTTATTAAATTTTATTTTCTCTAGTTAGTAGCCTACCAGTTGTAATCCTGAAGCACTATTGAATCATACTGAATTCTAATGGATAATTGGACAAGGATACTGACTAAATGTTACGAAAACCCAGTAACAGGCTGGATGCTAGAAGGGCAGTCCTTTCTAGTATTCACTGGAGATCTCTAAGCTTTTAGAATCGCATTTTTTGTAACACCTAGTAATCTGTTAGCCTTGTTGTGCACACTTAGGCACTGCTGTCTTGGCTTTAGATTTCTACTTACCATGACTCCCAAGTCTTTTTCACATTTTGTATGATCAAATTCTACTTCACTTAGTTTATAGCTTCGAGGGTTATTTTCATTACCAAGGACTAGTACCTTACGCTTATCCAGTTTATAGCTTCGAGGGTTATTTTCATTACCAAGGACTAGTACCTTACGCTTATCCACATTGAATGCATCTGCCATTTTTCAGACCAAGACATTAATTTGTCCAAATCCTCCTGGAGTTCACTTGTATACTCCTCAGAATGAATCATGCAGCCTATCTTTGTATTATCAGCAAATTTACTCATATCAATTGTAATTCCTTCATGAAAGTCAGTAATGTAAATTATGAACAACAGAGCCTAAAACTGTTCCTCGTGGAATGCCACTAGTGACTAATCCCCATTCAGATTTGACCCCATTAATGGAAACTCTGCTTTCTGTTGGTAAGCCCTGCCTCTGTCCATGCTAGAACTTTACCTCATATACCATGAGCTGCCACTTTTCTTAAGAATCTCTTGTGAAGTACTCTATCAAAGGCTTTACTAAAATCCAAATACACAATATCATATTCTTTATCACTGCCTACAGCCTCAAATGTTCTATTGAAGAACGTCGGTAAATTTGTCAGGCAGGAATGACCTTTCATGAACCCATGCTGAGATTCATTAATCAAATTATGCTCTTCAAGGTGACTTCTAATAATGTCGGCTATAATTTATTCTAATAATTTACCTACTATAGACGTCAGGCTTATTGGACGGTAATTTGAAGGAATGGACTTATCCCCTGATTTGAATATAGAAACCACATTAGCCATCTTCCACAACTCTGGCACAACACCAGTAAGGATGGACACATTAAACACACTCATTAATGGCTGACAAAGTTCCATCTTGCATTCTTTAAGTACCCTGAAAAACAACTCGTTGGGTCCTGGGGACTTACTTTGCTTCAGTTTATCTATCTGTTTGATAACCATGTCCCTCGTAACAGTAATATTAGTTAATTGGAATTCATCAGGAACTGAATAGCTGTTAATTTCTGGAATCTCATTTATATCTTCCTGTGTAAAAACTGACAAAAAATAGTCATTAAATAGGGAACGCATTTCCAGTTCATTATCCGTCAGCTGTCCATTCCCAATTTTCAGAGGTCCTACTTTTTCCTTCACCTTTGTCTTATATACTTGAAAGAACCCTTTGGATTAGTCTTTGTTTCATTAGCAACTCTAATTTCATAGTCACGTTTTTTTTTTTTTTTTTTTTTTTTTTTCAACAAGTCGGCCGTCTCCCACCGAGGCAGGGTGACCCAAAAAAGAAAGAAAATCCCCAAAAAGAAAATACTTTCATCATCATTCAACACTTTCACCACACTCGCACATTATCACTGTTTTTGCAGAGGTGCTCAGAATACAACAGTCTAGAAGCATAAACATATAAAGATACACAACATATCCCTCCAAACTGCCAATATCCCAAACCCCTCCTTTAAAGTGCAGGCATTGTACTTCCCATTTCCAGGACTCAAGTCCGACTATATGAAAATAACCGGTTTCCCTGAATCCCTTCACTAAATATTACCCTGCTCACACTCCAACAGATCGTCAGGTCCCAAGTACCATTCGTCTCCATTCACTCCTATCTAACACGCTCACGCACGCTTGCTGGAAGTCCAAGCCCCTTACCCACAAAACCTCCTTTACCCCCTCTCTCCAACCCTTTCGAGGACGACCCCTACCCCGCCTTCCTTCCCCTATAGATTTATATGCTTTCCATGTCATTCTACTGTGATCCATTCTCTCTAAATGACCAAACCACCTCAACAACCCCTCTTCTGCCCTCTGACTAATACTTTTATTAACTCCACACCTTCTCCTAATTTCCACACTCCGAATTTTCTGCATAATATTTACACCACACATTGCCCTTAAACAGGACATCTCCGCTGCCTCCAACCGTCTCCTCGCTGCTGCATTTACCACCCAAGCTTCACACCCATATAAGAGTGTTGGTACTACTATACTTTCATACATTCCCTTCTTTGCCTCCATAGATAACGTTTTTTGACTCCACATATACCTCAACGCACCACTCACCTTTTTTCCCTCATCAATTCTATGATTAACCTCATCCTTCATAAATCCATCCGCCGACACGTCAACTCCCAAGTATCTGAAAACATTCACTTCTTCCATACTCCTCCTCCCCAATTTGATATCCAATTTTTCTTTATCTAAATCATTTGACACCCTCATCACCTTACTCTTTTCTATGTTCACTTTCAACTTTCTACCTTTACACACATTCCCAAACTCATCCACTAACCTTTGCAATTTTTCTTTAGAATCTCCCATAAGCACAGTATCATCAGCAAAAAGTAACTGTGTCAATTCCCATTTTGAATTTGATTCCCCATAATTTAATCCCACCCCTCTCCCAAACACCCTAGCATTTACTTCCTTTACAACCCCATCTATAAATATATTAAACAACCATGGTGACATTACACATCCCTGTCTAAGACCTACTTTTACCGGGAAGTAGTCTCCCTCTCTTCTACACACCCTAACCTGAGCCTCACTATCCTCATAAAAACTCTTTACAGCATTTAATAACTTACCACCTATTCCATATACTTGCAACATCTGCCACATTGCTCCTCTATCCACTCTATCATATGCCTTTTCTAAATCCATAAATGCAATAAAAACTTCCCTATCTTTATCTAAATTACTGTTCACATATATGCTTCAATGTAAAACACTGATCTACACATCCCCTACCCACTCTAAAACCTCTTGCTCATCCGCAATCCTACATTCTGTCTTACCTCTAATTCTTTCAATTATAACCCTACCGTACACTTTTCCTGGTATACTCAGTAAGCTTATTCCTCTATAATTTTTACAGTCTCTTTTGTCCCCTTTCCCTATTATATAAAGGGACTATACATGCTCTCTGCCAATCCCTAGTACCTTCCCCTCTTTCATACATTTATTAAACAAAAGTACCAACCACTCCAACACTATATCCCCCCTGCTTTTAACATTTCTGTCATGATCCCATCAGTTCCAGCTGCTTTACCCCCTTTCATTTTACGTAATGCCTCACGTACCTCCCCCACTTACATTCTGCTCTTCTTCACTCCTAAAAGATGGTATACCTCCCTGACCAGTGCATTGAAATTACTGCCTCCCTTTCTTCCTTAACATTTAAAAGTTCCTCAAAATATTCTCGCCATCTACCCAATACCTCATCTCCCCATCTACTAACTCCCCTACTCTGTTTTTAACTGACAAATCCATATTTTCCCTAGGCTTTCTTAACTTGTTTAACTCCACTCCAAAATTTTTTCTTATTTTCATTAAAATTCTTGACAGTGCCTCTCCCACTCTATCATCTGCTCTCCTTTTGCACTCTCTCACCACTCTCTTTACCTTTCTTTTACTCTCCATATACTCTGCTCTTCTTATAACACTTCTGCTTTGTAAAAACCTCTCATAAGCTACCTTTTTCTCTTTTATCACACCCTTTACTTCATCATTCACCAATCACTCCTCTTTCTCTGCCCCCACCCTCCTATAACCACAAACTTCTGCCCCACATTCTAATACTGCATTTTTAAAACTATTCCAAACCTCTTCAACCCCCCCCCCTACTCATCTTTGCACTAGCCCACCTTTCTGCCAATAGTCGCTTATATCTACCCGAACTTCCTCCTCCCTTAGTTATACACTTTCACTTCCCTCTTACTTGTTGTTGCCACCTTCCTCTTTTCCCATCTACCTCTTACTCTAACTGTAGCTACAACTAAATAATGATCCGATATATCAGTTGCCCCTCTATAAACATGTACATCCTGGAGCCTACCATCAACCTTTTATCCACCAATACTAATCTAATAAACTACTTTCATTACGTGCTACATCATACCTTGTATATTTATTTATCCTCTTTTTCATAAAATATGTATTACTTATTACCAAATTTCTTTCTACACATAGCTCAATTAAAGGCTCCCCATTTACATTTACCCCTGGCACCCCAAATTTACCTACTACTCCCTCCATAACATTTTTTACCCACTTTAGCATTAAAATCCCCAACCACCATTACTCTCACACTTGATTCAAAACTCCCCACGCATTCACTCAACATTTCCCAAAATCTCTCTCTCTCCTCTACACTTCTCTCTTCTCCAGGTGCATACACGCTTATTATAACCCACTTTTCACATCCAATCTTTATTTTACTCCACATAATCCTTGAATTAATACATTTATAGTCCCTCTTTTCCTGCCATAGCTTATCCTTCAACATTATTGCTACTCCTTCTTTAGCTCTAACTCTATTTGAAACCCCTGACCTAATCCCATTTATTCCTCTCCACTGAAACTCTCCCACCCCCTTCAGCTTTGTTTCACTTAAAGCCAGGACATCCTGCTTCTTCTCATTCATACATCCACAATCATCTCTTTCTATCATCTGCACAACATCCACGCACATTCAGACTTCCCACTTTGACAATTTTCTTCTTCTTATTCTTTTTAGTAATCCTTTACAGGAAAAGGGGTTACTAGCCCATTGTTCCCGGCATTTTAGTTGACTTTTACAACACGCATGGCTTACGGAGGAAAGATTCTTATTCCACTTCCCCATGGATATAAAAGGAAAATTAATAAGACCAAGAACTATTAAGATAAAATCAAAGAAAACTCAGATGAGTGTGTATAAATAAATGTGTACATGTATGTGTAGTGTGACCTAAGTGTAAGTAGAAGTAGCAAGACATGCCTGTAATCTTGCATATTTATGAGACAGACAAAAGACATCAGCAATCCTACCATCATGTAAAACAATCACAGGCTTCGTTTTACACTCACTTGGCAGGACGGTAGTACCTCCCTGGGTGGTTGCTGTCTACCAACCTACTACCTACCTACCTACCTACCTACCTACTACGTTTAGCTTTTCTAATTCCCTTTTTTACTTCTCTTTTAAACTGAACATATTGGTCAGTAAGGTTAACCTCTCCTCTTTTGATGTGCCTATAAATTCCCTTTTTCTCACCTAATAGATGCTTTAGCCTCCTGTTAACCCATTTGGGATTGTTATTGTTAGACCTAATTTGTCTCTGGGGAATGTATACATACACTCTGCGCACATTGTATATTATTAAGAAAAAATCGTAAACACAGATCCCTCCGTAATCGTAAGTAGAAGAGATTGGACAAATATGTGAGTGGGAGGGGCTGGGTTTGATTGGTGTCATTGGGTATGGGAGTAATTTCTTGGGTAGCTTTGGGTAGAGGTCATTTTGATAAGGCCCTGCCTTTATTGAGCCAGTAGGCCTTCTGCAGTGTTCCTCCATTCGTATGTCTTATAATCATCATCAATAAAATCATTAGCTAGATTACCCCTATTGAGATTAGACAGGTGTTCCCTAAGTCCATTAAAATCCGCAGATCGAAAATCAGGGACTTTTACCGTATTATCGTTATTCTCGCATTCCCAGTTAATGCTAAAAGTGATGGATTTGTGATCATTTGCACCAAGCTCTTCAGCACTCTCCAGATTATTTACGAGTGTCTCCTTATTTGACAAGACAAGGCCAAGCAAATTATTACCCCTGGTAGGCTCTGTTACACACTGCTTCAGAAAACAGTCCTGAACTACTTCCATAAAGTCACTGGACTCCAGATTACCGGTCAAAGACATCCAGTCAATCTGACTAAAGTTAAAATCCCCTACTATTACTTTGTTATTGTGTCTAAAAGCCCTAACAATTTTGTTCCAAGGAAGTCTCCCTTTTTCGTGATCCAAGTCTGAAGGTCGGTATATTACACCTAAAATTAGTTTTTCTTGACCCAGCTAGTAAAACCAAAACACACACTACCTTGAAAAACTACATTTTTCATATTTAAGTTGTTTAAGGTTGTGTGCAAGACTGGCAAAGATAATTCCAAGAATATTGTCTCACGATTATGCAAGTTTTGGCATGCATGTCATTTATTGTAATTAATGTTTTTTCTTCAACAGGTTCAAGAAGTGCCCTGCCATCTTGATCCCAAAGATATCTCTAAGCCCTCATTTTGCTCAGAACCTTTTTATGTTTGCCGGTTCAGTTATGGTGGCAAGACACCTCGTCTTCATCCGCTGGATGGGTTTGGGAATCCACTGATGAATGTCAAAAAGTGTGTTTGTATTAGCTTTGATATTAGATACAAACCTTTCTTGTTTTTGGATTGTTCCTATATTCAGTGTAAGAAATTTATTATTTATCCTAAAAGTAATGGAAAATATTGATATATGCTTTTTTGGTACTTGTAGAACTTGTAAGTTTTTCATGTAATTACTGTACATAATTGGGTATACTGTAGGCCAGGATTTTAAGATTTAACATTTTATGCAAAATGTAGGTCACCTTCATCATGGGTTATATTTTTTGAGGGTTTAAAAGTCAAGTATGTTGTGCATCTACTCCACACTAGAGTAATGGAAAATACGAGTTCAAAATTAATTTATATTGCATGTATGGATCATACGTATAATACAGTACTGTACTTAACCTTGTACCACCCCTCTCCCTTCATCATATAATTAGGTAATATTTGCAGCATTATCAGGTCATACATTGTTTCCTCTCTAAAACTAGGCCCTCTTTTTTTTTCTTTTTGCAAACAGTTTAATGAGATCTTGTGTGAATCATGGCATTATAGAATAATTCAAAGAAGAACTATTTTTAGTATTAAACTTATACAGGTAGTATTACTATAATAAAATAGTGATCTCTTTAAAGGTATACATTAATTTGTGTACACCACTTCTAAAACAGAAAACTAATTTCAGTAGCGCTAATACAATTTTCCAAGATACAGTAGAAACATTGTATAGTTCCACATTTATATAAGAAAATGTCTCATAACAGGATCCTACATGGAGAGAAATAGTATAAAATACTGACACAGGATAAAGATACCGATGCAGTATAATGCGATCTTTTATTGACAACATTTTGCTCACAAGGTAGGCTGTATCAAGCTACAAACAGACTTGATAAATCCCACTGTGTGGGTGAAATGTTGTCAGCATCACATTATACTGCATTTGTGTTTTTAATTAGGGTCCTACATCTTCAGATCTTAAGAGTTGTGCCAGCAGGTCAGGCACAAGTGAAATAGCTGGCTGCACTCTTCACACATGCTTGTTTTACTCTATCCATCCATGGTTACTGAGAGCATTAGTAATGGTTGTGGGTAATCAAGCAGTATTTTCTGGAGATATTGGATATTAGATTGGAGGGAGTATGGAGAAAGTGAATGTGTTCAAATATTTGGGAGTTGACTTGTCAGCAGATGGGTCTGTGAAAGACGAGGTGACCCATAAAATTGATGAGGAGGCAGAAGATGAGCAGCTCACTGAGAAGTCTGTGGAGACAGGACATTATCCATAGAAGCAAAAATGGCACTGTATGAGAGTATAGCGGTACCAATGCTTTTATATAAGTTTGGATAGGAGCAAGTGGAGGCAAATGGGTTTTAGGACTTGACATGCTGTTGGAGTGTGAACAAAGTAATATTTGTGAAGGGATTTAGGGGAACCAGTTAGCCAGACATGAGTCATGGAGGTGAGAAGTACAGTGCCTGTGCTCTGAAGGAGGGGTGTTGATATTTTGCAGTGTTTAAACTAGTGTAGATACCCCTCTGGCAAGATAATGATGAAGTGAATGATGATGAAAGTGGGTGGTAGGCAGCTATATACTCTACGTATTATGCTACCTCTACATTTATGTACAGTACATTATATTGACAAATGAACCTGATTGGCTTCCTTCTCAAAGTGCTGATGCTTAACCCTTTGACTGTTTTGGTCGTATATATACGTCTTTCGAGCCACCGTTTTTGACGTATATATACTCATAAATTCTAGTGGCTTCAAATCAAGCAGGAGAAAGCTGGTAGGTCCACATGTGAGAGAATGGGTCTGTGTGGTCAGTGTGCACCATATAAAAAAATCCTGCAGCAAGCAGTGCATAATGAGAAAAAAAAAACTCCGACCGCTTTTTTTTTTTTTTAATTAAAATACAGGTCTCCCTCAACATTCACATTTTCAACTTTTGCAGGCTTCACACATTCGCGAATTCCCAACCACCAAATTCCCAGCTGCCAAATCATATTTAAGTTTCCCGCCACCTGCGAGTCCCCGAGTCCCTACTACCCTCCCTCTGAGCCCCGCAACTGGCAGCCAGCCCTCCCACCACTGTGTGGTGAGTGTTTTGTTCATTATTTGCTATTAAACTACAGTATAAATAATGTAAACCCATTCATGACTGCATATTGGAATGGCAATTCGTACAGGTATTGGACGGTGACATCGTGTGTTTACTCTTGAACACAGCAAAGAATCAAACATTTCTGCTACTGCTAATAATAACACTAGTAATAATAATAATAATAATATTAATAATAATAAATATGATAGAATTGAAGAAGGAAATTGTACAAAAATACGAGGGTTGAAACAGTAGTGGAGGGAGTGGTTGACACATCGTCAGTGTGGCTTTGTTTATGCTGGAGTGAGCATTAGTCTCTGTGCTCTTCCAAACATTTCACAATAATTCATTGTGTTTGGTGCTTGTAGATTGAGTGTGATTGGAGTGGTAGAGGCAGTGGTAGAGGCAGTGGTAGAGGCAGCCGTTGAGGCAGCCGTTGAGGCAGCCGTTGAGGCAGTCGTTGAGGCAGCCGTTGAGGCAGCCGTTGAGGCAGCCGTTGAGGCAGCCGTTGAGGCAGCTGTTGAGGCAGCCGTTGAGGCAGCCGTTGAGGCAGCTGTTGAGGCAGCCTTTGAGGCAGCCGTTGAGGCAGCCGTTGAGGCAGCCGTTGAGGCAGCTGTTGAGGCAGCCGTTGAGGCAGCCGTTGAGGCAGCCATTGAGGCAGCCGTTGAGGCAGCCGTTGAGGCAGCCGTTGAGGCAGTCGTTGAGGCAGTGGTATTTAATAACATATATGTTATTAATAATAATAGTACATATTAATAACATGTATTATTATTATTATTATTATTATTATTATTATTAATAACATGTATGTTATTAAATACCGCTGCCTCAACCGCTGCCTCAACCACTGCCTCTACCACAACAGTCGCACTCAATCTACAAGCACCAAACACAATGAATTATTGTGAAATGTTTGGAAGAGCACGGAGACTAATGTTCACTCCAGCATAAACAAAGCCACACTGACGATGTGTGAACCACTCCCTCCACTATTGCTTCATCCCTCGTATTTTTGTACAATTTCCTTCTTCAATTCTATCATATTTATTATTATTATTATTATTATTATTATTATTATTATTATTATTATTATTATTATTATTATTATTATTATTACTATTGTTATTATTAGCAGTAGCAGAAATGTTTGATTCTTTGCTGTGTTCAAGAGTAAACACATGATGTCACCATCAAATTTTTTTTTTTTTATCATCACACTGGCTGATTCCCACCAAGGCAGGGTGGCCCGAAAAAGAAAAACTTTCACCATCATTCACTCCATCACTGTCTTGCCAGAAGGGTGCTTTACACTACAGTTTTTAAACTGCAACATTAACACCCCTCCTTCAGAGTGCAGGCACTGTACTTCCCATCTCCAGGACTCAAGTCCGGCCTGCCGGTTTCCCTGAACCCCTTCATAAATGTTACTTTGCTCACACTCCAACAGCACGTCAAGTATTAAAAACCATTTGTCTCCATTCACTCCTATCAAACACGCTCACGCATGCTTGCTGGAAGTCCAAGCCCCTCGCACACAAAACCTCCTTTACCCCCTCCCTCCAACCTTTCCTAGGCCGACCCCTACCCCGCCTTCCTTCCACTACAGACTGATACACTCTTAAAGTCACTCTGTTTCGCTCCATTCTCTCTACATGTCCGAACCACCTCAACAACCCTTCCTCAGCCCTCTGGACAACAGTTTTGGTAATCCCGCACCTCCTCCTAACTTCCAAACTACGAATTCTCTGCATTATATTCACACCACACATTGCCCTCAGACATGACATCTCCACTGCCTCCAGCCTTCTCCTCGCTGCAACATTCATCACCCATGCTTCACACCCATATAAGAGCGTTGGTAAAACTATACTCTCATACATTCCCCTCTTTGCCTCCAAGGACAAAGTTCTTTGTCTCCACAGACTCCTAAGTGCACCACTCACTCTTTTCCCCTCATCAATTCTATGATTCACCTCATCTTTCATAGACCCATCTGCTGACACGTCCACTCCCAAATATCTGAATACATTCACCTCCTCCATACTCTCTCCCTCCAATCTGATATTCAATCTTTCATCACCTAATCTTTTTGTTATCCTCATAACCTTACTCTTTCCTGTATTCACCTTTAATTTTCTTCTTTTGCACACCCTTCCAAATTCATCCACCAATCTCTGCAACTTCTCTTCAGAATCTCCCAAGAGCACAGTGTCATCAGCAAAGAGCAGCTGTGACAACTCCCACTTTATGTGTGATTCTTTATCTTTTAACTCCACGCCTCTTGCCAAGACCCTTGCATTTACTTCTCTTACAACCCCATCTATAAATATATTAAACAACCACGGTGACATCACACATCCTTGTCTAAGGCCTACTTTTACTGGGAAATAATTTCCCTCTTTCCTACATACTCTAACTTGAGCCTCACTATCCTCGTAAAAACTCTTCACTGCTTTCAGTAACCTACCTCCTACACCGTACACTTGCAACATCTGCCACATTGCCCCCCTATCCACCCTGTCATACGCCTTTTCCAAATCCATAAATGCCACAAAGACCTCTTTAGCCTTATCTAAATACTGTTCACTTATATGTTTCACTGTAAACACCTGGTCCACACACCCCCTACCTTTCCTAAAGCCTCCTTGTTCATCTGCTATCCTATTCTCCGTCTTACTCTTAATTCTTTCAATAATAACTCTACCATACACTTTACCAGGTATACTCAGCAGACTTCTTTCAACACACCGGCCGTATCCCACCGAGACGGGGTGGCCCAAAAGGAAAAACGAAAGTTTCTCCTTTTACATTTAGTAATATATACAGAAGAGGTTACTAGCCCCTTGCTCCCGGCATTTTAGTCGCCTCTTACAACACGCATGGCTTACGGAGGAAGAATTCTGTTCCACTTCCCCATGGAGATAAGAGGAAATAAACAAGAATAAGAACTAGAAAGAAAATAGAAGAAAACCCAGAGGGGTGTGTATATATGTGCTTGTACATGTATGTGTAGTGTGACCTAAGTGTAAGTAGAAGTAGCAAGACGTACCTGAAATCTTGCATGTTCATGAGACAGAAAAAAGGACACCAGCAATCCTACCATCATGTAAAACAATTACAGGCTTTCGTTTTACACTCACTTGGCAGGACGGTAGTACCTCCCTGGGCGGTTGCTGTCTACCAACCTACTACCTATAACTCAGCAGACTTATCCCCCTATAATTTTTGCACTCTCTTTTATCCCCTTTGCCTTTATACAAAGGAACTATGCATGCTCTCTGCCAATCCCTAGGTACCTTACCCTCTTCCATACATTTATTAAATAATTGCACCAACCACTCCAAAACTATATCCCCACCTGCTTTTAACATTTCTATCTTTATCCCATCAATCCCGGCTGCCTTACCCCCTTTCATTTTACCTACTGCCTCACGAACTTCCCCCACACTCACAACTGGCTCTTCCTCACTCCTACAAGATGTTATTCCTCCTTGTCCTATACACGAAATCACAGCTTCCCTATCTTCATCAACATTTAACAATTCCTCAAAATATTCCCTCCATCTTCCCAATACCTCTAACTCTCCATTTAATAACTCTCCTCTCCTATTTTTAACTGACAAATCCATTTGTTCTCTAGGCTTTCTTAACTTGTTAATCTCACTCCAAAACTTTTTCTTATTTTCAACAAAATTTGTTGATAACATCTCACCCACTCTCTCATTTGAATAGCCATTCCAATATGCAGTCATGAATGGGTTTACGTTATTTATACTGTAGTTTAATAGCAAATAATTAATAAAACACTCGCCACACAGTGGTGGGAGGGCTGGCTGCCAGCTGCGGGGGTCGGAGGGATTGTAATAGGGACTCTCAGTGGTGGAGGCAGTGGTATTTAATAACATACATGCTATTAAACCATAATATGTATGTATTTAGTACAATTTATGACATTTTTCATGTATTTTATGATTGTTCATGGTTCAGCAAGTTAAGGAAACAGTATTGTATTATATTTCCCTACAATATATTGGGGCACCAAACATTCGCGAGGCTCTTGATCCCCTAACCCTCGCGAATGTTGAGGGAGACCTGTACCGACTTTGTGGTCTATTTTCGTATAGTATTTATGGTTGTATTCTCATTTTCTTGGTTTCATTTGATAGAATGGAAAACATATTATAGAAATAGAGGTGATTTTGATTGGTTTTACTATGAAAAGAACCTTGAAATGGAGCTCAAAGTAGGGGAAGTGTTTGATTTTTGCCGATGTTCAAAAGTAAACAAATGATGTCATTTTCCAATGAATGTTCAAGTAGTCATTCTGATATGCAGTCATGAATGGGTTGACATTGTTTATACAATTATTACAATATTGCAGTAGTCTGCATAACAGTAAATCTTCTATTTTTTGTTTGAATAAAAATTCAAAATAGAAGCAAGAGTAATATCAGAGGGGCCTGGAGACATGACTGATGAACAAAGAAAATGTTATTTTAGAGCCAGGAATGTCTGCATTGTTCATTCTGGGCCCTATTTTGAAATTGTCATAGTTTTTAATTTTCGTGAAATTGGCAAAATTGCAAATTTCTGAGCACGTTATTGGGTAGTTGAAATCAGTAAATGGGCAGTTTCTTGTACTCAGTTGATTTAAAAAAATTGAGTTCTAAAGAAATAGCTATGAGTTTGGTCGACTGGAACAAGCCAAAAATAGGGCTCAAAGTGGGCGAAATCACCGATTAGTAAATATCACCGAGGTCATTAACTTCGTGAGAGCGTAATTCCGTCAAGTTTCCCATCAAATTTTGTTTTTTTTGGTGTCATTGCAATCGGGAAAAGATTCTCTATCATTTCATAAGAAAAAAATAATTTTTTTTTTGGGGGGGGGGGAATTTTGCGACACCAGGAGGCACCTCAGGATTTGGGGCTGCTACAGTCAAGGGGTTAATGTAATATACGGCATTTAATGAGACTCGGTGATTATTATTAAGTGTATGGCATATCAAGACATAAGACTGATTTTAATGTGTACCTGCATGCCAGCACAGTGTGTAAGTTTATTTTGGTACAGGTATACATAAGTATATTATCAGAGTACGTATATATAAAATATGAAATAACTTAAAAACGCTTGAAATTTTGGAAAGTTTCCAGACATAATGGAGATGCGGTGCTCACGGAGCTCATGGAGAATGTAAACAAATTGGGTGGGGCTCAGTGACTGTATTAGTCAGGTGGGGGAGCCATATAGTGAGTTTTGGTCATAATTTGAAATGGCCATATTAGCGAAATGCTGTAAAGCGGGGCCCTAACGTTCGTGAAAAGTTTATAATATTTTAACAATGGTCAAGTGTCATCAGTACACACAGTTGACCTATACCTGAGTATATGCTGTATGCCATTTTTTGTAAATTTACCATCAGTATCGGTAATTTTTTTTACATTTCAGACATACTGCTCGTCGATCTCTTGAAGATGACTTGACAAACTTGACAAATTCATTATCCCCTAGTAGAAAGTCAGTTATTATGCCAAGCTTAAAACATGGAAAAGAAAATACTAACCAAACCCCAGCCAGTAGCAAGAAAACTGTGGTGCATGAGGCATCCCCAGAAATCACTCTCCAAGGTATAAAATGTCATTATTTAGTCTTTCCTAAGTTACCTCTTTGTTTTCCAACTGTGTAAGGGAAAACTAAGGTTCCAAACCTATTGAGACTGATACAAATGCTCTGCATGGGTCAGTAGGCCTATTGCAGTGTTCCTTCTTTCTTATGTTCTTAAATCCATTTATACTTAACTCATGTTAAGCAGTATAGTGAATCAGACCATAGATATTGCTTGAATGCTTCATAATTACTCATATTCACTAGGCTCTAAAAAAAAATCATTGGCCTGCAAGCTCTGTTGTATACTATCTCTGGAAATATTAAGCAATTCCTTGTTATTTTTTTTATTTACTTAATACATAGCACAGGATTAGCACTTTATTATAATGATATTTGTACAGTTGGTAGATGGCAGGAATATTTTGAGGAACTTTTAAATGTTGATGAAGAAAGGGAGGCAGTAATTTAATGCACTGGCCAGGGTGGTATAACATCTTTTAGGAGTGAAGAGCAGGATGTGAATGTGGGGGAGGTGCATGAGGCATTACGTAGAATGAAAGGGGGTAAAACAGCTGGAACTGATGGGATCATGACAGATATGTTAACCCTTTCAGGGTTTCAGACGTACTAGTACGACTTACGCACCAGGGTTATTGACATACTAGTACGCGTAAATTCTAGCGCCTTCAAATCTAGCGAGAGAAAGCTGGTAGGCCTACATATGAAAGAATGGGTCTGTGTGGTCAGTGTGCACAGTATAAAAAATCCTGCAGCACACAGTGCGTAATGATAAAAAAAAAAAACTGACCGTGTTTTTGGTTTAAAACAGCGACTTTGCACTGTATTTTCGTATGGTATTTGTGGTTGTATTCTAGTTTTCCTGGTATCATTTTATAGAATGGAAGACATATTACAGAAATTGAGATGATTTTGATTGGTTTCACAATGTAAAGTAACTTGAAATTGAGCTCAAAGTAGCAGAAATGTTCGATTTTTGCCAAAGTTCAAAAGTAAACAAATCATGCCATGTGTCCAACACATGTCAACTGGTGAGTCTGATATTCTTTCACAAGTGTGCTGATATTATATATACTATTTCTACACTAATGCAATAGTCTGCCTAACAGTAAATCTTCTATTTTTTGTGAGAATAAAAATTCAAAGTGGAAAGCAAAAGAAATGTAAAAGGGGCCTGAGGACGTGACTAATGAACAGAGGAAATGTTATTTTAGTGCCAGGAATGTCTGTCTTATTTATTCTGGATCTTATTTGGAAATTGGCATATTTTGAAATTTGTGTGAAATTGGCAAAATTGCTAATCTCTGACCACTTTATTGGATAGTTGAAATCAGTAAATGGGTGGTTTCTTGTAGTCATTCAATAGAAAAAATAGAGTTCTAGTGAAATAGTTATGATTTTTGTCAACTAGTACACTGGAATTGTCCAAAAACAGGGCTTAAAGTGGGTGAATTCGCCGATGCGTAAACATCATCGAGACCGCTAACTTCACGAGAGCATAATTCCGTGAGTTTTCCATCAAATTTCATGCTTTTGGTGCCATTATGATTGGGAAAAGATTCTCTCTTTTCATAAGAAAAAATAATTTTTTTTTTCTGAAAAATTTTCGACCCTGAGAACAAGTTTAGGAGAGGGCCTCTCGACCCTGAAAGGGTTAACCCTTTCAGGGTCCGTGCCGTAGATCTACGGCTTTACGTTGAGGGTCCAAACCGTATATCTACGCCATGAGCTCAGCTCACTCTGATAAGCTGAGTGGTAAATTTGGGCCTACATATGAGAGAATACATCTATGTGGTATGTGTGCACCACATAAAACAAATCCTGCAGCTCTCAGTGCATAATGAGAGAAAAAAAACTGAGACCGTAATTTTCGATTAAAACAGTACTTTGAAGTGATTTTTCGTATGTTTTTTTAGTTGTATTTGCGATTATTTGGTCTCATTTGATAGAATGGAAGATATATTACAGAAATAGAGATGATTTTGATAGGTCTTAGTACTGAAAATGTTTTGAAACTGAGCTCAAAGTAGTGGAAATGTTAAATTTTTGCCGATGTTCAAGAGTAAACAAATGACCTCACACGTCTAATACACGCCAGCTGGTGGGTCTAATATACGTTCACAAATGTGGTGGTATTATTTATACAATTATTGCAATATTGCGTAACAGTAAATCTTCTATTTTTTGGTTTGAATAAAAGTTCATTATATGAATAAAAAATAAAAATGTAATTCATTTGTAAAGCCTCAAAACGTAACTAATGAACAGAGGAAATGTTAGTTTAGTGGAAGTAATACAAGTGAAATAGCAAGGAATTTCGTCGACTGGAATAATGTAATTGGCCTAAAATGGGAATCAAAGTCAGCAAAATTGCCGATGCGTAAATATCGCTGACACATCAAAATTCGCGAGAGCATAATTTCGTCAATTTTCTATCAAATTTTGTACTTTTTGTTTTATTACCTTCAGAAAAAGATTATCTACCATTTCATAAGAAAAAATAACCAAATTATTTTTTGAAAGTTCTTGGACCCTGGTGCACACTTTGAAATTTGGCCTCTGGACCCTGAAAGGGTTAAAAGCAGGGGAGGAATATAGTGTTAGAGTGGTTGGTATTTTTGTTTAACGAGTGTATGAAAGAGAGGAAGGTACCTAGGGATTGGCAAAGAGCATCTATAATTCCTTTATATAAAGGGAAGGGGGACAAGAGATTACAAAAATTATAGGGGACTAAGTTTACTGAGCCTTACGTAGTAGATTGGTAGACAGCAACCGCCCACGGAGGTACTACCGTCCTGTCAAGTGAGTGTAAAATGAAAGCCTGTAATTGTTTTACATGATGGTAGGATTGCTGATGCTGTTTTTCTATCTCATAAACATGCAAGATTTCAGGTACTTTTTGCTACTTCTACTTAGATCACACTACACATGCATGTACAAGCATACATATACACACCCCTCTGGGTTTTCTTCTATTTTCTTACTAGTTACAGAATTCTTCCTCTGTAAGCCATGCATTTGTCAGAAGTGACTAAAATGCTGGGAGCAAGGGACTAGTAATTCCTTTTCCTGTATATATTACTAAATTTAAAAGGAGAAACTTTCATTTTTCCTTTTGGGCCACCTTGCCTCGGTTGGATACGGCCAGTTTGTTGAAAGTAGTAGTTTACTGAGTATACCAGGCAAAGTATATGGTAGGGTTATTATTGAAAGAATTAGAGGTAACTCAGAGAGCAGGATTACAGATGAGCCAGTAGGCTTTAGGGTGGGTAGAGGATGTGTAGATCAAGCGTTTACATTGAAGCATATATGTGAACAGTACAGTGGACCCCCGAGTTTCAGCAGCCTCGACTTTCGCGAAATTTGACCTTCGGCAGTTTTTTTTTTTTTGAAAAATTTGGCCTCGACTTTCGTGAAAAAACTCGTGTTTCGGCGACCGTCTGGTACCCGTCTGCCCGTCACCGCGCACACAAAGCCAGTCTCCCACGCCATTCACGCTCAAGTGTGCCATTGTTTACCAACACGTGGCCATCACCCCGCGGGTTCATACAATACATTTCATAATAATCCATTGTTTTTTGTGCTTGCAACTGCTAAATAAGTCACCATGGACCCAAGGAAAGCTAGTGCAAGCCCTTTGGCAAATAAAGTGAGTGACGGGGATGTGGAAGAGTTGGTGGAGGACCACAGGGAAGAGCTAACCACTGACGAACTGCAAGAGCTTCAACTGGAACAGCATCAGACCACAGCCGAGGAACTTGCTTCAGAGGAGGAGGAAGAGGGAGTGGATGAGGTGCCTTCTTCAGTGATTAAGGACATGTGTGAAATGTGGAATGAGTTGCAAAGTTTTGTTGAAAAGTATCACCCTGACCAAGCTGAAAGAAGCCGTATCTGCAACATGTACAATGACAGTGTTGTGTCCCACTTCAGGGAAATCTTAAAGAAATGCCAGAAGAAGACCTCTCTGGATAGATATTTTGTGCGCCAGGGGTCCAGTGACTCAAGTTGCTCCCAGTGGCATTAAAAGAAGAAGGGAAGTAACCCTAGATAAGGACTTGCTACCTAAAGTCCTAATGGAAGGAGATTTTCCTTCCAAACAATAGTGTACACCTTCCTCTTATCACCTCCTCCCATCTTCCATCCACCCAGAAGTCTTCAGTAAAGGTAAGTGTAATGTTATTATTATTTATTTTAAATGCATGTACTTGATTTCTGATTGTTTTCATTATGTAAATCTTTATTTAATTTAAAAAAAAAATTTATTTTAATAGTTTTGGGTGTCTGGAACAGATTAATTTTATTTCCATTATTTCTTACGAGGAAAATGGTTTCGAGTTTCGTGAATTTCGACCTTCGGCGGGCTCTCTGAAACAGATTAATCACGAAACTCGGGGGTCCACTGTATTTAGATAAAGGTAGGGAAGTTTTCATTGCATTTATGGATTTAGAAAAGGCTTATGATAGTGAATAGAGGAGCAGTGTGGCAGATGTTGCAAGTGTATGGAATAGGTAGTAAGTTACTAAATGCTGCAAAAAGTTTTTATGAGGATAGTGAGGCTCAGGTTAGGGTGTGTAGGAGAGAGTAAAAGTACTTCTTAGACAGGGATGTTTAATGTCACCATGGTTATTTAATATATTTATATATGGGGTTATAAAAGAAGTAAATGCTAGGGTGTTGGGGAAAGGGGTGGGATTAAATTATGGGGAATCAAATACAAAATGGGAGTTGATAGTTACTTTTTGCTGATGATATTGTGCTTTTGGGAGATTCTAAAGAAAAGTTGCAGAGGTTACTGGACAAGTTTGGGAGGGTGTGTAAAGGTGGAAAGTTGAAAGTGAACATAGATAAGGGTTAGATGATGAGGGTATCAAATGATTTAGATAAAGAAAAATTGGATGTCACATCGGAGGAAGGGAGTATAGAAGAAGTGAATGTTTTCAGGTATTTGGGAGTTGACTTGTCAGAGGATGGGTTTATGAAGAATGAGGTTAACCATAGAATTGCTGAAGGAAAAAAAGGTGAGTGGTGCATTGAGGTGTCTGCGGAGACAAAAAATGTTATCCATGGAAGCAAAGAAGGGAATGTACAAAAGTTTAGTGGTACCAACACTCTTATATGGGTGTGAAGCTTGGGTTGTAAATGCTGCAGCAAGGAGGCAGTGGGGATGTTGAGTCTAAGGGCAATGTGTGATGTAAATATTATCCAGAGAATTTGTAGTGTGGAAATTAGGAGCAGGTGTGGGGTTACTAAAAGTATTAGTCAGAGGGCTGAAGAGGGGTTGTGGAGGTAGTTTGGCCGTTTAGAGAGAATGGAACAAAATAAGAGTGACATGGAGAATGTATAAATCTGTATTGAAGGAAGGCAGAGCAGGGGTCATCCTCGAAAAGGTTAGAGGAAGGGGGTAAAGGAGGTTTTGTGGGTGAGGGGCTTGGACTTCCAGCAAGCGTGCGTAAGCATGTTGGATAGGAGTGAATGGAGACAGATGGTTTTTTTGGACCTGACGAGCTGTTGGAGTGTGAACAGGGTAATATTTTGTGAAGGGATTCTGGGAAACCAGTTAGCCAGACTTGAGTCCTGGAAATGGTAAGTACAGTGCCTGCACTTTAAAGGAGAGGTTTGGGATAGTGGTAGTTTGGAGGGACATCTAAATTGTCGTATCTGAGCGCCTCTGCAATGACAGTGATTATGTATGAGTGATGGTGAAAATGTTGAATGATGATGAAAGTTTTCTTTCTTTTTGGGTTTTTCTTTCTTTTTATGTCACCCTGCCTCAGTGGGAAATGGCTGACATGTTGAAAAAAAATATATATAAAAAATTTGTACAGTATGTTTAAAAGCAATAAATTTTAGGTACTATAATAAATCGGTGTTGAGACTATCCAAAAGTTTGTCTCCAGTTTGTGGGTTAGTTGTGAATTGTTCTGCCATTGTATTGTACCTTACTTTGCATGTAGCTTACATTTATGTTTCTTTCCAACAGAGCCTAGTGCAAAGTTTGAATTACGAAAGAAAACGTTTTCACTGAAGCTTCCCAAAATTAAAGACAACACAACTGCTAATGCACAACTTCCTCAGAACTTGAAGCGACAAGCTACAGATGATGATAACCACATACCAAGAAAAAGAGCTCGAACCACTCTTAAGGAGAATGATACTCAAAGGAAGGATAGGTTGAGTGAAGCTACAAATGATGGAAGTTTGGCCAGCAGGGAGACAAGCTCTAGCTATGGACGAAAGCATAAGATTGTATGTTATCGAGAATTGAATGATGGAGAAGTTGATAGAAATGGAAACATCACTCCATTGTCACCCAAATTTAACAGGAAAGCTTCACCTCAGAAATCTCCAAATGGTATTTCAACAATTCTTAATTCACCAAATGAAAAGATTGAAAACATTAAAAAAATTGGCAAAGTACGTGCCCTTAAAGTAAATGAAATCAGCAATTTACTGGGCAGTGATAGTGAAGATGACAGTAGTAGTAGCAGCAGCAGGAATGAAGAGGAGGAACAGCCTACACCAGAGCCATATAAGAAATTTGAGTCCTCTTTCTGTGTGAATCAAACTGTTAACTCAAAGATAGATCATATGGAGATAGATGGAGAATCATATCAAAACCTTCCATTACCAAACCTAACATCAGTAATGAAAGGCACCAGTAAAAATAAAAAAGAGGTTGGACCCTGTTCAGAATCCATAACACCTAATAAAAAAAATGTTCAACCAAAGCCCAAAAGTTCCACTAAGAAGAGATACGAATGTGATACTTGTTGTGAGGTCTTTTCAACACGCATGGAGTTGAGAGACCATGAAGAGGATCACAAGGAAAGTGAACCTGTTTCAAGAACTCCAGGCAGGTACTGGAACATGATTGATTCTTCCTATGTTGTATCTCATGGCCAAAGAGGTTCATGTATTTTCTGTTCTGTGCAATTTCTTCAGTATTCTTTTTCTTATTACAGTACTTTGATTATAGTTTTACTTGTGCTGCTTCTGTGTTAACATTTATGTTTTCCACAACAACTATTTCTCAGTTAACCCTTTGAGGTCGGTCACGTACATGTACTTCTTAACAGCCAGGGTCAGTCACGTATTTATACGCCAAAATTCTAGCACCTACATATGAAAAAATGGGTCTGGGTGGTCAGTGTGTGCAGTATAAGAAAAATCCTGCAGCACGCAGTACATAATGAGAAAAAAAACTGTGTTTTTTATTTAAAACAGCGACTTTGCAGTGTATTTTCATATGGTATTTATGGTTGTATTCTCGTTTTCTTGGTCTCATTTGATAGAATGGAAAATATATTACAGAAAGAGATGATTTTGATTGGCTTCACAATGAAAGGTACCTTGAAATTGAGCTCAAAGTAGCAGAAATGTTCGATTTTTGCCGATGTTCGAGTAAACAATCACACCACGCGTGCAATACATGTCAACTGGTGAGTCTGATATTCTTTCACAGGTGCGCTGATATTATTTATATCGTTTTTACAATAATGCAGTAGTCGGCATAACAGTAAATCTTGTATTTTTTTATGAGAATAAAAATTCAAAATGGAAGGGAAGAGTAATATAAGAGGGGCCTGGAAACATGACTAATGAACTGAGAAAATGTTATTTTACTGCCAGGAATGTCTGCCTTGTTTATTCTGGACCAATTTTGGAATTGGCATCTTTTGAAATTTGTGTGAAATTGGCCAAATTGCCAATTTCTGACCACTTTATTGGGTAGTTGAAATCAGTAAATGGGCAGTTTCTTGTACTCGGTTGACAGCACAAATAGAATTCTAGCAAAATAGCTGTGATTTTATTCGACTGGAATATTGGAATTGGCCGAAAATAGGGCTCAAAGTAGGCAAAATTGCCAGTGCGTAAATATCAGCGAGACCGCTAACTTTGCGAGAGCATAATTCCATAAGTTATCCATCAAATTTCAAACTTTTGCTGTAATTACCATTGGGAAAAGATTTTCTATCATTTCATAAGAAAAAATAATTTTTTTTGACCCTGAGTGGGAGTTCAGGATCGAGGGTCTCGACCCTCAAAGGGGTTAAGGTAATGTGACCCACATAAGGAAACCCATTCACTATCATTCATTCAATAGTTGTCATGCCAGAAGCATGTGGATATCTTTAGGCAAACAGATACATTGGAAATGCTTGGATATTTTGTTTAGGTTACTTTTCACTTGCTGGGAGCTTTTAGTTTACCTACATTACTTGTCAGTATATGTACCATTCATACTTTTATTCTGAGCTGCATCTTCCCCACCCATCCTTCATAATAAAAGCACTGCACTTTCTACCAGCAGAACTCTTGTTTGGCAGGTCAGTTTACTTGAGTCCCTTGACATCCAGCAGGATGTCAAGCCTGTCTTGTCTGTTCATTCCACTCAAGTATACTCTCACAAGCTTGCTGGATGCTTATGTCCCTAGCACTCCATCCCTTCCTGTACAACTCTTACCCCCCTCCTTCCTTCCATCCTAGATGTATAAACCTTGCTGGTCATCATATTTTGCTCCATCCTCCTCTAAATCCCAAAACCACCTCAACAATCCTTCCTCGTCTCCCTAAATTATACCTCTGATAACCTCTGCTAATTTCTATGCTCTGAATTCTATGCATAATGTTCAGGCCACATATAGTTCTTAAACATGACATCTCCATTGCCTCCAGTCTCTGCCTTGCTGTAACATTGAAAGCCCATGCCTCACACTCATATAAATGGGGTGGTTGAGGTGGTTTTGACATTTAGAAAGATTGGAGAAAATTAGGATAACTGGGAGGGTGTATAAATCTGATGTGGAGGGAAGTAGGGGTAGGGATCGTCCTAAGAAAGGTTGGAGGGAGGGGTAAAGATTTTGAGTGCTAGGGGCTTGAACATCCAACAAGCTTGTGTGAGTTTGTTAAATAGGAGTGAGTGGAGGTAAGGCAAGTGGTTTTTATGATTTAACAAACTGTTAGTGTGTGCAAGGTAAAATTTATAAAGGCATTTAAGGAAACCAGTTAGCAGGCCTGAGTCCTGCAGGTGGGAAGTACAGTGCCTGCACCCTGAAGGAAGGGTGGGGATGTTGTGGTTTGGAGGGTCATCTGAACTGTAATGTTGGTGCCCCTTTTGGTAAAAATAGTGATTGAATGAGTAACAGTGAAGGTGTTTTCTTTGTTGGGTCACCCTTCCTCAGTTGGAGACAGCTAGTGTTAAGAAAAAAAATAATCACTTTCTCCATACTCCCTCTGTCTTATCTGATATCCTGTCTTTTATTGCCTACACATTTTTGGTACTCTTATCACCTTGCTCTTTTCTTTGTATGCTTTTAATTTCCTTCTCTTATATACCCTCCCAAATTCCTCTACCAACCTTTGCAACTTCTTTTCAGAACTTACCGAAAGAATTGTATCATAAACACAGAGCAACCGTGATAACTCCCACTTTGTATCAGATTCCTTATCTTTTAATCCCAGACTCTCTTCAACACCCTAGCATTCACTTATTTTTCAACCCCATCTCAATACATAAATAACCCACACTAAGAAGACTTAATTTTTTCACTTCTACTGCCACCTTATTTCTACCTCTACCACTACTGCACTTCTACTGCTACCACCATCACTGCCACCACTACCACCAACCTCCACCACTCCCCTTTCCCCCACTCCCTCCCAGTCTGCCACTTTCTTTCCTGCCCCCTCTTGTATTTATTCTGGCTCCCTTCTCCTCTCACTTTTTTGTGACTTGTTAATGGTCCAAGTCAGACTGAAATGCCATCATAAATTTCTAGTCTCCTAGAATGGGTTATTGGTGTATTGTTCTAGCCATGTTATTGTGACATTTTATTCTTTATGAACCCCATCTAATATGTTAAACAACCATGAGGGATAACTTGCCTCTCTCATATATACCTTAATCTTAGCATTACTTGTGGCCTTTATTAATCTGCTACCTATTCCATACATTTGAAACATCTGCCACATTGCTCTCTTATCTACTCAAATATATGTCTTTTCTAAATCCATTCTTTTTTTATTAACGCATTGGCTGCCTCCCACCAAAGCACGGGTGGGAAATATGAAGAAACCCTTTCATCATCATTTACTCCATCACTGTCTTGCCAGAGGCATGCCTACACTACAGTTATAAAACTGCAACTTATCAACAACCTCCTTCAGAGTGTAGGCATTGTACTTCCTACCTCCAGGGCTCAAGTCTGGCCTGCTAGTTTTCCTGAATCCCTTCATAAATGTTATCTTGCTCACGATCGGACAGCACATAGTCACAAAAACCATTTGTCTCCATTCGTTCCTATCTAACACACTCAGGCATGCTTGCTGGAAGTCCAAGCCCCTCGCAAACAAAACCTCCTTTAACCCCCTCCCTCCAACCTTTCCTAGGCTGACCCCTACCCTACCTTCTTTCCACTACAGATTTATACACTGTCCAAGTCATTCTGCTTCAATCCACTCTTTCTAGATGTCCAAACCACCTCAGTAGACCCTCCTAAGCCCTCCTAAACGAATTAAGTTCAGTTTTCGAACTTAATTTGTTCCAGATGTCAGTTCAAACATCAAAATGATTGCCAACCAAACCAGTTTTTCCCATAAAGAATAATGTAAATAGAATTAATCCATTCCAGACCAAAAATGACAGTATAATAATTTAATAATAATAATGTACTAACTACTGTATAAAACAGTGTATTATACAGCACACAGAAACTGTAAAAATGAATACTAAATGAAAATTTAACTGAAATCCTGTACAGTAAGTGAAAATTTAACTGCTTCTTATCTGTCAGAGGACAGCTGATGGGAAAATTTTAGTGGTTTCAAATCTTGAAGGAGAAAGCTGGTAGGCCTATATGTGAGAGAATTGGTCTGTATGGTCAATGTGTGCAGTATAAAAAAAATCCTGCAGCACACAGTGCATAATGAGAAAAAACTGCAACCATGTTTTTGGTTTAAAATAGCGACTTTGCTTTTTTTTCGTATGATATTTATGGTTGTATTCTTGTTTTCTTGATCTCATTTGATAGAATGGAAGATATATTGCATTACAGAAATAGAGAAGATTTTCAATGGTTTAAAGAGTACAAGTGGCTTGAAATTGAGCTCTAAGCAGCAGAAATGTTAAATTTTTGCCGATGTTCAAGAGTAAACAAATCATATCACGCGTCCAATACACATCAACTGGTGGGTCTAATATGCAGTCAAAAATGCACTGATGTTATTTATACAATTATTACAATTATGCAGTAGTCCGAATAACAGTAAATCTTCTGTTATTTGTGTGAATAAGAATTCAAAATGAAAAGCAAGCGTAATATAAGAGGGGCCTGGAGACGTGACTAACAAACAGATCAAATGTTATTTTAGTGCCAGGAATGTCTGCATTGTTTATACTGGACCCTCAGACTCCTCAGTGCACCATTCACCTTTTCCCCCCCTCATCAATTCTGTGATCCACCTCGTCTTTCATAGAGCCATCATCTGACAAGACCACTCCTAAATATCTGAATACATTCACTTGCTCCACACTCCCTCCTCCAGTCTGATATCCAATCTTTCTTTACCTAAATTTTATGTTATCCTCATCACCTTACTCTTTTCTATGTTCACTTTTAATTTCCTTCATTTACATATCCTGCCAAACTCATCCACCAACCTCTGCAACTTCTCTTCAGAATTTCCCAAAAGCCCAGTGTCATCAGCAAAAAGTAACTGTGACAGCCCCTTCTTTGCGTTAGATTCTTTATCTTTTAATCCCATGCCTCATGCCAACACCCAAGCATTCACTTCTCTTACAACCTCATCTATAAATATATTGAACAACCATGGTGACATCACACATCCCTTTCTAAGGCCTACTTTTACTGGGAAATTATCTCACTTTCTCCTTCATTCTCTAACTTGAACCTCACTATCCTTTTAAGAACTCTTCACTGCTTTTACTAACCTACCTCTTATTCCATATATTTGCAACATCTGCCACATTGCCCCCTATCATATGCCTTTTCCAAATCCATAAATGCCACAAAAACCTTTTTGCCCTTCTCTAAATACTGTTCACGTGTATGTTTCACTGTAAATTCTTGGTCTACACACCCCCTATTCCTTCCTAAAGCCTCCTTGTTCATCTGCAATCCTGCTCTCCATCTTACTCTTAATTCTTTCACTAATAATTTTACTGTACACTTTACCAGGTATACTCAACAGGCTTAATTCCCTTTAATTTTTACTCTTTCTTTTATCCCCTTTGTCTTTATACAAAGAAACTATGCATGCTCTCTTCCAGTCTCTAGGTACCTTACCTTCCATACATTCATTAAATAAAAGCACAATCCACTCCAAAACTATATCCCCACCTGCTTATAACTTTTCTGTCCTTATCCTATCAATCCCGGCTGCGAAAGAGGGTAAAGCAACTGAATCCATATTTACAACAAATAGCTCCTTACCCATTCCTTGTTCTGCAGTCACATTCTCTGTCTTACTCCTAATTCTTTCATTAATAATTGTACCATACACATGACTTGGTATACTTAGCAGGCTTATTCCCTTACAAATCTTAACTTCTTTAGGGTCCAGACCCCCAATCTGAAACATGTCCACAGGCACTGACCCAGAAAGGGTTAACCTCTTTTGTCCTCTTTTTCCTTTATATTCAGTATTTTATTCAGGAGCATTCCAAATAATAAAGATTTGAGTAAGGGAGCTATTACTGTGCATGAAATGGCATTTCAGTAAGCATGAGATTGAGTTTTATGCAGAAAAACAGCTTAACCGCAGAATTACATTTATCAAATCTTTTATTAAGTTTTCACTGTTTCAGTTTTGTGTAAATTAACTTGTAATGTGAATTCTATATATATATTTTGCTTTGTGGGAGACAGCTGTCATAGTTTAAGAAAAATTATTATAACAGTGGTAATTAAAAGTAATGAAAGGGTAAACTCAACATTTTTTATATAAAGGGATTAAATATGTCTAAAAGAGCATATTAGTTTAAATAATAGTGAACAGCCTTTTTTACTAATGCATTGTTCATAAATTTACAGAAAATTCAAGAAACACTTACCCCACACACCATCCAGCACACACAAGACATCACAGAAAAAGTGTGCGACTCCAAGAATACCAGCCCGAGATGAGCCTGTGAAGCATCCTCAGTCACCACTGGAATTGGCTCGTTCTCGCCTTCATGTTTCAGCAGTCCCCGAGTCATTACCATGCCGTGAAAATGAATTCCAAGATATATACTCTTTTGTTGAAGGCAAACTAATGGATGGCACTGGAGGATGCATGTAAGTTTTACTGTAGAATGAGACTCATAAAACTCCTTTTTCAAACATAAAATAAGCTTATTGTGTAATTTTAATTATTGTACATTTAACTCTTCTCTGTGAGGAAGGGGAAAAGAACCCTTCCTCTGTAAGCCATGCGTGTTGTAAGAGATGACTAAAATGCTGGGAGCAAGATGCTAGTAACCCTTCTGTAGAAATTATTAATTAAATGTAGAAAAAAAATAAAAACTACATTTCTTTTTTGGGTCACACTGCCTTGGTGGGAGACAGCCTTTGTGATAAAAAGAAAAACATTTAAATCTTCAGATTCAACTAAGGAGATTTTGTGTGCAAGGGGTTTGGACATCCAGCAGGCTTGTGTGAGTATGTCAGATAGGATTGAGTGGAGACGAATGGTTTTTGGGAGCTGATGAGCTGTTGGAGTGTGAGCAGGGTAATACTTTGTGAAGGGATTCAGGGAAACCGGTTAGCCGGACTTGAGTCCTGGAAGTGGGAAGTACAATGCCTGCACTGTACTAATAATAATCACTCTTGGGCACATTAAATGTCTTGTTTTACGTTAATATAGACATTTTCATTAATCCATCTATTATATTTTCTTCAAAATTATATAAGAAACATGTTACATAGCATATAAACATTTTGTTTATATACTATGGAGGTGTGGTAGCCGGGCAGAGGGAAAACATTTTGTCACTCCCCTTAATACACAACGCTTTTGTTTACAATTCTCGGCATGAATTATTCATTACTTCTTACTTTGTTTATGATAACATCTAAAGGTAGTTGTTAGAAATGATTAAACTCAGTGAAGAAGATAAGATAAGATTTCGTTCGGATTTTTAACCCCGGAGGGTTAGCCACCCAGGATAACCCAAGAAAGTCAGTGCGTCATCGAGGACTGTCTAACTTATTTCCATTGGGGTCCTTAATCTTGTCCCCCAGGATGCGACCCACACCAGTCGACTAATACCCAGGTACCTATTTGCTGCTAGGTGAACAGGACAACAGGTGTAAGGAAACGTGTCGAAATGTTTCCACCCGCCGGGAATCGAACCCGGGCCCTCCGTGTGTGAAGCGGGAGCTTTAGCCACCAGGCCACCGGGCCACATGGTATGTTGATGGTAATATGGCTCTGGGCCACATTAAATATCATGTAGGTATGTAGCCCAGGCAGACTACATACCTATATTATTATTATAACTGATAATTATATGTATGTGTACCTGTACCTAAGTAAACTTGCACACTGTGCTGGCATGCAGGTACACATAAAAATCACTAAGAGTGTCTTATTAGTCTTGAAGATGCCATATTAATGATAATAATAATAACAATAGTAATCACTAAGGAGCATTAAATATCATATAAAACGTTAATATAGACATTTTGCTTAATCCATCTAAATACATCCCACAGTAGAATAAATTAACATAAATATGAAATGTGGTAAATATGAAAATATAGTCGGACTTGAGTCCTGGAAATGGGAAGTACAGTGCCTGCACTTTAAAGGAGGGGTTTGGGATATTGGCAGTTTGGAGGGATATGTTGTGTATCTCTATACGTATATGCTTCTAAGCTGTTGTATTCTGAGCACCTCTGCAAAAGCAGTGATAATGTGTGAGTGTGGTGAAAGTGTTGAATGATGATGAAAGTATTTTCTTTTTGGGGATTTTCTTTCTTTTTTTTGGGTCACCCTGCCTCGGTGGGAGACGACCGACTTGTTGAAAGAAAAAAAAAAAAAAATGAAATGTGGTAGCCAGGTGACTTGTAGGACTTGTGGTAGCCAGGCAACTTGTAGGACTTGTGGTAGCCAGGCGACTTGTAGGACTTGTGGTAGCCAGGCGACTTGTAGTAGCCAGGCAACTTGTAGGATTTGTGGTAGCCAGGCAACTTGTAGGACTTGTGGTAGCCAGGCAACTTGTAGGACTTGTGACGAAAACCAGACACATTCATCTGGTTTGTTTACATTGTATGAAGTTCAACGATGAGAAATTTCAATTACTCAGATATGGCAAACACGAGGAAATTAAATCTTCATCAGAGTACAAAACAAATTCTGGCCACAAAATAGAGCGAAACACCAACGTCAAAGACCTGGGAGTGATCATGTCGGAGGATCTCACCTTCAAGGATTATAACATTGTATCAATCACATCTGCTAGAAAAATGACAGGATGGATAATGAGAACTTTCAAAACTAGGGATGCCAAGCCCATGATGACACTCTTCAGGTCACTTGTTCTATCTAGGCTGGAATATTGCTACACACTAACAGCAACCTTTCAAGGCAGGTGAAATTGCTGACCTAGAAAATGTACAGAGAACCTTCACGGCGCGCCCTAACGGAGATAAAAAAACCTCAATTACTGGGAGCACTTTAGGTTCCTGAACCTGTTCCCCGGAACGCAGGCGGTAGAGATACATGATTTATACACCTGGAAAATCCTAGAGGGACTAGTACCGAACTTGCACACTTACGAAAGCAAATGACTTGGCAGACGATGCAACATCCCCCCAATGAAAAGCAGGGGTGTCACTAGCACGTTAAGAGACCATACAATAAGTGTCAGGGGCCCGAGACTGTTCAACTGCCTCCCAGCATACATAAGGGGGATTACCAACAGACCCCTGGCAGTCTTCAAGCTGGCACTGGACAAGCACCTAAAGTCGGTTCCTGACCAGCCGGGCTGTGGCTCATACGTTGGTTTGCGTGCAGCCAACAGTAACAGCCTGGTTGATCAGGCTCTGATCCACCAGGAGGCCTGGTCACAGACCAGGCCGCGGGGGCGTTGACCCCCGGAACTCTCTCCAGGTAAACTCCAGGTAAACTTTAACAGAGGGGTTTGGGATATTGGCAGTATGGAGGGACATCTAAACTGTCTCGTCTGAGTGCATCTGCAAAGACAGTACTCGCCTGTTTGTGGTTGCAGAGGTCGAGTCATAGCTTCTGGCCCCACCTCTCCACTGATCGCTACTAGATCCTCTCTCTGCTCCATGAGCTTTATCAAATCTCGTCTTAAAACTATGCATAGTTCCTGCCTCCACTGTGTCACTTGCGAGACTGTTTATCTTCCTGACAACTCTGACTAAAGAAATACTTCCTAACATCTCTTTGACTCATCTGAGATCTTCATCTTCCAATTGTGGCCCCTTGTTTCTGTGTCCCATCTCTGGAACATCCTGTCTCTGTCCAACTTGTCAATTCCTCTCAGTATTTTGTATGTAGTTATGTCTCCCATAATATTATGGCTTGCAAGCAAGTGTCGGTCCCATAATACAATGCCAGAATTCTAGCAGCTTCAGATCTGGTGGGAGAAAGCTTGTAGGTCTGCACATGAGAGAATGGGTCTGTGTGCTCAGTGTGTGCAGTATAAAAAAAATCTGTGAGGCTGCAGTGCATTGTGGGAGTGCCAGTTCAGTATGCCTTGTTCACCATGCCTAGCGGTAAGGAATACCTGACTGACTTCCCGGCGAATTGGGACTGTTCTCTTCCCAAGTGATAATTCTAACACAGATGGAAGTGTCAGTGAGGATGAATTTCATGGTTTTGACGAGTTTGTGACTGAAAGCAATGCCCATGATACCAAATACAGATAGTGGAAAGGGAAGACAGCGTGGGTGGTGGGGAAGACAGCGCGTGGATGGTGGGGAAGGCAGCTTGGGTGGTGGGGAAGACAGCGTGGATGGTGAGGAAGACTACATGTAAGTTTATTCAGATACATGTACACAAATACAGTTACAAAGATTATCATTACATAGCAGCACATGTGTAGAGAACCTAGGGTAACGCAAAAAAGTCAGTGACTTATTTCTAGTATGGGTGGGGGCAAGACAGTGTGGGTGGTGGGGAAGATGGTGTGGGTGGTGGGGAAGACGGTGTGGGTGGTGGGGAAGACGGTGTGGGTGGTGGAGAATCGGTGTGGGTGGTGGGGAAGACGGTGTGGGTGGTCGGGAAGATGGTATGAGTAGTGAGTACTGTTACAATTGGGATGGATAATATACATGCTGCAGCAGGTGGTGGTGTAATGTGTCATGTGGCACCAGTGGCACCCCAGGCTGGCAGCCATGCTGTTGACTCAGCACATCCACAACAAAGGCCACCTTCAACCACCCACACACCACAACAACCTGCACAAGCAAGCGCGCTGTATGTCCAAGCGCCTTGCACACAGAGCCTCTTCTATCCCCTCCTAGCCTTTCCTAGGACGACCCCTACCCCTCCCCATAACTACAGATTTATACGCCCTCCGAGTCATCCTATTTTGCTCCATCCTCTCTAAATGACCAAACCATTTCAACAACCCCACCTCAGCCCTCTGAACAGTACTTTTATTAACTCCACATCTCCTCCTAATTTCCACACTACAAATTCTCTGCATAATATTTGTCACACATTGCCCTTAGACATGATGTTTCACATAAAAAAGTTGGTACCACTATACTCTCATACATTCCCTTCTTTGCCTCCATGGATAATGGTCTTTGTCTCCACAAATATTAGCGTTTTGTTTTTCTCTCCAACAAACCGGCTGTATCCCACTAAGGCAGGGTGACTTAAAAAGAAAAACAAAAGTTGCTCTTTTTTTTTTTTATTATTATCACACTGGCCGATTCCCACCAAGGCAGGGTGGCCCGAAAAAGAAAAACTTTCACCATCATTCACTCCATCACTGTCTTGCCAGAAGGGTGCTTTACACTACAGTTTTTAAACTGCAACATTAACACCCCTCCTTCAGAGTGCAGGCACTGTACTTCCCATCTCCAGGACTCAAGTCCGGCCTGCCGGTTTCCCTGAATCCCTTCATAAATGTTACTTTGCTCACACTCCAACAGCACGTCAAGTATTAAAAACCATTTGTCTCCATTCACTCCTATCAAACACGCTCACGCATGCCGCTGGAAGTCCAAGCCCCTCGGGACACAAAACCTCCTTTACCCCTCCCTCCAACCCTTCCTAGGCCGACCCCTACCCGCCTTCCTTCCACTACAGACTGATACACTCTTGAAGTCATTCTGTTTCGCTCCATTCTCTCTACATGTCCGAACCACCTCAAAAACCCTTCCTCAGCCCTCTGGACAACAGTTTTGGTAATCCCGCACCTCCTCCTAACTTCCAAACTACGAATTCTTGCATTATATTCACACCACACATTGCCCTCAGACATGACATCTCCACTGCCTCCAGCCTTCTCCTCGCTGAAAACATTCATCACCACGTTCACACCCCTATAAGAGGTTGGTAAAACTATTTCTCTCATACATTCCCCTCTTTGGCCCCCAAGGACAAAGTTCTTTGTCTCCACAGACTCCTAAATGCACCACTCACTCTTTTTTTCCCCCATCAATTCTATGATTCACCTCATCTTTCTAGACCATCCGCTGACAGTCCACCCAAATATCTGAATACGTTCACCTCCTCCATACTCTCTCCCTCCAATCTGATATTCAATCTTTCAAACACCCAATCTTTTTGTTATCCTCATAACCTTACTCTTTCCTGTATTCACCTTTAATTTCTTCTTTTGCACACCCTACCCAAATTTTATCCACCCAAACTCTGCAGCTTCTCTTCAGAATCTCCCAAGAGCACAGTGTCATCAGCAAAGGCAGCTGTGACAACTCCCACTTTGTGTGTGATTCTTTATCTTTTAACTCCACGCCTCTTGCCAAGACCCTCGCATTTACTTCTCTTACAACCCCCTCTATAAATTTTATTAAACAACCACGGTGACATCACACATCCTTGTCTAAGGCCTACTTTTACTGGGAAAAAATTTCCCTCTTTCCTACATACTCTAACTTGAGTTCACTTCCTGTAAAAACTCTTCACTGCTTTCAGTAACCTACCTCCTACACCATACACTTGCAACATCTGCCAAAATTGCCCCCTATCCACCCTGTAAAATGCCTTTTCCAAATCCATAAATGCCACAAAGACTCTTTAGCCTTATCTAAATACTGTTCACTTATATGTTTCACTGTAAACACCTGGTCCACACACCCCCTACCTTTCCTAAAGCCTCCTTGTTCATCTGCTATTCCTATTCTCCGTCTTTACTCTTAATTCTTTCAATTATAACTCTACCATACACTTTACCAGGTACACTCAACAGACTTATCCCCCTATAATTTTTGCACTCTCTTTTATCCCCTTTGCCTTTATACAAAGGAACTATGCATGCTCTCTGCCAATCCCTAGGTACCTTACCCTCTTCCATACATTTATTAAATAATTGCACCAACCACTCCAAAACTATATCCCCACCTGCTTTTAACATTTCTATCTTTATCCCATCAATCCCGGCTGCCTTACCCCCTTTCATTTTACCTACTGCCTCATGAACTTCCCCCACACTCACAACTGGCTCTTCCTCACTCCTACAAGATGTTATTCCTCCTTGCCCTATACACGAAATCACAGCTTCCCTATCTTCATTCAACATTTAACAATTCCTCAAAATATTCCCTCCATCTTCCCAATACCTCTAACTCTCCATTTAATAACTCTCCTCTCCTATTTTTAACTGACAAATCCATTTGTTCTCTAGGCTTTCTTAACTTGTTAATCTCACTCCAAAACTTTTTCTTATTTTCAACAAAATTTGTTGATAACATCTCACCCACTCTCTCATTTGCTCTCTTTTTACATTGCTTCACCACTCTCTTAACCTCTCTCTTTTTCTCCATATACTCTTCCCTCCTTGCATCACTTCTACTTTGTAAAAACTTCTCATATGCTAACTTTTTCTCCCTTACTACTCTCTTTACATTATCATTCCACCAATCGCTCCTCTTCCCTCCTGCACCCACTTTCCTGTAACCACAAACTTTTGCTGAACACTCTAACACTACATTTTTAAACCTACCCCATACCTCTTCGACCCCATTGCCTATGCTCTCATTAGCCCATCTATCCTCCAATAGCTGTTTATATCTTACCCTAACTGCCTCCTCTTTTAGTTTATAAACCTTCACCTCTCTCTTCCCTGATGCGTCTATTCTCCTTGTATCCCATCTACCTTTTACTCTCAGTGTAGCTACAACTAGAAAGTGATCTGATATATCTGTGGCCCCTCTATAAACATGTACATCCTGAAGTCTACTCAACAGTCTTTTATCTACCAATACATAATCCAACAAACTACTGTCATTTCGCCCTACATCATATCGTGTATACTTATTTATCCTCTTTTTCTTAAAATATGTATTACCTATAACTAAACCCCTTTCTATACAAAGTTCAATCAAAGGGCTCCCATTATCATTCAACACCTGGCACCCCAAACTTACCTACCACACCCTCTCTAAAAGTTTCTCCTACTTTAGCATTCAGGTCCCCTACCACAATTACTCTCTCACTTGGTTCAAAGGCTCCTATACATTCACTTAACATCTCCCAAAATCTCTCTCTCTCCTCTGCATTCCTCTCTTCTCCAGGTGCATACACGCTTATTATGACCCACTTCTCGCATCCAACCTTTACTTTAATCCACATAATTCTTGAATTTACACATTCATATTCTCTTTTTCTCCTTCCATAACTGATCATTTAACATTACTGCTACCCTTCCTTTGCTCTAACTCTCTCAGATACTCCAGATTTAATCCCATTATTTCCCCCCACTGAAACTCTCCTACCCCCTTCAGCTTTGTTTCGCTTAGAGCCAGGACATCCAACTTCTTTTCATTCATAACATCAGCAATCATCTGTTTCTTGTCATCCGCACTACATCCACGCACATTTAAGCATCCCAGTTTTATAACGTTTTTCTTCTTCTCTTTTTTAGTAAATGTATACAGGAGAAGGGGTTACTAGCCCATTGCTCCCGGCATTTTAGTCGCCTCATACGACACGCATGGCTTACGGAGGAAAGATTCTTTTCCACTTCCCCATGGACAATAGAAGAAATAAAAAAGAACAAGAGCTATTTAGAAAAAGGAGAAAAACCTAGATGTGTGTATATATATATATGCATGTGCGTGTCTGTGAAGTGTGACCAAAGTGTAAGTAGGAGAAGCAAGATATCCCTGTTATCTAGCGTGTTTATGAGACAGAAAAAGAAACCAGCAATCCTACCATCATGCAAAACAGTTACAGGTTTTTGTTTCACAGTCATTTGGCAGGACGGTAGTACTTCCCTGGGTGGTTGCTGTCTACCAACCTACTACCTTTTTAAGTTTAGTAATTTATACAGGAGAAGGGGATTGGCAGAGAGCGTGCATAGTTCCTTTGTATAAAGGCAAAGGGGACAAAAGAGAGTGCAAAAATTATAGGGGGATAAGTCTGTTGAGTATACCTGGTAAAGTGTATGGTAGAGTTATTATTGAAAGAATTAAGAGTAAGATGGAGAATAGGATAGCAGATGAACAAGGAGGCTTTAGGAAAGGTAGGGGGTGTGTGGACCAGGTGTTTACAGTGAAACATATAAGTGAACAGTGTTTAGATAAAGCTAAAGAGGTCTTTGTGACATTTATGGATTTGGAAAAGGCGTATGACAGGGTGGATAGGGGGGCAATGTGGCAGATGTTGCAGGTGTATAGTGTAGGAGGTAGGTTACTGAAAGCAGTGAAGAGTTTTTACGAGGATAGTGAGGCTCAAGTTAGAGTATGTAGAAAAGAGGGAAATTATTTCCCAGTAAAAGTAGGCCTTAGACAAGGATGTGTGATGTCACCGTGGTTGTTTAATATATTTATAGATGGGGTTGTAAGAGAAGTAAATGCGAGGGTCTTGGCAAGAGGCGTGGAGTTTAAAAGATAAAGAATCACACATAAAGTGGGAGTTGTCACGTTGCTCTTTGCTGATGACACTGTGCTCTTGGGAGATTCTAAAGAGAAGTTGCAGAGATTGGTGGATGAATTTGGTAGGGTGTGCAAAAGAAGAAAATTAAAAGTGAATACAGGAAAGAGTAAGGTAATGAGGATAACAAAAGATTAGGTGATGAAAGATTGGATATCAGATTGGAGGGAGAGAGTATGGAGGAGGTGAATGTATTCAGATATTTGGGAGTGGACGTTCAGCAGATGGGTCTGTGAAAGATGATGTGAATCATAGAATGATGAGGGGAAAAGGGTGTGAGTGGTGCACTTAGGAGTGTGTGGAGACAAAGAACTTTGGCCTTGGAGGCAAAGAGGGGAATGTATGAGAGTATAGTTTTACCAACGCTCTTATATGGGTGTGAAGCATGGGTGATGAATGTTGCAGCGAGGAGAAGGCTGGAGGCAGTGGAGATGTCATGTCTGAGGGCAATGTGTGGTGTGAATATAATGCAGAGAATTCGTAGTTTGGAAGTTAGGAGGAGGTGCGGGATTACCAAAACTGTTGTCCAGAGGGCTGAGGAAGGGTTGTTGAGGGGGTTCGGACATGTAGAGAGAATGGAGCGAAACAGAGTGACTTCAAGAGTGTATCAGTCTGTAGTGGAAGGAAGGCGGGGTAGGGGTCGGCCTAGGAAAGGTTGGAGGGAGGGGGTAAAGGAGGTTTTGTGTGCGAGGGGCTTGGACTTCCAGCAGGCATGCGCGAGCGTGTTTGATAGGAGTGAATGGAGACAAATGGTTTTTAACCCTTTGAGGGTCGACAGGCCCTCTCCAAAACTCGTTCTCAGGGTCGGCCAAATTTAAAAAAAAAAAAAAAATTATTTTCTCTTATGAAAAGATATAGAATCTTTTCCCGATCATAAAGACACCAAAAGTTTGAAATTTGATAGAAAACTTACGGAATTATGCTCTCGCAAAGTTAGCGGTCTCGGCGATGTTTACGCATCGCCGATTTTGCCCACTTTGAGCCCCATTTTCGGCCAATTTCACTGTACTAGTCGACAAAAAACATGAATATTTCGATAGAACTCCATTTTTTCTATCGAATGGGTGCAAGAAACCACTCATTTATGAAATTCTACTATCCAGTACAGTGGTCAGAATTTAGCAATTTTGCCAATTTCACACAAATTTCAAAAGATGCCAATTTTCCCGATAGGGTCCAGAATAAACAAGAAAGACATTCCTGGCACTAAAATGACATTTCCTCTAGTCATTAGTCATGTCTCAAGGCCCCTCTTATATTCTTTTGCTTTCACTTTGAATTTTTATTTTCACAAAAAATATAAGATTTACTGTTATGCAGACTACTGCATTAGTGTAAAAAATGGTATAAATATTATTGGTGCACTTGTGAAAGAATATTAGACTCACCAGTTGACGTGTATTGCACGCTTGGCACGATTTGTTTACTTTTGAAGTTTGGCAAAAATCGAACATTTCTGCTACTTTGAGCTCAATTTCAAGGCACCTTTCTTTGTAAAACCAGTCAAAATCATCTCAATTTCTGTAATATGTATTCCATTCTATAAAATGAAACCAAGAAAACTAGAATACAACAATAAATACCATACGAAAATACACTGCAAAGTCGCTGATTTATTAAAAAAAAATGGTAATAGTTTTTTTTTTCTCATTATGCACTGTGTGCTGCAGGATTTTTTTTAGACTGTGCACACTGACCACATAGACCCATTCTTTCATATGAAGGCCTACCAGCTTTCTCCCACTAGATTTGAGGCCGCTAGAATTTATGAGTACTAGTACGTCAAAAACCCCTACGCGTAAGACGTACTAGTACGACGAAAACCCTCAAAGGGTTAATACTTGACATGCTGTTGGAGTGTGAGCAAAGTTACATTTATGAAGGGGTTCAGGGAAACTGGCAGGCCGGACTTGAGTCCTGGAGATGGGAAGTACAGTGCCTGCACTCTGAAGGAGGGGTGTTAATGTTGCAGTTTAAAAACTGTAGTGTAGAGCACCCTTCTGGCAAGACAGTGATGGAGTGAATGATGGTGAAAGTTTTTCTTTTTTGGGCCACCCTGCCTTGGTGGGAATCGGCCAGTGTGATAATAATAAATAACAAAAAATACAAAATTTACTGTTATGCAGACTACTGCATTATTGTAAAACTGGTATAAATAATATCAGTGCACTAGTGAAAGAATATTAAACATGGAAAACATATTGCAGAAATAGAGATTATTTTGATTAGTTTCACAATGAAAACGACCTTGAAATTGAGCTCAAAGTAGCGGAAATGTTCAATTTTTACCAATGTTCAAGAGTAAGCAAATCACACCACACGTCCAATACACATCAACTGGGTAGTCTAATATTCTTTCACTAGTGCACTGATATTGTTTATACCAGTTTTACAATAATGCAGTAGTCTGCATAACAGTAAATTTTGTATTTTTTGTATGAATAAAAAATCAAAATAGAAAGAAATAGTAATATAAGAGGGGCCTAGAGACGTGACTAATGAACAGAGGATATGTTATTTTAGTGCTAAGAATGTCTACCTTGTTTATTCTGGACCCTATTTTGAAATTGGCATCTTTTTTTAATTTGCGTGAAACTGGCCAAACTGCCAATTTCTGACCACTTTCTTGGGTAGTTCAGATAGGTAAATGGGCGGTTTCTTGTACTCAATTGATAAAAAAAAATAGCTATTTCTAAAGAAATAGCTATGAGTTTGGTCAACTGGAACAACAGAATTGGCCAAAAACAGGGCTTAAATTCGGTGAAATCACCGATGCGTATATGTCGCCGAGACCGCAAACTTCGCGGGAGCCTAATTCCATGAGTTTTCGACCAAATTTCGTACTTTTGGTGTCATTACCACCGAGAAAAGATTCTCTATCATTTCATTAGAATTTTTTTTTTTTTTTTTTTTTTTTTTTTTTTCAAAAAATTTTGGGACAGAATGATAGTTTTAGAAAGGGGCTTGCGACAGTCAAAGGGTTCAACGGGATGGGTCCTACACAGATGACAGCAAGGAAATGAGTGAGCTACTCTAGTCCCAATATGACTTGGTTTTTAGTGAGCCACTAACCAGACTGAGAGTTGAAGATCTAAATTAATTTTTTATGAGAGAGACAATTTGGTGCACACTCACCTATCTGATATTATCCTGACACCAAATGACTTCGAAAAGGCGATAAATGACATGCCCATGCACTCTGCCCTCAGGCCCAGAATCATGGAACTCCGTGTTCATCAAGAACTGCAAGAAGCCCTTATCACGTGCTTTAAACATCCTCTGGAGAGGGAGCATGGACACTGGGGTCGTCCCACAGTTACTAAAACAGACATAGCCCCACTCCACGAAGGGGGTAGTAAAGCAATAGCAAAGAACTACAGATCAATAGTGCTAACGTCCCATATCATAAAAATATTTGAAAGGGTTCTAAGAAGCAAGATCACCACCCATCTATATACCCGTCAGTTACACAACTCAGGGCAGCATGGGTTTAGAGCAGGTTGCTCCTGTCTGTCTCAACTACTTGACCACTACAACAAGGTCCTGGATGCTCTAGAGGACAAACAGAATGCAGTTGTAATATACACAGACTTTCCAAAAGCCTTTGAAAAGTGTGACCATGGTATAATAGTGCACAAAATGCGTGATGAAGGAATAACAGGAAAAGTCGGTAGATGTATCTATAATTTCCTAACAAAAAGAACACAAAGAGTAGTAGTCAACAGAGTAAAGTCTGAGGCGGCAATGGTGAGAAGCTCAGTTCCCCCATCTTGTTCCTCATCCTCATATCAGACACAGACAGGGATATAAGTCACAGCGCAGTGTCTTCCTTTGCAGATGACACCCGAATTTGCATGACAGTGTCCTCCATTGAAGATACTGCAACACTCCAGGCAGACATCAACCAAATCTTTAAATGGGCTGCAGAAAACAATGTGAAGTTCAATGTTGAGAAATTCCAATTACTCTGATATGGAAAACATGAAGAAATTAAAATTTCATCAGAGTATAAAACACATTCCAACCACACAGTAGAGTGAAAAACTGATGTCAAAGACCTGGGGGTAATCATGTCAGAGGATCTAATCTTCAGGAACCAAAACATTGTATCAATTGCATCTGCTAGAAAAATGCAGTATGGATAATGAGAACCTTCAATACCAGGGATGCCTAGCCCATGATGACACTCTTCAGCTCATTTGTTCTATCTAGGCTGGAATATTGCTGCACACTAGCAGCACCTTTCAAGACAGGTGAAATTGCTGCCCTAGAAAATGTACAGAGAACCTTCACTGCACGCATAACTGCGATAAACCACCTCAGTTACTGGGAACACTTGAAGCTCCTAAACCTGTACTCCCTAGAACACCTGAGGGAGAGATACATGATTATATACAGCTGGAAAATCCTAGAGGGACTAGTACCAAATTTGCACACAAAAATCACTCCCTACGAAAGCAAAAGACTCAGCAGATGGTGCAACATCCCGAACAATGAAAACCAGGGGTGCCACTAGCACGATAATGACAACACAATAAGTGTCAAGGGCCCAAGACTGTTCAGCTGCCTCCCAGCATACATCAGGGGGGATTACCAATCGACCCCTGACTGTCTTAAAGCAGGCACTGGACAGTCACCTAAAGTCAGTACATATCTGACCAGCCGGGTTGTGGTTCATAGTACTACATTAGATTATGTGCGGCCAGCAATAACAGCCTGGTTGATCAGGCCCTGATCCACCATGAGGCCCGGTCACAGGCTGGGCCATGGGGGCATTGACCCTGGAGTATACCCCAGCTATACTCCAGGTAAATACCATACACCTCTGATTTGGCATTTTAGACCAAAAACAGTAAGTTTTTTTTTTTTCTCATTATGAACTGCGTGCTGCAGGATTTTTTTTTTATACTGCACACACTGATCATGCAGACCCATTCTCTCACATGTAGGTCTATCAGCTTTATTCCTCTAGATTTGAAGCTGTTAGAATTTTGGGGTATTAATGCGGCACTAACACTGGCTTGTAAGCTGTTCTAATACGACTCCGACAGTGAAAAGGTTAAAATACAGTAATGGAAAGAGTCTGCTGTGTAAAGTGGGCTTCTAACTCCTTTAATTTCAGTGTTTATTGCAATATAACCAAATTGTATGTAAAATACTATTTTAGGTAAAAAGTAGAGTACCTAAGTGTTATTCTTCTATTTTTAATGTTATTCTGGTTTAAGACATTGAAAGGTCATATTTTTACACCCTTTTCTGCATACATTGAAAAAATTTGATCTTTTCACAGATTCCTCAAAATTCATTAAATTTTCTTTACTTCATATATTGTGACATTTAACTCAGCTTTTACATTGCTATCCTGTACATCTTTTCTTCTTCTTTCAACAAACCAGCCATATCCCACTAAAGCAGGGTGGCCCAAAAAGAAAAACGAAAGTGCCTTTTTTTTAACTTTAGTAATGTTTACAGAAGGGGTTGCTAGTCTCTTGCTCCCAGCATTTTAATCGCCTCGTACAACACTCATGGCTTATGGAGGGAGAATTCTGTTCTACCTCCCCATGGAGAATACATCTACTCCTAAGTACTTAAATACAAAATCACTTCCTCCATACTTTTATATTATATGCTTCCTCCTATTCTTATCACCTTACTCATTTTTTCATTTATTTTAACTTCCTTTTCTTATGAACCCTTCCAGATTTTACTACCAACCTATAATGGCTTTCATGTTTATCCTAATTCCTCTCTCATCTAAATACAGTAACAAATGTCTTCTTTATTTTATTTATATTGGATTTATTTTTTAAGCACACCCAGCTGTCACTGTTTGCACTTATTCTGATGAGTTCATAAAATGTATTTTTTCCAGGTATATTAGTGGTGTGCCTGGCACAGGGAAGACTGCAACGGTCAGGGAAGTAGTAAGAGTTCTTCAAGAATGCAGTCATGAAGGGAATTTACCTTCATTCACATATCTAGAAGTTAATGCTATGACATTAACAGAGCCTCATCAACTCTGGGTTCAGGTATGGTAATGTGATTCTCTAAGAATATTCTTGTGTTTAAAAAAAAATGTAGAAAAAGTTTTGTTTACATTCATCTTTTTTTTTTTTTCAACAAACCAGTCATATCCCACCTAGGCAGGGTGACCTAAAAAAAAAAAACAAAAGTTTCTCTTTAAATTTAGTAATGTATACAGGAGAAGGGGTTACTAGCCCCTCATTCCCAGCATTTTAGCTATATATTTAGGCATTTATCATGGAATGTGTCAACTAATAAGTGTATGAAGGACAAGGCAAATCATAAAATAGATGAGGGGGAAAAGGTAGATGTGTTAAGGTGTCCAAAAAGAAAGAAATTAGCAGTGAATACAACAGGAAATGTATCAGAGTATGGCAGTACAAAACACTTTTGTAGGAGTGTGAGGCGTAATCATTAAATGCTGCACTGAAGAGGAGGCTAAGGACAGTGGAAACATCATTTTTATCAATGTGTTTGTGTTTTTTAACACCAGCTATCTTCCAATGAGGTAGTGACCAAAAAGAAAGAAAGGGTGAAATGTGTTCACTGTTATTTGTTCAGTCATTGTCTTGCCAGAAGCATGCTGACATCATGTTAGTTTCCTTACACTCCAACTCTTCTCAAATCATAAAAAGCACTTGTATCCACTCACTCTGATGTAACACACTTATATGAGGTTGTATGTTCAGATCCCTAGCACTCAAAACCTCCTTTGTCCCCATCCTCTGAATACATCCTCTGAATATTTTGCAGGGATTAAGGAATGTGGTGTGGTGGTGTGAAATGTGTAACTAAATGGGAGGAAATGGGGGTGTTAAGATGGTTTACTCATTTACTCATTTTGAGAGGATGGAGCAGGACAGGTAAACTAAGAGGGTATATAAATCCAGGGTGGAAAGAATGGAGGGAGTGGATGAAGGAGGCTTTAAGTGGTAAGGGCTTGAATCTGTTAAATTGGATTAAGTGGGGACAAGCAATTTTTTGGTATTTGATGTGCAGTTAGGAGTCTGAGCAGGGTACCATTGTCGACTGACAATGCCCGGATCATTCATCACCAGACAGTCCATAACATGAATCTCAGTCAGTATAGTGACTAACATGCATGCTGTAAACATCTCCTGAGCTCTTGCTGTGCATCTTGTGAACGTAATGAAACCAAAAGTACAAAATCTGATGGAAAAACCTAAGGAATTACGCTGTTGCGAAGTTAGCAGTCTCAGTGATATTTATGCATCAGCGATTTCACCCACTTTGAGCCCTATTTTGGGCCAGTTCCATTGTTCCAGTCTACCAAACTCAGCTATTTTGCTAGAACTCCTTTTATTCTATCGATTCAGTACAAGAAACTGCTCATTTCCCATTTCAACTACCCAGTAAGTGATCTGAAATTACAAATTTGGCCAATTTCACACAAAATTAAAGAAAAGCCAATTTCAAAATAGGGTCCAGCATAAACATTGCAGATATTCTTGGCACTAAAATAACTTCTTATCTGTTCATTAGTCACGTCTTCAGGCCCGTCTTATATTTTGCTTACTCTTCATTTTGAATTTTTATTCAAACAAAATATAGAAGATTTACTGTTTTTTGCACTACTGCATAAATGCAATAATTGTATAAATAATATCATCGCATTTGTGAATGCATGTTGAATCCACCAGTTGGTGTGTATTGGACGCATGGCATGATGTGTTTACTCTTGAACATTGGCAGAAATCGAACATTTCCGCTACTTTGAGCTCAATTTTAAGCTGCTTTTAGTCTTTAAACCGTTGGAAATCATCTATATTTCTGTAACATCTTCCTTTGTATCAAATGAGACCAAGAAAATGAGAATGCAACCATAAATACTGTACAAAAAAAAAACAAAGTTGCTGTTTTAAACCAAAAACATGTTTGTTTTTTTTCTCATGCACTGCATGCTGCAGGATTTTTTTTTATACTGTGCACACTGACCATGCAGACCCATTCTCTTACATGTAGGCCTGCCAGCTTTCTCCCACAAGTTTTGAAGCTGCTGGAATTTTGCCATTAGCTCTTCTCTGACAGGTAAAAGGCGGCTAAATTTTCACTTACTGTACAGTGTTTCGGTTAAATTTTCATTTTGTATTCATTTTTAGAGTTTCCATGTGCTGTATAATTTTATTCATTGTTTTATGTAGTAGTTAGTACATTATTCTTAATAAATTATTATATTATTGGATGGGTTTATGAAGGATGAGGTTAACCATAGAATTGATGAAGAAAAAAAGGTGAGTGTTGCGTTGAGGTATCTGGAGACAAAAAACATTATCGATGGAGGCAAAGAAGGGAATGTATGAAAGTATAGTGATACCAAAACACTCATATGGATGTGAAGCTTGGGTTGTAAATGCTGCAGTGAGGAGGCGGCTGGAGGCATTGGAGATGCCGTGTCTAAGGGCAGTGTGTGGTGTAAATATTATGCAGAGAATTCATAGTGTAGAAATTAGGAGGTGTGAAGGTACTAAAAGTATTAGTCAGAGGGCTGAAGTGGGGTTGTTGAGGTAGTTTGGTGATACAGAATGTAACAAAGTGGAATGACTTGGAGAGTGTATAAATTTAGGGGAAGGAAGGCAGGGTAGGGGTCGTCCTTGAAAAGGTTGGAGGGAGAGCGTATAGGAGGTTTTATGGACAAGGGGCTTGGACTTCCAGCAAGCGTGTGTGCGCGTGTTAGATAGGAGTGAATGGAGATGAATGGTTTTTGGGACCTGACGAGCTCTTTGGAGTGTGAGCAGGGTAATATTTTTGAAGGGATTCAGGGAAACCGGTTAGCCGGACTTGAGTCCTGGAAATGGGAAGGACAATGCCTGCACTTTAAAGGATGGGTTTGGGATATTGGCAGTTTGGAGGGTCTAAACTGTCATATCTTAGCACCTCTGCAAAGACAGTGATTATGTATGAGTGATGGTGAAAGTGTTGAATGATGATGAAAGTTTTTTCTTTCTTTTTGTGTTTTTTTTTTCTTTTTGTTGTTTTTTCTTTTTGGGTTACCCTGCTCTGGTGGGAAACAGCCGATGTGTTAAAAAAAAAAAAAGTCATTTTTGTTAGGGACAGATTAATTGTATTTACATTATTCTTTATGGGAAAAATTGGTTTGGTTGTCGAACAAACATCTGGAACCAGTTAAGTTCGACAACTGGGGTTCCACTGGTTCCACTGTAATTTTTTCAATTGTATTTCCAGATGTGCTCTTAAGGACAACTTTTTAAAGGAAATTTTTTTTATTCTTTGTTTGAAGGTACTTGTTACATTACATTAATGAATTTAGGGTGAAAAAGTGGCATTAATAATAAAACATTATTGCATATTATTTTTATAAATGTCTTTGCAGGTATGGAAGGGTTTAACTGGAAATAAGGCAACAGCAGAGCATGCCTCATCGCTACTTCAAAAGAGATTTTCCACCCCAGCCCCAAGAAGGGAACCCACACTGTTACTGGTAGATGAACTGGATCTCCTGTGGACAAGAAAGCAGGTACAATATCAGCACTTGTTTTATCAATAAACTATTACACTAGGGTGGCTATTTGGTTAGAAGCAGGGCTAGGAAACTTGTGAAGCAGAATTATTATTTCTATTTTTATTAGTGGAACTGAGGGAATTTTGGGAGACTGAAGCCTCCCAAGACCCTTTTCCATCTTGACACCACCTGTTGCCAAAAGTATGCTGACATTGCAATCAGATTACCTCTAACTCCAACATCCCCACATCTTCCGGGTGCAGGCACTGCCCTTTCTACCTCCAGGACTCCAGTCTGGCTAACTGGTTTCCTTGAATTCCTTCATAATGGTTACCTTGTTCATGCCAAGAACCAACTTTTCACCATTCACTTCTATCTACAGTGGACCCTCGAGTTTCAGCAGCATCGACTTCCGTGAAATCCGACTTTCGGCAAGTTTTTTCAGCAAAATTTGGCCTCAAGTTTTGTGATTAGACTCGTGATTCGGCGGCCGTCCAGTACCCGTCCACCCGTCACCGCGCACACACACAGCCAGTCTCCCACGCCATTCACACTCAGTGTGCCATTGTTTACCAACACGTGACCATCACCCCACGGGTTCATACGTAATAATCCATTGTTTTTTGTGATTGCAACTGCTGAATAAGTCACCATGGGCCCAAGGAAAGCTAGTGCAAGCCCTTTGGTAAAGAAAGCGAAGAACACGATCCAGAGGGATTTTGAAGGGTTTGAGGCAGACCCTGACCCTGCCGACCCTCTGCCTGTTGTGGAAGGTGTTGTGGCATTGGGCAAGTCCATGGGGTTGGAGATGAGTGACGGGGATGTGGAAGAGTTGGTGGAGGACCACAGGGAAGAGCTAACCACTGACAAACTGCAAGAGCTTTAACTGGAACAGCATCAGACCACAGCTGAGGAACTTGCTTCAGAGGAGGAGGAAAAGAGAGTGAAGGAGGTGCCTTCTTCGGTGATTAAGGACATGTGTTCAAAGTGGAATGAGTTGCAAAGTTTTGTTGAAAAGTATCACCCTGACCAAGCTGAATCAAGCCATATCTGCAACATGTTCAGTGACAAAACCTTGTCCCACTTCATGCAAATCATAAAGAAATGCCAGAAACAGACCTCTCTGGACAGATATTTTGTTCAACAGGGGTTCAGTGTCTCTCAAGTTATTCCCAGTGGCATTAAAAGAAGAAGGGAAGTAACCCCAGAAAAGGACTTGCTACCTGAAGTCCTAATGGAAGGAGATTCTCCTTCCAAACAATAGCGTACACCTTCCTCCTATCCCCTCCCGTCTTCCATCCACCCAGAGGTCTTCAGTAAAGGTAAGTGTAATGTTATTAGTATTTTTTATATGCATGTACAGTGGACCCTCAACCAGCGATATTAATCCGTTCCTGAGAGCTCATCGTTAGTCAAAATAATCGTTAGTCAAGTTAATTTTCCCCATAAGAAATAATGGAAATCAAATTAATCCATGCAAGACACCCAAAAGTATTGAAAAAAAAAAAATTTTTACCACATGAAATATTAATTTTAATACACACAAACTGAAGATTACATGCACAGTTACATGACACTTACCTTTATTGAAGATCTGGTGATGATTGATGGGATGGGAGGAGGGGAGAGCATTATCTTCTTACTGTTTAGAAGGGGAATCCCCTTCCATTAGCACTTGAAGCAGCAAGTCTTTTTCTGGGGTTACTTCCCTTGTTCTTTTAATGCCACTAGGACCAGCTTCAGAGTCACTGGACTTCTGTCGCACAACATATCTGTCCATAGAGGCCTGTACCTCTCGTTCCTTTATGACTTTCCTAAAGTGGTTCACAACATTGTCAGTGTACAGGTTGCCAACACGGCTTGCAGTAGCTGTGTCAGGGTGATTATCATCCATAAAGCTTTGCACTTTAAGCCACATTGCACAGATTTCCTTAATCTTAGAAGTAGGCAACTTCTTCAATTTCTCTCTCCTCTCCTCCGAAGCAGTTTCCTCAGGTCTACCCTCTTGCTGTTCAAGATGATCTAGCAGCTCATCAGTGGTTAGTTCTTCACTGTCCTCCACCACAACTCTTCCACATCCTCCCCACTAACCTCCAACCCAAGGACTTCCCCAATGCCACAATGGATTCTTCAACTGGCATAGGATTCTCAGGGTTAGCCTCAAACCCTTCAAAATCCCTTTTGTCTACACATTCTGGCCACAGTTTTTTCCAAGCAGAGTTCAATGTCCTCTTAGTCACTTCCTCCCAAGCCTTACCTATAATGTTTACACAATTGAGGATGGTAAAATGATCTTTCCAAAACTCTCTTAGAGTCAGTTGAGTTTCTGAGGTCACTACAAAGCACCTTTCAAACATAGCTTTTGTGTACAGTTTCTTGAAGTTGGAAATAACCTGCTGGTCCATGGGCTGCAGGAGAGGAGTGGTATTAGGAGGCAAAAACTTCACCTTAATGAAGCTCATATCCCTAGAAAGTCACTCTGCCACATCTGTAGGATGACCAGGGGCATTGTCTAATACCAGGAGGCACTTAAGGTCTAATTTCTTTTCAATTAGGTAATTTTTCACATCAAGGGCAAATGCATGGTGTAACCAGTCATAGAAAAAGTCCCTAGTGACCCATGCCTTACTGTTTGCCCTCCACAGCACACACAAATTAGCCTTGAGGACATTGTTTTTCCTGAACACTCTGGGGGTTTCAGAGTGATACACCAATAAAGGCTTCACTTTGCAATCACCACTAGCATTGGCACACATCAACAAAGTAAGCCTGTCTTTCATAGGCTTATGTCCTGGGAGTGCCTTTTCCTCTTGAGTAATGTATGTCCTGCTTGGCATTTTCTTCCAAAACAGGCCTGTTTCATCACAATTAAACACTTGTTCAGGTTTCAGTCCTTCACTGTCTATGTACTCCTTGAAGTCCTGCACATATTTTTCAGCCGCTTTGTGGTCCGAACTGGCAGCCTCACCGTGCCTTATCACACTATGAATGCCACTACACTTCTTAAATCTCTCAAACCAACCTTTGCTGGCCTTAAATTCATTCACATCACTAGTTGCTGGCATTTTGTAATTAAATCGTCATGCAACTTCCTACCTTTTTCACATATGATCGCTTGAGAGATGCTGTCTCCTGCTATCTGTTTTCTCGTTTATCCACACCAATGACAGTCTCTCAACATCTTCGAGTACTTGCGATCTCAGTTCGAAAACATAGTGCACCTTTGGCAAGAACAGCTTCCTTGATTGCCGTTTTCTTGCCCACAATAGTAGCGATGGTTGATTGGGGTTTATTATACAACCTACCAGCTCAGAGATACGCACTCCATTTATATTATCAATGATCTCTTTCTTCATCTCCATAGTAAATTCTCACCCTTTTTGCTGTAGGTTGGCACTAGAAGCTTTCTTGGGGCCCATGGTGACTTATTTTGCAGGTGCAATCACTAAAAAGGCTGTGATAATATGAAATGTTCCAGTTGTATGTTTGGAAGCGACTGTGGTGGCTGGCTGGCTTGTAAACACTGGCACCAAAGGGACAAGTGAGGCGCGCTCAGGCCAAAGTGGACGCGTATGGTACGGAACGAAAAGCACTGGTCGGGTTTTTAAGCGCTAGTCGAGGCAAAATTTTTGCGTTTAAATGAATCGCTAGTCAGATTTATCGTTAATCGATGCAATCATTGGTTGAGGGTCCACTGTACTTGATTTCTGATTGTTTTCAGTATGTAAATCTTTATTTAATTTGAAAAAAAAAAATTTATTTTAATGTTTTTGGGTGTCTGGAACGGATTAATTTTATTTCCATTGTTTCTTATGGGGAAAATGGTTTCAAGTTTCGTGAATTTCGACTTTCGGCAGGCTCTCTGGAACGGATTAATCACGAAACTCGGGGGTCCACTGTAATATGCTCTCACAAGCCTGCTGGATGCTGAAGCCACTAAAACTCAGAGCCTCTTGTACCCTGTCCCTCCAAGTTTTCAAAGGATGATCCTCCCCTTCTTCCTTCCACCTCAGATTTACATAGTCTCTTCATGAATCTATCTCTGTTCATCCTCTCTAATGTGTAAAGAAAATTGAAAGTGAACGTAGATAAGAGTAGGGTGACGAGGGTATCAAACAAGTTAAGTAAAGAAAAATTGGATATCACATTAGAGGGAGGGAGTGTGGAAGAAGTTAATGTGTTCAGATATTTGAGAGTAGATTTACCAGCAGATGGGTTTATGAAGGACAAGATTACTGTTGGAGTGTGAGCAAAGTAACATTTATGAAGGGATTCAGGGAAACCGGCAGGCCGGACTTGAGTCTTGGAGATGGGAAATACATACAGTGCCTGCACTCTGAAGGAGGGGTGTTAATGTTGCAGTGTAAAAACTGTAGTGTAAAGCACCCTTCTGGCAAGACAGTGATAGAGTGAATGATGGTGAAAGTTTTCTTTTTCGGGCCACCCTGCCTTGGTGGGAATCGGTCAGTGTGTTAATAATGATAAATGGATTAAATGGGATTAAATCTGGAGTATCTGAGAGAGTTAGAGCAAAGGAAGGGGTAGCAGTAATGTTAAATGATCAGTTATGGAAGGAGAAAAGAGAATATGAATGTGTAAATTCAAGAATTATGTGGATTAAAGTAAAGGTTGGATGCGAGAAGTGGGTCATAATAAGCGTGTATGCACCTGGAGAAGAGAGGAATGCAGAGGAGAGAGAGAGATTTTGGGAGTGTTAAGTGAATGTATAGGAGCCTTTGAACCAAGTGAGAGAGTAATTGTGGTAGGGGATTGAATGCTAAAGTAGGAGAAACTTTTAGAGAGGGTGTGGTAGGTAATTTGGGGTGCCAGGTGTAAATGATAATGGGAGGCCCTTTGATTGAACTTTGTATAGAAAGGGGTTTAGTTATAGGTAATACATATTTTAAGAAAAAGAGGATAAATAAGTATACACGATATGATGTAGGGCGAAATGACAGTAGTTTGTTGGATTATGTATTGGGAGATAAAAGACTGTTGAGTAGACTTCAGGATGTACATGTTTATAGAGGGGCACAGATATATCAGATCACTTTCTAGTTGTAGCTAACTGAGAGTAAAAGGTAGATGGGATACAAGGAGAATAGAAGCATCAGGGAAGAGAGAGGTAAAGGTTTATAAACTAAAGAGGAGGCAGTTAGGGTAAGATATAAACAGCTATTGGAGGATAGATGGGCTAATGAGAGCATAGGCAATGGGGTCGAAGAGGTATGGGGTAGGTTTAAAAATGTAGTGTTAGAGTGTTCAGCAGAAGTTTGTGGTTACAGGAAAGTGGGTGCAGGAGGGAAGAGGAGCGATTGGTGGAATGATGATGTAAAGAGAGTAGTAAGGGAGAAAAAGTTAGCATATGAGAAGTTTTTACAAAGTAGAAGTGATGCAAGGAGGGAAGAGTATATGGAGAAAAAGAGAGAAGTTAAGAGAGTGGTGAAGCAATGTAAAAAGAGAGCAAATGAGAGAGTGGGTGAGATGTTATCAACAAATTTTGTTGAAAATAAGAAAAAGTTTTGGATTTGAGATTAACAAGTTAAGAAACCCTAGAGAACAAATGGATTTGTCAGTTAAAAATAGGAGAGGAGAGTTATTAAATGGAGAGTTAGAGGTATTGGGAAGAGGGAAGGAATATTTTGAGGAATTGTTAAATGTTGATGAAGATAGGGAAGCTGTGATTTCGTTGTATAGGGCAAGGAGGAATAACATCTTGTAGGAGTGAGGAAGAGTCAGTTGTGAGTGTGGGGGAAGTTCGTGAGGCAGTAGGTAAATGAAAGGGGGTAAGGCAGCCGGGATTGATGGGATAAAGATAGAAATGTTAAAAGCAGGTGGGGATATATTTTTTGGAGTGGTTGGTGCAATTATTTATAAATGTATGGAAGAGGGTAAGGTACCTAGGGATTGGCAGAGAGCATGCATAGTTCCTTTGTATAAAGGCAAAGGGGATAAAGAGAGTGCAAAAATTATAGGGGGATAAGTCTGTTGAGTGTACCTGGTAAAGTGTATGGTAGAGTTATAATTGAAAGAATTAAGAGTAAGACGGAGAATAGGATGCAGATGAACAAGGAGGCTTTAGGAAAGGTAGGGGGTGTGTGGACCAGGTGTTTACAGTGAAACATATAAGTGAACAGTATTTAGATAAGGCTAAAGAGGTCTTTGTGGCTTTATGGATTTGGAAAGGCGTATGACAGGGTGGATAGGGGGGCAATGTGGCAGATGTTGCAAGTGTATGGTGTAGGAGGTAGGTTACTGAAAGCAGTGAAGAGTTTTTACGAGGATAGTGAGGCTCAAGTTAGAGTATGTAGGAAAGAGGGGAATTTTTTCCCAGTAAAAGTAGGCCTTAGACAAGGATGTGTGATGTCACCGTGGTTGTTTAATATATTTATAGATGGGGTTGTAAGAGAAGTAAATGCGAGGGTCTTGGCAAGAGGCGTGGAGTTTAAAAGATAAAGAATCAACACAAAGTGGGAGTTGTCACAGCTGCTCTTTGCTGATGACACTGTGCTCTTGGGAGATTCTGAAGAGAAGTTGCAGAGATTGGTGGATGAATTTGGTAGGGTGTGCAAAAGAAGAAAATTAAAGGTGAATACAGGAAAGAGTAAGGTTATGAGGATAACAAAAAAGATTAGGTGATGAAAGATTGAATATCAGATTGGAGGGAGAGAGTATGGAGGAGGTGAACGTATTCAGATATTTGGGAGTGGACGTGTCAGCGGATGGGTCTATGAAAGATGAGGTGAATCATAGAATTGATGAGGGAAAAAGAGTGAGTGGTGCACTTAGGAGTCTGTGGAGACAAAGAACTTTGTCCTTGGAGGCAAAGAGGGGAATGTATGAGAGTATAGTTTTACCAACGCTCTTATATGGGTGTGAAGCGTGGGTGATGAATGTTGCAGCGAGGAGAAGGCTGGAGCAGTGGAGATGTCATGTCTGAGGGCAATGTGTGGTGTGAATATAATGCAGAGAATTCGTAGTTTGGAAGTTAGGAGGAGGTGCGGGATTACCAAAACTGTTGTCCAGAGGGCTGAGGAAGGGTTGTTGAGGTGGTTCGGACATGTAGAGAGAATGGAGCGAAACAGAATGACTTCAAGAGTGTATCAGTCTGTAGTGGAAGGAAGGCGGGGTAGGGGTCGGCCTAGGAAGGGTTGGAGGGAGGGGGTAAAGGAGGTTTTGTGTGCGAGGGGCTTGGACTTCCAGCAGGCATGCGTGAGCGTGTTTGATAGGAGTGAATGGAGACAAATGGTTTTTAATACTTGACGTGCTGTTGGAGTGTGAGCAAAGTAACATTTATGAAGGGATTCAGGGAAACCGGCAGGCCGGACTTGAGTCCTGGAGATGGGAAGTACAGTGCCTGCACTCTGAAGGAGGGGTGTTAATGTTGCAGTTTAAAAACTGTAGTGTAAAGCACCCTTCTGGCAAGACAGTGATGGAGTGAATGATGGTGAAAGTTTTTCTTTTTCGGGCCACCCTGCCTTGGTGGGAATCGGCCGGTGTGATAATAAAATAAAATAAAAATAAGATTAACCATAGAATTGATGAAGGAAAAAAAATGAGTGTTGCATTAAGGTGTCTGTGGAGACAAAAAAAAAGTTATCCGTGGTGGCAAAGAAAGGAATGTACGAGAGTATACTAACACTCGTGTGTGTGAAGCATGGGTTGTGTATGCTGCAGTGAGGAGGCGGCTGGAGGCAATGGAGATGTCATGTCTAAGGGCAATGTGTGGTGTAAAAATTATGCAGAGAATTCGTAATGAAATTAGGAGGAGGTGTGGAGTTACCAAAAAATATTATTCAGAGGGCTGAAGAGGGGTTATTGAGGTGGTTTAGTCATTTAGAGAGGATGGAGCAAAATAGCATGACTTGGAGGGTTTATAAATCTGTAGTGGAGGGGAGGAGGGATAGGGGTCATTCTAGGAAAGGATGGAGGGAGGAGTTAAGAGAAGTTTTGTGTGCAAGGGGCATGGATATGCAGCAAGCATGTGTGAGCATGTTAGATAGGAGTGAATTATTCAGAGGGCTGAAGAGGGGTTATTGAGGTGGTTTAGTCATTTAGAGAGGATGGAGCAAAATAGCATGACTTGGAGGGTTTATAAATCTGTAGTGGAGGGGAGGAGGGATAGGGGTCATTCTAGGAAAGGATGGAGGGAGGAGTTAAGAGAAGTTTTGTGTGCAAGGGGCATGGATATGCAGCAAGCATGTGTGAGCATGTTAGATAGGAGTGAATGGAGACAAACGGTTTTTAGGACTTGAAAGGCTGTTGGAGTGTGAGTAGGGTAATATTTTGTGAAGGGATTTAGGGAAACCGTTTAGCTGGACTTGAGTCCTCGAGGTGGGATGTACAGTGCCTGCACTTTGAAGGAGGGGTTTGGGATATTGGCTGTTTGGAGTGACATCTAAACTGTCACTTCTGAGCACCTCTGAAAAGACAGTGATTATGTGTGAATGATGGTGAAAGTATTTCCTTTATGGGTCACCCTGCCTCAGTGGGAGTTGGTTGACATGTTGAATTGAAATTGTAACACTTAAATATCGCTGGCACATTTATGCCATTATAGTTGTCAAGTAGTCATTGTTTTGCCAACTTCAACACACTATGAAATTGTAGGTTTTGATAAGATTCCACTCATTTTAGGCTTGTTCTATTCATTAAAGATGCACTCGTTATGTTGGTAAAAAAAAAAAATTATTTTTAAGAATCTTTCCACAACACAGGAATTTTAATTTCTTGGTATTCCGTGGTTAAAGGGTTAATAAAACAAAGGTCACATTAATCTGGATAAATGAAAAACAGGTTTGAATAATACTCTTGAGTAATATGTAAAAAACATTATTTCTGGACTAGTATTTTAATCACATAGGGACTCTCAAGAAGGTGTGGGCGGCATCTCGATGCTGGCAAAGGGCTTTTGATCTAAGGGATTATAGCTACTCTTCCTTTACTTAGACCAAACATTCTAATACTGTTACTGGTATTATTAAAGAAAGGGGGTGGTTCACCTGTGATATATGGCTATCCAGGGTCACTGGAGCTAATGGCTGGCTCAGTCAGCACTGTGAAGACTCTGTGATAAAGCTCTAATATATAGGACAACATTGGGTGCCACAGCTGTGGTGAGGTACCTATATCTTTCACTTCAGTGACAGTAGTGGAATTGTTGTCATACTGGAATAGCAATCTGTGACATTTTAACTGACTGACTGTGAAGTGAAGCAGCCACTGTAACTTTTGCACTTAGTGTAGAGAAAGCTTACACTGTGTTAGCCTTTAAGCTAGTTTCTGATGCACTGTATAACCACATTCTTTTTTTTTTTTATTTTTATTATCACACCGGCCGATTCCCACCAAGGCAGGGTGGCCCGAAAAAGAAAAACTTTCACCATCATTCACTCCATCACTGTCTTGCCAGAAGGGTGCTTTACACTACAGTTTTTAAACTGCAACATTAACACCCCTCCTTCAGAGTGCAGGCACTGTACTTCCCATCTCCAGGACTCAAGTCCGGCCTGCCGGTTTCCCTGAATCCCTTCATAAATGTTACTTTGCTCACACTCCAACAGCACGTCAAGTATTAAAAACCATTTGTCTCCATTCACTCCTATCAAACACGCTCATGCATGCCTGCTGGAAGTCCAAGCCCCTCGCACACAAAACCTCCTTTACCCCCTCCCTCCAACCCTTCCTAGGCCGACCCCTACCCCGCCTTCCTTCCACTACAGACTGATACACTCTTGAAGTCATTCTGTTTCGCTCCATTCTCTCTACATGTCCGAACCACCTCAACAACCCTTCCTCAGCCCTCTGGACAACAGTTTTGGTAATCCCGCACCTCCTCCTAACTTCCAAACTACGAATTCTCTGCATTATATTCACAACCACACATTGCCCTCAGACATGACATCTCCACTGCCTCCAGCCTTCTCCTCGCTGCAACATTCATCACCCACGCTTCACACCCATATAAGAGCGTTGGTAAAACTATACTCTCATACATTCCCCTCTTTGCCTCCAAGGACAAAGTTCTTTGTCTCCACAGACTCCTAAGTGCACCACTCACTCTTTTTTCCCTCATCAATTCTATGATTCACCTCATCTTTCATAGACCCATCCGCTGACACGTCCACTCCCAAATATCTGAATACGTTCACCTCCTCCATACTCTCTCCCTCCAATCTGATATTCAATCTTTCATCACCTAATCTTTTTGTTATCCTCATAACCTTACTCTTTCCTGTATTCACCTTTAATTTCTTCTTTTGCACACCCTACCAAATTCATCCACCAATCTCTGCAACTTCTCTTCAGAATCTCCCAAGAGCACAGTGTCATCAGCAAAGAGCAGCTGTGACAACTCCCACTTTGTGTGTGATTCTTTATCTTTTAACTCCACGCCTCTTGCCAAGACCCTCGCATTTACTTCTCTTACAACCCCATCTATAAATATATTAAACAACCACGGTGACATCACACATCCTTGTCTAAGGCCTACTTTTACTGGGAAAAAAATTCCCCTCTTTCCTACATACTCTAACTTGAGCCTCACTATCCTCGTAAAAACTCTTCACTGCTTTCAGTAACCTACCTCCTACACCATACACTTGCAACATCTGCCACATTGCCCCCTATCCACCCTGTCATACGCCTTTTCCAAATCCATAAATGCCACAAAGACCTCTTTAGCCTTATCTAAATACTGTTCACTTATATGTTTCACTGTAAACACCTGGTCCACACACCCCCTACCTTTCCTAAAGCCTCCTTGTTCATCTGCTATCCTATTCTCCGTCTTACTCTTAATTCTTTCAATTATAACTCTACCATACACTTTACCAGGTACACTCAACAGACTTATCCCCCTATAATTTTTGCACTCTCTTTTATCCCCTTTGCCTTTATACAAAGGAACTATGCATGCTCTCTGCCAATCCCTAGGTACCTTACCCTCTTCCATACATTTATTAAATAATTGCACCAACCACTCCAAAACTATATCCCCACCTGCTTTTAACATTTCTATCTTTATCCCATCATTCTTATTAGCTTATATTGTTCCATTAGGTTTGCAAACTGCCATCCAGATGCTGAAGATATTCCGTTCTATCTCACTTAGTTTATAATAACTTAAAACCCAAGTATTGATTGGTTCTTTAATGCTTACCTGTCCCTGCTTAGACTTGACAATATTGACTTTACTATTAACCTTACACATGATAAAAATTGGGTAATAGAGGGCTGGCAAACAACTGGATTGCGTAAAAGGACATTGCAGCTAATCTGACATTTCATTGTGGCAACGTTTCTTTCTCCATGAACTTTGTCAAGCCATTAAGCTACTGGAGAGCGAAATGTTGCCACAACAAAATTTTGCATGTGTCCCTTTACCTAACATATTGTTGGTAATCCTACCAACATTATTACAACTAGATTGTGATCATTTACAAGGTTTACCCATTCATGATTTAGGATTAAATGTACTGTACGTGATCCCAGAAGATCATGTTGTTCGAAGTGTCTCATTTATTATTTTTTTCAATACAGTGGAACCTTTGCATACAAGTTTAATCCATTCCGTGACCTAGCTCACAACCCGATGTGCTTGTTGGCAGAGTCAGTTTTCCTCATTTAATTTAATTGAAATGTCATTAATCCATTCCAGCAGAATTCCTGCTCTCGGGAGGCAGGACAAAAATACTTCAGTATGACGCTAATATGAACTCTACTGCTTATTTATCTATCACAGTTCATCTAATATGACATAATAAACATTATAATTAACATAGAAGCATGATATATACACTTGAATGAATAAAATAAGCCATAATATGGTGAGTGGTGGCGGCAGCGGCAGCCATTCCCTCTCCCGCTGACTATATCTTCCCATGCTTTTATTATAAGAGAAAATGGAGTACATGTATTTGTGAGGCTAACTGCACTAGTTTCATAAATAAGAAATATTGTATAAAAACATAATAGAGAATGTAAAGAAATAAAGTGGTTTTATAAAGTGTACGTACGCTGGTGAAGGTGGAATGTGGAAGATAGGCTACCTACTACTAGCTCCTACTGCCACTGCACACCTTGCTTGTTTATCTATGATTTCATGCTGTAATTCCATGGACTTCTTCCTCTTTTTCTTCTCAGCACTGTCCTTTGCACTTCCTTTCTTATGACCCATGGTTAGAAAAAAGAAATTTGGCAATACAGTGGACCCCCGCATAGCGAACGCCTTGCATAGCGAACAATCCGCATAGCGAACGCTTTGTTCGCTAAAATTTTGCCCCGCATAGTGGACAAAAACCCGCTCAGCGACCTTCGTCCGAGACGCGTCCAATGTGCGGCCTCAGCCAGCCTCACATGTGCCGCCCGTCCCATTGTTTACCAGCCAGCCTCCGCGGTAACATTCAAGCATACACTCGGAATATTTCGTATTATTACAGTGTTTTCGGTGCTGTTTCTGGAAAATAAGTGACCATGGGCCCCAAGAAAGCTTCTAGTGCCAACCCTGTGGTAAAAAGGGTGAGAATTAGTATGGAAATTAAGAAAGATTTTGAAGGGTTTGGGGCTAACCCTGAGAAGCCTATGCCAGTTGTGGAATCCATTGTGCCTACTTCAAAAATTAAGGAAATGTGTGCACAGTGGGTTGAACTGCAAACCTTTATGGATGAAAATCACCCTGACACAGCTGTTGCAAGCCGTGCTGGTGACTATTTCAATGACAATGTTGTGGCCCATTTTAGACAAATCGTAAAGGAACGGGAGGTACAGAGCTCTATGGACAGATTTGTTGTGCGACAGAGGTCCAGTGACTCTCAAGCTGGTCCTAGTGGCATTAAAAGAAGAAGGGAAGTAACCCCGGAAAAGGACTTGCTACCTCAAGTCCTAATGGAAGGGGATTCCCCTTCTAAACATTAACACTCTCTCTCCCCTCCTCCCATCCCATCAATCATCACCAGATCTTCAATAAAAGTAAGTGTCATGTAATTGTGCATGCCTTTTTCAGTTTGTGTGTACTAAAATTAACATTTTTTTCTGGTAAAAAAAATTTTTTTTCATACTTTTGGGTGTCTTGCACGGATTAATTTTATTTCCATTATTTCTTATGGGGAAAATTAATTCGCATAGCGAACATTTCGCATAACGACCAGCCCTCTTGCACGGATTAAGTTCGCTATGCGGGGGTCCACTGTAATAGTAGGTAGTAGGTTGGTAGACAGCAACCACCCAGGGAGGTACTACCGTCCTGCCAAGTGAGTGTAAAACGAAAGCCTGTAATTGTTTTACATGATGGTAGGATTGCTGGTGTCCTTTTTTCTGTCTCATGAACATGCAAGATTTCAGGTACGTCTTGCTACTTCTACTTACACTTAGGTCACACTACACATACATGTACAAGCACATATATACACACCCCTCTGGGTTTTCTTCTATTTTCTTTCTAGTTCTTATTCTTGTTTATTTCCTCTTATCTCCATGGGGAAGTGGAACAGAATTCTTCCTCCGTAAGCCATGCGTGTTGTAAGAGGCGACTAAAATGCCGGGAGCAAGGGGCTAGTAACCTCTTCTCCTGTATATATTACTAAATGTAAAAGGAGAAACTTTCGTTTTTCCTTTTGGGCCACCCTGCCTCGGTGGGATACGGCCGGTGTGTTGAAAGAAGAAGAAAGAACAGGTACGTCTTGCTACTTCTACTTATACTTAGGTCACACTACACATACATGTACATGTTTATTTATACACACTCACCTGAGTTTTCTTTGATTTTATCTTAATAGTTCTTGGTCTTATTACTTTTCCTTTTATATCCATGGGGAAGTGGAATAAGAATCTTTCCTCCGTAAGCCATGCGTGTTGTAAAAGTCAACTAAAATGCCGGGAACAATGGGCTAGTAACCCCTTTTCCTGTAAAGATTACTAAAAAGAATAAGAAGAAAATTGTCAAAGTGGGAAGTCTGAATGTGCGTGGATGTTGTGCAAATGATAAGAAAGAGATGATTGTGGATGTTAGGAATGAGAAGAAACTGGATGTCCTGGCTTTAAGTGAAACAAAGCTGAAGGGGGTGGGAGAGTTTCAATGGAGAGGAATAAATGGGATTAGGTCAGGGGTTTCAAATAGAGTTAGAGCTAAAGAAGGAGTAGCAATAATGTTGAAGGATAAGCTATGGCAGGAAAAGAGGGACTACAAATGTATAAATTCAAGGATTATGTGGAGTAAAATAAAGATTGGATGTGAAAAGTGGGTTATAGTAAGCGTGTGTGCACCTGGAGAAGAGAGAAGTGTAGAGGAGAGAGACAGATTCTGGGAAATGTTGAGTGAATGCGTGGGGAGTTTTGAATCAAGTGTGAGAGTAATGGTGGTTGGGGATTTCAATGCTAAAGTGGGTAAAAATGTTATGGAGGGAGTAGTAGGTAAATTTGGGGTGCCAGGGGTAAATGTAAATGGGGAACCTTTAATTGAGCTATGTGTAGAGTAATAAGTAATACATATTTTATGAAAAAGAGGATAAATAAATATACAAGGTATGATGTAGCACGTAATGAAAGTAGTTTGTTAGATAATGTATTAGTGGATAAAAGGTTGATGGGTAGGCTCCAGGATGTACATGTTTATAGAGGGGCAACTGATATATCGGATCATTATTTAGTTGTAGCTACAGTTAGAGTAAGAGGTAGATGGGAAAAGAGGAAGGTGGCAACAACAAGTAAGAGGGAGGTGAAAGTGTATAAACTAAGGGAGGAGGAAGTTCGGGCGAGATATAAGCGACTATTGGCAGAAAGGTGGGCTAGTGCAAAGATGAGTAGTGGGGGGGTTGAAGAGGGTTGGAATAGTTTTAAAAATGCAGTATTAGAATGTGGGGCAGAAGTTTGTGGTTATAGGAGGGTGGGGGCAGGAGGAAAGAGGAGTGATTGGTGGAATGATGAAGTAAAGGGTGTGATAAAAGAGAAAAAGGTAGCTTACGAGAGGTTTTTACAAAGCAGAAGTGTTATAAGAAGAACAGAGTATATGGAGAGTAAAAAGAAAGGTGAAGAGTGGTGAGAGAGTGCAAAAGGAGAGCAGATGAAAGAGTGGGAGAGGCACTGTCAAGAAATTTTAATGAAAATAAGAAAAAATTTTGGAGTGAGTTAAACAAGTTAAGAAAGCCTAGGGAAAGTATGGATTTGTCAGTTAAAAACAGAGTAGGGGAGTTAGTAGATAGGGAGAGGGAGGTATTAGGTAGATGGCGAGAATATTTTGAGGAACTTCTAAATGTTGAGGAAGAAAGGGAGGCGGTAATTTCATGCACTGGCCAGGGAGGTATACCATCTTTTAGGAGTGAAGAAGAGCAGAATGTAAGTGTGGTGGAGGTACGTGAGGCATTACGTAGAATGAAAGTGGGTAAAGCAGCTGGAACTGATGGGATCATGACAGAAATGTTAAAAGCAGGGGGGATATAGTGTTGGAGTGGTTGGTACTTTTGTTTAATAAATGTATGAAAGAGGGGAAGGTACCTAGGGATTGGCGGAGAGCATGTATAGTCCCTTTATATGAAGGGAAAGGGGACAAAAGAGATTGTAAAAATTATAGAGGAATAAGTTTACTGAGTATACCAGGAAAAGTATACGGTAGGGTTATAATTGAAAGAATTAGAGGTAAGACAGAATGTAGAATTGCGGATGAGCAAGGAGACTTCAGAGTGGGTAGGGGATGTGTAAATCAAGTGTTTACATTGAAGCATATATGTAAACAGTATTTAGATAAAGGTAGGGAAGTTTTTATTGCATTTATGGATTTAGAAAAGACATATGATAGAGTGGATAGAGGAGCAATGTGGCAGATGTTGCAAGTATATGGAATAGGTGGTAAGTTACTAAATGCTGTAAAGAGCTTTTATGAGGATAGTGAGGCTCAGGTTAGGGTGTGTAGAAGAGAAGGAGAATACTTCACCATGGTTGTTTAATATATTTATAGATGGGGTTGTAAAAGAAGTAAATGCTAGGGTGTTCGGGAGAGGGGTGGGATTAAATTATGGGGAATCAAATTCAAAATGGGAATCGACACAGTTACTTTTTTCTGATGATACTGTGCTTATGGGAGATTCTAAAGAAAAATTGCAAAGGTTAGTGGATGAGTTTGAGAATGTGTGTAAAGGTAGAAAGTTGAAAGTGAACATAGAAAAGAGTAAGGTGATGAGGGTATCAAATGATTTAGATAAAGAAAAATTGGATATCAAATTGGGGAGGAGGAGTATGGAAGAAGTGAATGTTTTCAGATACTTGGGAGTTCACGTGTCGGCGGATGGATTTATGAAGGATGAGGTTAATCACAGAATTGATGAGGGAAAAAAGGTGAGTGGTGCGTTGAGGTATATGTGGAGTCAAAAAACGTTATCTATGGAGGCAAAGAAGGGAATGTATGAAAGTATAGTAGTACCAACACTCTTATATGGATGTGAAGCTTGGGTGGTAAATGCAGCAACGAGGAGACGGTTGGAGGCAGTGGAGATGTCCTGTCTAAGGGCAATGTGTGGTGTAAATATTATGCAGAAAATTCGGAGTCTATGAAAGATGAGGTGAATCATAGAATTGATGAGGGAAAAAGAGTGAGTGGTGCACTTAGGAGTCTGTGGAGACAAAGAACTTTGTCCTTGGAGGCAAAGAGGGGAATGTATGAGAGTATAGTTTTACCAACGCTCTTATATGGGTGTGAAGCGTGGGTGATGAATGTTGCAGCGAGGAGAAGGCTGGAGGCAGTGGAGATGTCATGTCTGAGGGCAATGTGTGGTGTGAATATAATGCAGAGAATTCGTAGTTTGGAAGTTAGGAGGAGGTGCGGGATTACCAAAACTGTTGTCCAGAGGGCTGAGGAAGGGTTGTTGAGGTGGTTCGGACATGTAGAGAGAATGGAGCGAAACAGAATGACTTCAAGAGTGTATCAGTCTGTAGTGGAAGGAAGGCGGGGTAGGGGTCGGCCTAGGAAGGGTTGGAGGGAGGGGGTAAAGGAGGTTTTGTGTGCGAGGGGCTTGGACTTCCAGCAGGCATGCATGAGCGTGTTTGATAGGAGTGAATGGAGACAAATGGTTTTTAATACTTGACGTGCTGTTGGAGTGTGAGCAAGGTAACATTTATGAAGGGATTCAGGGAAACCGGCAGGCCGGACTTGAGTCCTGGAGATGGGAAGTACAGTGTCTACACTCTGAAGGAGGGGTGTTAATGTTGCAGTTTAAAAACTGTAGTGTAAAGCACCCTTCTGGCAAGACAGTGATGGAGCGAATGATGGTGAAAGTTTTTCTTTTTCGGGCCACCCTGCCTTGGTGGGAATCGGCCAGTGTGATAATAAAAAAAAAAAAATAAAATTCGGAGTGTGGAAATTAGGAGAAGGTGTGGAGTTAATAAAAGCATTAGTCAGATGGCAGAAGAGGGGTTGTTGAGGTGGTTTGGTCATTTAGAGAGAATGGATCAAAGTAGAATGACATGGAAAGCATATAAATCTATAGGGGAAGGAAAGAGGGGTAGGGATCGTCCTTGAAAAGGTTGGAAAGAGGGGGTAAAGGAGGTTTTGTGGGCAAGGGGCTTGGACTTCCAGCAAGCGTGCATGAGCGTGTTAGATAGGAGTGAATGGAGACGAATGATACTTGGGACCTGACGATCTGTTGGAGTGTGAGCAGGGTAATATTTAGTGAAGGGATTCAGGGAAACCAGTTATTTTCATATAGTCGGACTTGAGTCCTGGAAATGGGAAGTACAGTGCCTGCACTTTAAAGGAGGGGTTTGGGATATTGGCAGTTTGGAGGGATATGTTGTGTGTCTTTATGTGTATGCTTCTAAACTGTTGTATTCTGAGCACCTCTGCAAAAGCAGTGATAATGTGTGAGTGTAGTGAAAGTTTTGAATGATGATGAAAGTATTTTCTTTTTGGGGATTTTCTTTCTTTTTTGGGTCACCCTGCCTCGGTGGGAGACGACCGACTTGTTGAAAAAAAAAAAATATGAGAAATGCTTCCACAGCGACATATACACATTGCACAACTCAGCTGATGTTGTGGCGTTGGCTGTGCCACCTAGTGACGATGTTCTGAAACTCGCTTATTGTTATGACTATTATTATTATTACAGTGGTACCTTGAGTTTTGTACTTAATAATCTGTTGAGCTAGTACTAAAGTCGAAGCAGTATTTCCCATAAGAAATAATGTAAATCCAATTAATCTGTTCATGCTTTCACGAGGCATGACAAAATAGTACACCTACCATCCGACTTACGGCCTGCTCGACATATGTCCACTCGACTTACGACCGTGCATCTGGCAGCTGGGCTGGGCCGGCTGATGCACACCACTGTACAATATTTGACAATACTCGCGGGGGCAATGTGTCCTACAGGCAGCATCAGTTTGAGTAACCCTGCCCTATCAGCAGCATCATACTGTATTAACTGTACTAACTGGACAGTAAATTTCACCATGGCCCCTAAGATGAAGTCTGAATCTTGCACTGGAGATTGTGGCTCCAGTGCTCTTACTCTCGAACTCTCTATTTGTTTTCACTGTTGCACATAAACCTGTCTGTATCTGTCTGCCTGTATATCTGTCTGTAGATGAATGATTCAGAGAACCGACATGTTGTTGAATTAGACACAAGTGCAACTCTTGGCTATCTTTATTGAGGAAACGTTTTGCCACACAGTGGCTTCATCAGTCCATACAAAGGAGAAACTTGAAGAACAGGAGGAGAATGAGGTAATCAGTCCCTCAGCCTTGAGTTGATGTGGTCAGTCAATCAATCTTGAATAGAATACGGCATATGAGCGGAGAAGCAGCTTATGAACCGTAGACAGGTGAGGGGCAGCAGTCGTAGGTGGTGTCACATTTGTCCATTGTGGAAGTAGGTCATACTCAAGGGTTAGGCAAGTGAAGAATTCCCAAGTATTAAGATCCCAAGAAGTTGCAGTGTCTGACAGGATTGTAGATGAATGATTCAGAGAACCGACATGTTGTTGAATTAGACACAAGTGCAACTCTTGGATATCTTTATTGAGGAAACGTTTTTCCACATAGTGGCTTCATCAGTCCATACAAAGGAGAAACTTGAAGAACAGGAGGAGAATGAGGTAATCAGTCCCTCAGCCTTGAGTCGATGAGGTCAGTCAATCAATCTTGAATAGAATACGGCATATGAGCGGAGAAGCAGCTTATGAACCGTAGACAGGTGAGGGGCAGCAGTCGTAGGTTGTGTCACATTTGTCCAGTGTGGAAGTAGGTCATGCCCAAGGGTTAGGCAAGTGAAGAATTCCCAAGTATTAAGATCCCAAGAAGTTGCAGTGTCTGACAGGATTGTAGATGAATGGTTCAGAGAACCGACATGTTGTTGAAGCCACTGTGTGGCGAAACGTTTCCTCAATAAAGATACCCAAGAGTTGCACATGTGTCTAATTCAACATATCTGTCTGTATCTGTGTGTCTGTTTGTCTGTCTACATGTGTGTCTGTCTTTCTGTCTGCCTGTGTGTCTATGTCATCCAGCCACCCACCCACCCGGCCAACCACAGACCCGGCCACCCAGCCAGCCAGCCAGCCACCCGGCCAACCACAGACCCGGCCACCCAGCCAGCCAGCCGGATACGTATTACACATATTCCAGAGTTGTTTCTCTTTACTTAGGGTATAGGTTATACAACATTCTGGCAGGATGACACTACCAGTGGTATTCTCCCATTCCACTGTGTCGACAATACATAAAGATAATAGTAACATATACTGTATGCGATGTAAAATTTACAATACATATCACTACCATGTATACATTATATACAGTACATAAATAATTAAAATACAACAATAGAAGTAAATTATGGTAAAAAGAATGAAATAATGATTGTACATTACATTACAGTATTATGTAGGTAGTTTATATAGGAAAGTTTTGACATTATGCCCTACCCAATATGTCGGCAATTTTCAGAGGTTCGACTTACGTCCATTTCAACTTACGACCGGTTGGTCGGAACCAAGCTTAGTCGTAAGTCGGTTGGTAGGTGTACGTACTTCAGTATGACGTTATTATCAGCTCTGTGGGTTATTTATCTATCAAAACTCATCTAATATGACATAATAAACAATATAAATAACATGACCTGATATACACTCTAGAATGAATAAAATATGTATGTCAATACATATGTGGTGGAGGGGCAGGATTGTGATCGCAGGCATTCTTGCTCTAGCTATAAAACGTCTTCCCATTCTATCCTCCTTCAGACATGTCAGTATAAGAGAAAACAGAGTTTGTGAGACAAACTGCATTAGATCATAAGAAAACCATTATGTACAAATACACTGGTGTACATACACCATTTACATACCTTGCAGAAGATAGGCAGAGTGGCTTATGCTTAATTGCTACACTTTGTCACTGAACTTAACTGCTTTAAACTCCACATCTTGCTCCTGTACTGGTGTGCAGGAACACATTATATTCACTATGAGTGCATTATTAGTCTTGAAGATGCCATGTTAATTATTATATTTTATTATCACACTGGCCGATTCCCACCAAGGCAGGGTGGCCCGAAAAAGAAAAACTTTCACCATCATTCACTCCATCACTGTCTTGCCAGAAGGGTGCTTTACACTACAGTTTTTAAACTGCAACATTAACACCCCTCCTTCAGAGTGCAGGCACTGTACTTCCCATCTCCAGGACTCAAGTCCGGCCTGCCGGTTTCCCTGAATCCCTTCATAAATGTTACTTTGCTCACACTCCATGTTAATATTAAATAATAAACATGCTACGTAGCATATAACTTATAAATTACCATAAATATGAGATGTTTTTCCAGTCGGCTTGACGGAGTGAACAAAAACCATTCATGTCCGGATTGGTAACAACAACTAGGATGTTTACAAAACTAGGCGAACCTTCTACACTCTCATGTATGTACTCATGTACTCATCTTGTTTACTCATATCTCACTTTACATTAAGACTACAGATATTTTAAGGTAAGTAATGAGTGTACTGTATATGCATTTTATCACTCTAGGGCACTTTAAATGCCTAGTATATAATGTAATGTTCACTCAAGGAGAAACAAAGCCAAACTGACTCACGATGGCTGCGCGGGGAGGCGTGCAGGCACAGACAATTCTGGTACATGGGACGAAACACGAGGCACAGTGCTATACAGTGGACCCCCGGTTAACGATATTTTTTCACTCCAGAAGTATGTTCAGGTGCCAGTACTGACCGAATTTGTTCCCATAAGAAATATTGTGAAGTAGATTAGTCCATTTCAAACCCCCAAACATACACGTACAAACGCACTTACATAAATACACTTACATAATTGGTCGCATTCGGAGGTAATCGTTATGCGGGGGTCCACTGTACTTGGGACAAAATTTAGCCAAAAAAAAAAAAGGGTTCTCCACTCAGTGTACAATACTCAGGGCATACGAAGCTCGGGGTTCTACTGTATATTATTATTATTATTATTAATTTAGGGAACTGGAGCACAGATTCAATTCTCTAGATCAAGAGCCTCGCACCAGCTTCAAGGACCCTCCCTTGAGGGGGAAGCTCGCAGCCTGAATTTTGGCTCGTATCCAAGAGCAAAAATTCGGCTAAGCAACGGCTCGTATCCTGAAAAAAAACTCATGGTGGGACACTTGTAAGCAGAGGTTCCACTGTACTCTTAATTATTGTTAATATTTTACTCTCTATTTATCATATAGAGTAGTTGAAATGTTGCATGAATGGTACTTTTTCCCACAAGCATGATATATGTATTTGCAATTCTTAAAGGATGTGATGTATAATCTCTTTGATTGGCCGTGTCAACCTGGAAGTAAGCTGATTGTTGTAGCCATTGCTAACACCATGGACCTTCCTGAACGCATCATGATGAACCGAGTATCATCCAGACTCGGCCTGACAAGAATGACTTTCCAGCCTTACACCCACAAACAGTTGCAGGTAAGGACTGCTATTTTATTCTTTTTATATTATCTTTGACCCTTTGACTGTTTCGGTCGTATGCATACGTCTTAGGCACCACTGTTTCTGACGTATTTATACGCGTAAATTCTAGCAGCTTCAAATCAAGCGGGAGAAAGCTGGTAGGCCCACATGTGAGAGAATGGGTCTGTGTGGTCAGTGTGCACCACATAAAAAAAAATCCTGCAGCACACAGTGCATAATGAGAGAAAAAAAACTGACCGTTTTTTTTTTTTTTTTTGGATTACAACGGCAACTTTGAGGTGTAGTATTTTCGTATAGTATTTATCATTGTATTCTCGTTTTCGTGGTCTCAAGTGATAAAATGGAAAACACATTACAGAAATAGAGATGATTTTGATTACTTTCACGGTGAAAACGACCTTGAAATTGAGCTTAAAGTAGTGGAAATGTTCGATTTTTACCAATGTTTAGGAGTAAGCAAATCACACCACACGTCCAATACACATCAACTGGGTAGTCTAATATTCTTTCACTAGTGCACTGATATTATTTATACCATTTTTACAATAATGCAGTAGTCTGCATAACAGTAAATTTTGTATTTTTTGTATGAAAAATAAATCAAAATAGAAAGCAATAGTAATATAAGAGGGGCCTAGAGATGTGACTAATGAACAGAGGATATGTTATTTTAGTGCCAAGAATGTCTACATTGTTTATTCTGGACCCTATTTTGAAATTGGCATCTTTTTTAATTTGCGTGAAATTGGCCAGATTGCCAATTTCTGACCACTTTATTGGGTAGTTCAAATCGGTAAATGGGCGGTTTCTTGTACTCAGCAGATAGAAAAAATGGAGTTCTAAAGAAATAGCTATGAGTTTGGTCAACTGGAACAATGGAATTGGCCAAAAACAGGGCTCAAAGTCGGCGAAATCGCTGATGCGTATGTCACCAAGATCGCTAACTTCGTGGGAGCGTAATTCTGTGAGTTTTCGACCAAATTTCATACTTTTGGTGTCATTACCATCGGGAAAAGATCTCTATCATTTCATAAGATTTTTTTTTTTTTTTTTTTTTTTTCAAAAAAATTTGGGACATAGAATGACAGTTTCAGAAAGGGGCCTGCGACAGTCAAAGGGTTAAAGAATTGTACATTTAACGGATTCTAAAATGAATTAAATTAAATTATACATGTTGAGGAGGGAATGGGAATTTTATCCAAATAAGGTCTTTTTTTAAATGAGAGTATTTAACCCTTTGAGGGTTTTCGTCATACTAGTACGTCTTACGCGTAGGGGTTTTTGACGTACTAGTACTCATAAATTCTTGCGGCCTCAAATCTAGTGGGAGAAAGCTGGTAAGCCTTCATATGAAAGAATGGGTCTATGTGGTCAGTGTGCACAGTCTAAAAAAAATCCTGCAGCACACAGTGCATAATGAGAAAAAAATAACTTTGACCATTTTTTTTTAAATAAATCAGCGACTTTGCAGTGTATTTTCGTATGGTATTTATTGTTGTATTCTAGTTTTCTTGGTCTCATTTTATAGAATGGAAGACATATTACAGAAATTGAGATGATTTTGACTGGTTTTACAATGAAAGGTGCCTTGAAATTGAGCTCAAAGTAGCAGAAATGTTCGATTTTTACCAAACTTCAAAAGTAAACAAATCGTGCAATACACGTCAACTGGTGAGTCTAATATTCTTTTACAAGTGCACCAATAATATTTATACCATTTTTTACACTAATGCAGTAGTCTGCATAACAGTAAATCTTATATTTTTTGTGAAAATAAAAATTCAAAGTGGAAAGCAAAAGAATATAAGAGGGGCCTTGAGACATGACTAATGACTAGAGGAAATGTCATTTTAGTGCCAGGAATGTCTATCTTGTTTATTCTGGACCCTATTTGGAAATTGGCATCTTTTGAAATTTGTGTGAAATTGGCAAAATTGCTAAATTCTGACCACTGTACTGGATAGTTGAACTTATAAATGGGTGGTTTCTTGCACCCATTCGATAGAAAAAATGGAGTTCTAGCGAAATATTCATGTTTTTTGTCGACTAGTACAGTGAAATTGGCCGAAAATGGGGCTCAAAGTGGGCAAAATCGCCGATGCGTAAACATCGCCGAGACCGCTAACTTTGCGAGAGCATAATTCCGTAAGTTTTCTATCAAATTTCAAACTTTTGGTGTCTTTATGATCGGGAAAAGATTCTCTATCTTTTCATAAGAGAAAATAATTTTTTTTTTTTTTAAATTTGGCCGACCCTGAGAACGAGTTTCGGAGAGGGCCTGTCGACCCTCAAAGGGTTAAAGTTTATACTTATTAACAATTTTTGTATGTGAACACTTTGCATGTCTTACAAAATATTGTTTTTTTAGTTGACAAACAAAACGTAGTTTTTAGATACCTGAACTAAAGTTGTAAAGATGTATGGAATAACGAATAATGCATTGTAATCAAAGTACTGTACTGTGTATGATAGAGATATCATAGGATATTTTCTGTACCATAACACAGATTCTGTATATGTGGTATCAAGTGGTATATCATGATCATTTATGTATCATTCTCCCTGTACAGTACCTTCCTTTCTCTGAATGATTTCTGAGAATTCAGGCTAATGAGAATGCTACATTATCTAAAGACGGTGAAAAGTTCTGTTCTACAAGTCACAGTACTCTCTCCCATCCTATTCCTCATCCTCATATCTGACATAGACAGAGATGTAAGCCATAGCTCTGTGGCTTCCTTTGCAGTTGAAACCTGAATTGCTATGACAGTGCCTTCCATCAAAGACACTGCAAGACTCCAGGCGGACATCAACCAAACCTTCAAATGGGCCGCTCAGGACAATATGAAGTTCAATGAAGAGAAATTTCAACTACTCAGATATGGAAAACTTAAGGGAAATTAAAACTGTATCAGGGTATACAACAAATTCTAACTATGTAGTAGAGCGAAAAAGTAATGTGATAATGTCAGAGGATCTCACTTTCAAAGACCACAACAATGTATCTACTGCATCTGCTAGGAAAATGATAGGATGGATAATGAGAACCTTCAAAACTTCAAATTACTTGTGCTCTCTAGGCTATACTGCTGTACACTAACTGTTCCCCTTCAAGGCAGACAAAATTGCTGACCTGGAGTGTTCAAAGAACTTTCACAGTACACATAAGTATGATAAAGCACCTAAATTATTGGGAATTGTTGAAGTCCCTCAATTTGTATTCCCTGGAACACAGGCAAGAGAGATACATAATAATATACACTTGGAAAATCCTAGAGGGATTAGTACCAAACTTGCACACCAAAATCACTCTGTGAAAGCAAAAGACTCGGCAGGAGATGCAACATTCCCCCAATGAAAAGCAGGGGCACCACGAGTACACTGAAGGACAACACAGTAAGTGTCAGGGGTCCAAGACTGTTCAGCTGCCTCCCAGCATACATAAGGGGAATTACCAATAGGCCTTTGGCTGTCTTCAAGAAGTCACTGGGCAGGCACCTAAAGTCAGTACCTGACCAGCCAGGCTGTGGTTTGTATGTCAGTTTGCATGCAGCCAGCAGTAACAGCCTGGTTGATCAGACCCTGATCCACCACGAGGCCTGGACCGAGCCATGGGGATGTTGACCCCCGAAACCCTCTCCAGGTATACTCCAGGTATGATAGTGCATGTATCCAACTGAATACATAAGTACAGTGGAACCTCGGTTTTCGTTTTTAATTCATTCCAGATATAGTGTCGAAAACCAAATTTGACGAAAACTAAATCAATATTTCCCATTAGAAATAATGTAAATCCAATTAATCCGTTCCAGACACCTAGAAATATTAACAAAATATACATTTTATAGAGAGTAGCTATAGTTTTACATACAGAAAACAATGAGAAATAAATATAAAGCACTAATTTTAACCCTTTCAGGATTGGCAGGCCCTCTCCCAAACCTGTTCTCAGAGTCAGAAAATATTTGAAAAAAAAAATTATTTTTTCTTTTGAAAAGATAGTTTTTTTTTCTAAACTTTATAGGTTAAAAAAAAATTTTTTGTCATCAATGCTTACCGAGATATGGAAGCGTGAAGTTGACAGAAAATGAACAGCATACAGCAAGATCACCAACTGCCGGTCACCCGGTAATCGTTTATTTTGTTTTTATACTTTTTTCTATTATTTTTTATATTTTTTTTTTCAAGTAACTTTTATGGCCTGTGAGACCAATATGAGCACTATTTTGTAAGTTTTTTTCTCTTTCTATACTACACAATGCTGTATAGCCCTTGTGGCTTAGCGCTTCTTTTTTATTATAATAATAATATACTACACAATAACTGCACAAACACTGTTGTCACTATATTGTTTACAAAACTTGTTTACACAAATGAACAATATAAAATTTTATTTATTACTATTTTTCTATATATTATATACACATACACAGAAGAGAGAAGTGTAGAGGAGAGAGAGAGATTTTGGGAAATGTTGAGTGAATGCGTGGGGAGTTTTGAACCAAGTGTGAGAGTAATGGTGGTTGGGGATTTCAATGCTAAAGTGGACAAAAATGTTGTGGAGGGAGTAGTAGGTAATTTTGGGGTGCCAGGGGTAAATGAAAATGGGGAGCCTTTAATTGAGCTATGTGTAGAAAGAGGTTTAGTAATAAGTAATACATATTTTATGAAGAAGAGGATAAATAAATAAACAAGGTATGGTATAGCGCGTAATGAAAGTTTGTTAGATTATGTATTGGTGGATAAAAGGTTGAGGGTAGGCTACAGGATATACACGTTTATAGAGGGGCAACTGATATATCGGATCATTATTTAGTTGTAGCTACAGTTAGAGCAAGAGGTAGATGGGAAAAGAGGAAAATGGCAACAACAAGAAAGAGGGAAGTAAAAGTATATAAACTAAGGGGGGAGGAATTTTGGTGAGTTTAAAAAGCAACTAGGCAAAAGGGGGGGCGGGTGCAAGATGATAGTGGGGGGTTTTGAAGGGGGTTGGGAATATTTTTTAAAAAAATTCAGAATTAGAATGGGGGGGGCAGAATTTTTTGGGGTTTAAAAGGAGGGTGGTGCAGGAGGAAAGAGGAGTAAAGGTCCCCCGCTTTTCGTATTTTCCCGGAAAACGAAAAATTCCCGCCAATCAGGGGTTTTTTTTTTCCCGTAAAAACAGGATTTCACTTTTCATAGGTTGCTCGCGAGTCGAGTTCTTTCCGGACGCGTACCCCGCGTGAGCCAGGGCGGCAGCCAGTCTGGAATTGTTTACCCCAAGGCGAAGGCCCCCTCACGTGCTCCAGCAAAATATTTCATAATATTCCTTTTATTTTAGTGCTTCAAGTACTAAATAAGCTACCATGGCTCCAAAGAAAGCCCTAGTCCAAGCCGTGGTAAAGAAGGGAAAAATACGATTAAATTTTTGGGAAAACCCCATCTTGAAAAATATGAGGGGAAACAAGTGGGCCAAACGTCCAAGATGTATAAGAAACCCAACCAACCTTAGTTCCATAGGGGCCAAGAAAAATGAAAAAAAGGGATCTGTTGTTGCAAAGGGAGTAACAATGCTGAAAAAAAATAGATAAACCATACTGGAAGAGGTTTGAGAATTATTTTTTGGTGGGGATAAAAGAAACAAATTAGCAGGAGATACTCTTAAAGATTTCGTTTAAATTTTGTGAAAAGCTAGGCTTTTGCATGAAGATTTGGTAAAGAAATTGCCTGCAAATAGTGGTGAAGTGAGTAATTTTAAAGCCAGAAAAGGCGGGTTTAAGATATAAAACCGTACTGCATACACAGTGGGGAAAGGCAGGGTGGGGCTCCCAGTTCGGACCAAAGGCACTGAAAAATATTGCATAAATTCCAGGAGTACATAGGGCTGAAGGACGAAACCTGAACAAGTTTTTCAGTTGTGACAAACAGGCCTCTTTTTGGAAAAAAAATGCCAAAAGGACCTTCATTACCAAAAGGGGAAAAAGGGCAATGCCAGGCCCAAAAAAGCCATGAAAGACAGGGACGCTAATGTTTTGTGCTAATGCAGGGGGGATTTAAAAAGTGAAGCCTTTTACTAGGTACCATTCTGAAAATCCCAAGTGCCAGGAAAAACAATGTTATGAAAGAAAAATTGTGGTTTTTTTGGAAATCTAATAAAGGCATGGGTCCGGGGAAAAATTTTTCGTCGAGTGTTCAATGAAGTTTTTTGGCCGTAGGGTGAAGGAGTATCTCCTGGAAAAAAATTGGATCCAAGTGCCTGCTAAAAGGGACAATGCCCCCTCTCATCCCCCCCAAAACCCTTTGATGACCTAATTTTCGGGGAGTTTGGCTTAAAACACAGTAAAGTTCTTGCCCCCGAATACCGCCCCTCCCCCAACCCATAACCACGGGTTATTGAAATTTTAAAAAAAAACTCTAAAAAAAAGCAATTTTTTTCACAAGTGCTTGACTATACCACAGACACTCACTTGACCCAAGGGGAAATTTTTTGGAGAGAAACATTTTTCACATCCCCACTGAAAAACCCTTATGGGTATGGCGGGAGGGAGTGCTACCGGGACTTTGAACCTGCCTGAGAAAATTGGGAAAATTGTGTGACAAGAGGGTTTTTGAAAAATTTTGGGACTGACCCTAATGAGCCTATGTCGTTGTAAAATAAAATTGGGGCACTCGGGAGTTCCAGGGGGTTGGATGTGATTTGGAGATGGGGAAAAATTTGGGGGGAAACCACAAGAAGAGCTCACCACTGAGACTGCAAGAGCTTCACGGGAAAGCAACACATTGCAGCCCAGAATCTTGCTGCAGGGGGGAGGAAGAGAGATGGAAAAAGGGGCCCTTCTTCAAAATTAAAAGAGATTTTTTACTATGTGGTGAAGATGGAAAGCTTTATGGGGGAAACTCACCCTAACAAGGTTGTTTCAAGCCAGGTTTTCAACAGTACATTTTAGGGAAGTGTTAAAAGATGCCAGAAACAGAGCCCCCTTCCACAGTTATTTTTTTGAGACAGGGCTCCAGCTCTCAAAAGGGGGCCTAGTGGCATTAAAAAAAAGAAGAGAAGCAACCCCCGAAAGCAAAAAGTACCGAGGTTTTGATGGAAGGGGGTTCCCCTTCCAAACTATAAAAAAAATCCACTCTCTCTCCCCCCCCCCATCTCCCATACACTAAGAAGAAATCTCCAAAAAAGGTAATGTTTGCGTTTTAAAGTTTCATTCATCATTTCCCATTGTTTGTTTTTTGTACTACATGCATATTTCATTTAAAAAATTTTTTTTTTTTTTTTTTAATACTTCCGGGTGTCAGGAACGATTAATTGATTTACATTTTTCTTATGGGGGAAAATTGATTCTAAATCGTAAATTCATTTTTAGTAATGGCCCCGGAACGGGTTAATTTCGAAAAACGAGGGAAACCCCTGTAATTGGTGGAATGAAGAAATAAAAAAAAAAGTGAAAAAGGAAAAAGTTAGCTTTTGAGAGGTTTTTACAAAACAGAAGGTTTTTAAAAAAAGTAGAGAAAATGGAGAGTAAAAAAAAAGTGAAGAGGTGGGAGAAGGCAAAAGGAAGCAATGATAGTGGGAAGGCACTGTCAAGAAATTTTAATGAAAATAAAAAAAAAAATTTGGAGGGGTTAAAAAAAAGTTAAAAAAGCCTTTAGAACGAATGGATTTGTCAGTTAAAAAAAGAGTGGGGGGGTTAGTAGAACCCGGGAGATGGAGATTTGGGGAGATGGCAAGAATATTTTGAGGAAACCCTTTTTAACCCTTTTTAGGGGCCAAGGCCCAAATCTGGGTCCGCACCAGGCCAAGAATTTAAAAAAAAAAAAAATTTTTTTTTTTTTTCTTTGAAATCTAGAGAAGCTTTTTGTGAAGGAATAAAAACAAAAAATACGAAATTTGGGGGGAAAAATTTACGAAATTATGCTCTCCCGCGAATTTTTTATGTGTCAGGCATTTTTCGAAAACCCGATTTTGCCACTTTGACTCCCATTTTAAAAGGGCCAAATTACATTATTCCAATCAAACCAAATTCTTTAGCTATTTCACAGTATTACTTCAAATTTTTTATCGATTGAGGGACAAGAAAATCGCCAAGTCAACGTTTCAACTACAAAAAAAAGTGATCGGAAATTGTTAATTTGGGCCAATTTAACACAAAAATTCAAAATATTCCAATTTCAAAATAGGGGCCCCCGAATAAACAAAAAAGTATTCCTGGCACTAAACTAACATTTCCCCCTGTTTTATTGTTATGTTTTGAGGCTTTAACAAAAAACCATTTTGATTTTTTTTTTTCCCTAATGAATTTTTATTCACACCAAAAAAAATAAAGATTTTTCTGTTATGCAATACTGTAAAAAATTGATAAATACACACCAATTTGGAAGAAATAGAAACCCCCCCAGCGACGTGTATTAACGGTGAGGGCGTTTTTTTTCTTTTTGAAATCGGCAAAAATTTAACATTTTTTCCCCTTTTTTTCCCTTTCCTGTTTTTTCTTTTTTTTTTTTTCCCACGGGCCAAAAAATCGCAAATTTTTAACTAAAAAAAATAAAAAAACATCAAAGTCAAACGTCTTTTTAATTTTTTTCTTATTATAAAAGGGCTTTCTTTTTATTGGCCCAAAAAATTTTTTCCCCCTTACCCCAAATTTCACTACATTTATAAACGAAAAACCCTGGGGAGTTTCCGGGTTTTAAAAAGAAAAATCAGGGGGGGAAAAAATTTTTTTTTGGGGGGTTTTTTTTTTTTATCCCCTCCCAAATACCCCCAGGGTGGAAAAAAGGGGTATGTGGGCACATACAACTAAATAAATAAAGCATGAACTAGGGGATCATGAAAAAAATGTTAAAAGCAGGGGGGATATAGTGTTGGAGTGGTTGGTTTTTTTGGTTTTAATAAATGTTGAAGAGGGGAAGGTACCTAGGGATTGGCGGAGAGCATGTAAAAGTTCCTTTTAAATTAAAAAGGGGAAAAGGGGACAAAAGATATTGTAAAAATTATAGAGGAAAAGTTACTGATTTAAAAGAAAATGTACGGAAAGGGTTATAAAAAGAATTTAGAGGTAGAAAGAATTAGGTTAATGAGCAAGGGAGTTTAGATGGTGGGGGAATTTTTAAATAAATTTTAAATTGAAGCATATATGTAAAAAGTATTTAGTAAAAGGTAGGGAAATTTTTTTGCATTATATTTAAAAAAAAAATTAAAAATTTGGGAATTTGCAAAAATGCCCCCCCGCATATTATCCAACCATTTTTTTTAAACCGCTCACAACCAAAAAGCCCCCCAAACCCCCAAAAAACCCGCCCCGTTTTTCTCCGAGACGCTCCAATGTGCGCCTAAAGCCACCCCCTCCAATTTTCCGCCGTGGCATTGTTTCCAGCCAGCCTCCGGGGTAGCACCCCCAAGCATAAAATCGTAACATTTCGTATTATTACGTGTTTTTGGTGTTTTTTATCTGGAAAATAATTGACCATGGGCCCCAAAAAAAATTTCCCTAGTGAAAACCCTACAGAAATTTAAGGGTAAAAATTACTAAGATTTGAAGAAAAAGTCATTGATAAGTATAAAAGTGGAGTGCGTTCTCCGAGCTGCCGGTTGTAAATAAACCCCAAATCAACCATCACACATTGGGGGTACGGTGCTGCGGGCCTGCTGCACTGCAGCTGCTGCTGCTGCACTTCAGCTGCTGCGCTGCGTAGCATCGTCTGCTGAGCGAAACCCCATCGTCTGCTGCTGCGTAGCACTGCCCAGCTGCTGCGCGCTGTACATCGCGCTGCTGCGTAGCAATCGCTGCTGCTGTGAGCACTGTTGTTTTTGGGGTGGCTTATTGAAAAATACCAAAAACAAATAACCCCCCAAAGGGTTTTCCCCCCCAGGAAACCCAAAAAAGTCAGTGTCCTCGAAGACTGTCTAACTTTTTTTTCCATTGGGGGCCTTTTTCGCCCCAGATGCAACCCACACCATCGACTAACACCCCCGGTGAACAGGGAAAAAACCTGGGAAAAGTGCTCATATTTGGGGAATTTAAAACCACAAAGGTTGGTTTTTTAGAGATTTTAAAAATCGTAGTGACATACACATGTGATAAAAGGGCCCGTTTGGAAGAAAAAAGCCAAAAAGGACCTACATACTCAGGGGGAAAAACACTCCCAGGGCACAGTGTCTCATCATCATTGCTGCATCTTTAATAAAGGAATGTCATTTTATTCTTCTTTAGTAGACTATACAGCACAATAATACTGTGCATGTACTACTCTACTATTGTGGGATGTAGCCTTCTCTTTTGGTGTAGGAAAATGTATTTCAAAGTGGTAAAAAAATTTTTTTCAAAACTTTTTTGGGGGTTTTGCACGGGTTTTAATTTGATTTCCATTATTCTTTTTGGGGAAAATTCATTCGCATACCCAATTTTTGCATACCAATGAGCCCTCATGCACGGATTAAAAAACGGTATGCGGGGGGCCACGTATATGGAAAAGGGGAATTACTAAAAAGCTGTAAAAAGTTTTTTTTTGAGGGTAGTGAGGCTCAGGGGTTTGGGTTTTTTAGAAGAGAGGGGGACTACTTCCCCCGTAAAGTAGGTCTTAGACAGGGGTGTGTAATGTCCCCCACGGTTTTTAATAATTTTAAATGGAGTTGTAAAAGAAAATAAATGCTAGGTGTTCAAGAAGTGGTGGGATTAAATTTCGGGGGAATTAAATACAAAAAAAGGGAATTGACCAGTTTTCTTTTTTTTTCTGATGAGCGTGCTTATGGAGATTCTAAAGAAAAATTGCAAAGGTTATTTGGGTGAGTTTGGGTGTGTGTGTGTAAAATAGAAAGTGGTGAACATAGAAAAGAGAAGGGGAGAGGGATCAAATGTTTAATAAAGAAAAATTGGATATCCCAAAATTGGGGGGGAGGAGTATGGGAAAAGTGAATGTTTTCAGATACTTGGGAGTTGACGTGTCGGCGGATAGATTTATGAAGGATGAGGTTAATCACAGAATTGATGAAGGAAAAAAGGTGAGTGGTGTGTTGAGGTATATGTGGAGACAAAAAAACATTATCTGTGGAGACAAAGAAAGGAATGTATGAAAGTATAGTAGTACCAACACTCTTATATGGGTGTGAAGCTTGGTTTGTGAATGCAGCAACGAGGAGGCAGTTGGAAGCAGTGGAGATGTCCTGTCTAAGGGCAATGTGTGGTGTAAATATTATGCAGAAAATTCGGAGTGTGGAAATTAGGAGAAGGTATAGAGTTAATAAAAGTATTAGTGAGAGGGCTGAAGAGGGGTTGTTGAGGTGGTTTGGTCATTTAGAGAGAATGGATCAAAGTAGAATGACATGGAGAGCGTATAAATCTGTAGGGGAAGGAAGGCGGGGTAGGGGTCGTCCTTGAAAAGGTTGGAAGGAAGGGGTAAGGGAGGTTTTGTGGGCGAGGGGCTTGGACTTCCAGCAGGCGTGCATGAGCGTGTTCGATAGGAATGAATGGAGACGAATGGTATTTGGGACCTGACGATCTGTTGGAATGTGATCAGGGTAATATTTAGTGAAGGGATTTAGGGAAACCGGTTATTTTCATATAGCTGGACTTGAGTCCTGGAAATGGGAAGTACAATGCCTGCACTCTAAAGGAGGGGTTTGGGATATTAGCAGTTTGGAGGGATGTGTCTTGTATCTTTATACGTATATGCATCTAGACTGTTGTGTTCTGAGCACCTCTGCAAAAACAATGATTATGTGTGAGTGAGGTGAAAGTGTTGAATGATGATGAAAGTATTTTCTTTTTGGGGATTTTCTTTGTTTTTGGGTTACCCTGCCTCGGTGGGAGATGGCCGACTTGTTAAAAAAAAAAAAAATACAGTCACTGGACGTTTCTAGAAGTTCTGTAACCTCTTACCTGGAGTTTACCTGGCGTTTAAATGGAGAGAGTTCCGGGGGTCAACGCCCCCGCGGCCCGGTCTGTGACCAGGGCTCCTGGTGGATCAGAGCCTGATCAACCAGGCTGTTGCTGCTGGCTGCACACCAACGTACGAGCCACAGCCCGGCTGATCAGGAACTGACTTTAGGTGCTTGTCCAGTGCCAGCTTGAAGACTGCCAGGGGTCTGTTGGTAATCCCCCTTATGTGTGCTGGGAGGCAGTTGAACAGTCTCGGGCCCCTGACACTTATTGTATGGTCTCTTAACGTGCTAGTGACACCCCTGCTTTTCATTGGGGGGATGGTGCATCGTCTGCCAAGTCTTTTGCTTTCGTAGTGAGTGATTTTCGTGTGCAAGTTCGGTACTAGTCCCTCTAGGATTTTCCAGGTGTATATAATCATGTATCTCTCCCTCCTGCGTTCCAGGGAATACAGGTTTAGGAACCTCAAGCGCTCCCAGTAATTGAGGTGTTTTATCTCCGTTATGCGCGCCGTGAAAGTTCTCTGTACATTTTCTAGGTCGGCAATTTCACCTGCCTTGAAAGGTGCTGTTAGTGTGCAGCAATATTCCAGCCTAGATAGAACAAGTGACCTGAAGAGTGTCATCATGGGCTTGGCCTCCCTAGTTTTGAAGGTTCTCATGAGAGAATAGTTTTACCAACGCTGTCCTTTTTCTAGCAGTTTCGTTTGATAAAATGTTATGGTCCTTGGAAGGTGAGTTTCTCCAACATGACCTCCCAGGTCTTGACTTTGGTGTTTCGCTTATTTTGTGGCCAAATTTGTTTTGTACCCCGATAAAGATTTTTTTTTCCTCAGGGTTTCCCATATCTTTTTTTTTTAAAATTTTCTCATCTTTTTGAACTTCATTTTTTTTTCTGCACCCCCACTGAAAGTTTTGGGTTTTGAGTCCGCCGGGGAAGCCTTGCAGTGTCTGCAAGGGGAAACACTGTCATGCAGAATTGGGGTTTGGCACCCTGAAAAGGGAAAGACAGGGTTTGCTGTGGCGGAAAATCCTTGTCTGTGTCGGATATGGGGATGGGGAACCCCAAGAGGGGAAAGCGGACTGTCCCTTGTGGAACAGGCTTTTCCCCCGGGAGCGGGCCTCGGATTTTAAATCTGTTGACCTACTCTCTGTGTTCTGTTAGTGAGGAAATTATAGATAAAATCGCCCCCGACTTTTCCTGTTATTCCTTTAGAAACCATTTTGTGCGTTTTACGCCAGGGTCACACTTGTCGAAGGTTTTTTGCAAAGCCCTGTATTATTACATCGCATTCTTTTTGTCTTCTAGTCTTTGGGAAATTTGGGTCGTAGTGATCCAATGTTGAGCAGCGGGAGCGACCTGTTAAAAAACCCCATTTTTGGGCCCTTTTTTGTGTAATGAGGGGTTTTTTAAAAAGGGTTTGGTAAATTCTTGCTTTTTTGGACCCTTTAAAAGTTTTTTATGATATGGGATTTTTGTGCTTTGGGGTCTGTATTTCCCTTTGTGTTGCTTTACTCCCCCCTTTTGGAGGGGGGCTATGTCTTTTTTGCTTTTAGAAAACTGGGGGACGACCCCCGTTCCATGCCCCTCCCCCATAGGAGGGAAAAAAGGCTCGTGATAGGGGCTTCTTGCCAGTTCTTGATGAACACAGAGTTCCATGAGTCTGGCCCGGGGGCGGGAAGGGGCAGGGGCCATGTCATTTTTTCGCCTGTTCAAAGTTTTTGGGGCGTCGGATACATGGGAAAGGGTTTGTGTTAATCAAATTTTGTGGCTCCTAATAAAAAATTCTTTTTGTTTTTTTCGATTTCCATTTCTGGTTGGGCTTGCTAAAAACTGAGTCATATTGAGACTTGAGTAGCTCATCATTCCTTGCTTTTCATCTGTTGGGGCCCCAAATTTTTTTTTAAGTACCCCCAAAAATTTTGGGAGGGTTTTTCCGTTTTGATTTGGCATGGGAGAAAAAATATTTTGGGGTTTCTTTCGATTTCTTTTTGGGTTTTTTGTTTTTCCCCGCGATTCCTGACTCCAAAAGGATTCTTTTAGCTTAATTTCGATGCTTGCTATTTCTCTGACCATGTCCCCCTTGCTTTTCGATATTTGACCTTTTACCCGCTCGTTATTCTTTTCCGTCGCCGGGAAAAGGGGAAAACCCCCTGTCTCTTTCTTTTTTACATCTATTTCCACCTTTTTCTTAGAGGAAAACCCCTTGTGCATACATCGATGCCACCGAGTTAATCTTTTTCTAGGCATAAGTTGGGTCTGTTTTGGTTTTGGGCATACTTCCCACTTATTTTCATTTTAGGATTTGGGTTTTAAATTTGGCCCCCACTTTATGTTTTTGTTATTGAATTTGGGTTTTGGTGAATCCCTCCCTCATCCTAATCTCATTTTGTAGGGTCGGGGTTTCCGCGCATACTTTGTCTAAACCCTAAATTTATGTTGTATAGAGTATATTTTTTTGATATGGTGATTTTTTCTTATCAGATCTCATTGTTATGAAATGGGGTCAAATTTTGTTTTCCTCCGTCTAGTAGGCTCTATTTTTTTGCGGGTTTTTAAATTTTAATTTTGTGCAGAGTTTTAAAAGCTCGCGTGAGTGGAGTTTTCATCAGAGCTCCCCTCCGGGGTTTTATTACTGCAACAATTTTTATTTGAATTTCCTCCTTTTTTAGGTGCCTTAAGAAAAATCCCCCAGGAGAAAGATGTTGGGTGAAAAAGGACCCTGGAAGATTTTCCAGACATTGGTCAATTTTTAACCCGCTGTTCCTGGGAATTTTGGGGTGTTTTTCATCCGGGGGCTTGTAGACTACCACAATTTACTAGGTTTTTGGGTTTTCCCACCTTTACTGCTAAAATTTTTCCCCTACATCATTTGAGGCCCTTTAAACGTTCTGTGCAAAAAAGGGGGACCCCGCAAAGTTCGGCCAACCCCCCCCCCTTTTTCCTGTTCCCCTCTGTCACATCTGTATAGGTTGTAAAAACCCGGGTCCAAAATTTTTGGGTTTTCCAAGTGATTTCCTTTTTTGTGGGTCCCAGTGAAAGCCACGAACATTGCCTTTTTCCCTGCAAGCAGTCCAAATAATGAAAAGGGATTTTGTTGTTTTTGCTGGCTTTTGGGCCCCCGTTATTTGGGAAAAAATAAAGTTATCGGGCTGGTGGTTTTGTTGGGGACTGGGGGGGATTTTTTTTTTTCCCCCGCATTAGTACTGTATTTATTGGTTTTTGGGTGGAGGCCCTCGACTGTGGTTCCCCCTCCAGGAAAGACCCGGATTTGGTGTCGATTTCTGCCATTTTCTGCCAGTTTTTTTTTTTCCGTTCCTCCCAAAAAACCCCCTCCCCCCCTTGAGGGGGTGTGGCTACCCAGGTTTTCCCCTGGCCTGGATGTTTTGTAAACTTTTTTTTTCCCCTTTAGAGTTATGCCCCGGCAAATTTTTTGTTATAGCCCGTCTTTCCTGTAATGAAAGGGGGTACACAGTTCCCAAAGGGGGGGAAAAAAGCTTTAAAAGGAAGGGGAAATTTGCATTTTCCCGTTGTCCCTATGGGCATGGCATTTTCTAGGGTGGGCTTTTTGCACTCCCAAACTGTTTTTCCCGATTTTCCCAAAGCCAGAAATACCGGGGTGCATTGTAAAAAGTCACAGGCTTGGTTTCCCTTTGCCTTGGGGTTTTTGTGACTGTTTTTCCCTGTTGGGGCATGTTTTTCCCCGTCTTACTTTTTTTCCTCCCTTGCACCAAAAAATGGAGCTCCCACCCTTGTTTTTGGTAATTTTATCCTCACTTTTTGTAGTGGAGTCCTTTTTGTTTGCTATTTTTTCCCGCGGGATTTCTAGTTTGTAATATTGGTTTTTTTTTTATCTTTGACTACCAAATTTTTTCCCTACTATGGCTCCTGTCCCCTTTTTGAGGTTTATTTATATGTATTTCCCTTCCCGCGTATAATTTTCCCCACCCACCTGGAAAAAAATCTCCGCTTCCCCTTAAATGTTCCCAGGAAAAGCATCTCCCCGCTTTACCATTACTGTCTCCAAAGGGCAGCACCTCCCGCTTCACCATTACCCGGGCTCCCCGGGCAGCACCTCCAGGTTTCCCAAAACCCCAAAAATTTCTGTCTCCCCCGGACAGCAAATAAAACCCCCCCCACATTTTCTGACTACCAACATCATCTCAGCCTTTTCAGTTTCCCGACTACATGGCCAATATCAAGGGGGAGTTAAACCCTTCCCCCAACTTTTTTAAAGTTTCCCTTTGTTTGTAAAAGCTTCCCGGTTTTCTATGAAAACAGCTTTGATGTTTACCTCTTTTTTAAAACCCCTTTTGATTTTTTGGGCCACAGATTTATTCATTTGGGCAAAACCCAAAAAATTTTCCCCGTTTTAAAAACTGCTTGTTTGCTTGTTTTTTCGATTTGCACAAGGGGGGTGACACCAATTTTTCCCCAAAAATGACAATTTTTTGCATGTGGAAAACCCGTTTGTTTAAATGACCCCAAGGGCTACAAAAACAGCCCCTTTATAGTTTTTTTGAATGGTTTTATTTACTGCAATTTTTAATTGCAAACCCCTTGAATATTCTATTAATAACCTCCCTTTTAAAAGAAGCCCTAGCTATTTGATTTTCTGTTTTCAAAATGTTTTTTTTGTATTTTGGACAGCTTACGTGCCGTTCCTGATTAATTTAATTTTTGGGTTTTTTAAAAGGGGCGCCTAAAACCCCCTCCTTTTACATTTGTTTTATTGCCCAACGAAACCGTTTAAAACCTCCGGGGTTCGGACCGTAAAGGGTTCGGCCCAAAAGGGGTTCGGACCATCAAGGGTTCGGCCAGTCGATTGACTGATCAGGGGGTTTACTTATTTAAAAACCTTTTCTGGTGGTGATTTGAGCTAACACATAAAGGGATCTACTGGAAAATTATCTACCGAGTAATATGTGATTTGATTGTTTACAAAAGGTATAACTTGGTGTTGAAGAGCCGGTGACTGCGGGCAACTCCTACAATGACGAAGGGTTTCGACCTCCACCCTTGTTTACGAATCGCTGTATCTAGCTTTCTATTTTTTTTTCCGTCTCCACCACAATAAATGCTATATTATCACTATAGTTGACGGGTGCAAATTTTGGGGGAAGGACGCTTTTTCTGTAGTAATATTTGCTTCTGGTTGTGTATATTGCGACCGTGGTAACTACAGGTTATATGAAATTCACAGTATACGTCTGGTATTTCAAGAAAAAGAAACAAAATGAAGTCACTCCACTCCACTAAGTACCTTTAAATAATACTGGTTAGTTATACTACAACACTGTATTCTGCTTTTTCACTTTGGTACACTAGATTATATGCGAGTACCTAGCAGGCCAGGAAGATTTTTAAAAACAGCTGACTGTGGTAAGTTTCTGGCGACTTCTGGCACCTGCCTCTATAGGCTTATCACTTCATTTACAAATTCACCTGTTTTAAATAAACTTTAGCCTTTATCATCAATATACTAGGGACCACTGTAGTATACACTATACACTATGTACAGTGGACCCCCGCTAAACGATTACCTCCCAAAAGTGACCAATTATGTAAGTGTATTTATGTAAATGCGTTTGTACGTGTTTGTTTGGGGGTCTGAAATGGACTAATCTACTTCCATTTTTTCTTATGGGGAAAAAATTCGGTCAGTACTGGCACCTGAAAAATACTTCTGGAGTGAAAAAATATCGTTTAAACCCGGGGTCCCTGTATACTCAATGTTTTCAGGGAGACTTTCTTTCCTCTGACACGAAAAGTTCAAATATTATTTTTTTCCACACGGGACCAGGCCTATGATTCCCTCTGGCCCGTAAACTTGCTAGGTAGTGCACACTAATTCTCCTTTTTTGACTCAGTTTTATAATGTTTTCCGCCCAAGATTGGTTCCAGGCGCTAGAGGGATGTATCGTATAGGATTGATGACACAAATTAAAGTTCTAGCACGTAAGAGCGACCGGAAAAAACGAGAAAACCTCTGGATGGCTTTGCAACATGGTGTCATGCACTTTGGTGTTTTACACTCCTCACACATAAAACAAGTGTGTCTGCGTTGTTGTGGGCATTTTTTTTTTTTTTGTACGTGCACAAACATAAACCCTTTTTGAGCCTTTTTTTGAAAAAAGTAGCAGGGAGTTTTGTTTAAAAAGTGATCACCAGCTTTGACAGAAATTTTTAAGAAAATTGTAAGCAAAAAATTTTTAAATTTTGGGCCCCTTTTGTTTTTGGGAAAAAGGCCAAAAGAGAAAAAATTTTTTTTTTTAAATTTGGCCCCCCTGGGGAAATTTTTTCCAATATTTGCCACCCCCTCAAAGGGGAAAAAGACCCCAAAAAATTTTTAACTTTTTGGTTTGAAAGGGGGGCAACAAAAATTGAAGGACAAACAAAAGTTTTTTTGGGGTCCTAATAAAGTTTTTTAAAGTGTAGGAAAAAAACCAATAAGGGGAATTTCCAAAGGGTTCGGGGTATGGTTTTTGGATGGGGGGGGAAAAGGCCACCTAAATAAATTCTGAAGGGAACGTGGTTTTATTTAAATTTTTATGCACCCCGCAGAAACCAGCCGGGTTGTTTTCAACCCTAATAAACCCAAACAAAGCCGGGAAAAGCCGGGGGTTTACTCCCCCTCCCCATCCTTTTCCTTCCATTTTAAATAGTCAGAAATGAAACCAAAAGTCGTGGCCCCTTTTGGTTTTTCCGAATTTTTAACCTTTCCCAAAAATAATTTGGGGGAAAAACCAAATTTGGGCCCCGAAAAAAAATTTTTCAAAAAAATTTCCCATTATTTAATAAAAGTAAAAATTCCAAAAACCGTTGGGGGACACCCTAAAATATTAACAAAATTTTTAATTTTTAAAAGTAGAGGACTTTTTTAAAAACAAAAAAATTTTTGAGGGAAAATAAATAAAAAGCAACCTTAAAATTTTTAGCCCTTTAATTGGCAATTGGTCCCTTTTTTCCCCAAAACCTCCGGGGTTTTCAAAGTTTAAAGAAAATTTTTGAAAAAAAAATTATTTTTTTCCCTTTTGAAAAGATGGGGGTTTATTTTTTTTAAATTTTAAAGGGGGTTAAAAAAAAAATTTTTGTCAAAGCAAAGAATGGCGGGGAAGTTGAACAAAAATAAAAAGCAACACCAGGGTCCCCAACTGGGGTTAAAACCCGGTAAGTTTATTTTTTTAAAACTTTTTCCCTAAAAATTTTTAAATTTTTTTTTTAAGGGAATTTAGGGGCCGGCCCCAAAAATTTATGCCCGGGCCTTTTTTGAAAGTTTTTTCTTCCAAACAAAAACAACCCGGGTTGTGGGCCCGTGGCCCAACGTTTTTTTTAATAATTTTTACCCCCAAAAACCCCTCCCAGGTTTACTATTATTTTTTAAAAAAACTTGTTTACAAAAGGGAACCCCTTTTTTTTTTTTAATTCTTTTTTCCAAAAATTATTCCAAAAACCCAAAGGAAAAAATTAAAAAAAATTTTTTAAAAATTTGTTAATTAATCCTTTGGGGAAAATTTTTAAAAAAAATTAAATTTTTAATGGGGGGGGGGATTTTTTAATCTAAAACAAAAAATTTTGGGGAAAAAAAGGGGAATTTTTTTTTCGGGGGAAATTGGGGGACCCCCTTAAATTGTTTAGGAAAAAAATTTTTGAAAAAAAAAATTTTTTTTTTTGAAAAGAAAAATTTTTTTTAAACTTTTATAGGGAAAAAAAAATTTTTTTTTTGTTAGATTAGGGAAGGTGTTTTAAAATTGATGGGCTTCAGAAATCCCCCAATGGGGGCCCCCCGGTAAATCGTTTATTTTTTTTTTAATTTTTTCATTAACAAGAATTTAGGTGGAGAAAAAGGAAAATTTTTTCCCAAAACAACCCGGGGGGAAAGGAAAGTTTTATAAACTAAGGGAAAAAAATTTGGGGTAAAAAAGTTTTCAAAAGGGGGGTTTCAAAGAAATGAAAAAAAAAAAAATTTTTTAATTTTTAAAAATTTTTTCAATATTAAAATTTAACAGAAGAGGGAATGTAGGGGGAAGAGGAGGATAAGGGGGAAAATACGGCCCCGGGTTTTTGAACCCGGGTGAAAATTGGTTGGGGTTTTTTCTTAAAAAATGGAAAAAATTTTAAGGGATTGGGGGGTTTATTTTTGGGGTCCCCGGGGGGCTGAAAAGGGGGAGCCAATTGGCTTGTTTAAAGGAAAAAAAGGTGTGGGAAATACATAAAAAATTATTTTTTTTAAAAAGGGGTTAAATAAAAAAACAATTGGGGCGCAAAAAAATTTTTTTAAATTTAAGTTTGGTAAAAAAGGGTTTGGGGGGAAAAAAGGGGAAAGGTTCAGGAAAAAAACAATTGGAACAAGTTAAATTTTTGGTCAAGTTGGCCCAAAAGGTAAGGGGAAAAAGGGGGAAAATCCCAAAAAACCCAAGCCAAGGGGGGAAGGGAAAAAATTTTGAAATAAAGGAAATTTGGGGGTTGAAAAAAGAAACTATTGCAAAATTGGTCAAGTTTAAAGATTGGGGGTTTAAGGGGTTAAATAGAAAAATTTCCAGTATTTAAAATTGGGGGGCTTTGTTTATTTGGGGGTGAAAAAGGGGGCAGTTGCCTCCGTTTTGGAAAAGTTCCCGGCAAAAAATTGAATGAGGTTTTTTTAAAAAGCCAGCAAAGGGCTGGTTTAGAGTTTAAGGGAACCCCACGGCTTCCCAGGGGGAATTTTTGGTGGGTTTCCATTTGGGAAACCCCAAGGCCCCAGCGAAAAATTTAAAAAAATTTTCCCAAAGGGAAGTAAAAATAAGCTAAGGCTGAAACCTGGCCAAGTTTTAAAAAGGGTGAAAAAAGGTTTTTTGGAAAAAATTTTGCCAAAAAAAGGGCCCTTCCAAACCAAGAGGAAAACAATCCAGGGCCAAAAGGGGCCCAAGAAAAATAAAATTAAAGGTCTTTTGTTGAAAGGGGAATTTTAAAAAAATGAACCCATTACTAAGTGTTTAAAATTTTTTAAGGGGGGTAAAGGAAAACAATTAGGGGAGAAAAATTTATGTTGTTTTTTGGGAAAAACTAAAATTGTAAGGGTTTGGGTAAAAAAGGGAAATTTTGGTGAGTGTTTCCAATAAGGGTTGGGTTTGGGGGCCTTTAGGGGTAAATGGGTATCTTAAAAGGGAAATTGGCCCCCAAAAGGGCCCGGGAAAAAATTTTGTGCTAATTCCAAAAATTTTTTGGATGAACCTAAACAATTTGGTTCATTACAAAAAATTTTTTGGGAAATCCGGGACCTTTCATTCCCCCCATAAAAAAGGGAAAATTTTGCAAACTTTTAAAAACTCCAAATTTTTAAAAAAAAGCAAGGGGGTTTCAAAGGGGCCCTTACTAGGCCCACAAAAAACCCCCAATTAAAAAACCCAAAGGAGAAATTTTGGGGAAATTTTTTAAAGGCTTTCCCCCCCCAAACTGTTTTCCCTTAAAGGGTTTTTGGGCCCTTGGGGGAGTACTCCAAAAGGAAAAATTTGAATGCCTGGGGAAAAATTGTGGCCCATTTAAATTGGTGCCCAAGAGGGGTTTTTAAAGAATTTGGGGGAAATGCCCCTTTTAAATAAACCAAGGTTTTGTTTAAAAAATCAATTTTTGGGGCAATTTTTCCGGGGGGTTTTTGGGAAGGGAAAGTTTGGGAATGGGAAAATTTTGGGGAAAACCAAATTTAAAGGTTTCCCCCTTTTAGGGGGCGGGGAAGGGGGGTGCACCAGGAAAAAAGCAAAAATTGGGTCAAAATTTGCGCAAGGGGGGGGGGAGTTTTGGAAGAAAGGTGCCTTTCGTTTAAAAAATTTTTTACTATTTGGGGTTGGTGTAAGGGGGATGGGAAATTTTTGGAAACAAAAAACCCTAACAAAGGGTTGAAAGGGGCCAGGGAAAGGCAAAAAAATTGAACATTTTTAGGGAAGGGAAAGAGAGGGAAAAAAGGGGGTCCTTTTTCCAAATTTTTTTAAAGAGGACTATGTTGGGGGTTTTAAGTGGAAACAGGAAGAAAGCCCCCCCAAAAAAGCAAAATTGTTTTTTTTGGAGGTGTTATAAAAAAGGGGAAAAACTTACCCCTTCCAAACAAAAAACTTTTTCTTCCCCCCCAGTCTCCCATACATAAAAAAAAATCCCCCAAAGGGGAAAAAAAGGGAAAGGGTTGTTAAGGGGCCCCCTTCCCAATCATTTCCCTTTTTATTTTTATGTCCCCCCATCATAAAAAGTTAAAAATTTTTTGTTTTTTTTTCTTCTTTCCCCAAAAGGTTTAAATTGTATTTCATTATTTTTTGGGGGTTTGAAAAGTTTTTTTTTTAAGAAATTGGGTTCCAGGAACGGATTAATTGAAAAACAGGGGAAAATTGAATTGGAAAAAATTTTTTTTTTTAAAAGGTGGAAAAAGGAAAAATTAGCAAGGGGGGGGGGGGGGGGGGGGGGGGGGGGGGGGGGGGTTTTTACAAAGAAAGAAGTGTTATAAGAAAAAAGTAGAGTATATGGAGAGTAAAAGAAAGATAAAAGGGGTGGTGAGAGAGTGCAAAAGGAGAGAAATGATAGGGGGGGAGGCACTGTCAAAAAATTTTTAAATAAAAATTAAAAAAAAATTTTGGGGAGGGGAGTTAAACAAGTAAGAAAGCCTTGAGAACAAAGGGGTTTGTCAGTTAAAAAAACAGAGTAGGGGAGTTTAGTAAAAAAGGGGAGTTGGGGGATTTGGGGTAAAATGGAAAAATGGGGGGGGGGGGGGGGGGGAATTTTTAACCCTTTGGGGGCCCAACCCCCAAATCGGGAGTCACGCACCAGTGTCCAAAAATTTTAAAAAAAAAAAAAAAAAAATTTTATTTTTTTTTAAATGAAATCTTTAGAGAAGTTTTTTGGGAAGGTAATAAAAAAAAAAAGTACAAAATTTTGGGGGAAAATTGACGAAAATTAGGGCTTGGGCAAATTTTTTGATGTGTCAGCGACATTTACAAATTTCCCGCGTTTTTTTGCCGACTTTGACTCCCTTTTTGGGCCCAAATTACATTATTCCAATAAACCCAAAAATTCTTAGCTTTTTCACTGGGTTTATTATTTTCTATTCTATCGATTGACCCACAAGAAATCGCCAAGTCAACTGTTTAAACTACAAAAAAAATGATCGGAAATTTTTAAATTTGGGCCCAAAATTTAAAAAACAAAGTTCAAAATTTCCCCAATTTTAAAAAAAGGGTCCAGAAAAAATACAAGGGTAGGTTTTTTCCTGGCCAAAAACTAACATTTCCTTGTTTTAGTTATGTTTTGGGGCCTTTTACAAATAAAATTCCATTTTGATTTTTTTTTTTCACATAATGAATTTTTTTTCCCAACCAAAAAATAGAAATTTTAAATTTGTTATGAAATTTACGGGTAAAAATTTTTATAAATATATCACCATATTTGGAATGTATTTTTGACCCCCCCGGGTTTGAGTGTATTAGAGGGTTGAGGTCGTTTGTTTACTTTTGAATATCCCCAAAAATTTAAAAATTTTCCCCGCTTTGGGGAGCTCTTTTTCCCAAAGCCATTTCCAGTGCAAAAAACCAAAACAAAGCATCTCTTTTTGTAAAAATTGTTTTCCCCATTTATAAAATGAGCCCCAAGAAACGCAAATAAAACTATAAAAAACAAAACAAAAAACACTGCAAAGTTGCTGTTTTTTAATCGAAAAATCATGATTAAAGTTTTTTTTTCTCATTATAAACATTGTGTTGAGGATCTTTTTTATGTGGTGCAAACATCCACATGGGTTTGTATTCTCTCATATCTGGGCCCAAATGTACCACTCCATTTTATCGGGAGGGGAGCTGAGCTAAATGGCGTAGATCTGCTTTTTGGGGACCCTGAACTTTTAAAGCCTTGGGATCACGGACGGCCCCCGGGAAAGGGGTTTAAATGTCGCAAAAAAAGGGGAATTGAAAATTTTTCATGCACTGGCCGGGGAGGTAAAACCATCTTCTAGGAGGAAGAAGAACAGGATGGGTTTGTGGGCGGGGTGCATGAGGCATTACTAGAATAAAAGGGGGGTTTAAAGCAGCTGGAACTGCCCGGGATCAGGGACAAAAATTTTAAAAGGGGGGGGAGGATATATGTTGGAGGGGTTTGGGTTTTATTTTTTTTTAATAAATGTATGAAAGGGGGGAAAGGAAACCTAGGGTTTTGGGGGGGGCAGGGTATGGGTTCCTTTATATAAAGGGAAAGGGGACAAAAGATTTTTGTAAAAATTATAGAGGAATAAGTTTATAATTTTTCCGGGAAAAAGGGGTACGGTAGGGTTAAAATTGAAAGAATTGGGAAAGCAGAATGAAAGGGTTTTTCAGATGAGCAAGGAGGTTTCGGGAGGGGGTGGGGGAAAGGTAGATCAAAGTGTTTACATTGAAGAAATATATGTGAAAAGTTTTTTAGATAAAGGTAGGGAAGTTTTAAATTGCATTTATGGTTTTAGAAAAAGGCATATGATAGAGGGGGATAGAGGAGCAATTTTTGGCAGAGGGTTCAAGAAAAATTGGGGGACCCCCCCCTATCCTTTGGGGCATCACTTTCCACTTTTTCTGCTTTCCCGACACTTTCCCCAAAACCCCTTTTTTTGCCTCGATAACCCGCTAAAAAACCCGCTAAAACCGTGTTCGCCCGAGACGGGGCCCAATGTGCGCCTTACCGGGCCTCACAGTTCCGCCGGTGGCATTGTTTCCAGCCCCACCCCTCCGGGGTAGCATCCAACCCAATAAAAATCGAAAACTTTTCCCGAATTATTACAGTGTTTTTTGGTGTTTTTTATCTGGAAAATAAGGGGACCATGGGCCCCCAAAGAAAGCTTCGGGGTGCCAACCCTACAGCTTTAAGGGTGAAAATTTTACTATAGATTTGGGAAAGAAAAAGATTTTTGATAAGTATAAAAAAGGGGGAGTGGGGGGGTCTGGGAGTGGCCGGGTTTGTAAAATTGAACCCCCAATCAACCATCCTACTTTTGGGGGGTACAGTGGCTCCCTGCTGCTGCACTGTCAGCTGCTGCTGCTGAAATGTCATTCCCGGGCTGTTTCTGTAGCATCGTCGGTTTGCATTTTTCCCATGTTGCTGTTTGCTGTAGCACTTTTTCAGCTGCGGGTTGCTCCTGTACATCGTCTGTTTCTCCCTTTGTAGCATGTCTCCCTTGCTGCTGTAGCCTGTTTTTGGGGTGTGGTTTATTGAAAATATACCAAGAAAATTTTTAACCCAGAGGTTTTTTCCAAACCCAGGAAAACCCCAAAAAATTCAGTGTCACGAAGACTGTTAACCCTTTTTTTCCCCCATTGGGGTCCTTAATTTGTTCCCGGGAGGGAAAACCCCCACACCAGTGGACAACCCCCAAAGGGGTAAACAGGGAAAAATGCCTGGAAATAGGGGTCATGGGGGGGGAAAAAAGGGCCAAGAAAAAGGGTTTGGTTTTTGAGGGGATTTAAGAATCGTATTTTGAATACACAGTTGAAAAGGGCCCTGTTTGGAAAAAAAATCCCAAAACAGGACCTACAGTACTCAGGGGGAAAAGGCACCCCGGGAAACACAGTGTCTCATCAGTCCTTTTGCTGCATCTTCAAAAAAGGGGAAAGTGTTTTTTATTCTTCTTTTATAAAACTAGTACATGCACAATTATATCTGTGCATGTATTTAACTTACTATTGTGCATTAGCCTTCTCTTTGTTGTTTGGGAAAAAATGTTTAATTTCAGGTGGTAAAAAATTTTTTTTCTTCTTTTGGGTGTTTTGGGACGGATTAATTTGATTTCCATTTTTTCTTTAGGGGAAAAAATTCATTGGCAAAACCGATATTTCGCATACCAATGAGCCCCTAAATGCACGGATTAAAATCGGTTTTGCGGGGGCCCACTGTATATGGAATAGGGGGTTTAATTTAAATAAAGGGCGGGTGGGGGTTTTTTATGGGTTTGTAAAGGCTCAGGTTAGGGTTTGAAAGAAGGGGAGGGAGACTACTTCCCATTTAAAGTAGGTCTTAAAAAAGGGGAAGTGAAAAGTCACCACGGTTTGTTTAATATTTTTATAGATGGATTTTGTAAAAAAAACCCAAATGCTAGGGTGTTCAAGAAGTGGGGGTTTAAAAATTTAGGGGGAATTAAATAAAAAAATTTGGGAAATTTGACACATTTGTTTTTTGCTGATGATGCTGTGCTTATGGGGATTCAAAAAGAAAAATTCCCAAAGGTTAGTGGATGAGTTTGGGTGTGGGGTGTGTAAAGGTAAAAAAGTTAAAGGGGGAACATAAAAAAGGGAGTAAGGTGTTTAGGGTATCAAATGATTTAAAATTAAAGAAAAATTGGATACCCCCGGGAATTGGGGAGGGGGGAGTTGGAAGAAGTAAAATGTTTTTTCATTACTTGGGGATTTTGACTGTCGGCGGATAGTTTTATGAAGGGGATGGGTTAATCACAGAATTGATGAAGGAAAAAAGGGGGAGTGGGGGTGTTGAGGTATATTTTGGAGAAAAAAAACATTTTCTGTGGAGACAAAAAAAGGAAGGGTATGAAAGTTTAGTAGTACCAAACCCCTTAAAAATGGGTGTGAAGCTTGGTTTTGAATGCAGAAACGAGGAGGCATTTGGAAAAGCAGGGGAGATGTCCTTTTAAAGGGAATGTGGGTTTGAAAAATTTTAGGGGCAGAAAATTCGGGTGGGGAAAATTTGGGGAAAGAAGGTTTTTAAGATTTAAATAAAAGTATTTGGAGAGGGTGAAGGGGGGTTGTTGAGGGGGTTTTGGTTTCATTTGAGAGAATGGATCAAAGTAGAATGACATGGGAGCGTTAAATTTTAAAGGGGAAGGAAGGGGGGGGGTTGGGGGGGTCGTCCTTAAAAGGGGGTTTGGGAAGGGAAGGGGTAAGGGGGGTTTTGTGGGCGAGGGGTTTGGGATTTCCCAGCGGGGCGTGCATGACTGTTTCGAAGGAATAAATGGAGAGGGAATGGTTTTTTGGGGCCCTGACATCTGTTGGAATGTGATCGGGGTTTAATATTTAGTGAAGGGATTTGGGGAAAAGGGTTTTTTTCATATAGCTGGACTTGAGTCCTAAAAAATTGGGAAGTACAATGCCTCACTCTAAAGGGGGGGGTTTGGGGAAAATTAGCGTTTGGGAGGGATGGGGTTCTTGGGTTTTTATACGTATATGCATCTAGACTGTTGTGTTCTGAGCCCCCTCTGCAAAAAAAATTGATTATGTGTGAGTGGGGGTTTAAAAGTGTTTGAATGATGAAAGTATTTTTTTTGGGGATTTTTTTTTTGGGTTCCCCCTGCTCGGGGGGAGAGGGCCCGACTTTTTAAAAAAAAAAAAAAAATACGGGTCACGGGAACGTTTCTAGAAGTTCTGTAACCTCTTACCTGGAGTTTACCTGGGTTTAATGGAGAGATTTTCCGGGGGTCAACGCCCCCCCCCGGGGGCCCGGGTCTGTGCCCAGGGCCCCTGGGTATCAGACCCTGATAAACCAAAGGCGGTTGCTGCGGGCCCTGCCCCACCAACGAAACGAGCCACACCCCGGGCCCTGTTCGGAAACTGACTTTAGGTGCTTGTCCAGTGCCAGCTTGAAGTTCCCCGGGGGTTTTTTGGTAACCCCCCTTTATGTGTGCTGGGAGGCAGTTTAAACAGTCTGGGGCCCCCTGCCCCTTTAATTTTTATGGTCTTTTAAACGTGCTAGTGACCCCCCTCCCTTTTTCAGGGGGGGGAAGGGGTTTGGAAATCGTCTCCCAAAGCCCTTTTGCTTTCTTTAGTGAGTGATTTTGGGGTTGAAAGTTGGGGTACTAGTCCCCCCAATTTTTTCCCCCAGTGTATATAATCATGTATCTCCCCCCTCCTGCGTTCCGGGGGAATACGGGTTTAGGAACCTCAAGGCGTCCCAGAAATTTGAGGTGTTTTATCTCCGTTTGGGGCCCCCGTGGAAATTTTTTCTGTACATTTTCTGGGCCCGGCAATTTAAACCTGCCTTGAAAGTGCTGTTAGTGTGCAGAATATTCCAGCCTAGTTTGAAAAAGTGCCCTTTAAGAGTGTCATCATGGGCTTGGCCCCCTTTATTTTTTAAAGGTTCCCCATTATCCACCCTTTCATTTTTCTGCAGAGGGGTTTGGGATCCCGGGTTTTTAAGGTCCTTAAAGGGTTTGAGATCCCCCAAATGATCACCCCCAGGTTTTTTGACGTTGGTTTTTTTCCCCCTATTTTGGGGCCAAAATTTTGTTTTTGTACTCTATAAAGTTTAAAAAATTTCCTAAATGTTTCCCTTTATCTGATTAATTTGAAATTTCTCATCGTTGAACTTCTATTGTTTTCTGCACCCCACGGGAAAGATTTGGTTGATGCCCGCCTGGACCCTTCCCAGTGTCTGAAATTGGAAGACCTGTCATGCGTTTTCGGGTGTCATCGGGAAAGGGGGAAGGGACCCCTTTTTCGGGGGGCCTGCCCATCCTTGTTTTGTGTGATTTGGGGAAAGGGAACAAGAGGGGGAGCGTTACTGGGGCCTTGGGGAACGAGCTTTTCACCGTAGTTTGCCTGGGAAACTTTTCTCTGTTGACGACTACTCTCGTGTTTTTTTAGTGAAGGAAATTATAGATAAATCAAACCCGATTTTTCCCTGTTATTTCCTTTTAGCCCCCTTTTTGTGCGGCAATTACGCCAGGGCCCCCACTTGTCAAAAGGGGTTTTTGAAAAAGTCTGTTATATTACATTTGCATTTTTTTTGGGTTTCTAGGGGCTTTTAGGACCTTGTCGTAGTGATCCAATAGTTAGAAAAGACGGAGCGACCTTTTTCAAAACCCTTGTTGCCCTGGGTTTTGTAACTGGGGGTTTTCTAGATGGGTGGTGATCTTGCTTTTAAAGGACCCCTTTTCAAAGTTTTTTATGTTATGGGATGTTAGTGCTTTTGGGTCTGTAGTTCTTTGTGTTGTTTTAAACCTGCCCCCTTTGGGGAGTGGGGCTATGTCGTTTGCTTTTTATTTAACTGGGGGGAGCCCCCCGTGTCCATGCTCCCTCTCCTTTGGATGGAAAAGGCTCGTGATAGGGGCTTTTTGCAGTTCTTGATAAACCCAAAAAGTTCCATGAGCCCGGGGCCCTGGGGCAGAGTGCGGGGGCATGTCATTTTTTGGGCATGTTGGGAAGTCTTTTGGGGTTCAGGAAAAACTTTCGGATGGGGTTGTGTTAATAAAATTTTGTGGCTCTCTCAAAAAAAATTCATTTTGTTTTTCGCTCTCAGTCGGGTTTTGCGGCTTTTTTAAAAACCTGAGTAAATTTGAGACTTAAAGTAGCTCACTCATTTCCTTGCTGTCATTGTGTGGACCCTTCTTGTTTAAGTAGGGGGCCCCAATATTGGCGTTGTTCTCGTTTTTGATTTGGCATAGGAGAAAAAATATTTTGGGGGTTTCTTTCGATTTCATTTAGGGCTTTTGTTCCCCCAGCATTCCTGACCCCAAAAAGGGGAATTCTTTTAGTTTAAAGGGGTTCCCGATGCTTGCAAATTTCCGGGACCAGTGTCTCCCTACGAATTTAAAGAATATTGACCTTTTTTAGCCGCTCTGTTATTTTTTTTCCCGTGCCTGAAAAGGGGAAAGCGCCTGTCTTTTTCCCTTTTTTAAACATCTACTTCCTTTTTCTTAGAGGAATAAGCCTTGTGCATACTTTCGAGTCCCACCGAGTTAATCTTTTCCCTTGGCATTAAGTTGGGGGTCTGTTTTTGTTTAAACATATTTTTCCCGGGCCTTATGCAGTTTGGACTTGGTTTTACTTGGTCCCCATTTATGTTTTTGTTATTGAAGTTAAATTTTGGGGTTGAATGCTCCCCCCAGGGAAAAAACTAAATTTTGTCGGTCGGGGGGTTCCGCGCTTTTACATGTTGAACCTAAATTATGTTGTGATTTTTGTTTTATTGTTTTTGATAGGTGACATTTCTTATCAGATCATCATTTTTAGTGAAGATGAGGTCTAGTTTATTTCCAGTTTTGAAAGGCTCTATTTTTTTGCGGGTTTAAAATTTTAATTTTGGCAGAAAATTTAAAAGCTCGCGTGAGTGGGGATTTTCATCAGAGCTGCCTCCTGGTGTTATTACGCAACAATATTTTTTGCTTTTATTCCTCCATTTTAGGTCCCTTTAAAGGGGAACCCCCCCAAGGGAAAGGGATTTTGGGGTTTGCAGGAGGGGGAAAAGATTTTCCAGACTTTGGGCCCAATTTTTTACAGCTTTTCCCCGGGAATTGCGGGGGATTTTTGCTTTCCGGGGGGGGCTTGTAGCTCCCAAAATTTTGAGTGGGTTTTTTGGGTTCTGACCCTTTACGGGCCAAAAATTTTCCACTACATCATTTGAGGCATTTAGCTTTTCTGTGCAAACAAGTCCCTCTGAAATTGTACGGGAAAAACCCCCCCCCCCTTTTGCCTTTTCCTCTGTCACATCGGGATAGGTTGTAACCGGGGGGATCCATTTTTTGTTGTCCAAGTAAACCTTTTATTTTGGGTCTCGGGTGAAAGCCCGAACATTCCCTTTTGGCCTCTGCAAGCAGTCCAATAATAAAGGTTTTTTGTTGTTTGTTGCTGGTTTTAACCCTGTATTTTTTTCCCAAAGAAGAATGTTATCGGACTGGTGGTTTTTGGGTTGGTACGGGGGGGGTTTTTTTTTTTTCCAGATTAGTTCTGAAACCCTTTTGGGTTTTTGGAGTGGAGGCCATCAAACGTGGTTCCACTCCGGGAAGGGACTGGATTTGGGGTTGAAAACGTTTTTCTGCCTTTCCTCCCTTTTTTTTTTTCCTTCCGGGCACAAAAAAAACCTCTCCCTCTTGAGGGGCTGTGGCTCCCCATTTTTTTCCCATGGCCAAATGTTTTGTATTTTTTTTGTCCCCTTTAGATGTTATCCCGGCCCAATTTTAATTTAAATGGGCACAGTTTTTCCTTTTACGGGAAAGAGGACCAGTTCAGGGTAAAAAAGGGTTTTACAAAAGGGGAGTTTGCTTTTTCCCTGTTTTTCATTATGGGCAGGGCCCCTTTTTCTAGGGTGGTCATATTTTGCACGTCCCATCTGTTTTTTCCCAGTTTTCCCCATGCCTGGGCAGATTCGGTGAAATAGTATGTGCACGGGGCCTTGGGTTTTCCCGATTTGCCTTGGGTTTCTGTTACGTTTTCCCGTTGGTGCTTTTTTCCCTGTTTTATTTTCTATCCTCCCTAGCCCCAACAAGGGGGCTCCCACCAGTTTTTTTTTGGGTTTAATTTTTTTTCCTCACCTATTGTTTATTTGGGTCCTCTTTTTTGCTATTTCCTGCGGCCTTATTTCTGTTTTTTAATATTGGTTTTATTTTAAATCTTTGACTACACTTTTTTCCCTACAGGGGCTCCTTCCCCTATGAGGCCCATTTATATGTTTTCCCTTCCTGCGTATTTTCCCGATCCCCGGGAAAAAATTCTCCAGTTTTAAACCTTTTACGGGTTTTCCCAGGACAGCATTCCGTTTAAAACCATTACTGTCCCCAGGACAGCACCTCCAGCTTCACCCATTACGTCTCCCGGGCCCGAACCCCCAGCTTAAACCATTACTGCCCTCCCAGGACAGCACTATCACCCCCCAAATTTTTTCTGACTACCGGACTTTCATCTCCGGGCCTTAAGTTTCTGACTCTTTGGCCAGTTTTCAGGGCATTCCATTAGCCCAGACTTTTTTTTTTCCCATCTGTTGTGAAAGCTTCCGGGTTTTCTATGAAAGCAGTTTAAATGTTGACCTCTTTTAATACCCTTGTGATTTTAGCCCACAGTTTTTACCCTCTTTTTTTTGGGCATCCCCAAAAACATTTCCCCTTTTTTTAATTTACGGGCTTGTACAGTTCTTCGATTCTGCACAAGGGGGGGTTGAAAACCCAAATTTTAAACAAAAAATGAAAAATTTATGCTTTTGTGGGAAGCCCGTTTTTTTATGCCCACAAAACACACAAAAAGCTTCATGTGTTTTTGAAGGGTTTGTTTAAACTGCAATCTACTAGAAACCCTCTTGAATATTCTTTAATAACCTCCTTAAAAAAACTCTAGCAAATTTGTATTTCTGTTTCAAACTTTTTTTTGTAATTGGACAGCTTACTGTGCACGGGTTTCCCGATATATATTTAAAGTTTGGTTTATAAAGGGGGGGCCTACAACCCCCTCCCTTTACCCGTTGTTTTTTTGTCCCAACGGGAAAAACCGTTTTGAAAAACCAAATCCAGGGGTTTGGGCCCGTCAAGGGTTTTGGACCAGTCAGGGTTTTTGGACCATCAAGGGTTCGGACCAGTCGAAACTGATCTGATCAAATGGGTCACTTATTTTAAAAACCCTACGGTCGGGGATTTGAGCTAACACATGAAGGATCTACTGGGAAAATTTATCTAAACCCCCGAATATGTGATTTGGGTTTTATACAAAAGTTTAACTTGCGTTTGAAGAGCCGGGGGATGCTGGCAACTCCCACCCAAAGACGAACGGGCACCCCACCCTTGTTTACGAAACGCTGTTTCTAGCTTTTTTATTTTTTTTCCGTTTTTCCACCAAGTTTAAATTTTTTATTTTTATCACTATAGTTTTTACTGGTTTCAAAATTTTGGGGGAAAGGGCGCTTTTTCTGTAGTAATATTTGTTTTTGGTTTTTTGTATATTGCACCGCCGGGGAACTACAGGTTATAGAAAAATTTACAGTATCGTCTGGTATTTCAAGGGAAAAAGGAAAATAATGAAAAATTTAAAATCCACTCCACTAAGTACCCCTTATAATACTGGTTTTGTTTTCTACTTTCCAAAACTGTATTTTGCTATTCACTTTGGGATCACTAATTAAAATGGGGAGTACACTAGCAGGCCCGGGGATTATTAAAAAAAAAAGTGACCTGGGTAAAATTTTTGGGACTTCTGGCCCCCTGGGCCCCTATAGGCTTACATTTTCATTTTTCAAATTTACCCGTTTTTTAAATAACACTTTTGGGCCCTTTTTCATCAATATACTAGGGACCACTGTAGTATTTCACTATCACTATGTACAGGGAACCCCCCCATAACGAAAATTACCTTTCCAAAATTTTGACCAATTATGTAAGTGTATTTAAAGTAAGTGCGTTTGGGACGTGTTTTTTTTGGGGGGCTGAAATGGACTAATTTTTAATTCACAATATTTTTTATGGGAAAAATTCGGGCAGTTTCTTGGGCCCCGAACATAAATTCTGGAGTGAAAAAAAAATCGTTTTAACCGGGGGGCCCCTGTATAAAACCCTTTTTTTTCAGGGAGACTTTCCCTTTTCCCTGGACAAAGAAAAGTTCAAATATTATTATTTTTCCCCCGGGACACAGGCCCTTTTATTTTCCCCCCTGGGGAGTTTAAAAATGCTAAAGGTTTTGTCCACACTAATTCTTTTTTTGGGCTCGGAAAATAATTTTGTTTTTTTCCCCCCAAGATTGGTTCCGGCGGTTGAGGGATTTCGTTTAGGTTTTATGACAAAATTTAAAGTTCTAGCAGGGAAGAGCGACCGTGGAAAAACACGGGGGGGAAAACCCCGGGGGTGGCTTTGCAAAATGGTGTCAGGCCCCTTTTGGGGTTTTACACTCCCCACACATAAAAAAGTGTGTTTTGCTTGTTGTTTTTCATTTTTTTTTTTTTTTTTTACGGCACAAACATAAACACCCCCTTCTGAGCCTTTTTCTTTAAAACCAAATAGCAGGCGTTTTTTTTAAGGAAATGATCACCTGCTTCAACGAAGGGGGAGTTGTTTATAATTTCCTTTGGGGGGGTTTTCTATTGCAGGTGGTTTGGGTTTTTTGAACTTGATTTATTTTTTGTCCGGGTGAACCCCGAAACAAAATTCGGCCCTATTGGGGGTTTGTTTCTTGGGGCCCCATTTATACATATTATAAGCATTGACATGGGGAAAAGTCCAGAATATGGAAGAGTTTTTTTGTACCACCTTATAACTCTTGGGGAACACAATTTAGCAAACCCCCAAACTGCATGTCATTAATTCACTTAATGCAATCCCAACCACCCTGGGTTTGGGAGACAGCAACCCCCCAGGGGGGTACTACTGTCCTTTCCCAAATGAGTGTTTTAAACAAAAAATCTGGGAACTGTTTTACATGATGGAGGGTTTTCTGGTGTCCTTTTTTTGTCCCAAAAAACACACGGTACCCTTTGAGTTTCGAAAAGCTTTTTAGCTGAACAATTTTCTAATGTACTTTTTTAAGTGCTTTTTTTAAGTGTAAATTTTTGGGGGGGTTTGAAACGGGGCCCAATCTAATTTTTATTATTCCTTATGGGGAAAAAAATTCGTTCGGTTTTCGGCACTTTGAAAAAGCCCTTTTGGAATGAATTATTTTTTATTAAACTTGCTACTACTAAATTACACTTAGGTTTACACTACACAGGCGGGCCATGCCATTTAGGTTTCCCGGGTTTTTTCCAGCCGGCCCCCACACAAAGGGGGAAAAATTTAAAAAAACCCCCAAAGGGACTAAAAAACCCAAGGTGGGGGTAATTTTAAGGGGAAAAAATTTTGGAAAGGGAAAAAAAAACCAAAAACACAACACCTTTTCCATTTTCCTTTTCGCCCTTACTAGAAACCAAAGGCCGGGATTAACGGGCCTCCCATTTTAAATTTCAAAAAAATTTTGGGAAAATTTACCCCCCATTGTTTTCCTTTAAAAAAATTTTTCCCCCCCTTTGGGCCCTTTCCCCCAAAACCCCCCTGGGGTTCCCCCCCAAAAACCCCCGAAATGGGGATTTAAACCCTAATTAAAAAAAACCCCTTTTTTAATAAAAACTTAACCAAAATTTCCCTTTTTCCCACCCTTAAAAACCCAAAACCAAAAAACCAAATTTAAAAGGAAAAAACCAAAACCTTTATTTCCCCCCAAAAATTTTCCCCCCCCAAAAACACCAAAAAAAACCCCAAATCTAAAGGGGGGGGGGTTTTGGGTGAACCTTAACGAGGTTTAAAAAATCTTTGAAAAAAAAACTTTTGTACCCTAATTAAAATTTCCCCCAAATTTCCCTTTTTTTGGTTTAAAAAAAATTTAATTTCAAATTTTTTAATTTTTCCTGGGTTTTTCCTTTTTAAAAAACAGGGTTAAATTAAATTTTTATAAAGTTAGGTTAAAATGATTTTCAAAATATGGTTATTTCTTTGAATACAATTTTTTTTTAACCTTTTTTGAAATTTTTTTTTGGGTTTTAAAAAAAGGAAAAGAAAAACCCCCTTTTTAAAGGATAATTTTTAAACCCCAAATTCCCTTAACCCCCAAAATTTTAAAAAATAGGGAAAAAAATTAAAATAATTTTAAATGGGGGGGCCCTTAAGGAGAGAAATAGTTTTTTTTTTATTTCTTTAAACCCTTTGAAAATAAAGGGGAATTTTAAATTTTGGTTTTTGTTTTTTAAAAAGTTTGGGGAAACAAAGGCTTTATCAAGGGGTTTGGGGTGGTTAGAGGGTTTTCATTTTTTAGGGGGGGTTTTTTTTGGGGAAATTTTTACATTTTTTTAAAATTTAAAAATTACCTTTTAAAAAATTTTAAATTTAGGGTTTAGGGCCCCCTTTTGGAATTTTTTTCCCCAAAGACATTATTTTGGGTAAAGAGGGGAACCCTTTTCCCCCTTTTTTCAACCCCCCCCCATACCCCTGTTCAAAAAATTTAAAAAAATACTGGCCCCCCTTTACCAATTTTTAAAAACCGAATTTGCGGTGGGGGGGGGGAGAAGGGAATGTTTTTTTTTTTTCTTAAATCCCAGGGCATAAAAAAAAGGAAATTTAAATCCCTTTCTTTGGGGTTTGGGAGTGAAAAACCGGGGGTTTTACCTGAACAAAGAATTGGGTTTTAATTTTGACCGGGGGAAATTTTTGAAAGGGGTTTTGGGAAAAGTTTAAAAGGATTGAGTCCCTAAAGGTTGGGAATATTTAAAAAAACCAGACCTTTAAAGGAGGGGTTTGGGAAAAAATTTGGGGGGTTTGGGGGAATACCGAAACCAACAAAAATCCCTTTGGGAAAAGACGGGGATTTTAATGTTAAAACCTTTTTTCCCTTTTATTTTTTAAAACACCCTTGCCCCCCCGGTGGAAAGTTTGGGCCTTTTTTTAAAAAGTTTGGGAAAAAAATTTTTTAAAGGAAAAAGTGGCCCCCGGGGGTTTTACATTTACCAATTCCCGAAGTTGTTCAGGGATTTGAGATTTTGGGTTCCCAAAAATTTTGAATTTGTTAGGCCAAAATTTCAAAACCCGAAATACCATCAAACCCTTCAAAAAACCCTAATTTGGGAGGGCAACTTGGTGGTCACGGGTTTTTTAAGAAGGGAAAAGGCAATTACCTTTAAAATCCTGGGGGGAATTTTTAAAATTAGTTTGGGGAAAAATTTTTTGGAAATAAAATCAAAAATTAAGTTAAATGAAATTTAAAAAAGACCAAAATTAAATTCTTTGGGGTAAGGCTTGGTTTGGGGTTTTTACAGAAACAAACAAAAGTTTTGGGTACAATGGGTTTTTGTTTTCAAACCCTCCCTTTTTTCTAAATGGGGTTTCCAAAATTTTTAATGGTATTTTCCCCCTAACCCCCCCGTCTTTGTTAGTGTTAAATTGGGTTTGGGGGAAAGAATATTTTTGGTTAAATTTGTTTGGAATAAAACAAATTTTTTTATTTGGGGAAAATTTAATGCTCCCCTGGGATTGAAGCATTTGACCCGGAAGGAGGGGGAAAGTTTTGTTTGGAAAAAAGTTGGCCCTTTTCAGGGGATTTTTCCCGGAAAAAGCAAATTTAATTGTTGTGAGCCAAATTTTTGGGGAGCCAAAAAATTCCATAGTTTTAAAAAATCCCTAAAAAAAAAAAGGGCAAAAAACTTTTAAAAATTTTTAAATTTTTTAAGCCCCCTTTTTGAGTGGGGGGTTACCTCAAAAAAAAACACTTTTAAAATTAAATTCCCCCAATGTTTTGGAGAGGGAAAATATTGTGTAAATTTTTTAAACAAAGAAATTAAAAGGAGAAAAATTTAAAAAACTTTGAAATTAATTTCAGAGGGTGAAATTTTAGGTTTTTTGGAAATTGAGTTTTAAGGGGAAAAAAAGTTTGGTTTCTTTGGTGGGTATTCATCCTCCTTGGGGGAAGGGGGAGGGAAAAGGGGTTTCCAGGAAGAGGTTTAAAAAAAGGGGTGCGATTTTTTTTAAAAATTAAATTCCCAAAATAAAAAACCAATTTTACCAAAAGTTTTGGGAGGGGGGTTTAAACCCCAAATATTTTTTAAGGGGGATGGGGCTGTTAAGTTTACAAGGGAATTTTTTTGAAGGATTTTGGGAAAAACCATTTTTTAGGGAAAACCCTTTTAGGGATAAGTTGCCTTACTTTGGGGTTTGATGGTTTTTTTTAAGTTTTGGGGATTTTAAAATTTTGATTTTTGTGCTTCCCCTCTGGGGAAAAAAACAATTTAAAAATTTTTAAATGAGCTTTTTTTCTGGAAAAGGCCCTTCCGTGGTTGAAAAGTTTTCCGCATTTTTTAAAAATTTTAATTACCCCCCGGGGTTTTGAAGCCAGAAAATTTAAAAAATTATTTTTTAAACCCCCAAAAATAACCAAAGGGTGGGCCAAAAAAGCACTTCCCACCCTTTTTTCCACTTTTTAATTTTTTTTGGGCAAGGGGACGAAAAAGTTTTTTTTTTAAAAAAAAATTTGGGCATTTCTTTTAACCCACCAAAATGTAGAGGTTTTCTGTTATTTTCCAAATTCTTTGGGGGGGGGTTTTTTTTTTTTCCCACCAAAAGGGTTTCCTTATCCCGGGAAGGTTTTAAAATTTCCTTTTTTTGTTTTTTAAAATTCCCAAACCCCAGGGGAAACCCCAGCTTAAAAGGGGAAAGTTTTTTACTGGCCCCGTTTTGACAAAATTTTTGGGTTCTGGTTCCAGATTTAAAGGGGCAAAACCCGTTTCCCCTTGGTATCTTTAAAAAGAAATTTTTTGGCCTAAAATGGGACCCCCTTGGGCAATTGTTTATTTTGGTTTTAAATTTTGTTCCCCCCAATTTTTAAAACCAAGGGGAATTTGGGAACAAACCCCTTTCCTTTAAAGGGTGGGTGTTTTCCTTTCCCCCAAATTTGGAAATTTGGGCAAAAATTTAGGTTTTACCAATTTGGGCAACCAAATTCCCTCCTTTAATTTTTTTTTTTGAAAGGAATTTGGGCCCACCCCCTTCCCTTCCAAATTTTCCTTCTTCCTCTCTTTAAATTTTTAAAAGGGGAGGTTTCCTTTAGCTGGTTTTGGTTTTTTGTTTTGCCTTGTTTTTCCAAAAATTTGGGAAATTCCCCCTTGGCAGCTTTTTTTAAATTTTTGTTTTGGGTTCAAAAATCTTTCATTGTGGTTTAGCTTCCCTTTTTTCCCAACCCCCAAACCTGGCCACTCAATCCCAACCCCCTGGAATTGCCCAAACCAAAAGTTTTTATTGCACAACAGGTTTTAGGGTTTGATAGGGTCAGCCCCCCCAAAACCTTTAAAAACTTTCTTTTGGGGCACAATCTTTGGGCCCAAAATTTTCCCCCCAAACAGAGTTTTATTGTCCTTGAAAATCACTCCCTGCCCAAACCTTATCTATAAGGCTATGAGTGGAAAAAAATATTTGAAGTGATTTTCCAAGGGAAATCTTTAGGGTCACCCTTTTTTGTTATAAAAAAGAATTCCCCCTTTGGGCCCAAATTTGGGTTTTCCTGGGGCATTGCCATTTTAAAAGGAGGCCCCTGGAGTGGCTAAATTTTTTATCCAGGAGGTATTTCTTCACCCCTCGGGCCAAACACTCCCTTGAACCATTTCCCGGGAAAAATTTTCCCCAGTAAAACCCCTGCTCTCCTGTTTGCCTTCCACATCACGGCCCCGTTTATTTTGACAACACTGTTTTTCTTCGGGCACACTTGGGGTTTTCAGAGTGAATAACCAGTAAAGGCTTTTACCCTTTTAAATCCCCCCTTCTTACCACACAAAAGGGGGAGTAAGCTGTTTTTTCATAGTTGTGTCCCAGGGGTTTCCTTTTTTTTTCCCGTGTTTTAAAGTAAGGGCTTCCTTTTGGGATTTTCCCTTCCCCAAAAAAGGCCTGTTTATCACGTTTTAACACTTGTTGGGGGGGTTGGAAAAATTTTTTAGCCCCTACATAAAAAATTTTAATTTCCCACAACGGAAAATTTTTTTGCCACTTGTTTTTCTTTAAATTTCCCCTCACCATCCTTAAAAACATGTTTGCCAAATCCTCTTTCCTTTTAATTTTTTTTTAAAACCGCCTTTTCTGGGGCCTTTTTTTTCGCCCCTACATCAGGGACAGTGGAAACCCCCCAAACGATGGGATCACATAGCGATTTTTTTTGGGTACGATTACTTTTTATCGCAAAATTTTTTGGGGAAGAGCCTTTCCGATTAAAAAAAACCCCTTTACCCATTTTCGTCCCCAGACGGGGTCCAAAGTGCCCCACATTTTGCCGGGCCCTCCCCTTGTTTTACCGCCACCTCCCCGGGAACATCCAAGCATTTCACTCGGAATATTTGTTTTTTTATTACAGTGTTTTTTGGTGCGGTTTTTTGGAAAAAAAGGTTCCATGGGGCCACCCAAAAAAGCTTCTAGTGCCACCCTGTGGTTTTAAAAAAGGGGGAGGGAAATTTTTTTTGGAAAAATTTAAAAAAGGGGGGGGGGGAAGGGGGTTTGGGGGTAACCCTGAGAAGCCCTATGCCCGTTGTGGAAAACCATTGGCCCCCACTTCTAAGATTAAGGGAAAAGTGTGGGACAGTGGTTGAAATGCAAACCTTTTTTGATGGAAAAAACACCCTGAACAGCTGTTGCAAGCGGCTGGGACTATTTCAATGACAATGTTATGGCCCATTTAGGAAAATTTGAAGGAAAGGGGGTTTCAAGCCTTTTTGGAAAAAGATTTGTTGTTGGGACAGAGGGCCAGTGACTCTCAACAGGTTTCCCAAATTGGGATTAAAAAAAAGAAGGGGAAATAACCCCCGAAAAGGACTTGCTACCTCAATTTCCCAAAGGAAGGGGGTTCCCCCCTTTTAAACAGTAAGAAAAAAATGCTCTCCCCCCCCCATCCCATCAAACAAACACCGATTTTCAAAAAAAGGTTTAAATGTCCCTTTAATTGTGCATGCCTTTTTTCAGTTTTTGGTATTTAAAATTTTAAAATTTCATGTGGTAAAAAAAAAAAATTTTTTATACTTTTGGGGGTTTTTGCACCGGGTTAATTTTTTTTCCATTTTTTCTTATGGGGAAAAAAACATTCGATAAAAGATTATTTTTGCCTTAAAGAGGGGCCCCTTTTCCGGAAAAAAAAACGTTTTTAAACCGGGGGTCCACTGTACTTGTTTATGCAATTTCTTTGAGGTTTTTTCATGCATTGCCCTTTCCTTTTCCCCAAATAGTAGAATGGGACAACAAATATCTCCTGCTTTAAATCTTTCTTTTCTATTTTCCCCACCCACAACAATGTTCCACTTCTTCAATTTTTTTTTGGGGTCTCTGTTTTGGGAAACGCCCCTTACCCCTTTTACAGCATCAGTTTTTCCCTGACTTCTTTTCTCTTTGCCCCAATGGAGCGATTGTAGATGGCAACTTCCTGTACTTGGCCCCAGTTCGGGAATGCCCCTATTTTCACTATCGTTTTTTCTTGGATTTCTTTTTTCAGTTCTTTCGGTTCCCCCACTTTCTTTTCCAAAGGGATGGGACTAGGGGCTTTCTTTGGGGGCTGTAGTTGCTTATTTAGCCAACCAATAAACAAGTGGGAAAAACATGAATTTTTAATTTGGGCCCTTTGGGGTTTTCAGGTTTAAACCATTTCCCCCGAAGCTCGGCCTAAGCGAAATGGCCGGAAAAATGAAAAATATTTCCCTTTAAAAATTATGGAAAAAAAAGTGGACCCTAACCAGCGATATTAATCCGTTCCTGAGAGCTCCCTCGTTTGGAAAAATTTTCGCTTGTCAATTTAAAATTTTTCCCCCTAAAAAATAATGGAAATCAAATTAATCCGTGCCCCAAAACACCCAAAGTATTGAAAAAAAAAAAAATTTTAAACCAAATGAAATATTAAATTTTTAAAACCCACCAAACTGAAAAATTACATGCACCCGTTACATTACACTTACCTTTATTGAAGATTTTTGGTGGGTGATTGTTGGGGGGGGAGGGGGGGAGTGTTGATCTTCTTTTTTGTTTAGAAAGGGGGAAACCCCTTCCCCTTAGCCCCTTGAGGCGAAAAATCTTTTTTTTGGGGTTTTCTTCCCTTGGGTTTTTTTTAAACCCCCTAGGACCAGCTTTGAGTCACTGGGCTTCTGCGCACAACTTTTTGTCCATAGTTTCCCCAAATACCTCTCTTTTCCTTTTTTGACTTTCCCTAAAGTGGTTCACAAAATTGTCAGGGATAGGTTTTCCCAAAACCCGGGTTTCAGTAACGTGTCAGGGTGATTTTTCTTTAAAAAAGGTTTTCACTTTAAGCCACTTTTCACAAAATTTTCCCTTTTTCTTAGAAGTAGGAAACTTCTTTTAAATTTTTCCTCTCCCCCCCTCCGAAGCAGTTTCCCCGGTTTTGCCCTCTTGTGTTCAAGATGATCTAGCAGTCTACGGGGTTTAGTTTTTTCAAATGTCCCCCACCCAAACCCAAATCTTCCACATCCCCCCCACTAAACCTCCAACCCCAAGGAAATTCCCCCAAAGCCACAAAGGATTCTCAACTGGAAAAAGGGGGTCTCAGGGGTTTTGCCTCAAACCCTTCAAAAACCCTTTTGTCTAACATTCTGGCCACAGTTTTTTCCCAAACAGAGTTTTAAGGGCCCCCTTAGTACTTTTTTTCCCCGCCTTACCATAATGTTTAAAACAGTTTTAGGTTGGTTTAAAAAGATCTTTTTCCAAAAAATTCTTAGAGTCATTGATTTCTGGGGTCACTACAAAGCAAACCCTTTTAAACATAAGCTTTTGGGGTACAGTTTTTTGAAGTTTGGAAAAAAACCTGCTTCCATGGGGCTGCCCGAGAGGAGTGGTATTTAGGAGGGGAAAAAAAATTCACCTTAAAAAGAAGCCCCATTTTCCCTAGAAAGTCCCCTCTGCCCAAGTCTGAAGGGATGCCAGGGAAAAAAAAAAAACATTGTCTAAAACCAGGAGGCACTTAAAGGGTTTAAAAATTTTTTTCAATTTGGTAATTTTTTTACATTGGGGGCAAATGATGGTGTAAAACCCGTCATAGAAAAAATAAAAACCTAGTGACCCATGCTTTTCTGTTTGCCCCCCACAGCACACACAAAAATTTGCCCTTTAAACATTTTTTTTCCTGGAAAACTCTGGGATTTTTTAGGTGTACACCAAATTTAAAAACCCTTTACTTTGGGAATACCAATTAGTTGGCACCATTTTACAAGTAAGCCTTTCTTTCATAGGGTTTTGTCCTGGGAGTGGTTTTCTCCTTTTCCCCCTGAGTAATGTAGGTCCTGCTTGGCATTTTCTTCCCAAAAACAGGCCTGTTTCGTCACAATTTAAAAACCCTTTTTCAGGGTTTCCGGGCCCTTTACTGTCTATTTTACCCTTGAATCCTGCCCCATATTTTTCCCGGGGTGCTTTGTTTGGGCCGCCGGGCAGCCCACCATGCCCCTTATCACACTATGAATGCCCTACGCTTTTTAAAATCTCTCAAAACCAAACCCTTTTCGGGCCTTAAATTTCCCCTCACCCTCACTAGTTGCTGGCATTTTTGTAATTAAATCCCTCATGAACTTCCTAGCCTTTTTTACTTATGACGTTTGGGGGAGATGCTTTTTCCCGCTATCGGGTTTTTCGTTTATCCAAAACCAATAAAAAGTCTCTCAAAATCTTCAAACACTTGCGATCTCAGTTTTTGAAAACATAGTTTCCCTTTGGCAAAAAAGAGCTTCCTTTATTGGCCCTTTTCTTGCCCCAAATTTTGGGGTTGGGTTTATTTGGGTTTTTTGTACAAAAAGGCCCCGCTCGGAAAACACGCACTCCACTTTATTTCTTAGCAATGATCTCTTTCTTTATCTCCATAGTAATTCCCCACCCTTTTTGCTGGGGTTGGGACTAGAAAAACTTTCTTGGGGGCCCCTGGGGGACTTATTTTGCGGGGCAATCAAATACAAAGGCTGTGATAATAAAATGTTTTCCCGTTGTATGTTTGGGGAAACGAACCCCCGGTGGCTGGGCTGGCTTGTAAAACACGGACACTCAAGGGAAAAAGTGAGGCGCGCTTTAAAGGGCCCAAAGTGGACGCAATGGAAAGGAACGAATAGCGGTGGGCGGGTTTTTTTAAACGCTAGTCGAGGCAAAATTTTTGGGGTTTTAAAATGTATCACTAGTCAATTTATCGTTAACGATGCCATCCCCTGGTTGAGGGTCCACTGTACAATTAATCATTCCAGACAAAAATGTTCAAAAAAAAAAATTTCCCCTTTTTATAAGTATTACATACCTTTTTTGAAGGGGTAAAAGCTGGCTTCTGGGAAAATGAAGGGGGGGGGGGAGGAAAAAGGGAGGAGTTATTTTGGAAAGGGGAAAACCCCCTTCCCTAAAGACTTAAGGTACAAAGCCTTCTCTTGGGGGTTTCTTCCCTTTGTTTTTTAATGCCACTAGGACCAAACTTGCAGTCAAATGGACCTTCCCGTCGCACAAAAAAACTGTGAAAGGGGCTTTTGTTTCTGGCGTCTCTTTAACCCCTTAAATGGGCCAAAAATTTTATACGTATACATTTTTTAAAATTGAAAGTAGTAAAAAAATGAAGATCTTTTTTTTGGGGTTTTACATTTGAAAACGTGTAAAAAAAACTTTTATCTACATTTTTTTTTTTTTGTTATATTTGAAAATATGTAACAAAAAGTAGATCTACTTTTGTAGCCTACGAATTTGAACGTCAGATCTGTTTGGACCGTTTAAGAGTTAAGATTTCCCTGAAGTGAGACAGGGTTTTGTCACTGAACATGTTGCAGATATGGCTTGTTTCGACGTGGTCAGGGTTGGTATTTCTCTACAAAAGCTTGCACCTAGTCCACATTGCACACACCTCTTTAATCTCTGAAGAAGGCACCTCCTTCACTCCCTCTGGCCTCCTCCTCCTCCTCCTCGGAAGCAAGTTCCTCAGCTGCAGTCTGTTAGTGTTTGAGTTGAAGCTCTTGCAGCTCTTCAGTGGTTAGCTCTTCCTGTGGCCCTCCACCAAATCTTCCACATCCTCGCCACTCACCTCCAACCCCAGGAACTTCTCTAGTGCTGCAGTAGAGTCCACAGGGTCAGGGTCAGCCTCAACCTTCAAAATCTCTCTTAGACACAACCTGGCCACAATTTTCTCCAAGCAGATTTCAAAGTCCTGAAAGTCACTCCCACCCAAGCCTTACCTATAAAGCTTATGCAATTGAGGATAGTGAAGTGATCTTTCCAGAACTCTCTTAGGGTCAACTGAGTGTCAGAGGTCACTTCAAGCACTTTTCAAACACTGCTTTTGTGTTGAGTTTTTTTGAAGTTAGAAATTACCTGCTGATCTATGAGCTGGAGGAGAGGAGTGGTGTTAGGAGGTAAGAACTTCACTTTTATGAAATTGAAGTCCCTAAACACTTGGTCTTCCAAGTCTGGAGGATGTGCAGGGCATTGTCTAGTACAGGAGGCACTTGAGTGGCAATTTCTTTTCCAGGAGTGTATTTTTTCACACATCATTAACCCACTCTCTGAAAATTTGCCTTGTGACCCATGCCTTTTGATTAGCTTTCCACATCACACACAATCTATTCTTGACGACATTGCTTTTCTTGAACACTGGGATTTTCTGAGTGATACACGAGTAAAGGCTTCACTTTAAAATCCCCACTAGCATTAGCACACAACAAAAGAGTAAGCTGTCTTTCATAGGCTTATGTCCTGGCAGTGCCTTTTCCTCCTGCATGATGTAGGTCCTGTTTGGCATTTTCTTCCAAACAGGCCTTTTTTGTCACAATTGAACACTTTTTGAGGTTGTAATTTGTTCAGCCTTTACATAGTCCTTGAACTCCTGTACGTACTTTTCAGCCGCTTTTTTGACAGAACCTGCAGCTCTCCATGCCTTACAACACTGTGTGTGGCACTACGTTTCTCAAATCTCTCAAACCACCCTTTGCTGGCCCTAATTCACTACCAGCAGCACTTGTTCCAGTAGTTTTCTGTAGATCCTCATGTAACTCCCTTGCCTTCTCCAAATAATAGATTCCACAACACTGTCTCCCCACTAATTTTTTTTCTTAATCCACTAACAACAACTTTTCTATCTGTTCCTTTATCAGTGACCTTTGTTTCATTATAAACATGGTTGACAAATAGGCAGCAAAGAATTTGCAAAAATGGGGGCACATCACAAGCAGTGTTCCACAGGGGTCAGTGTTGGGCCCCTTGTTGTTCACAATTTACGTATATTAGATGAGGGAATAAATAGCGATATATAGCAGATTTGCTGATGACACCAAATAAGCCGTCCAATTCATTCTATTGAGGACATTAGTGCACTCCAGGATGATTTGAATGGACTGATGCTATGGTCGGAGAAGTGGACAGATGCAGTTTAACCCTTTCAGGGTTGAGAGGCCCTCTCCTAAACTTGTTCTCAGGGTTGGAAATTTTTTGAGAAAAAAAATTTTTTTTTTCTTATGGGAAAAGATAGAGAATCTTTTCCCGATCATAATGACACCAAAGTATGAAATTTGATGGAAAACTTATGGAATTATGCTCTCGAAAGTTAGCAGTCTCGACGATGTTCATGCATCGGCGATTTCGCCCACTTTGAGCCCATTTCTCGGCCAATTCCAGTGGACCAGTCGACAAAAATCATAATTATTTCGCTAGAACTCCATTTTTTCTATCGAATGAATACAAGAAATCACCCATTTTACCGATTTCAACTATCCAATAAAGTGGTTCAAAAATTGGCAATTTTGCCAATTTCACACAAATTTCAAAAGATGCCAATTTCCAAATAGGGTCCAGAATAAACAAGTCAGACATTCCTGTCACTAAAATAATATTTCCTCTGTTCATTAGTCACGTCCCCAGGCCCCTCTTACATTTCTTTTGCTTTCCACTTTGAATTTTTATTCTCACAAATAAAATAGAAGATTTACTGTTATGCAGACTAATGCATTAGTGTAGAAAATGGTACAATAATATCAGCGCACTTGTGAAAGTAATATTAGACTCACCAGTTGACGTGTATTGGACGCATGGTTATGATTTGTTTACTTTGAACTTGGCAAAAATTGAACATTCTGCTACTTTGAGCCAATTTCAAGGTCCTTTCATTGTGTAA
>NC_069418.1:51247343-51274560 GCF_026875155.1 Cherax quadricarinatus | reverse complement strand
AAATTTTTAAAAAAAAATTTTTTTTTTTTTGAAAAGATGTTTTTTTTTAAACTTTATAGGTTAAAAAAAAATTTTTTGTCATCAATGCTTACCGAGATATGGAAGCGTGAAGTTGACAGAAAATGAACAGCATACAGCAAGATCACCAACTGCCGGTCACCCGGTAATCGTTTATTTTGTTTTTATACTTTTTTCTATTATTTTTTATATTTTTTTTTTCAAGTAACTTTTATGGCCTGTGAGACCAATATGAGCACTATTTTGTAAGTTTTTTTCTCTTTCTATACTACACAATGCTGTATAGCCCTTGTGGCTTAGCGCTTCTTTTTTATTATAATAATAATATACTACACAATAACTGCACAAACACTGTTGTCACTATATTGTTTACAAAACTTGTTTACACAAATGAACAATATAAAATTTTATTTATTACTATTTTTCTATATATTATATACACATACACAGAAGAGAGAAGTGTAGAGGAGAGAGAGAGATTTTGGGAAATGTTGAGTTGAATGCGTGGGGATTTTTTGAACCAAGTGTGAGAGTAATGGTGGTTGGGGATTTCAATGCTAAAGTGGACAAAAATGTTGTGGAGGGAGTAGTAGGTAATTTTGGGGTGCCAGGGGTAAATGAAAATGGGGAGCCTTTAATTGAGCTATGTGTAGAAAGAGGTTTAGTAATAAGTAATACATATTTTATGAAGAAGAGGATAAATAAATAAACAAGGTATGGTATAGCGCGTAATGAAAGTTTGTTAGATTATGTATTGGTGGATAAAAGGTTGAGGGGTAGGCTACAGGATATACACGTTTATAGAGGGGCAACTGATATATCGGATCATTATTTAGTTGTAGCTACAGTTAGAGCAAGAGGTAGATGGGAAAAGAGGAAAATGGCAACAACAAGCAAGAGGGAAGTGAAAGTATATAAACTAAGGGAGGAGGAAGTTTGGGTGAGATATAAGCAACTATTGGCAGAAAGGTGGGCTGGTGCAAGTATGAGTAGTGGGAGGGTTGAAGAGGGTTGGAATAGTTTTAAAAATTCAGTATTAGAATGTGGGGCAGAAGTTTGTGGTTATAGGAGGGTGGATGCAGGAGGAAAGAGGAGTACAGTGGTCCTCCGCTTTTCGTAGTTCCCGGCAATCGTAAAATTCGCCAATCAGAGGTATTTTCGTATAAACATGGACTCACTTTTCATAGGTTGACTCGCGAGTCGTAGTTCGTCCGGGACGCGTACCCACGGCGTGAGCCAGGGCGGCAGCCAGTCTGGCATTGTTTACCAGTGAGCGAAGGTCCCCTCACGTGCTCCAGCGAAATATTTCATAATATTCCATTTATTTTAGTGCTTGCAAGTACTAAATAAGCTACCATGGCTCCAAAGAAAGCTCCTAGTGCCAAGCCTGTGGTAAAGAAGGTGAGAAATACGATTGAATTTAGGAAAACCATCATTGAACAATATGAAAGTGGTACAAGTGTGGCCAAACTGTCCAAGATGTATAAGAAACCCTACACAACCTTATGTTCCATAGTGGCCAAGAAAAATGAAATAAAGGATGCTGTTGTTGCAAAGGGAGTAACTATGCTGACAAAAATGAGATCACCAGTACTGAAGAGGTTGAGAAGTTATTATTGGTGTGGATAAATGAGAAACAATTAGCAGGAGATACTCTTATGACTTCGTTTATTTGTGAAAAGGCTAGGCAGTTGCATGAAGATTTGGTAAAGAAATTGCCTGCAAATAGTGGTGAAGTGAGTGAATTTAAAGCCAGCAAAGGCTGGTTTGAGAGATATAAGAACCGTACTGGCATACACAGTGTGGTAAGGCATGGTGAGGCTGCCAGTTCGGACCACAAGGCAGCTGAAAAATATGTGCATGAATTCCAGGAGTACATAGAGGCTGAAGGACTGAAACCTGAACAAGTGTTCAGTTGTGACGAAACAGGCCTCTTTTGGAAGAAAATGCCAAAGAGGACCTTCATTACACAAGAGGAAAAGGCAATGCCAGGACACAAGCCTATGAAAGACAGGCTGACGCTAATGTTCTGTGCTAATGCTAGTGGGGATTTCAAAGTGAAGCCATTACTAGTGTACCATTCTGAAAATCCCAGAGTGTCCAGGAAAAACAATGTTATGAAGAGTAAATTGTGTGTGTTTTGGAAATCTAATAGTAAGGCATGGGTCACGAGGGAAATTTTCGTCGAGTGGTTCAATGAAGTGTTTGGCCGTAGTGTGAAGGAGTATCTCCTGGAAAAGAAATTGGATCTCAAGTGCCTGCTAGTAATGGACAATGCACCTGCTCATCCTCCAAACCTGGATGACCTAATTTTCGAGGAGTTTGGCTTCATCACAGTAAAGTTCTTGCCCCCGAATACCGCTCCTCTCCTCCAACCCATGAACCAGCAGGTTATTGCAAACTTTAAAAAACTCTACAAAAAAGCAATGTTTCACAAGTGCTTGACTATGACCACAGACACTCACTTGACCCTAAGGGAATTTTGGAGAGAACACTTCAGCATCCTCCACTGCATAACCCTTATAGGTATGGCTTGGGAGGGAGTGACTACCAGGACTTTGAACTCTGCCTGGAGAAAATTGTGGTCAGATTGTGTCGACAAGAGGGGTTTTGAAGAATTTGGGACTGACCCTAATGAGCCTATGTCTGTTGTAAAATCAATTGTGGCACTCGGGAGTTCCATGGGGTTGGATGTGAGTTTGGAGGATGTGGAAGAATTGGTGGAAGACCACAATGAAGAGCTCACCACTGAGGAGCTGCAAGAGCTTCAGCAGGAAGAGCAACACATTGCAGCTCAGAATCTTGCTGCAGAGGAGGAGGAAGAGAGATGGAAGAAGGTGCCTTCTTCAGAAATTAAAGAGATTTTTACTATGTGGTGTAAGATGGAAAGCTTTATGGAGAAACATCACCCTAACAAGGTTGTTGCAAGCCAGGTTGGCAACATGTACATTTTAGGGAAGTGTTAAAGAGATGCCAGAAACAGAGCTCTCTCCACAGTTATTTTGTGAGACAGGACTCCAGTGACTCTCAAGGTGGTCCTAGTGGCATTAAGAAACAGAAGAGAAGCAACCCCAGAAAAGCAAATGGTACCTGAGGTGTTGATGGAAGGGGATTCCCCTTCCAAACTATAAACAATCCACTCTCTCTCCTCCTCCAGTCTCCCATACACTAAGAAGAATCTCCAATAAAGGTAAGTGTTATGCTGTTAATGTTTCATTCATCATTTCCCATTGTATTGTTTATGTACTACATGCATATTTCATGTTAAAAATTTTTTTGTTTTAATACTTCTGGGTGTCAGGAACGGATTAATTGTATTTAATTTTTCTTATGGGGAAAATTGTTTGAAAATGTAAATTTCATTTATAAAATGGCCCGGAACGGTTTAAATTACGAACAACGGGGGACCACTGAAATTGGGGAATGAAAAATAAAAGGTGTGTAAAAAGAAAAAGTTAGCTTATGGGGTTTTTACAAAGCAAAAGTTTTTAAAAGAAGAGTAAGTTATGGAGAGTAAAGAAAGATAAGAGGGGGTGAGAGAGTGAAAAGGAGGCAGTTTTAAAGTGGGAGAGGCACTGTCAAGAAATTTTAATAAAAAATAAAAAAAAAAAATTTGGAGTGAGTTAAAAAATTTTAAGAAAGCTTGAGAAGAAGGGGATTTGTCAGTTAAAAACAGAGGGGGGAGTTGTAAACGGGAGAGGAAATTTTGGGGGTAATGGCAAAAAATTTTTTGAGGAACTTTTAACCCTTTTTCGGGGCCCAAAGGGCCAAATCTGGAGTACCCCCGTGTCCAAAAATTTTAAAAAAAAAAATTTTTTTTTTTTCTTATGAAAACGTAAGAAGCTTTTTGTAAAGGTAATAAAACAAAAAGTACAAAAAATTTGGGTTTTGGGGAAATTTGACGAAATTATCTCTGGGGAATTTTGATGTGTCACGATTTTTACGAAACGCGATTTTCCCCGACTTTGACTCCTTTTTTGGCCAAATTACATTTTTCCAATAAACCCAAATTTCTTTATTTCACTAGTATTACTTCTATTCTATCGATTGAGCACAAAATCGCCAAATCAACTGTTTCAACTACAAAAAAAAGGATCGGAAATTGTTTAAATTTTCCAATTTAACCAAAATTTTTAAAATATTCCCAATTTCAAAATGGGGGCCAGAATAAACAATGTAGGGATCCTGGACAAATAACATTTCCCCGTTCATTATTAGTTTTGAGGCTTTAAAAAAAAATTCCCTTTTGATTTTTTTTCAAAATAATGAATTTTTATTCACACCAAAAATAGAAGATTTCTGTTTTGCAATACTGTAAAAAATTTTTATAAATTCATCACCATATTTGTAATGTATATTGACCCACCCGGGTGACGTGTATTTGACGTGTGGGTCGTTTGTTTTTCTCTTGAAAATTTGGCAAAATTTAACATTTCCGTACTTGGAGCCAGTTTCAAGCCATTTCCGTGCAAAAAACCCAACAAAGTCATCTCTATTTCTGTAAAAATGTCTTTTATTTATCAAATGAACCCAAAAAATCGCAAAAACAACTATAAAAAAAAATACGAAAAAAAAAACTGCAAAGTTTTCTGTTTTAATCGAAAAATCATGATTTAAGTTTTTTTCTCTCATTATACACAGTGTGCTGCAGGATCTGTTTTATGTGGTGCACACATACCACATAGATGTATTCTCTCATATCTAGGCCCAAATGTACCACTCACAGTTTATCAGAGTGAGCTGAGCTCATGGCGTAGATCTACGGTTTGGACCCTGAACGTAAAGCCGTAGATCTACGGGACGGACCCTGAAAGGGTTAAATGTCGACAAAGAAAGGGAAGTGATAATTTCATGCACTGGCCAGGGAGGTATACCATCTTCTAGGAGTGAAGAAGAACAGGATGTGAGTGTGGGCGAGGTGCATGAGGCATTACGTAGAATGAAAGGGGGTAAAGCAGCTGGAACTGACGGGATCATGACAAAAATGTTAAAAGCAGGGGAGGATATAGTGTTGGAGTGGTTGGTATTTTTGTTTTAATAAATGTATGAAAGAGGGGAAGGTACCTAGGGATTGGCGGAGAGCATGTATAGTTCCTTTATATAAAGGGAAAGGGGACAAAAGATATTGTAAAAATTATAGAGGAATAAGTTTACTGAGTATACCAGGAAAAGTGTACGGTAGGGTTATAATTGAAAGAATTAGAGGTAAGACAGAATGTAGGGTTGCAGATGAGCAAGGAGGTTTCAGAGTGGGTAGGGGAAGTGTAGATCAAGTGTTTACATTGAAGCATATATGTGAACAGTATTTAGATAAAGGTAGGGAAGTTTTTATTGCATTTATGGATTTAGAAAAGGCATATGATAGAGTGGATAGAGGAGCAATGTGGCAGATGTTGCAAGTACAGTGGACCCCCGCATACCGTTGGCATCACATACCACTTATTCTGCATACCGCTCACTTTAATCGCAAAAATTTTGCCTCGCATACCGCTCAAAAACCCGCTCACCGCTGTTCGTCCGAGACGCGTCCAATGTGCGCCTTAGCCAGCCTCACATGTTCCGCCGGTGGCATTGTTTACCAGCCAGCCTCCGCGGTAGCATCCAAGCATACAATCGTAACATTTCGTATTATTACAGTGTTTTTGGTGATTTTATCTGGAAAATAAGTGACCATGGGCCCCAAGAAAGCTTCTAGTGCCAACCCTACAGCAATAAGGGTGAGAATTACTATAGAGTTGAAGAAAAAGATCATTGATAAGTATGAAGTGTGGAGTGCGTGTCTCCGAGCTGGCCAGGTTGTATAATGAACCCCAATCAACCATCACTACTATTGGTGGTACAGCTGCTGCTGCTGCTGCACTGTCAGCTGCTGCTGCTGCACTGTCAGCTGCTGCTGCTGCTGTAGCATCGTCTGCTGCAGCTGTAGCATCGTCTGCTGCTGCTGTAGCACTGTCAGCTGCTGCTGCTGCTGTAGCATCGTCTGCTGCTGCTGTAGCATCGTCTGCTGCTGCTGTAGCACTGTTGTTGGTGTGGCTTATTGAGAATATACCAAGAAACAATTAACCCCAGAGGATTTTCCACCCAGGATAACCCAAAAAAGTCAGTGTCATCGAAGACTGTCTAACTATTTCCATTGGGGTCCTTAATCCTTGTCTCCCAGGATGCAACCCACACCAGTCGACTAACACCCAGGTGAACAGGAAAAATGCCTGGAACTAGTGCTCATATTGGTGAATTTAAAGCAGCAAAGGTTGGTTTGAGAGATTTAAGAATCGTAGTGACATACACAGTGTGATAAGGCCTGTTCTGGAAGAAAATGCCAAACAGGACCTACAGTACTCAGGAGAAAAGGCACTCCCAGGACACAGTGTCTCATCAGTCATTGCTGCATCTTCAATAAAGGTAAGTGTCATTTATTCTTCATTTAGTAGACTAGTACATGCACAATATATACTGTGCATGTACTACTCTACTATTGTGCATGTAGCCTTCTCTTTGTGTGTAGGAAAATGTATATTTCATGTGGTAAAAAATTTTTTTCATACTTTTGGGTGTCTTGCACGGATTAATTTGATTTCCATTATTTCTTATGGGGAAAATTCATTCGCATACCGATTATTTCGCATACCAATGAGCCCTCATGCACGGATTAAAATCGGTATGCGGGGGTCCACTGTATATGGAATAGGTGGTAAGTTACTAAATGCTGTAAAGAGTTTTTATGAGGATAGTGAGGCTCAGGTTAGGGTTTGTAGAAGAGAGGGAGACTACTTCCCAGTAAAAGTAGGTCTTAGACAGGGATGTGTAATGTCACCACGGTTGTTTAATATATTTATAGATGGAGTTGTAAAAGAACTAAATGCTAGGGTGTTCAAGAGAGTGGTGGGATTAAATTACGGGGAATTAAATACAAAAATGGGAATTGACACAGTTGCTTTTTGCTGATGATGCTGTGCTTATGGGAGATTCTAAAGAAAAATTGCAAAGGTTAGTGGATGAGTTTGGGTGTGTGTGTGTAAAGGTAGAAAGTTGAAGGTGAACATAGAAAAGAGTAAGGTGATGAGGGTATCAAATGATTTAGATAAAGAAAAATTGGATATCAGATTGGGGAGGAGGAGTATGGAAGAAGTGAATGTTTTCAGATACTTGGGAGTTGACGTTTTCGGCGGATAGATTTATGAAGGATGAGGTTAATCACAGAATTGATTTAAGGAAAAAAAGGGGGTGGTGTTTTTGAGGTATATGTGGAGACAAAAAAACATTATCTGTGGAGACAAAGAAAGGAATGTATGAAAGTATAGTAGTACCAAACACTCTTATATGGGTGTTGAAGCTTGGTTTGTGAATGCAGCAAAGAGGAGGCAGTTGGGAAACAGTGGAGATGTCCTGTTAAGGGCAATGTGTGGTGTAAATATTATGCAGAAATTCGGAGTGTGGAAATTAGGAGAAGGTATAGAGTTAATAAAAGTATTAGTGAGAGGGCTGAAGAGGGGTTGTTGAGGTGGTTTGGTCATTTAGAGAGAATGGATCAAAGTTTGAATGACATGGGGGAGCGTATAAATCTGTAGGGGAAAAGGGAAAGGGGGGGTAGGGGTCGTCCTTGAAAAGGTTGGAAGGAAGGGGTAAGGGAGGTTTTGTGGGCGAGGGGCTTGGACTTCCAGCAGGCGTTTCTTGAGCGTGTTCGATAGGAATGAATGGAGACGAATGGTATTTGGGACCTGACGATCCCGTTGGAATGTGATCAGGGTAATATTTAGTGAAGGGATTTAGGGAAACCGGTTATTTTCATATAGCTGGACTTGAGTCCTGGAAATGGGAAGTACAATGCCTGCACTCTAAAGGAGGGGTTTGGGATATTAGCAGTTTGGAGGGATGTGTCTTGTTCTTTATACGTATATGCATCTAGACTGTTGTGTTCTGAGCCCCTTTCTGCAAAAACAATGATTATGTGTGAGTGAGGGTGAAAGTGTTAAATGATGATGAAAGTTTTTTCTTTTGGGGATTTTTCTTTGTTTTGGGTTACCCTGCCTCGGTGGGAGATGGCCGATTTTGTTAAAAAAAAAAAAAATACAGTCACTGGACGTTTCTAGAAGTTCTGTAACCTCTTACCTGGAGTTTACCTGGCGTTTAAATGGAGAGAGTTCCGGGGGTCAAACGCCCCCCGGCCCGGGCTGTGGGCCAGGGCTCCTGGTGGATCAGAGCCTGATAACCAGGCTGTTGCTGCTGGCTGCACCCCCAACGTACGAGCCACAGCCCGGCCCGATCAGGAACTGACTTTAGGTGCTTGTCCAGTGCCAGCTTGAAGACTGCCAGGGGGTCTGTTGGTAATCCCCCTTATGTGTGCTGGGAGGCAGTTGAACAGTCTCGGGCCCCTGACACTTATTGTATGGTCTCTTAACGTGCTAGTGACACCCCCGCTTTTCATTGGGGGATGGTGCATCGTCTGCCAAGTCTTTTGCTTTCGTAGTGAGTGATTTTCGTGTGCAAGTTCGGTACTAGTCCCTCTAGGATTTTCCAGGTGTATATAATCTGTTATCTCTCCCTCCTGCGTTCCAGGGAATACAGTTTAGGAACCTCAAGCGCTCCCAGTAATTGAGGTGTTTTATCTCCCTTATGCGCGCCGTGGGAAAATTCTCTGTACATTTTCTAGGTCGGCAATTTCACCTGCCTTGAAAGGTGCTGTTAGTGTGCAGCAATATTCCAGCCTAGATAGAACAAGTGACCTGAAGAGTGTCATCATGGGCTTGGCCTCCCTAGTTTTGAAGGTTCTCATTATCCATCCCGTCATTTTTCTGCAGATGCGATTGATACAATGTTATGGTCCTTGAAGGTGAGATCCTCCAACATGATCACTCCCAGGTCTTGACGTTGGTGTTTCGCTCTATTTTGTGGCCAGAATTTGTTTTGTACTCTGATGAAGATTTAATTTCCTCATGTTTACCATATCTGAGTAATTGAAATTTCTCATCGTTGAACTTCATATTGTTTTCTGCAGCCACTGAAAGATTTGGTTGATGTCCGCCTGGAGCCTTGCAGTGTCTGCAATGGAAGACACTGTCATGCAGATTCGGGTGTCATCTGCAAAGGAAGACACGGTGCTGTGGCTGACATCCTTGTCTGTGTCGGATATGAGGATGAGGAACAAGATGGGAGCGATGTACTGTGCCTTGTGGAACAGAGCTTTTCACCGTAGCTGCCTCGGCTTTACTCTGTTGACGACTACTCTCTGTGTTCTGTTAGTGAGGAAATTATAGATCCATCGACCGACTTTTCCTGTTATTCCTTTAGCACGCATTTTGTGCGCTATTACGCCATGGTCACACTTGTCGAAGGCTTTTGCAAAGTCTGTATATATTACATCTGCATTCTTTTTGTCTTCTAGTGCATTTAGGACCTTGTCGTAGTGATCCAATAGTTGAGACAGACAGGAGCGACCTGTTCTAAACCCATGTTGCCCTGGGTTGTGTAACTGATGGGTTTCTAGATGGGTGGTGATCTTGCTTCTTAGGACCCTTTCAAAGATTTTTATGATATGGGATGTTAGTGCTATTGGTCTGTAGTTCTTTGCTGTTGCTTTACTGCCCCCTTTGTGGAGTGGGGCTATGTCTGTTGCTTTTAGTAACTGTGGGACGACCCCCGTGTCCATGCTCCCTCTCCATAGGATGGAAAAGGCTCGTGATAGGGGCTTCTTGCAGTTCTTGATGAACACAGAGTTCCATGAGTCTGGCCCTGGGGGCAGAGTGCATGGGCATGTCATTTATCGCCTGTTCGAAGTCATTTGGCGTCAGGATAACATCGGATAGGGTTGTGTTAATCAAATTTTGTGGCTCTCTCATAAAAATTCATTTTGATCTTCGACTCTCAGTCTGGTTTAGCGGCTTGCTAAAACTGAGTCATATTGAGACTTGAGTAGCTCACTCATTTCCTTGCTGTCATCTGTGTAGGACCCATCTTGTTTAAGTAGGGGCCCAATATTGGACGTTGTTCTCGATTTTGATTTGGCATAGGAGAAGAAATACTTTGGGTTTCTTTCGATTTCATTTATGGCTTTTAGTTTTCCCGCATTCCTGCCCCAAAAGGGATTCTTTTAGCTTAAGTTCGATGTTTGCTATTTCTTTGACCAGTGTCTCCCTAGCATTTCCGAATTTGACCTTTTGCCGCTCTGTTATTTTTTTTTTTCCGTCGCCTGAAAAGGGGAGCGCCGTCTCTTTTATTTTACATCTACTCCTCCTTTTTCTTGGGAAATTTAAGCCTTGTGATACATCGAGTGCACCGGTTAATTGTTCTAGCATAAGGGGGGGTCTGTGTTGCTTACTATCTTCCCAGCTTTATATCAGTTTAGGACTTGGTTTATTTGGTCCACTTTATGTTTTTGTTATTGAAGTTGAATTTGGTAAATGCCCCCTATGACTAACTCATTTTGTCGGTTGGGGGGCTCCGCCATACATGTCTAAACCCTAAATTTTTTGTGTTTGATTATATTGTTTTTGATAGGTGACATTTTTATCAGTCATCATTTTTAGTGAAGATGGGGTTTTGTTATTCTCCAGTTAGTAGCTCTATTTTTGCGGGTTTAAAATTTAATTTTGTGCAGAGTTTTAAAAAGCTCGCGTGAGTTGGATTTTCATCAGAGCTCCCTCCTGGTGTTATTACGCAACAATATTATTTGCTAATTCCTCCATTTTAGGTCCCTTTAAATTTGAAACCCCCAGGAGCAAGAGTTGGGTGCAGGAGTGGAAGATTTTCCAGACATTGTCAATTTTTAACAGCTGTTCCTGGAATTGCGGGGATGTTGCATCCGGGAAGGCTTGTAGACTACCAATGACTGGGTTTTGGTTCTGCCCTTTATTTTAAAAATTTCCACTAATCTTTTGAGGCATTTAGCATTTCTGTGAAAACAAGTACTCTGCAATGTACGGGCCCCCCCCCCCCCCCCTTTTGCCGTTCACTCTGTACATTGTATAGGTTGAAAAGGGGGATCCATATTTTTTTGCCCAAAGTGACCTTTTGTGGGTTCAGTGAAAGCCCAACATTCCCTTTGCCTCTGCAAGCGCCCATAATAAAGGATTTGTTGTTTGTTGCTGGCTTTAGACCCTGTATTTTTCCCCAAGAAGAATGTTTCGGATGGTGGTATTTTTGGTACGGGGGGGGATTTTTTTTTCCAGATTAGTTTGTATCTGTTGGTTTGGAGTGGGGCCATCGACGTGGTTCCATCCGGGAATGACTGGTTTGGTTACGTTTTCTCCCTTTCCTCCCCTTTTTTTTTTTCCTTCCGGGCACTAAAAAACCTCTCCCTCTTGAGGGGCTGGGTACCCATTTTTTCCCATGGCCGGGTGTTTTGATCTTTTGCCCCCTTTAGATGTTATGCGGAAAATTTAATTTAAAGCACAGTCTTTCCTGTACTGAAGAAACAGTTCAGGGTGAAAAAAGCTTACGGGGAAGGGGAGTTTGCTTTTTCCCTGTTGTCTATGGGCATGGAAATTTTCTAGGGTGGTATAGTTGAGTCCCATCTGTTTTTCCAGATTTCCCCCAGCGATCCGGTCATAGTATGTGCACAGGCTTGGGTTTTCCGTTTGCCTTGGGTTTCTGTACGTATCCCTGTTGGTGCTGTTTCCCTGTTTTACTTCTATCCCCCCTAGCCCCAAACAAGGAGCTCCCACCAGTTGTTTTTGGTAATATATTCACTTATTGCTAGTGGGTCCTCTTGTTGCTTTTTCCCTGCGGTTTTTCATTTGAATATTGGTTTTATCTTATCTTTGATACACTTTTTTCCCTACTATGGCCCCTTCCCCTATGAGGTCATTTAATGTTTTCTTCCTGCGTATAATCCCGACTACCTGGACAAAATCCCCAGCTTACCATTACTGTCTCCCGGACGCTCTCAGCTTCACCATATGTCTCCCAGGACAGCCCCTCCAGCTTCACCATTACGTCTCCCGGGCGCACCTCCAGCTTCACCTTACTGTCTCCCAGGCAGCACTATCGCCCACTTTTTACTAAAACTCCCAGGACATCATCTCCAGCCTTACAGTTTCTGACTACAGGGCCCAGTATAAAGGGCTACCATTCAGCCCGACTTTTTATGTCCCACTGTTGTGAAAGCTTCCAGGTTTTTCTATGAAAGCAGTTTTGATGTTGACCCTTTTAATCCCCTTGTGATTTTAGTCCACAGATTTTTCTCATTTGGGCATCCCCAAAAAACATTTCCCTTTTTAATTTACTGCTTGTACATTTCTTCGATATCTCCACAAGGGGGTGCACCAATTTCCACAAAAATGCAATTATGCATGTGGAACCCCTTTTTGTTTATGACCACAGAACACCAGCTTCATAGTGATTTGAATGGTGTTTTACTGAAATTTCTACTAGCACCCTTGAATATTCTTTAATAACCTCCTTAAATGAACTTAGTATTTGTATTTTGTTTCAACTGTTTTTGTATTTTGGGACACTTACTGTGCACGTTCCTGATATTTTTTTTAAAAGTTTGGTTTATAAGGGCCCCTACAACCCCATCCGTTTACAGTCTGCTTTATTGCCCCAACAAAAACCTTTTTGAAACCAGTCCAGGGTTCGGGGCCAGTCAAGGTTCGGACCAGTAAAGGGTTCGGCCCACAAGGGTTCGGACCAGTCGATTGATCTGATCAGGGGGTATTATTTAAACCATACTGGTGGGTGATTTGAGCTTAACACATGAAGGATCTACTGAAAATTTTCTAACCCGGTAATATGTGATTTGATTGATACAAAAGTATAACTTGCTTTGAAGAGCGGTGACTGCTGGCAACCCTACAATGACGAACGGTCACCCCACCCTTGTTTACGAAAAGCTGTATCTAGCTTTTTTATTTTTTTTTTCCGTCTCCCCCACAATTAATTCTATATTTCACTATAGTGATGGGGCAAAATTTTGGGGGAAGGACGCTTTTTCTGAGTAATATTTGTTCTGGTTTTGTTTTGCACCGCGGTAACTACAGGTTATATGAAATTCCCCAGTATAGTCTGGTATTTCAAGAAAAAGAAAAATAATGAAAGTCAATCCACTCCCTAAGTACCATTATAATACTGGTTTTGTTACTACTCAAAAACTGTATTTGCATTCACTGGTATCATAATTATATGCGAGTACACTAGCAGGCAGGAAGATTATTAAAAAAAAAGTGACCTGGGTAAGTTTCTGGCGACTTCTGGCACCTGCCTCTTAGGTTATACTTCATTTACAAATTACCTGTTTTCAAATAACACTTTAGCCTTTACATCAATTACTAGGGACCCCTGTAGTATACATAACACTTGTACAGTGGACCCCCGATAACGATTACCTCCCAAATGTGACCCAATTTGTAAGTGTATTTATGTAAGTGCGTTTTTAGTGTATGTTTGGGGGTCTGAAAGGACTAATCACTTCACAAATTTCTTATGGAAAAATTCGGTCAGTACTGGGACCCGAACATACTTCTGGAGTGAAAAAAAATCGTTAACCGGGGGGGGCCCCCTGTATCCAATGTTTTCAGGGGACTTTTTTTCCTCGCAAAGAAAAATTCAAATATTATTTTTTTCCACACGGGACACAGGCCCATGATTCCCCCCTGGGAGTAAACCTGCTAGGTAGTGCACACTAATTCTCCTTTTTTGACTCAGTATTAATGGGGTTTTTTTTTTTTCCCCCCAAGATTGGTTCCAGGGCTAGAGGGATTATCGTTTAGGTTTTATGACACAAAATTTAAAATTCTAGCACGTAAGACGACCCTGAAAAACGAGAAAACCCCTGATGGCTTTGCAACATGGTGTCATGCACTTTTGGGGTTTTCATCCTCACACATAAAACAAGTGGTCTGCGTTGTTTGGCATTTTTTTTTTTTTTGTACGGCACAAAAATAACCCCTCTTTGAGCCTTTTTTTTTAAACGTAGCAGGCAGTTTTGTTAAGAAAAGATCCCATGCTTCAACGAAGGGTGTTGTTTATAAATTTTATGGGCTTTTCTATTGCAGGTTCTGTTTTTGATACTTTATTTTTTATTTGTCTGATGACAGACAAAAAAAATTCGCCCCATTGGGTTTGTTTTTTGGTCCTCTTTATACATTTATAAGCATTGACATGGGAAAAGTCCAGAAATGGAAAAGTTTTTTGTACCACTTATAACTCTTGTGAACACATCAGCAAACCCCCAAACTGCATGTCATTAATTCACTTAATGCAATCCCAAGCCCTGGGTGGTAGACAGCAAAACCCCCCAGGGGAGGTACTACTGTCCTGCCAAGTGGGTGAAAAAAAAAATCTGTAATGTTTTACATGATGGGGGATTTTTGGTGTCCTTTTTCGTCCCATAAAAACAACAGGTACCTCGAGTTTCGAACAGTCCAGCTCGAACAATTATCTAAGTGACTTTTGTAAGTGCTTTTTTAAGTGTATTTTTGGAGGTCGAAACGGGCTAATCTAATTTATATTATTCCTATGGGGAAAAAATTCGTTCGGTAAAGGCACTCGAATAGCCCTTTGGAAAAAGAAAAAAATTATTTTAAAAATTTTCTTACTAAATTTAAATTAGGTACACTACACAGCAGGACATGTATTGTTCCATACACACATTGGTTTTTTTTTTAAAGGGGTTTTCCCATTTCCTTATTTAAGGGGAATGGAAAAAAAACCCCCAACCATGCCGTTCCTATGGGGGCCCCCAAAAGCCGGGGGGGGCGGGTTAAACCCCCTTTTTAAAAAAAATTAAAAAAGGGAAAAATTTAAAAATGGGGTGTTTGGGCGATTTTCTTTTTCCTACTGGAACCTAACCCCCGTGTTAACAGGGCCTCCTTATTTTAATTAAATATAATTTTTGTTTAAAAACAAAAACCCCCCCGTGACAAATTATCTAAAAAAAAAAAAATTTCAAAACAATATTTTTACTTTGATGGGTTCATCAAAACGTAACCTTTTGTAAGTCAGGGCACATGTGTATCCTAATAAAAAATTTTCAAATTTCTTTTTGTGTATAAAACTTAGATGCAAAATTTGATGGCCCTTTCCTTAAAAACTAGCTGTGTGTAATAAATTTTTTATACAGTGCTAAGATGCATAAAATTGGTATAACCTGTGAAAAACAATTTATAACTGTTTGCAATGTTTTCTGGGGGAGAAAGTACAGAAAACCCTTTGTAATGGATAATGGGGGGGTTACTGGTGTCCATTAATTCTAGAATGTTAAAAAATAGCTAAAAAAAAAAAATATTTACTGTACCCTAATGTATACTATACCCTCGTTTGCATTTGTTTTGAAATTAATCTTTTTGAAAATAAATGCAATAAAATTACAATTTACCCAGTGGATTTTGTCCAGGGTTTTAAAATTTTTGTTATAAAAGGGTCTTTTTATAAGAGTTGATGGTTAGTATGATTTCAAAATGCATAGCCTATTTCTTTGAATATTTACATTTTTTTAGTTATTTACCTTTTAGAATTTTATTTGTTTCGCTTTTTGGGCCCTTTAAAACCAAACCCAATATTCAAAGACGTAAAGACGAATCTTTCCATAACCTCAACATTCCCCCTCCCCCAGCTCAAAAGTAAAAAATACTGGCAAAATTTACAAAAAAGACACTGGGAAATTCTTTACTGGTGGGGGGGGGGGGGGAGAGAGAGATGTTTTTTTTTTTATCTAATCCGGGGGATGATAAAGGAACTTTAAAGTTTGGTCTTTGTGTTGGAGTGAGTGAAGAAAAGGCTTTTGGGGCCTGACAAGATGTTGGAGGGGTGGGGCAGGGTAAAAAATTTTTTGAGGGAATTCAGGGAAAAGTTTGCCGTCTTGAGTCCCTGGGGGTGGGGGAAATACAATACCTGCACGTTTAAAGAGGGGTTTGGGATATTTGCTGTTTTGGGGGGATACCCGAACTGTCGTAATCATGCTCCTCGCAAAGACAGTGATTGTGTGGAAAGATGGTGAAACCTTTTTCCCTTTTTTGGAAACCCTTCTAATCCCCATTTTGGAAAAAAAAAGGAATCCGTGGACCCCCGGTTTTTTCGAATTAATTTAAAATCCAGAAGTATGTTCAGGTGCCATACTGATCGAATTTGTTCCCTAAAATATTGTAATTAGATTGTCCATTTCGACCCCCGAACATACACATACAAACGCCTTACATAAATACATTTCAAAATTTGGGCGCATTTTGGGGCTGAAACATAAACCGGGGTCCACGTATTATCAAGAAAAGAGGCATACTACTTTAAAAATTCTGGGATGAATTTTAAATTAGTTTTTTAAATTGTTAAGACATAGAGATCAAAAATCAGTAAACCCTCGAAAAACAGACCCAAAAATTTAAAAGTACTTGGGAAATAAGGGACAAAATCCACTGGGTTGGTTGCTACAGAAACAACAACAGTCTGTTGGATACAGACTGGTCTTTTACTGTTACAATCTCTCTTTTTCTCTACCACTGTTGCCATTTTTGGACACTCATTCCACCCTACCCCCAACCCTCCTTCCCCTGTTAGTGCATTAAATTGTTGGTTGACTGTAATCATTTTTGTAATTATAGTATTGGGTAATACACACAATCTTTTTATAGGAAATAGTGATGTCTCGCCTGCTGGGTATTGAAGCATTTGACCCGGATGCAGTACAGTTAGTATCACGCAAAGTTGCAGCTTTATCAGGGGATGCCAGGAGAGCACTTGACATTTGTCGTAGAGCAACAGAAATTGCAGAGACCAAGAAACTTCCACTCAGTCTTCAAAATCCCTAATGAAGAGGGCAGCTCTGGTTGGAATGCTACATGTTGATGAAGCAGTTAAAGAGATGTTCACATCACCTAAAATCACTGCATAAGGTAGATGTCATGTTTGAGAGGAAAATATTGTGTAAATATTATATCAGAGAATTCAGAGTGTAGAAATTAAAAAGATGGTGTGCTTTTATGAAAGGTATAATTCAGAGGGTGAAGGGGGGTTGTTGAGGTAGTTGGACATTGAGATAAGACTAAGAAGTATAGGATGACAATAAGGGTGTGTATACATCCCTCCTTGGGTGGAAGGAGGGAGGAATCGGGGTAATTCCAGGAAGAGTTAGAGATAAGGTGTGCAAGATTTTTTAAGTGGTAGGTGTCCAAATATCCAGTAGCCATGTGTGAGCATGTTAGATTGGAGTGAGTGGAAGCAAGTGATTTTTTATGGCTTGATGTGCTGTTGGAGTATGAGCAAGGTAATATTTATGAAGGGATTCTGGGAAACCATTGAACTAGACATCAACCCTGTATGTAGTAAGTACAGTGTCTGTACTTTGAAGGAGGAGTATGGATGTTTTAGTTTGGAAGGCCATTTCACTTGTGATTTTTGTGCTCTCTGGCAAGACAGCAATTTAATAAATGTTAGTGTATGTCTTTCATTTTCTGGGTCACCTTGCTGTGTTAGAAAAGTCAGCATAGTTTTAAAAATTTTATATAGCAGGGTAAGAAGACAAGAAAATTTAAAAATATTATTTTTTTTAAGTCTCCCACTAAGGCAGGGTGACCCAAAAAAAAGAAACACTTTCACCATCATTCACACATCACTGTCTTTGCAGAGGTGCCAGTATATACTGTATAATTTTTTTTAAAATAAATTAAAGGTACATTAATAAACTTTGATAATCTATTTGCTACTGTATGATGGAAATTTACTCAGTATATTTCTGACTGCAGAAGTTGCAGTTTAATGGAGAAGTTTGTTCTTCGTGCTGTTGTGGCTGAGTTCATGCGCATCGGGCTAGAGGAAGCTGTGTTTGGACGTGTGCTGGAGCAGTTCGTCTCACTCTGCAGATTTGAAGGTAAAAATCAGAGGAGGTACTTGATCTTTCTGTTCATCTTAAGCACTAAGTTCGACATAAATATAATAGGAACTTTATTCCAAAACTGAAATTCTCCTGGCTGAGGGATTGACAACCTCAAATCTACAACCTCAAGGGTGATGGACTGATTACATCGTCTTCACATCTCTACTGTTCCTGCCTACTTTCTGTATTCGACTGAAGAAGCCTATTGTGTAGGTGAAACATTGCGGAATAGAGTTGCCTTACTGTTGCTTATGTGTCTTACCCACCAACCTGTCAGTATTGTATACCATTTTGATATTCGCCCTGTCAGACACTGCAACACAATGGCATCTTGGTGCAGAAAACACCTTGGACAGCTTTTTCAAGTGAGACTTGTTTGATCTGAGAGGGACGTGACCTCTCAGTGGCTGCATTCTCACTACTGCTTCTCTGCACCTCTCCTTCTCCTTCCGACAGTATTTAAGTCTCCGCACTGTCGCTTGATCTTCAGATAGTTCCAGACTGTGGAACTGAACTTCTCCAGGCTGAGGGACTGACAACCTCAATCTACGACTTCAAGGGTGATGGACTGATTACATCGTCTTCACATCTCTACTGTTCCTGCCTACTTTCTGTATTCGACTGAAGAAGCCTACTGTGTAGGCGAAACGTTTCGGAATAAAGTTGTCTATGTGTCTTACCTACCAAACCCTGTCGGTACTGTATACCATTTTGATATTCACCAGGTCCTTATCCGGAGTCACTTCCCTCCTTTGTTTTTTTAATGCCACTAGGACCAGCTTGAGAGTCACTGGACCCCTGTCGCACAAAATATCTGTCAGATAGGTCAGTTTCTGGCGTCTCTTTAAGATTTGCCTAAAATGGGACATGGCATTGTCATGGTAAAAAGTCATCAGCATGGATTGCAACAGCTTTCTCAGGGTGATGTTCCTCCACAAATGAATGCACTTTAGTCTACATTGCACAAATCTCCTTAATCTTTTGAAGAAGGCACCTTCTTCCATCTCTCTTCCTCCTCCTCTGAAGCAGTTTCTTTAGCTGTGGTCTGTTGCTGTTGCAAATGAAGCTCTTGCAGCTCATCAGTGGTTCACTCTTCATTGTGGTCCTCCTCCAACTTTTCCACATCCTGGCCACTCACATCCAACCCCATGGAATTGCCCAATGCCACAGTTGATTGCACAACAGGTGTAGGGTCGATAGGGTCAGCCTCAAAGCCTTCAAAATCTTTCTTTTGGACACAATCTGGCCAAAATTTTCCCCAAGCAGAGTTCATTGTCCTTGAAGTCACTCCTGCCAAGCCTTATCTATAAGGCTATGCAGTGGAAGATATTGAAGTGATTCTTCCAGAACTCTCTTAGGGTCACTTCACTGTTATAAAACTGAATTCCTTCGACAATTGGTCTTCCAGGAGCATTGTCCATTAACAGGAGGCACTGGAGTGGCAATTTATTATCCAGGAGGTATTTCTTCACACTCGGGCCAAACACTTCATTGAACCATTCCAGGAAAATTTCCCTAGTAACCCATGCTCTCCTGTTAGCCTTCCACATCACGCCACAGTTTATTTCTTGACAACACTGTTTTTCTTCGACACACTGGGATTTTCAGAGTGATACACCAGTAAAGGCTTCACTTTGAAATCCCCACTATCATTACCACACAACAAGAGAGTAAGCCTGTCTTTCATAGGCTTGTGTCCTAGGAGTGCCTTTTCCTCCTGTGTAATGTAGGTCTTCTTTGGCATTTTCTTCCAAACAGGCCTGTTTCATCACAGTTGAACACTTGTTGGGGTTGGAATTTTTCAGCCTCTACATAAAAACTTGAATTCCCACACGAATTTTTCAGCCACTTGTTTTTCTGAACTTTCACCCTCACCATGCCTTACAACACTGTATGCCACTCCTCTTCTTGAATTTTTCAAACCAGCCTTTGCTGGCCTTAAATTCGCCTACATCAGTACAGTGGACCCCGCATAACGATGGCATCACATAGCGATTTTTCCGCATACCGATTACTTTTATCGCAAATTTTTTTCCGCGCATACCGATTAAAAACCCGCTTACCGATTTTCGTCCGAGACGCGTCCCAAAGTGCCCTCACATGTGCCGGCCGTCCCATTGTTTACCAGCCAGCCTCCGCGGTAACATCCAAGCATACACTCGGAATATTTCGTATTATTACAGTGTTTTCGGTGCTGTTTCTGGAAAATAAGTGACCATGGGCCCCAAGAAAGCTTCTAGTGCCAACCCTGTGGTAAAAAGGGTGAGAATTAGTATGGAAATTAAGAAAGATTTTGAAGGGTTTGGGGCTAACCCTGAGAAGCCTATGCCAGTTGTGGAATCCATTGTGCCTACTTCAAAGATTAAGGAAATGTGTGCACAGTGGGTTGAACTGCAAACCTTTATAGATGAAAATCACCCTGACACAGCTGTTGCAAGCCGTGTGGTGACTATTTCAATGACAATGTTATGGCCCATTTTAGGAAAGTCTTGAAGGAACGGGAGGTACAGAGCTCTATGGACAGATTTGTTGTGCGACAGAGGTCCAGTGACTCTCAAGCTGGTCCTAGTGGCATTAAAAGAAGAAGGGAAGTAACCCCAGAAAAGGACTTGCTACCTCAAGTCCTAATGGAAGGGGATTCCCCTTCTAAACAGTAAGAAGATAATGCTCTCCCCTCCTCCCATCCCATCAATCATCACCAGATCTTCAATAAAAGTAAGTGTCATTTAATTGTGCATGCCTTTTTTTAGTTTGTGTGTATTAAAATTAACATTTCATGTGGTAAAAAAAAAAATTTTTCATACTTTTGGGCGTCTTGCACGGATTAATTTTATTTCCATTATTTCTTATGGGGAAAATTCATTCGCATAACGATTATTTCGCATAACGATGAGCCTCTTGCACGGATTAAAATCGTTAACCGGGGGTCCACTGTACTTGTTTCATGCAATTTCTTTGAGGTTGTCATGCCTGCTTGCCTTTTCACAAATGTAGACGGGCACAACACTATTCCTGCTAACTCTTTCTCTCTGATCCACACCGAAACAATGTCTCCACTTCTTCAATTTTTTGGGACTTTTTTGGGTTTACGCTTTCACCCCTTTTACAGCATCAGTTTCCAGACTTCTTTTCTCTTTGCCACAAGGAGCGATTGTAGAGGGCCCAACTTCCTGACTCTGCCGAGTTCAGCAATGCGTATATCACTATGTTTTTTTCTTAGGATTTCTTTTTTCAGTTCTACGGTTCCTCACTTTCTTTACCAAAGCAGGGCACTGGGAGCTTTCTTGGGGCTGTGTTGCTTATTTAGCACACCAAAAACAAGTGGCAAAAAAATAAATTATAATGGTCCTCGGTTATCAGCCCTAATCCTTCCCCCGAAGTGGGCCCTAAGCGAAATGGCCGAAAACTGAAAAATATTTCCCATAAGAATTAAATGGAAATACAGTGGACCCTCAACCAGCGATTTAAATCCGTTCCTGAGAGCTATCGTAGAAAAAATTATCGCTTCAATTTAAATTTTTCCCCCATAAGAAAAATGGAAATCAAATTAATCCGTGAAAGACACCCAAAGTATTGAAAAAAAAATAATTTTCCACATGAAATTTTAAAATTTTAATACCACAAACTGAAAAATTACATGCACAGTTACATTACACTTCCTTTATTGAAGATTGGTGATGATTGTTGGGGTGGGAGGAGGGGAGGGGTGTTGATCTTCTTAGTGTTTAGAAGGGAATCCCCTTCCATTAGCACTTGAGGCAGCAAGTCTTTTTTTTGGGGTTACTTCCCTTGTTCTTTTAATGCCACTAGGACCAGCTTCAGAGTCACTGGACTTCTGTCGCACAACATATCTCTCCATAGATACCAGTACCTCTCGTTCCTTTATGACTTTCCTAAAGTGGTTCACAACATTGTCAGTGTATAGGTTGCCAACACGGCTTGCAGTAACTGTGTCAGGGTGGATTTTCATCAAAAAAGGTTTGCACTTCAAGCCACTTTGCACACATTTCCTTTATCTTAGAAGTAGGCAACTTCTTCAATTTCTCTCTCCCCTCCTCCGAAGCAGTTTCCTCAGGTGTGCCCTCTTGCTGTTCAAGATGATCTAGCAGCTCATCAGTGGTTAGTTCTTCACTGTCCTCCACCACCAACTCTTCCACATCCCCCCACTAACCTCCAACCCCAAGGACTTCCCCAATGCCACAATGGATTCCTCAACTGGCATAGGATTCTCAGGGTTAGCCTCAAACCCTTCAAAATCCCTTTCGTCTACACATTCTGGCCACAGTTTTTTCCAAGCAGAGTTCAAGGTCCTCTTAGTCACTTCCTCCCAAGCCTTACCTATAATGTTTACACAGTTGAGGTTGGTAAAATGATCTTTCCAAAACTCTCTTAGAGTCAGTTGAGTTTCTGAGGTCACTACAAAGCACCTTTCAAACATAGCTTTTGTGTACAGTTTCTTGAAGTTGGAAATACCTGCTGGTCCATGGACTGCAGGAGAGGAGTGGTATTAGGAGGCAAAAACTTCACCTTAATGAAGCTCATATCCCTAGAAAGTCACTCTGCCAAGTCTGAAGGATGACCAGGAGCATTGTCTAATACCAGGAGGCACTTAAGGTTTAATTTCTTTTCATTGGGTAATTTTTCACATTGGGGGCAAATGCATGGTGTAACCAGTCATAGAAAAAGTCCCTAGTGACCCATGCTTTACTGTTTGCCCTCCACAGCACACACAAATTAGCCTTGAAGACATTGTTTTTCCTGAACACTCTGGGAGTTTCAGAGTGATACACCAATTAAAGCCTTCACTTTGTAATCACCATTTAGCATTGGCACACATCAGCAAGTAAGGCCTGTCTTTCATAGGCTTATGTCCTGGGAGTCCCTTTTCCTCCTGAGTAATGTAGGTCCTGCTTGGCATTTTTTTCCCAAAAAACAGGCCTGTTTCGTCACAATTAAACACTTGTTCAGGTTCCAGTCCTTCACTGTCTATGTACCCTTAAAGTCCTGCACATATTTTCAGCTGCTTTGTGGTCCGAACGGGGCAGCCTCACCATGCCTTATCACACTATGAATGCCACTACGCTTTTTAAAATTTCTCTCAAACCAACCTTTGCTGGCCTTAAATTCACTCACATCACTAGTTGCTGGCATTTTTGTAATTAAATCGTCATGCAACTTCCTAGCCTTTTCCCACATATGATCGCTTGAGAGATGCTGTCTCCTGCTATCTGTTTCTCGTTTATCCACACCAATAAAAGTCTCTCAACATCTTCTATCACTTGCGATCTCAGTTTCGAAAACATAGTTGCACCTTTGGCAAAAAAGAGCTTCCTTGTTTGGGCCGTTTTCTTGCCCACAATAGTAGCGATGGTTGATTGGGTTTTGTGTACAACCGGGGCCAGCTCGGAGACACGCACTCCACTTTCATACTTAGCAATGATCTCTTTCTTCATCTCCATAGTAATTCTCACCCTTTTTGCTGTAGGGGTTGGGCACTAGAAGCTTTCTTGGGGCCCATGGTGACTTATTTTGCAGGTGCAATCACTACAAAGGCTGTGATAATATAAATGTTCCAGTTGTAGTTTGGGGGGGCGGACCGCGGTGGCTGGCTGGCTTGTAAACACTGACACATCAGGGACAAGTTGAGGCGCGCTCAGGCCAAAGTGGACGCATATGGTAACGGAACGAATAGCGCTGGTCGGTTTTTTTAAACGCTAGTCGAGGCAAAATTTTTGCGTTAAAATGTATCACTAGTCGAATTTATTCGTTAATCGATGCCATCGCTGGTTGAGGGGCCACTGTACAATTAATCCATTCCAGACAAAAATGTTCAGAAAAAAAAAAATTAACAATTATATAAGTATTACATACCTTTATTGAAGGCTAATGCTGGCTTCTGGGAAAATGAGGAGGAGGAAAGAGGGAGGAGTTATGTTTGGAAAAGGGGGAAACCCCCTCCATAAGACTTAAGGTACAAAGCCTTCTCTGGGTTACTTCCCTTTGTATTTTAATGCCACTAGGACCAGCTTTCGAGTCACTGGACCTCTGTCGCACAAAATAACTGTGAAGAGTGCTCTGTTTCTGGCGTCTCTTTAACCCTTAAATGGTCCAAACGTATATACGTATACATTTTTTCAACATTTAAAGTAGTAAAAAAAAAGAAGATTTTTCTTTTTTGTTTTACATTTGAAAACGTGTAAAAAAAACTTTTATCTACATTTTTTTTTTTGTTATATTTTAAATATGTAACAAAAAGTAGATCTACTTTTTTAGCACTACGAATTTGAACGTCGATCTGTTTGGACCGTTTAAGAGTTAAGATTTCCCTGAAGTGAGACAGGGTTTTGTCACTGAACATGTTGCAGATATGGCTTGTTTCGACGTGGTCAGGGTGGGATTTCTCTACAAAAGCTTGCACCCCAGCCCACATTGCACACACCTTTTAATCTCTAAAGAAGGCACCTCCTTCACTCCCTCGCCCTCCTCCTCCTCCCTCGGAAGCAAGTTCCTCAGCTGCAGTCTGTTAGTGTTTGAGTTGAAGCTTTTGCAGCTCTTCAGGGGGTTAGCCTTTCCCTGTGGCCCTCCACCAAATCTTCCCCCATCCTCGCCACTCACCTCCACCCCAGGAAAATTCTCTAGTGCTGCAGTAGAGTCCACGGGTCAGGGTCAGCCTCAAACCCCTTTAAAATCTCTCTTAGACACAACTGGCCACAATTTTCTCCAAGCAGATTCAAAGTCCTGAAAGTCACTCCCCCCCAAGCCTTACCTTAAAGCTTATGCAATTGAGGATAGTGAAGTGATCTTTCCAGAACTCTCTTAGGGTCAAATGAGTGTCAGAGGTCACTTCAAAGCACTTTTCAAACACTGCTTTTGTGTTGAGTTTTTTGAAGTTAGAAATTACCTTGCTGATCTATGAGCTGGAGGAGAGGAGTGGGGTTTTGGAGGTAAGAACTTCACTTTTATGAAATTTAAAGTCCCCTAAACACTTGGTTCTTTCCCAAATCTGGAGGAGTGCAGGAGCATTGTCTAGTACCAGGAGGCACTTGAGTGGCAATTTCTTTTCCAGGGGGTATTTTTTCCACACATCATTAACCCACTCTCTGAAAATTTGCCTTGTGACCCATGCCTTTTGATTAGCTTTCCAAAATCACACACAATCTATTTTTGACCCACATTGCTTTTCTTGAACACTGGGGTTTTTGAGTGATACACGAGTAAAGGCTTCACTTTAAAATCCCCCACTAGCATTAGCACACAACAAAAGAGTAAGCCTGTCTTTCATAGGCTTATGTCCTGGCAGTGCCTTTTCCTCCTGCATGATGTAGGTCCTGTTTGGCATTTTCTTCCAAAACAGGCCTTTTTTGTCACAATTGAACACTTTTTGAGGTTGTAATTGTTCAGCCTTTACATAGTCCTTGAACTCCTGTACGTACTTTTCAGCCGCTTTTTTGACAGAACCTGCAGCCTCTCCATGCCTTACAACACTGTGTGTGGCACTACGTTTCTCAAATCTCTCAAACCACCCTTTGCTGGCCCTAAATTCACTACCAGCAGCACTTGTTCCAGTAGTTTTCTGTAGATCCTCATGTAACTGCCTTGCCTTCTCACAAATAATAGATTCCACAACACTGTCCCCCACTAATTTTTTTTCCTTAATCCACAACAACAACTTTTCTATCTGTTCCATTATCAGTGACCTTTGTTTCATTATAAACATGGTTGACAAATAGGCAGCAAAGAATTTGCAAAAATGGGGGCACATCACAAGCAGTGTTCCACAGGGGTCAGTGTTGGGCCCTTGTTGTTCACAATTTACGTAATATAGATGAGGGAATAAATAGCGATATAAGCAGATTTGCTGATGACACCAAAATAAGCCGTCCAATTCATTCTATTGAGGACATTAGTGCACTCCAGGATGATTTGAATGGACTGATGCTATGGTCGGAGAAGTGACAGATGCAGTTTAACCCTTTCAGGGTTGAGAGGCCCTCTCCTAAACTTGTTCTCAGGGTTGGAAATTTTTTGAGAAAAAAAAATTTTTTTTTCTTAGAAAGATAGAGAATCTTTTCCCGATCATAATGACACCAAAAGTATGAAATTTGATGGAAAACTTATGGAATTATGCTCTCGAGAAGTTAGCAGTCTCGACGATGTTCATGCATCGGCGATTTCGCCCACTTTGAGCCCCATTTCGGCCAATTCCAGTGGACCAGTCGACAAAAATCATATTATTTCGCTAGAACTCCCATTTTTCTATCGAATGAATACAAGAAATCACCCTTTTTACGATTTCAACTATCAATAAAAGTGGTCAAAAATTGGCCAATTTTGCCAATTTCACACAAATTTCAAAAGATGCCAATTTTCCCAAAAATAGGGTCCAGAATAAACAAGTCAGACATTCCTGTCACTAAAATAATTTTTTCCTCTGTTCATTAGTCACGTCCCCAGGCCCCTCTTACATTTCTTTTGCTTTCCACTTTGAATTTTTATTTTTCACAAAAAATAGAAGATTTACTGTTATGCAGACTAATGCATTAGTGTAGAAATGGGACAATAATATCAGCGCACTTGTGAAAGAATATTAGACTCACCAGTTGACGTGTATTGGACGCATGGTATGATTTGTTTACTTTTGAACTTTGGCAAAAATTGAACATTTCTGCTACTTTGAGCTCAATTTCAAGGTACTTTTCATTGTGAAACCAATCAAAATCATCTCAAATTTCTGTAAAAATGTCTTCCATTCTATAAAATGAGACCAGAAAAAATAGAATACAACCATAAACACCATACGAAAAATACACTGCAAAGTCGCTGTTTTAAACCAAAATACGGTCGAAGTTTTTTTTTTTTCTTATTACACACTGTGTGCTGCAGGATTTTTTTATACTGCGCACACTGACCACATAGACCAATCTTTCATATGTAGGCCTACCAGCTTTCTCTTGCTATATTAGAAGGCGCTAGAATTTTATGTACTAGTACATCAATAACCCTGGTGCGTAAGCCATACTAGTACGTCGGAAACCCTTAAAAGGGTTAATACAGACAAATGCAAGGTGCTAAATGTTGGAAGGACAATAACCATGCCACATATAAACTGAATAGTGTAGATCTTAATATACTGACTGCGAAAGGATTTAGGGGTTTGGTTAGCAGTAATCTGAAACCAAGACAGTGCATAAATGTTCGCAATAAAGCTAACAGAATCCTTGGCTTCATATCAAGAAGTATAAATAATAGAAGTCCTCAGGTTGTTCTTCAACTCTATATATTATTGGTTAGGCCTCATTTAGATTATGCTGCACAGCTCTGGTCACCGTATTACCAGAATGGATATAAATGCACTGGAAAAGTACAGAGAAGGATGACAAAGTTGATCCCATGTCA
>NC_069418.1:51177315-51246843 GCF_026875155.1 Cherax quadricarinatus | reverse complement strand
CAACCCTACGCAATAAGGGTGAGAATTAAACTATAGAGTTAAAGAAAAGATCATTGATAAGTATGAAAGTGGGGGTGCGTGTCTCCGAGCTGGCCAGGTTGTATAATGAACCCCAATCAACCATCATTTACTATTGGTGGTACAGCTGCTGCTGCTGCTGCACTGTCAGTGCTGCTGCTGCATGTCAGCTGCTGGCTGCTGCTGTAGCATGTTGCTGCAGCTGTAGCATGTCTGCTGCTGCTGTAGCACTGTCAGCCTGCTGCTGGCTGTAGCATCGTCTGCTGCTGCTGTAGCATCGTCTGCTGCTGCTGTAGCACTGTTGTTGGTGTGGCTTATTGAGAACTATACCAAGAAACAATTAACCCAGAGGATTTTCCACCCAGGATAACCCAAAAAAGTCGTGTCATCGAAGACTGTCTACTTTTTTCCATTGGGGTCCTTAATCTTTTTCTCCCAGGATGCAACCCACACCAGTCGACTAACCCCCAGGTGAACAGGGAAAAATCCCTGGAACTAGTGCTCATATTGGTGAATTTAAAGCCGCAAAGGTTGGTTTGAGAGATTTAAAAATCGTAGTGACATACACAGTGGGGAAAAGGCCCTTTTCTGGAAGAAAATGCCAAACAGGACCTACAGAAATCAGGAGGAAAGGCACTCCCAGGACACGTGTCTCATCAGTCTTTTGCTGATCTTCAATAAAGGTAAGTGTCATTTATTCTTCATTTGGGTAGACTAGTACATGCACAATATATACTGTGCATGTACTTACTCTACTATTGTGCATGTAGCCTTCTCTTTGTGTGTAGGAAAAATGTATATTTCATGTGGTTTAAAAAATTTTTTCATACTTTTGGGTGTCTTGCACGGATTTAATTTGATTTCCATTATTTCTTAGGGGGAAAAATTCATTCCCCATACGATTATTTGCATACCAATGAGCCCTATGCACGGTTTTAAAATCGGTATGCGGGGGGTCCACTGTATATGGAATAGGTGGTAAGTTACAAAATGCTGAAAAAGAGTTTTTATGAGGATAGTGAGGTCAGGTTAGGGTTTGTGAAGAGAGGAGACTACTTCCCAGTAAAAGTAGGTCTTAGACAGGAGTGTAATGTCACCACGGTTGTTTAATTATTTATAGTGGAGTTGTAAAAGAACTAAATGCTAGGGTGTTCAAGAGAGTGGTGGGATTAAATTACGGGGAATTAAATACAAAAATGGGAATTGACACAGTTGCTTTTTGCTGATGATGCTGTTGCTTATGGGAGATTCTAAAGAAAAATTGCAAAGGTTAGTGGATGAGTTTGGGTGTGTTGTGTGTAAAGGTAGAAAGTTGAAGGTGAAAATAGAAAAGGTAAGGTGATGAGGGTATCAAATGATTTAGATAAAGAAAAATTGGATATCAGGATTGGGGAGGAGGAGTATTGGAAGAAGTGAATGTTTTCAGATATTGGGAGTTGACGTGCGGCGGATAGATTTATGAAGGATGAGGTTAATCACAGATTGATGAAGGAAAAAAGGTGAGTGGGTGTGTTGAGGTATATGTGGAGACAAAAAAACATTTTCTGTGGAGACAAAGAAAGGAATGTATGAAAGTTTTAGTAGTACCAACACTCTTATATGGGTGTGAAGCTTGGTTTGTGAATGCAGGGAACGAGGAGGCAGTTGGAAGCAGTGGAGTTGTCCTGTCTAAGGGCAATGTGTGGTGTAATATTATGCAGAAAATTCGGAGTTGGAAATTAGGAGAAGGTATAGAGTTAATAAAAGTATTAGTGAGAGGGCTGAAGAGGTTGTTGAGGTGGGTTTGGGGCATTTAGAGAGAATGGATCAAAGTAGAATGACATGGAGAGCGTATAAATCTGTAGGGGAAGGAAGGGGGGTAGGGGTCGTCCTTGAAAAGGTTGGGAAGGAAGGGGTAAGGGGGGGTTTTGTTGGGCGAGGGGCTTGGACTTCCAGCAGGCGTGCATGGCGTGTTCGATAGGAATGAATGGAGACGAATGGTATTTGGGACCTGACGATCTGTTGGAATGTGATCAGGGTAATTATTTAGTGAAGGGATTAGGGAAACCGGTTATTTTCATATGCTGGTCTTGAGTCCTGGAAATGGGAAGTACAATGCCTGCACTCTAAAGGGGGGTTTGGGATATTAGCAGTTTGGAGGGTGTGTCTTGTATCTTTATACGTATATGCATTTGACTGTTGTGTTCTGAGCACCTCTGAAAAAAACAATGATTATGTGTGAGTGAGGTAAAAGTGTTGAATGATGATGAAAGTATTTTTTTTTTGGGGATTTTTCTTTGTTTTTGGGTTACCCTGCCTCGGGGGGAGATGGCCGATTTGTTAAAAAAAAAAAAAATACAGTCACTGGACGTTTCTAGAAGTTCTGTAACCTCTTACCTGGAGTTTACCTGGCGTTTAAATGGAGGAGTTCGGGGGTCAACGCCCCCGCGGCCCGGTCTGTAAACAGGGCTCCTGGTGGATCAGAGCCTGATAAACCCAGGCTGTTGCTGCTGGCTGCACACCAAGTACGAGCCACAGCCGGCTGATTCAGGAACTGACTTTAGGTGCTTGTCCAGTGCCAGCTTGAAGACTGCCAGGGGTCTGTTGGTAATCCCCTTATGTGTGTGGGAGGCAGTTGACAGTCTCGGGCCCCTGCACTTATTGTATGGTCTCTTAACGTGCTAGTGACACCCCTGCTTTTCATTGGGGGGTTGGTGCATCGTTCTGCCAAGTCTTTTGCTTTCGTAGTGAGTGATTTTCGTGTGCAAGTTCGGTACTAGTCCCTCTAGGATTTTCCAGGTGTATATAATCATGTATCTTCCCTCCTGCGTTCCAGGGAATACAGGTTTAGGAACCTCAAGCGCTCCCAGTAATTGAGGTGTTTTATCTCCGTTATGCGCGCCGTTGAAAGTTCTCTGTACATTTTCTAGGTGGGGCAATTTCACCTGCCTTAAAAGGTGCTGTTAGTGTGCAGCAATATTCCAGCCTAGATAGAACAAGTGACCTAAAGAGTGTCATCATGGGCTTGGCCTCCCTTGTTTTGAAGGTTCTCATTATCCATCCTGTCATTTTTCTAGCAGATGCGATTGATACAATGTTATGGTCCTTGAAGGTGAGATCCTCCAACATGATCACTCCCAGGTCTTTGACGTTGGTGTTTCGCTTATTTTGTGGCCAGAATTTGTTTTGTACTCTGATGAAGTTTTAAATTCCTCAGGGTTTACCATATCTGAGAAATTGGAATTTCTCATCGTTGAACTTCATATTGTTTTCTGCAGCCCACTGAAAGATTTGGTTGATGTCCGCCTGGGCCTTGCAGTGTCTGCAAGGAAGACACTGTCATGCAGATTCGGGTTTTCATCTGCAAAGGAAGACACGGTTTCTGTGGCGACATTTCCCTTTTCTGTGTCGGATATGAGGATGAGGAACAAGATGGGAGCGGTACTGTGCTTGTGGAACAGAGCTTTTCACCGTAGCTGCCTCGGACTTTACTCTGTTGACGACTACTCTCTGTGTTCTGTTAGTGAGGAAAATTTTAGATCCATCGACCGACTTTTCCTGTTATTCCTTTAGCACGCATTTTGTGCGCTATTACGCCATGGTCACACTTGTCGAAGGCTTTTGCAAAGTCTGTATATATTACATCTGCATTCTTTTTGTCTTCTAGTGCATTTAGGACCCTTTTCGTAGTGATCCAATTTGTTGAGACAGACAGGAGCGACCTGTTCTAACCATGTTGGGCCCTGGGTTGTGTAACTGATGGGTTTCTTAGATGGGTGGTGATCTTGCTTCTTTGGACCCCTTTTAAAAATTTTTATGATATGGGATGTTAGTGCTATTGGTTGTAGTTCTTTTCTGTTGCTTTACTGCCCCTTTGTGGATGGGCTATGTCTGTTGCTTTTAGTAAAATGTGGGACGACCCCCGTGTCCATGCCCCTCTCCATAGGATGGAAAGGCTCGTGATAGGGGCTTCTTGCAGTTCTTGATGAACACAGAGTTCCATGAGTTGGCCCTGGGGCAGAGTGCATGGGCAATGTTTATTTATCGCCTGTTCGAAGTCAAATTTTGGCGTCAGGATACATCGGATTAGGGTTGTGTTAATCAAATTTTGTGGCTCTCTCATAAAAAATTCATTTTGTTTTTCGACTCTCAGTCTGGTTAGGGCTTGCTAAAAACTGAGTCATATTGAGACTTGGTAGCTCACTCATTTCCTTGCTGTTTATCTGTGTTGGACCATTTTGTTTAAGTAGGGGCCCAATATTGGACGTTGTTCTCGTTTTGATTTGGCATTAGGAGAAGATAATACTTTGGGTTTCTTTCGGGTTTCATTTATGGTTTTAGTTCTTCCCGCGATTCCTGGGCTCCTAAGGATTCTTTTAGCTTAAGTTCGATGCTTGCTATTTCCTGACCAGTGTCTCCCCACGCATTTCGATATATTGACCTTTTTAGCCGCTCTGTTATTCTTTTCCATCGCCTGTAAAGGGAGCGCCTGTCTCTTTCTATTTTACATCTACTACTCCTTTTTCTAAGAGGAATAAGCCTTGTGCATACATCGAGTGCCCCGAGTTAATTGTTCTAGGCATAAGTTGGGTCTGTTGCTTAGCATATCTTTTCCCAGCTTATATCAGTTAGGACTTGGTTTACTTGGTCCCACTTTATGTTTTTGTTATTGAAGTTGAATTTGGTGAATGCTCCCTCATGACTAATCTCATTTTGTCGGTCTGGGGCTCCGCGCATACATGTCTGAACCTCAATTATGTTGTGATCTGAGTATATTGTTTTTGATATGGTGACATTTCTTATCAGATCATCATTGTTAGTGAAGATGAGGTCTAGTGTATTCTCCAGTCTAGTAGGCTCTATTATTTGCTGGTTTAAATTTAATTTTGTGCAGAGATTTAAAAGCTCGCGTGAGTGTGAGTTTTCATCAGAGCTGCCTCCTGGTGTTATTACTGCAACAATATTATTTGCTATATTCCTCCATTTTAGGTGCCTTAAGTTGAAATCCCCCAGGAGCAAGATGTTGGGTGCAGGAGCTGGAAGATTTTCCAGACATTGGTCAATTTTTAACAGCTGTTCCTGGAATTGCTGGGATGTTGCATCCGGAGGCTTGTAGACTACCACAATGACTAGGTTTTGGTTCTCGACCTTTACTGCTAAAATTTCCACTACATCATTTGAGGCATTTAGCAGTTCTGTGCAAACAAGTGACTCTGCAATGTACAGGCCAACCCCCCCCCTTTTGCCTGTTCACTCTGTCACATCTGTATAGGTTGTAACCTGGGATCCATATTTCGTTGTCCAAGTGATCCTTTATGTGGGTCTCAGTGAAAGCCACGAACATTGCCTTTGCCTCTGCAAGCAGTCCACTAATGAAAGGTATTTTTTGTTGTTTGTTGCTGGCTTTAGACCCTGTATATTTGCAAAGAAGAATGTTATCGGACTGGTGGTATTGTTGGTACTGGGGGGGATTTTTTTTTCCAGCATTAGTATCTGTATCTGTTGGTTTGGAGTGGAGGCCATCGACTGTGGTTCCACTCCAGGAATGACTGGATTTGGTGTACGATTTCTGCCATTTCCTGCCAGTTTTTTTTTCCTTCCTGGCACTAAAAAACCTCTCCCTCTTGAGTGGCTGTGGCTACCCAGGTTTTCCCATGGCCTGGATGTTTTGTATCTTTTTGTCCCCTTTAGATGTTATGCCTGGCAATTTAAGTTATAGCACAGTCTTTCCTGTACTGAAGAGGTACACAGTTCAGGGTGAAAAAGCTTACAGGAAGGGAGTTTGCATTTTCTGTTGTCATATGGGCATGGCATTTTCTAGGGTGGTCATAGTTGCACGTCCCATCTGTTTTTCCAGATTTCCCATGCCAGCAGATACGAGTGCATAGTATGTGCACAGGCTTGGTTTCCGTTTGCCTTGGGTTTCTGTGACTGTATTCCCTGTTGGTGCATGTTTCCCTGTCTTACTTCTATCCCCCCTAGCACCACAATGGAGCTCCCACCAGTTGTTTTTGGTAATATATCCTCACTATTGCTAGTGGAGTCCTCTTGTTTGCTATTTCCTGCGGTATTTCTAGTTTGTAATATTGGTTTTATCTTATCTTTGACTACACTTGTTTCCCTACTATGGCCCCTGTCCCCTATGAGGTCATTTATATGTATTCCTTCCTGCGTATAATTCCCGACTACCTGGACAAAATCTCCAGCTTCACCATTACTGTCTCCCAGGACAGCATCTCCAGCTTCACCATTACTGTCTCCCAGGACAGCACCTCCAGCTTCACCATTACTGTCTCCCAGGACAGCACCTCCAGCTTCACCATTACTGTCTCCCAGGACAGCACTATCAGCCCACATTTACTGACTACCAGGACATCATCTCCAGCCTTACAGTTTCTGACTACATGGCCAGTATCAAGGGCAGTACCATTCAGCCCAGACTTTTTATGTTCCCATCTGTTGTAGAAAGCTTCCAGGTTTTCTATGAAAGCAGCTTTGATGTTGACCTCTTTTAATACCCTTGTGATTTTAGTCCACAGATTTATCTCATTTGGGCATACCCAAAAACACTTCCCTGTTTTAATACTGCTTGTAGCTAGTTCTTCGATATCTGCACAAGGGGCGTGACACCAATTTCCACAAAAATGACAATTTATGCATGTGGAAGCCCGTTTGTTTGACTGACCACAGACTACACACAGCTTCATAGTGATTTGAATGGTTGATTTTACTGCAATTCTACTAGCAACCTCTTGAATATTCTATTAATAACCTCCTTAAATGAAGCTCTAGCTATTTGTATTTCTGTTTCTAACTGTTTTTGTATATTGGACAGCTTACTGTGCACGTTCCTGATATATATTTAATGTTTGTGTTTATAAGGGCGCCTACAACCCCATCCGTTTACAGTTGCTTTATTGTCCAACAAAAACCGTTTGAAACCAGTCCAGGGTTCGGACCAGTCAAGGGTTCGGACCAGTCAAGGGTTCGGACCAGTCAAGGGTTCGGACCAGTCGATCTGATCTGATCAGTGGGTCACTTATTTAAACCATACTGGTCGGTGATTTGAGCTAACACATGAAGGATCTACTGGAAAATTATCTACCCGAGTAATATGTGATTTGATTGATACAAAAGTATAACTTGCGTGTTGAAGAGCCGGTGACTGCTGGCAACTCCTACAATGACGAACGGTCGACCTCCACCCTTGTTTACGAATCGCTGTATCTAGCTTTTCTATTTTTTTTTCCGTCTCCACCACAATAAATGCTATATTATCACTATAGTTGACTGGTGCAAATTTTGGAGGAAGGACGCTTTTTCTGTAGTAATATTTGCTTCTGGTTGTGTATATTGCGACCGCTGGTAACTACAGGTTATATGAAATTCACAGTATACGTCTGGTATTTCAAGAAAAAGAAACTAATGAAAGTCACTCCACTCCACTAAGTACCATTATAATACTGGTTAGTTACTACTACAACACTGTATTCTGCTATTCACTGGTATCACTAGATTATATGCGAGTACACTAGCAGGCCAGGAAGATTATTAAAAACAGCTGACCTGTGGTAAGTTTCTGGCGACTTCTGGCACCTGCCTCTATAGGCTTATCACTTCATTTACAAATTCACCTGTTTTCAAATAACACTTTAGCCTTTATCATCAATATACTAGGGACCACTGTAGTATACACTATACACTATGTACAGTGGACCCCCGCATAACGATTACCTCCAAATGTGACCAATTATGTAAGTGTATTTATGTAAGTGCGTTTGTACGTGTATGTTTGGGGGTCTGAAATGGACTAATCTACTTCACAATATTTCTTATGGGAACAAATTCGGTCAGTACTGGCACCTGAACATACTTCTGGAGTGAAAAAATATCGTTAACCGGGGTCCACTGTATACTCAATGTTTTCAGGGAGACTTTCTTTCCTCTGACACGAAAAGTTCAAATATTATTATTTTTCCACACGGGACACAGGCCTATGATTCCCCTCTGGCAGTAAACTCTGCTAGGTAGTGCACACTAATTCTCCTTTTTTGACTCAGTATATAATGTTTTCCGCCCAAGATTGGTTCCAGGCGCTAGAGGGATGTATCGTATAGGATTGATGACACAAATTAAAGTTCTAGCACGTAAGAGCGACCGTGAAAACACGAGAAAACCTCTGGATGGCTTTGCAACATGGTGTCATGCACTTTGGTGTTTTACACTCCTCACACATAAAACAAGTGTGTCTGCGTTGTTGTGGGCATTTTTTTTTTTTTTTTGTACGTGCACAAACATAACACCTCTTCTGAGCCTTTTTCTTGAAAACAGTAGCAGGCAGTTTTGTTAAGAAGTGATCACCATGCTTCAGACGAGAGGGTAGTTGTTGATAATTTCATGGGCGGTTTTCTATTGCAGGTGCTGTTCTTTGATACTTGATTTATTATTTGTCTGATGACAGACAAACAAAATTCGCCATATTGTGGTTTGTTTCTGGTCCTCATCTTATACATATTATAAGCATTGAGCATGGAAATGTCCAGAATATGGAAGAGTTTTATGTACCACTTATAACTCTTGTGAACACAATCAGCAAACCCAATCTGCATGTCATTAATTCACTTAATGCAATCCCAAGCCCTGGGTGGTAGACAGCAACCACCCAGGGAGGTACTACTGTCCTGCCAAGTGAGTGTGAAACAGAAATCTGTAACTGTTTTACATGATGGTAGGATTGCTGGTGTCCTTTTGTCTGTCCCATAAACACACAGGTACCTCGAGTTTCGAACAGCTCCCAGCTCGAACAATTATCTAAGTGTACTTTTGTAAGTGCTTTTGTAAGTGTATTTTTGGGAGGTCTGAAACGGACTAATCTAATTTATATTATTCCTTATGGGAACAAATTCGTTCGGTAACGGCACTCGAATAGCCTTCTGGAATGAATTTAGTTTGTATATCTTGCTACTACTACTTACACTTAGGTCACACTACACAGGCAGGCACATGCATATATGTTCATACACACATCTAGGTTTTCTTCTTTTTTCTTAATAGTTCGTGTTCTTCTATTTCCTCTATTCAGCATGGGGAAGTGGAAAAGAATCGTTCCTCTGTAAGCCATGCGTGTCATATGAGGCGACTAAAATGCCGGGACCAATGGGCTGGTAACCCCTTCTCCTGAAAAAAATAGTAAAAAAGAGAAGAAAAACTTTATAAAACTGGGATGCTTGAACGTGCGATTTTCATTTTACAGCAGTAGCTGAGAACCTAACCTGCTGTATAAGCAGGGCCATCCTGTATTTAATTAATTATAATAATTATTTGTTTATATACTTATTCAGTGACAGTAGTTATGCTAAATAAATAAAATATTCATATTTGACTTACAATATTTTCTACTTACGATGGGTTCATCAAAACGTAACCTCTTTGTAAGTCAAGGAGCACATGTGTATCCCTAAGTAAAATTGTCAAGTTTACTTCTGTTGTGTAATAAAACTTAGATGCAAATATTCCTGATGGCCTTACCTTAAAAACTAGCTGTGTGTAATAATTTCCATATACAGTAGCTAAGATGCATAGCATAATATGGTATATATCTCTGTGAAATACAATTCATAACTGTTTGCAATGTTTTCTGGGTATGAAAGTACAGAAAACCCTCTGTGTAATGGACTAATGGGGGAGATTATCTGAGTGTCCATTAATTCTAGAATGTTAAAAAATAGCTAAAAAAATTAAATACTTTACTGTACACCTAATGTAGTACTATACCCTCAGTTTGCATTTGTACTGCAATAATCATTTGAAAATAAATGCAATAAAATTACAATTTACCCAGTGGATTTTGTCCATGGTTTTAAAAGTTTGTTATACAGAGGTCCATTTTATCAAGAGTTGACTGGTTTAGTATGATTATCATAATGCATATGCCTATTTCTTTGAATATTTCACATTTTTTTAGTTATATTACCTTTTAGAATTTTATTTAGTTTCAGCTTGTTGGCACTTTAAAACCAAAGCACAGTTATTCAAAGACAGTAAAGACGAATCTTTCCATGAAACCTCAACATTCCCATACCACCAGCTCAAAAGTAAACAATACTGGCAAGTTGACAAATAAGACACCTGGAATTCTTGACTGGTGGGGGGGGGGGGGGGGAGAGAGAGATTGTTTTTTTTTTTATCTAATCCAGGGGCATGATAAAGGAGACTTTTAAAGTCTTGGTCTTTGTGTTAGGAGTGAGTGAAGACAAATGGCTTTTGGGACCTGACAAGATGTTGGAGTGTGAGCAGGGTAACATTTTGTGAGGGAATTCAGGGAAACTGTTTAGCCGTACTTGAGTCCTGGAGGTGGGAAGTACAATACCTGCACGTTAAAGGAGGGGTTTGGGATATTTGCTGTTTGGAGGGATACCTGAACTGTCGTAATCATGCTCCTCTGCAAAGACAGTGATTGTGTGTGAATGATGGTGAAAGCCTTTCCCTTTTTTGGATCACCCTGCCTCGGTGGGAGATGGCCAGCATGTTGGAAAAAAATTAAGGTAATACAGTGGACCCCCGGTTTACGATATTATTTCAGTCCAGAAGTATGTTCAGGTGCCAGTACTGATCGAATTTGTTCCCATAAGGAATATTGTGAATTAGATTAGTCCATTTCAGACCCTGAAACATACACATACAAACGCACTTACATAAATACACTTACATAATTGGTCGCATTGGGAGCTGATCATAAACCGGGGGTCCACTGTATTATCAAGAAATAAGAGGCATACTACTTATAATATCCTGGTGATGAATTTTAAATTATGTTTGTAAATTGTTAAGACTATAGAGATCAAAATACAGTAAACCCTCGAATAAACAGACCTCAATTAAATGTACTTGGGAAATAAGGGACAAAATCCACTGGGTTGGTTGCTACAGAAACAACAACAGTCTGTTGGATACAGACTGGTCTTTTACTGTTACAATCTCTCTTTTTCTCTACCACTGTTGCCATTTTTGGACACTCATTCCACCCTACCCCCAACCCTCCTTCCCCTGTTAGTGCATTAAATTGTTGGTTGACTGTAATCATTTTTGTAATTATAGTATTGGGTAATACACACAATCTTTTTATAGGAAATAGTGATGTCTCGCCTGCTGGGTATTGAAGCATTTGACCCGGATGCAGTACAGTTAGTATCACGCAAAGTTGCAGCTTTATCAGGGGATGCCAGGAGAGCACTTGACATTTGTCGTAGAGCAACAGAAATTGCAGAGACCAAGAAACTTCCACTCAGTCCTTCAAAATCCCTAATGAAGAGGGCAGCTCTGGTTGGAATGCTACATGTTGATGAAGCAGTTAAAGAGATGTTCACATCACCTAAAATCACTGCCATAAGGTAGATGTCATGTTTGAGAGGAAAATATTGTGTAAATATTAATCAGAGAATTCAGAGTGTAGAAATTAAAAAGATGGTGTGCTTTTATGAAAGGTATAATTCAGAGGGTGAAGGAGGGGTTGTTGAGGTAGTTGGACATTGAGATAAGACTAAGAAGTATAGGATGACAATAAGGGTGTGTATACATCCCTCCTTGGGTGGAAGGAGGGAGGAATCGGGGTAATTCCAGGAAGAGTTAGAGATAAGGTGTGCAAGATTTTTTAAGTGGTAGGTGTCCAAATATCCAGTAGCCATGTGTGAGCATGTTAGATTGGAGTGAGTGGAAGCAAGTGATTTTTTATGGCTTGATGTGCTGTTGGAGTATGAGCAAGGTAATATTTATGAAGGGATTCTGGGAAACCATTGAACTAGACATCAACCCTGTATGTAGTAAGTACAGTGTCTGTACTTTGAAGGAGGAGTATGGATGTTTTAGTTTGGAAGGCCATTTCACTTGTGATTTTTGTGCTCCTCTGGCAAGACAGCAATTTAATAAATGTTAGTGTATGTCTTTCATTTTCTGGGTCACCTTGCTGTGTTAGAAAAGTCAGCATAGTTTTAAAAATTTTATATAGCAGGGTAAGAAGACAAGAAAATTTAAAAATATTATTTTTTTTAAGTCTCCCACTAAGGCAGGGTGACCCAAAAAAAAGAAACACTTTCACCATCATTCACACATCACTGTCTTTGCAGAGGTGCCCAGATATATACTGTATAATTTGTTTAAAATAAATTAAAGGTACATTAATAAACTTTGATAATCTATTTGCTACTGTATGATGGAAATTTACTCAGTATATTTCTGACTGCAGAAGTTGCAGTTTAATGGAGAAGTTTGTTCTTCGTGCTGTTGTGGCTGAGTTCATGCGCATCGGGCTAGAGGAAGCTGTGTTTGGACGTGTGCTGGAGCAGTTCGTCTCACTCTGCAGATTTGAAGGTAAAAATCAGAGGAGGTACTTGATCTTTCTGTTCATCTTAAGCACTAAGTTCGACATAAATATAATAGGCAACTTTATTCCAAAACTGAAATTCTCCTGGCTGAGGGATTGACAACCTCAAATCTATGACTTAAGGGCGATGGACTGATTACATCGTCTTCACATCTCTACTGTTCCTGCCTACTTTCTGTATTCGACTGAAGAAGCCTATTGTGTAGGTGAAACATTGCGGAATAGAGTTGCCTTACTGTTGCTTATGTGTCTTACCCACCAACCTGTCGGTATTGTATACCATTTTGATATTCACCCTGTCAGACATTGCAACACAATGGCATCTTGGTGCAGAAAACACCTTGGACAACTTTTTCAAGTGAGACTTGTTTGATCTGAGAGGGACGTGACCTCTCAGTGGCTGCATTCTCACTACTGCTTCTCTGCACCTCTCCTTCTCCTTCCGACAGTATTTAAGTCTCCGCACTGTCGCTTGATCTTCAGATAGTTCCAGACTGTGGAACTGAACTTCTCCAGGCTGAGGGACTGACAACCTCAAATCTACGACTTCAAGGGTGATGGACTGATTACATCATCTTCACATCTCTACTGTTCCTGCCTACTTTCTGTATTTGACTGAAGAAGCCTACTGTGTAGGCGAAACGTTTCGGAATAAAGTTGTCTATGTGTCTTACCTACCAACCTGTCGGTACTGTATACCATTTTGATATTCACCAGGTCCTTATCCGGAGTCACTTCCCTCCTTTGTTTTTTAATGCCACTAGGACCAGCTTGAGAGTCACTGGACCCCTGTCGCACAAAATATCTGTCCAGATAGGTCAGTTTCTGGCGTCTCTTTAAGATTTGCCTAAAATGGGACATGGCATTGTCATGGTAAAAGTCATCAGCATGGATTGCAACAGCTTTCTCAGGGTGATGTTCCTCCACAAATGAATGCACTTTAGTCTACATTGCACAAATCTCCTTAATCTTTGAAGAAGGCACCTTCTTCCATCTCTCTTCCTCCTCCTCTGAAGCAGTTTCTTTAGCTGTGGTCTGTTGCTGTTGCAAATGAAGCTCTTGCAGCTCATCAGTGGTTCACTCTTCATTGTGGTCCTCCTCCAACTTTTCCACATCCTGGCCACTCACATCCAACCCCATGGAATTGCCCAATGCCACAGTTGATTGCACAACAGGTGTAGGGTCGATAGGGTCAGCCTCAAAGCCTTCAAAATCTTTCTTTTGGACACAATCTGGCCAAAATTTTCCCCAAGCAGAGTTCATTGTCCTTGAAGTCACTCCCTGCCAAGCCTTATCTATAAGGCTATGCAGTGGAAGATATTGAAGTGATTCTTCCAGAACTCTCTTAGGGTCACTTCACTGTTATAAAACTGAATTCCTTCGACAATTGGTCTTCCAGGAGCATTGTCCATTAACAGGAGGCACTGGAGTGGCAATTTATTATCCAGGAGGTATTTCTTCACACTCGGGCCAAACACTTCATTGAACCATTCCAGGAAAATTTCCCTAGTAACCCATGCTCTCCTGTTAGCCTTCCACATCACGCACAGTTTATTCTTGACAACACTGTTTTTCTTCGACACACTGGGATTTTCAGAGTGATACACCAGTAAAGGCTTCACTTTGAAATCCCCACTATCATTACCACACAACAAGAGAGTAAGCCTGTCTTTCATAGGCTTGTGTCCTAGGAGTGCCTTTTCCTCCTGTGTAATGTAGGTCTTCTTTGGCATTTTCTTCCAAAACAGGCCTGTTTCATCACAGTTGAACACTTGTTGGGGTTGGAATTTTTCAGCCTCTACATAACACTTGAATTCCCACACGAATTTTTCAGCCACTTGTTTTTCTGAACTTTCACCCTCACCATGCCTTACAACACTGTATGCCACTCCTCTTCTTGAATTTTTCAAACCAGCCTTTGCTGGCCTTAAATTCGCCTACATCAGTACAGTGGACCCCCGCATAACGATGGCATCACATAGCGATTTTTCCGCATACCGATTACTTTTATCGCAAAATTTTTGCCGCGCATACCGATTAAAAACCCGCTTACCGATTTTCGTCCGAGACGCGTCCAATGTGCCCTCACATGTGCCGGCCGTCCCATTGTTTACCAGCCAGCCTCCGCGGTAACATCCAAGCATACACTCGGAATATTTCGTATTATTACAGTGTTTTCGGTGCTGTTTCTGGAAAATAAGTGACCATGGGCCCCAAGAAAGCTTCTAGTGCCAACCCTGTGGTAAAAAGGGTGAGAATTAGTATGGAAATTAAGAAAGATTTTGAAGGGTTTGGGGCTAACCCTGAGAAGCCTATGCCAGTTGTGGAATCCATTGTGCCTACTTCAAAGATTAAGGAAATGTGTGCACAGTGGGTTGAACTGCAAACCTTTATAGATGAAAATCACCCTGACACAGCTGTTGCAAGCCGTGCTGGTGACTATTTCAATGACAATGTTATGGCCCATTTTAGGAAAGTCTTGAAGGAACGGGAGGTACAGAGCTCTATGGACAGATTTGTTGTGCGACAGAGGTCCAGTGACTCTCAAGCTGGTCCTAGTGGCATTAAAAGAAGAAGGGAAGTAACCCCAGAAAAGGACTTGCTACCTCAAGTCCTAATGGAAGGGGATTCCCCTTCTAAACAGTAAGAAGATAATGCTCTCCCCTCCTCCCATCCCATCAATCATCACCAGATCTTCAATAAAAGTAAGTGTCATTTAATTGTGCATGCCTTTTTCAGTTTGTGTGTATTAAAATTAACATTTCATGTGGTAAAAAAAAAAATTTTTCATACTTTTGGGCGTCTTGCACGGATTAATTTTATTTCCATTATTTCTTATGGGGAAAATTCATTCGCATAACGATTATTTCGCATAACGATGAGCCCTCTTGCACGGATTAAAATCGTTAACCGGGGGTCCACTGTACTTGTTTCATGCAATTTCTTTGAGGTTGTCATGCACTGCCTTGCCTTTTCACAAATAGTAGACTGCACAACACTATCTCCTGCTAACTCTTTCTCTCTGATCCACACCGACAACAATGTCTCCACTTCTTCAATTTTTTGGGATCTCTGTTTGGTTATCGCATTCACCCCTTTTACAGCATCAGTTTCCATGACTTCTTTTCTCTTTGCCACAATGGAGCTGATTGTAGATGGCAACTTCCTGTACATCCTGCCGAGTTCAGCAATGCGTATATCACTATCGTATTTTCTTAGGATTTCTTTTTTCAGTTCTACTGTGTTCCTCACTTTCTTTACCAAAGCACTGGCACTAGGAGCTTTCTTTGGGGCTGTAGTTGCTTATTTAGCACACACAATAAACAAGTGGCAAAAACAATGAATTATAATGGTCCCTCGGTTATCAGCCGTAATCCATTCCAGAAGCTCGGCCTAAGCGAAATGGCCGAAAACTGAAATAATATTTCCCATAAGAATTAATGGAAATACAGTGGACCCTCAACCAGCGATATTAATCCGTTCCTGAGAGCTCATCGTTAGTCAAAATTATCGCTAGTCAAGTTAATTTTCCCCATAAGAAATAATGGAAATCAAATTAATCCGTGCAAGACACCCAAAAGTATTGAAAAAAAAATAATTTTACCACATGAAATATTAATTTTAATACACACAAACTGAAGATTACATGCACAGTTACATGACACTTACCTTTATTGAAGATCTGGTGATGATTGTTGGGATGGGAGGAGGGGAGAGTGTTGATCTTCTTAGTGTTTAGAAGGGGAATCCCCTTCCATTAGCACTTGAGGCAGCAAGTCTTTTTTTGGGGTTACTTCCCTTGTTCTTTTAATGCCACTAGGACCAGCTTCAGAGTCACTGGACTTCTGTCGCACAACATATCTGTCCATAGATACCAGTACCTCTCGTTCCTTTATGACTTTCCTAAAGTGGTTCACAACATTGTCAGTGTATAGGTTGCCAACACGGCTTGCAGTAACTGTGTCAGGGTGATTTTCATCAAAAAAGGTTTGCACTTCAAGCCACTTTGCACACATTTCCTTTATCTTAGAAGTAGGCAACTTCTTCAATTTCTCTCTCCCCTCCTCCGAAGCAGTTTCCTCAGGTGTGCCCTCTTGCTGTTCAAGATGATCTAGCAGCTCATCAGTGGTTAGTTCTTCACTGTCCTCCACCACCAACTCTTCCACATCCTCCCCACTAACCTCCAACCCCAAGGACTTCCCCAATGCCACAATGGATTCCTCAACTGGCATAGGATTCTCAGGGTTAGCCTCAAACCCTTCAAAATCCCTTTCGTCTACACATTCTGGCCACAGTTTTTTCCAAGCAGAGTTCAAGGTCCTCTTAGTCACTTCCTCCCAAGCCTTACCTATAATGTTTACACAGTTGAGGTTGGTAAAATGATCTTTCCAAAACTCTCTTAGAGTCAGTTGAGTTTCTGAGGTCACTACAAAGCACCTTTCAAACATAGCTTTTGTGTACAGTTTCTTGAAGTTGGAAATAACCTGCTGGTCCATGGACTGCAGGAGAGGAGTGGTATTAGGAGGCAAAAACTTCACCTTAATGAAGCTCATATCCCTAGAAAGTCACTCTGCCAAGTCTGAAGGATGACCAGGAGCATTGTCTAATACCAGGAGGCACTTAAGGTTTAATTTCTTTTCAATTGGGTAATTTTTCACATTGGGGGCAAATGCATGGTGTAACCAGTCATAGAAAAAGTCCCTAGTGACCCATGCTTTACTGTTTGCCCTCCACAGCACACACAAATTAGCCTTGAAGACATTGTTTTTCCTGAACACTCTGGGAGTTTCAGAGTGATACACCAATAAAGCCTTCACTTTGTAATCACCACTAGCATTGGCACACATCAGCAGAGTAAGCCTGTCTTTCATAGGCTTATGTCCTGGGAGTGCCTTTTCCTCCTGAGTAATGTAGGTCCTGCTTGGCATTTTCTTCCAAAACAGGCCTGTTTCGTCACAATTAAACACTTGTTCAGGTTCCAGTCCTTCACTGTCTATGTACCCCTTGAAGTCCTGCACATATTTTTCAGCTGCTTTGTGGTCCGAACTGGCAGCCTCACCATGCCTTATCACACTATGAATGCCACTACGCTTCTTAAATCTCTCAAACCAACCTTTGCTGGCCTTAAATTCACTCACATCACTAGTTGCTGGCATTTTTGTAATTAAATCGTCATGCAACTTCCTAGCCTTTTCACATATGATCGCTTGAGAGATGCTGTCTCCTGCTATCTGTTTCTCGTTTATCCACACCAATAAAAGTCTCTCAACATCTTCTATCACTTGCGATCTCAGTTTCGAAAACATAGTTGCACCTTTGGCAAGAAGAGCTTCCTTGATTGCCGTTTTCTTGCCCACAATAGTAGCGATGGTTGATTGGGTTTTGTGTACAACCTGGCCAGCTCGGAGACACGCACTCCACTTTCATACTTAGCAATGATCTCTTTCTTCATCTCCATAGTAATTCTCACCCTTTTTGCTGTAGGGTTGGCACTAGAAGCTTTCTTGGGGCCCATGGTGACTTATTTTGCAGGTGCAATCACTACAAAGGCTGTGATAATATGAAATGTTCCAGTTGTATGTTTGGAAGCGACCGCGGTGGCTGGCTGGCTTGTAAACACTGACACTCAAGGGACAAGTGAGGCGCGCTCAGGCCAAAGTGGACGCATATGGTACGGAACGAATAGCGCTGGTCGGGTTTTTAAGCGCTAGTCGAGGCAAAATTTTTGCGTTAAAATGTATCACTAGTCAGATTTATCGTTAATCGATGCCATCGCTGGTTGAGGGTCCACTGTACAATTAATCCATTCCAGACAAAAATGTTCAGAAAAAAAAAAAATTAACAATTATATAAGTATTACATACCTTTATTGAAGGCTAATGCTGGCTTCTGGAAGATGAGGAGGAGGAAAGAGGGAGGAGTTAGTGTTTGGAAGGGGAATCCCCCTCCATAAAGACTTAAGGTAGCAAAGCCTTCTCTGGGGTTACTTCCCTTTGTATTTTAATGCCACTAGGACCAGCTTGCGAGTCACTGGACCTCTGTCGCACAAAATAACTGTGAAGAGTGCTCTGTTTCTGGCGTCTCTTTAACCCTTAAATGGTCCAAACGTATATACGTATACATTTTTTCAACATCTGAAAGTATGTAAAAAAATGAAGATCTTCTTTTTTGTTTTACATTTGAAAACGTGTAAAAAAAACTTTTATCTACATTTTTTTTTTTTGTTATATTTGAAAATATGTAACAAAAAGTAGATCTACTTTTGTAGCACTACGAATTTGAACGTCGATCTGTTTGGACCGTTTAAGAGTTAAGATTTCCCTGAAGTGAGACAGGGTTTTGTCACTGAACATGTTGCAGATATGGCTTGTTTCGACGTGGTCAGGGTGGTATTTCTCTACAAAAGCTTGCACCCTAGTCCACATTGCACACACCTCTTTAATCTCTGAAGAAGGCACCTCCTTCACTCCCTCTGCCTCCTCCTCCTCCTCCTCGGAAGCAAGTTCCTCAGCTGCAGTCTGTTAGTGTTTGAGTTGAAGCTCTTGCAGCTCTTCAGTGGTTAGCTCTTCCCTGTGGCCCTCCACCAAATCTTCCACATCCTCGCCACTCACCTCCAACCCCAGGAACTTCTCTAGTGCTGCAGTAGAGTCCACAGGGTCAGGGTCAGCCTCAAACCCTTCAAAATCTCTCTTAGACACAACCTGGCCACAATTTTCTCCAAGCAGATTTCAAAGTCCTGAAAGTCACTCCCACCCAAGCCTTACCTATAAAGCTTATGCAATTGAGGATAGTGAAGTGATCTTTCCAGAACTCTCTTAGGGTCAACTGAGTGTCAGAGGTCACTTCAAAGCACTTTTCAAACACTGCTTTTGTGTTGAGTTTTTTTGAAGTTAGAAATTACCTGCTGATCTATGAGCTGGAGGAGAGGAGTGGTGTTAGGAGGTAAGAACTTCACTTTTATGAAATTGAAGTCCCTAAACACTTGGTCTTCCAAGTCTGGAGGATGTGCAGGAGCATTGTCTAGTACCAGGAGGCACTTGAGTGGCAATTTCTTTTCCAGGAGGTATTTTTTCACACATCATTAACCCACTCTCTGAAAATTTGCCTTGTGACCCATGCCTTTTGATTAGCTTTCCACATCACACACAATCTATTCTTGACGACATTGCTTTTCTTGAACACTGGGATTTTCTGAGTGATACACGAGTAAAGGCTTCACTTTAAAATCCCCACTAGCATTAGCACACAACAAAAGAGTAAGCCTGTCTTTCATAGGCTTATGTCCTGGCAGTGCCTTTTCCTCCTGCATGATGTAGGTCCTGTTTGGCATTTTCTTCCAAAACAGGCCTTTTTTGTCACAATTGAACACTTTTTGAGGTTGTAATTGTTCAGCCTTTACATAGTCCTTGAACTCCTGTACGTACTTTTCAGCCGCTTTTTTGACAGAACCTGCAGCCTCTCCATGCCTTACAACACTGTGTGTGGCACTACGTTTCTCAAATCTCTCAAACCACCCTTTGCTGGCCCTAAATTCACTACCAGCAGCACTTGTTCCAGTAGTTTTCTGTAGATCCTCATGTAACTGCCTTGCCTTCTCACAAATAATAGATTCCACAACACTGTCCCCCACTAATTTTTTTTCCTTAATCCACAACAACAACTTTTCTATCTGTTCCATTATCAGTGACCTTTGTTTCATTATAAACATGGTTGACAAATAGGCAGCAAAGAATTTGCAAAAATGGGGGCACATCACAAGCAGTGTTCCACAGGGGTCAGTGTTGGGCCCCTTGTTGTTCACAATTTACGTAATATAGATGAGGGAATAAATAGCGATATAAGCAGATTTGCTGATGACACCAAAATAAGCCGTCCAATTCATTCTATTGAGGACATTAGTGCACTCCAGGATGATTTGAATGGACTGATGCTATGGTCGGAGAAGTGACAGATGCAGTTTAACCCTTTCAGGGTTGAGAGGCCCTCTCCTAAACTTGTTCTCAGGGTTGGAAATTTTTTGAGAAAAAAAAATTTTTTTTTTCTTATGAAAAGATAGAGAATCTTTTCCCGATCATAATGACACCAAAAGTATGAAATTTGATGGAAAACTTATGGAATTATGCTCTCGAGAAGTTAGCAGTCTCGACGATGTTCATGCATCGGCGATTTCGCCCACTTTGAGCCCCATTTTCGGCCAATTCCAGTGGACCAGTCGACAAAAATCATAATTATTTCGCTAGAACTCCATTTTTTCTATCGAATGAATACAAGAAATCACCCATTTACCGATTTCAACTATCCAATAAAGTGGTCAAAAATTGGCAATTTTGCCAATTTCACACAAATTTCAAAAGATGCCAATTTCCAAATAGGGTCCAGAATAAACAAGTCAGACATTCCTGTCACTAAAATAATATTTCCTCTGTTCATTAGTCACGTCCCCAGGCCCCTCTTACATTTCTTTTGCTTTCCACTTTGAATTTTTATTCTCACAAAAAATAGAAGATTTACTGTTATGCAGACTAATGCATTAGTGTAGAAATGGTACAAATAATATCAGCGCACTTGTGAAAGAATATTAGACTCACCAGTTGACGTGTATTGGACGCATGGTATGATTTGTTTACTTTTGAACTTTGGCAAAAATTGAACATTTCTGCTACTTTGAGCTCAATTTCAAGGTACTTTTCATTGTGAAACCAATCAAAATCATCTCAATTTCTGTAATATGTCTTCCATTCTATAAAATGAGACCAGAAAAACTAGAATACAACCATAAACACCATACGAAAATACACTGCAAAGTCGCTGTTTTAAACCAAAAATACGGTCGAAGTTTTTTTTTTTTCTTATTACACACTGTGTGCTGCAGGATTCTTTTATACTGCGCACACTGACCACATAGACCCATTCTTTCATATGTAGGCCTACCAGCTTTCTCTTGCTATATTAGAAGGCGCTAGAATTTATATGTACTAGTACATCAATAACCCTGGTGCGTAAGCCATACTAGTACGTCGGAAACCCTTAAAGGGTTAATACAGACAAATGCAAGGTGCTAAATGTTGGACAGGACAATAACCATGCCACATATAAACTGAATAGTGTAGATCTTAATACTACTGACTGCGAAAAGGATTTAGGAGTTCTGGTTAGCAGTAATCTGAAACCAAGACAGTGCATAAGTGTTCGCAATAAAGCTAACAGAATCCTTGGCTTCATATCAAGAAGTATAAATAATAGAAGTCCTCAGGTTGTTCTTCAACTCTATATATTATTGGTTAGGCCTCATTTAGATTATGCTGCACAGCTCTGGTCACCGTATTACAGAATGGATATAAATGCACTGGAAAATGTACAGAGAAGGATGACAAAGTTGATCCCATGTATCAGAAATCTTCCCTATGAGGATAGACTGAGGGCCCTGAATCTGCACTCTTTAGAAAGGCGTAGAATTAGGGAGGATATGATTGAGGTGTATAAATGGGAAACAGGAATAAATAAAGGGGATGTAAATAGCGTGCTGAAAATATCCAGCCAAGACAGGACTCGCAGCAGTGGTTTCAAGTTGGAAAAGTTCAGATTCAGGAAGGACATAGGAAAGCACTGGTTTGGTAATAAAGTTGTGGATGAGTGGAACAAACTCCCAAGTACCATCATAGAAGCTAAGACCTTGTGTAGTTTTAAAAATAGGTTGGATAAATGCATGAGTGGGTGTGAGTTGGACCTGACTAGCTTGGGCTACCAGGTTTGGTGCCGTGCTCCTTAAGTGGAAGTGACCTGACTACGTGGTCATTGTTCAAGGCCAGGGGGTGGCATGGATCTGCTTCGCATAGGTCAGTAGGCCTGTTGCAGTGTTCCTTCTTTCTTATGTTCTTCATTTGTTCATTCTTTGCCAGGATGGATGTTATTGTTGATTTGTTTTTCCCATACATCCTGGCAAGTTCCAGCATCCACATACCCCTCTTGTATTTATCAACCACTTCACGCTTAGATTCCATGGTGTTTCTCACTTTCTTTACCACAGGAACTTTACTAGGAACTCTTTGGAGCCATGGTTACTTATTTTGCAGTTGAGCTGCAAAAAAAAAAAAAACACAAAAAACAATGGAAAACAAGTGAAATGTTTGGATGTATGAACAGAAGCTTCCTCACACACTGAGAGAGATAGCCAGACTGATGCGCAAGCGGCCCCAGCCAGCAGATGGACGTGTCTGAAACGGCCAATCACCTGGAGCTGAAAAACTGGCCGATGACCGAGTTGGCCGATAACAGGAACGGCTGATATCCGAGGGTCCACTGTATTACGAAATGTTTTGTATGACCTGGCAGGATATGTTCCCTCAGTGAAACAACGCTACACTGGCCGAGAATGGTGTGGGAGGCGGCTTTGTCTGTGCGCTCGATGCTGGACAGGTTTCGTACGATCAGTGAAAATGGAACCAAAATATTGATGAAAAAAGTTGGCCAAAACTGAAATCGGCAATAATGGAGATCGGCGGAAATGGAGGGTCCACCGTACTCTTGAAGACATTTTATTTTCTTCCATCCTCTCTACATGACCAAACCATCTCACTGACCCCACCTCATCCCAGTGAATAATAGTTTTAGTAATCCTACACCTAATCTCCAAACTATGGATTCTCTGCATTATATTCACACCACACATTGCCCTCAGACATGATATCTCCACTGCCTCCAGCTTCCTCCTCATTGCAACATTCACATCCAATGCCTCACACCCATACAAGAGCATTGGCATAACTATACTCTCATGCATAATCCCTCTTTGCTTTCATAGATGAAGTTCTTTGTCTCCACAGACTCCGCAGTGCACCACTCACCTTTTTACCCTCATCAGTTCTATGATTCACCTCATCCTTCACTGACCCATCTGCTGACTCGTCCACTCCCAAATATCTGAACACATTCGCCTCCTCCATACTCTCTCCCTCCAATCTAATATCCAATCTTATGTTACCTAATTTTTTTGTTATCCTCATCACCTTACTCTTTCCTATATTCACTTTTAACTGCTTTTTACATACCCTACCAAACTCATCAACTAACCTCTGCAACTTCTCTTTAGAATCTCCCAAAAGCAGTGTCCTCAGCAAAGAGCAACTGTGACAACTCCCACTTTGTGTTAGATTCTTTATCTTTTAACCCCACACCTCTTGCCAACACCTGAGCATTCACTTCTCTTACAACCCCATCTATAAATATATTGACCAGCCATGGTGACATCACACTAAGGCCTGCTTTTACTGGGAAACAATCTCCCTCTCTCCTACATACTCTAACCTGAGCCTCACTATCCTCATAAAAACTCTTCACTTTTTTCAATAACCTTCCTCCTCTTCCATACGTTTGCAACATCTTCCACATTGCCCCCCAATCCACCTTGTGATACGCCTTTTCCAAATCCATAGATGCCAAAAAAAACTCTTTACCCTTATCTAAATACTGTTCACCTCTGTTTCACTGTTAACACTTGATCTACACTCCCCCTGTCTTTCCTAAAACCTCCTTGTTCATCTGCTATCCTACTCTCTGTCTTACTGTTAATTCTTTCAATAATAACTCTACCCTACACTTACCAGGTATACTCAACAGACTTTATTTTTTTTAACACATTGGCTGTTTCCCACCAAGGCAGGGTGACCCAAAAAGGAAGAAAATCCCAAAAAGAAAGAAAAAACCCAAAAAGAAAGAAAAACTTTCATCATCATTCAACACTTTCACCATCACTCATCACTGTCTTTGCAGAGGTGCTCAGATACAACAGTTTAGGCATCCCTCCAAACTGCCATTGTCCTAAACCCTTCCTTTAAAGTGCAGGCATTGTACTTCCCATTTCCAGGACTCAAGTCCAGCTAACCCGGTGTTCCTGAATCCCTTCACAAAATGTTACCCTGCTCACACTCCTATAGCTCATCAGGTTCCAAAAACCATTAGTCTCCATTCACTCCTATCTAACACGCTCATGCACGCTTTCTGGAAGTCGAAGCAACTCGACACCACCTAATATCCACATTATGACTTCTCTGCAACAGATTTATTCCCCCATAATTTTTGCATTCTCTTTTGTCTCCTTTGTCTTTATACAAAGGAACTATGCATGCTCTCTGCCAATCCCCCTTCCATACATTTATTAAATAAAAGCACCAACCACTCCTAAACTCTATCCTCACCTGCTTTTAACATTTCTGTCTTTATCCCATTAATCCCAGCTGCCTTACCACCTTTCATTCTACCCACTACCTCATGAACTTCCCCCACACTCACAGTTGGCTCTTCCTCACTCCTACAAGATGTTATTCCTCCTTGCCCTATACACAAAATCACAGCTTCCCTATCTTCATCATCATTTAACAATTCCTCAAAATGTTCCCTCCATCTTCCCGATACCTCTAACTCTCCATTTAATAACTCTCCTCTCCTATTTTTAACTGTCAAATCTATTCATTCCGGCTTGCTCAACTTATTAATCTCACTCCAAAAATTTTCCTTATTTTCAACAAAAATTTATAAACCTCATTTAAAGCTGCTCCTATAATGTTAGGGTTATCTTGTCCCATCTCAGTACAGCTTCTCCTCACTTAGCAACATACTCGGTTACCGAAGCCTCGGACTTACAACGGGCTCTCTGACCAGTATGCATACCTAAATACACGTAATGTATACGAGAGCTGATTTCTTCTATTCTGTTTATTACAGTATACATTTCACTACTGTATAAACATTTAAGAATATTCCAGAAATGTTATATATGGTGCAGAGGTGACATTAAAATAATATCAAAGATGGTCTACACAAACCCACTACCATTATAGTATGCTCTCACTTAGCAACGAATTCATTTACTTGCATGGTCTTAGGAACAGAACTCCATCGTTTAGTGAGGAGAGGCTGCATACATTAGGGTATTCTTATGTAGGCATTCATGAGTACAGTGGAACCTTGAGTTTCAGCCTCCTCAAGTTTCGGCCATTTTGAGTGTGTCACTTTTTTTGGCTAAATTTTGTCTTGAGTTTCAAACAGTAGCTTGAGTTTCGTCTGTCGTACCAGACCTGTCTGCCTACACGCACCCACACAAGTCTCCCATGCATGCGTTGTGAGTCAGTCTGGGTTTGCTTCTCCTCGAGTGAACATTACCCTGCGCATTCATCCAAACATTTCACAATAATCCATTATTTTTTTGTTCGTTGATTGAGTGTGACTGCTACATAATTAACCATGGGCCCAAAGAAACTTTCTTGTGCCTGCCCTGTGGTAAAGAAAGTGAGAAACTCGATAGAATTGAAGAAGGAGATTATCAAAAAAAAACTAAAGTGGTATGCTTGTGCTGAAGCTTGCCTTATTGTATGGTAAAAACAAATCAACCATCAGTTCCATCCTGGCGAAGAAAAAAAAATCAAGGAAGCTGATGTTGTGAAAGGGGTAAATATGCTAACAAAAAAGTAGATCACAGACAGTCGAAGATGTTGAGATATTGTTGTTAGCGTAGATCACTGATAAACAATTAGCGGGAGTCGTAATGACACGATTGCAAATAAACCATACCCCCGGCCGGGATTGAACCCGCGGTCATAGAGTCTCAAAACTCCAGCCCGTCGCGCTAGCCACTAGACCAGCTAGCCACAATCGTGTCATTACGATTTCTTAAGTCATGTTGACGGCAGTGAAGGGACTTGAGCTAGAGTTCGTCACGGCCACGCTAGCTGGAGATTCGTCTGTAAAAACTTGCATTTGTGGTCACAGAGGTGCCTGTGCTAACTTTCCTATGGTGTAGAAATATACCTAGTTGGATGAATCTTATTGTGGCTAGCTGGTCTAGTGGCTAGCGCGACGGGCTGGAGTTTTGAGACTCTATGACCGCGGGTTCAATCCCGGCCGGGGGTATGGTTTAATTAGCGGGAGATAGTGATTCAGAGACGATCATTTGTGAAAAGGCCAGGCAGTTGCACTTGGATCTCGTAAAGAAAATGCCTGGAAGAAGTGCTGCTGTAAGTGAATTTAAGGCCAGCAGAGGCTGGTTTGACAACTTCAAGATGCGTAGTAGTATAGACAGTGTTGCAAGGCATGGCGAGGCTGCAAGTTGTGACAAACGTGTGGCTGAAAAAATCGTGCATGAATTCAAGGACTATGTAAAAGCCGAAGCATTTGTCACCCAACAAGTGTTCAATTGTGACGAAACAGGCCTCTTTTGGAAGAAAATGCCAAAGAGGACCTACATCATGCAGGATGAAAAGGCACTGCCAGGACACAAGCCTATGAAAGACAGGCAAACTCTCTTGGTCTGTGGTAATGCTAGTGGGGATTTCTAAGTGAAGCCTTTACTGGTGTATCACTCTGAAAATCCCAGCGTGTTCAAGAAAAACAGTATTGTCAAGAATAAATTGTGTGTGATGTGGAAGGCAAGCATTAAGGCATGGGTCACAAGGAACATTTTCCTTGATTGGCTCTGTGATGTGTTTGGCCCCAGTGTGAAAAAATACCTCCTGGAAAATAAATTGGAACTCAAGTGCCTCCTGGTTATGGACAATGCTCCTGCTCATCCTCCAGACTTGGAAGAACGAATGGCACAGGAGTTTTGTTTCATCAAAGTGAAGTTCTTGCCCCCCTAATACTACTCCTCTCCTCTAGCCCATGGACCAGCAGGTCATTTCAAACTTAAAAAAAATGTACACCAAAGCAACGTTTCAAAGGTGCTTTGACATAACCTCGGATGCTGAACTGACCCTGAGAGAATTCTGGAAAGATCACTTCAGTATCCTCAGTTGCATATACCTTATAGGTAAGGCTTGGGAGGAAGTGACTTCCAGGACTTTAAACTCTGCTTGGAGAAAATTGTGGCCACAATGTGTACAAGAGAGGGATTTTGAAGGGTTTGGGGCTGACCCTGAGAAGCCTATGCCAGTTGTGGAATCTACTGTGGCATTGGGGAATTCCATGGAGTTGGATATGAGTTTCAAGGATGTGGAAGAGTTGGTGGAGGACCATGATGAAGAGCTAACTGCTACAGAGCTGCAAGACCTTCATCTGCAACACCAACAGACCACAGCTCAGGAAATTGCTTCAGAGGAGGAGGAAGAGAGATGGAGGAAGGTCCCTTTTTCAAAGATTAAGGACGTTTGTGTAATGTGGACAAAGGTACAAACATTTATGGATGATCATCACCCTGACACAACTGTTGCAGGCCGTGTTGGCAACATGTACAATGACAGTGTTGTGTCCCATTTTAAGGAAATCTTAGAGACACCAGAAACAGAGCTCTCTGGACAGATATTTTGTGCAACAGGGGTCCAGTGACACTCTAGCTGGTCCTAGTGGCATTAAAAAACGAAGAAGGGAAATAACCCCGAAAAAGGACTTGGTACCTGAAGTCTTTATGGAAGGGGATAGTACACCTCCTCTTCCCTCCTCCCTCCCATCTCATCACTCATCAATAAGTGTTCAATAAAAGTAAGTGTCATTTTAATATTGTTTTACTCTGCATGTCTCATTGTTTTCTGTGTAAGGAAATGTATATTTCATGTAAAAAAAAATTATTTTGTTTAATACTTTTGGGTGTCTAGAACGGATTAATTGGATTCCCATTATTTCTTATAGGGAAAATTAATCCGGAATAAGTCAGATTCGGGATAAGTCACTCTCTGGAATGGATTAATTACGTAATCCGGGGGTCCACTATACCTAAATAAACCTACACACTGTGCTGGCATGCAGGTACACATTAAAAATCACTAAGTGTGTCGTATTAGTCTTGAGGACGCTATATTAATAATAATACGCAATAATAATCACTCTGAGGTGCATTAACCCTTAAACTGTCCAAACGTAGATCTACATTTGTACGCGTACTGCTCCAAACATAGATCAAGGTTTTATTTTTCATTCCTTCAAATTTGGCGCAATAGGCTTGAGTCACCTAGACATGAAAGAATGGGTTTGTGCACTCATTGGCACTCAGTGTGTGCACTATTAAAAAAATCTGGGAACACTTAGTACCTTGTGGGAGCACCAGTTTAATTGAGCACCAGCTAGAGCAATTAGTGTGGCAAACACCAGGGATTCACTGATGCCATGTTGCATTAACACTCCCATTTTAAGAGGAAAGTAAAAATAGGTTAGATAAATACATGAGTTAGTATGGGTGGTTGTGAGTTGGACCTGATTAGCTTGTGCTACTAGGTCTGATGTCATGCTCCTTCCTTCAATGGCTGTGACCTGACTAGGTGGGTCATTGGTCTAAGCCGGGGAGGAGGGTGAAATGTACCTGCCTTGCATGGGCCAGTAGGCCTGCTGCAGTGTTCCTTCTTTCTTATGTTTTTATGTATTCGGCAGGCTGGCCGGCTGGCTTGCTTTAGCTGTCTCTGACTGTCTCTCTGTCTATATCACTATCTGTCTATATCTCTGTCTATCTATATCTTTGTCTATCTATATCTCTGGCTATCTATATATCTGTCTACCTATATCTCTGTCTCACATGTACACATAAGTACAGTTATTATACATAGTGTAAATTACCTGGGATAACCAAAAAATTCCAGGCAAAGATAGACAGACAGATAGACAGAAACATGTTTGTGTGTATCAGTGAATACAAATAAAGCCAGGGTTCCCCTGAGCACCCATTTATCAACTGTCACCGAGCTGATAACAGACGTCATAACGCCATTCTTCAAGGAGTGCGATATACATATACTCCAGACAGACAGACAAGCAGACAAAGATAGACAGGCACATAGACACAGATAGAGAGACAGGTAAACAGACAGAGAGATAAGACATGTTTGTGTGTAACAGTGATAACGTTTAGAAAGACACATAAGCAAACACTATAACATATTTATTAGAAAACGTTTCGGTCCTGGGACCTTGATCACTTCTAACATACAGAGGTAGAAAGACATTATATATATAGGCGGAGAGTGAGGTGTGACGCACGTGACCTGAGGAATGTCATAAGAACATAAGAATGGAGGAACACTGTAGAAGGCCTACTGGCCCATGCGAGGCAGGTCCTTATCAAAACAACCTCTACCTATGATGAGGACGGGTAGACGATGAAATCATGTGACTCCTGTGTTGTTGGGTTGGTGCTGCTTAAGTATCATGTATGCCAATGTTTTTTAAATTTTTTGCAGTTTCCAGTGTTGAGTTCTATAGTGTCAGTGACGGCGATTAGTGAGGCTTCTAGGCACCGTCGGCATCTGAGGTCTGATTTGGTGAGAACGAGCTGTGCCTCATTCCAGTTCATCGAGTGCCCCGTGGAGTCTCTGTGGAGGACACATGCGTACCTTACATCGTCTCTGTTAGAGGCATTTCGATGCTCATTCAGGCGGACTGCAAGATCTCTGCCTGTCTCGCCTACATATTTCTTGGGACAGAACCCACAGGGGATAGTGTAGACGCCTGCTGTAGAAGTTAGAGGTGTGGGGCTGCGTTTCGTAGTGAGGTCTTTGATAGATGATGTGTTTATGGTGGAAACGTTGATGTTACTCATAGCAAGTGCCCTGCGAGTATTCGTGGCAACATCGCCACATGGGAGTACTATGAACTGTTTAGGGGGCTGTTCCATGGGCGGTTTGTTGAGGATAGCTTGTGCCTTGAGTCTGCAATCTCGGATGAAGAAAGATGGGAACTGAAGACGTGTAAAGGCTTGTGTTATGTAAGTGCATTCTTCTAGAAAACAAGTGCTGGAGATGCGAAGAGCTCTCAAGAAGAAGCCAATGAGGACTCCTCTCTTAGTGCGGGTGTCTTGGTGTGAATAAAAGTGTATAAGATCGTCCTTGTTGGTAGGTTTTCTATACACTTTGAAGAGAAGTTTGTCACTGTCGGGAGATCTGCACAGTAGAACGTCGAGGAAAGGAAGTTTGCCATCATTTTCGAGTTCAAGTGTAAACTTTATTGATGGTTCAACTGCATTGATCTTGTTGAGAAGGGTCTGGATATTGAGACGTCTCGGATAGAAAACCAATATATCATCAACGTATCTTAGCCAGGTAACGGTGTTGGGAATGAGGGTGCTAAATTTCTCTGTCTCCAGGTTTTCCATGAAGAGGTTGGCAAGCACAGCACTGAGCGGGCTGCCCATTGCCATCCCAAAGCATTGTTTGTAACAGTTGTCCTGATACTTGAAGAAGTTGAAATTAACACAAAGTTCCACTAGATTGATGAAATCTAGAAGAGGTAAAGGGAGGTTGTGGTTTTCAGTGAGCCTCTGTCTCAGAATGTTGATTGCAGCGTCAGTAGGAACGTTGGTAAAGAGGGCTGTGACATCGAAGGAAGCCATGCTTTTGTTTTTGACATTCAGGTTGGAAATTCGGGAGTGTATAGAAAACCTACCAACAAGGACGATCTTATACACTTTTATTCACACCAAGACACCCGCACTAAGAGAGGAGTCCTCATTGGCTTCTTCTTGAGAGCTCTTCGCATCTCCAGCCCTTGTTTTTCTAGAAGAAGAATGCACTTACATAACACAAGCCTTTACACGTCTTCAGTTCCCATCTTTCTTCATCCGAGATTGCAGACTCAAGGCACAAGCTATCCTCAACAAACCGCCCATGGAACAGCCCCCTAAACAGTTCATAGTACTCCCATGTGGCGATGTTGCCACGAATACTCGCAGGGCACTTGCTATGAGTAACATCAACGTTTCCACCATAAACACACCATCTATCAAAGACCTCACTACGAAACGCAGCCCCACACCTCTAACTTCTACAGCAGGCGTCTACACTATCCCTTGTGGGTTCTGTCCCAAGAAATATGTAGGCGAGACAGGCAGTCCGCCTGAATGAGCATCGAAATGCCACTAACAGAGACGAAGTAAGGTACGCATGTGTCCTCCACAGAGACTCCACAGGGCACTTGATGAACTGGAATGAGGCACAACTCGTTCTCACCGAACCAGACCTCAGACGCCGACGGTGCCTAGAAGCCTCACTAATCGCCGTCACTGACAACTATAGAACGCAACACTGGAAACTACAAAAAATTTCAAAAACATTGGCATACATGATACTTAAGCAGCACCAACCCAACAACACAGGAGTCACATGATTTCATCGTCTACCCGTCCTCATCATAGGTAGAGGTTGTTTTGATAAGGACCTGCCTCGCATGGGCCAGTAGGCCTTCTACAGTGTTCCTCCATTCTTATGTTTTTATGACATTCCTCAGGTCACGTGCGTCACACCTCACTCTCCGCCTATATATATAATGTCTTTCTACCTCTGTATGTTAGAAGTGATCAAGGTCCCAGGACCGAAACGTTTTCTAATAAATATGTTATAGTGTTTGCTTACATGTCTTTCTAAACCAACTTGTCGGTATTTATTACCAAGGTTTATACCAACAGTGATAACAAATACAGCGAGGGTTAGCTGGAGCATTGGGCATTTATCAAATGCCACTGGGCTGTCAACAGTATAAAGATGCCTTTCATAACAATATGCTTCAAAGTATATGCCAGGGTATCTAAGACATTGCTGGGACCTATAAATACAGTGGACCCCTGCCTAGCGATCAGCTCCCAACTCGACCAATTATGTAAGTGTATTTTTGTAAGTGCTTTTGTAGGTGTATTTTTGGGGTTCTGAAACGGACTAATCTAATTCACAATATTCCTTATGGGAACAAATTTGGTCTATAGCGGCACCCAAACAGACTTCTGGATTGAAATAATATTGTTAGGCGGGGGTCCACTGTACTTTGTATATATTTCTAGACAATAGTAAATAACCCAAGCAGGTGTAAATGTTCACCTGTCAATGTGATTGTGACTATTTGAGCACTATTTCAGTACCTAATATTAGTGTCCGAACAAAGATTGGCTATGAAATTGCAAGAACTGTTATAAATTGTAATTCTTTCTTTCAACACACCGGCCATATCCCACCGAGGCAGGGTGGTCCAAAAGAAAAAACGAAAGTTTCTCCTTTTACATTTAGTAATATATACAGGTGAAGGGGTTACTAGCCCCATGCTCCTGGCATTTTAGTCGCCTCTTACAACACACATGGCTTACGGAGGAAGAATTCTGTTCCACTTCCCCATGGAGGCAAGAGGAAATAAACAAGAACAAGAACTAGAAAGAAAATAGAAGAAAACTCAGAGGGGTGTGTATATATATGCTTGTACATTTATGTGTAATGTGACCTAAGTGTAAGAAGTAGTAGCAAGACATACTTGAAATCTTGCATGTTTATGAGACAGAAAAAAGGACACCAGCAATCCTACCATCATGTAAAATAATTACAGGCTTTCCATAACCCCGGCCGGGATTGAACCCGCGGTCATAGAGACTCTATGACCGCGGGTTCAATCCCGGCCGGGGGTATGGTTTGTTTGCAATCGTGTCATTACGATTTCTTAGAGTCATTACAGGCTTTCGTTTTACACTCACTTGGCAGGATGGTACAGTGGATCCCCGGTATTCGATAAATCCGGTATTCGATACATTATATCACAAAAAAATTTCCTTGGTATTCGATTGAAAACCCGGTATTCACTACGATTCGTACGAGATGTGTCCACGTGTGGCCTGAACTGCCCCGTGTGTGCCAGTGTTTACAAGCCAGCCAGTGTGCGTGCATCTAAGGATACATTCAGTACATTCCATATTATCCATATTATCACTGTGTTTGGTGCTTAAATAACAAAAAAGCCACAATACCGTGACTGGAACGATACACAAATAACCCGCACATAAAAGAGAGAAGCTTACGACGACGTTTCGGTCCGACTTGGACCATTGACTTTGTCAGTGGTCCAAGTCGGACCGAAACGTTGTCGTAAGCTTCTGTCTTTTATGTGCGGGTTATTTGTGTTTGGTGCTTGTTTCTGCAAAATAAGTCACCATGGGCCCCAAGAAAGCTTCTAGTGCCAATCCTTCAAGAAAAAAGTCGCTAATGACTTATGAAATGAAGAAAGAGATAATTGCAAAGTATGAAAGTGGAGTGCATGTGTCGGAGCTCGTTAGGTTGTATAATAAACACCAATCAACCATCTCTACTGTAGTGACCAGGAAAACGGCAATCAAGGAAGCTGTTCTTGCAAAAGGTGCAACTGTGATTACGAAACAGCGACCGCAAGTGTTAGAAAATGCTGAGAGATTGTTATTGGTGTGGATAAATGAAACAGATAGCAGGAGATAGCATCTCTCAAGCGATCATTTGTGAAAAGGCTAAGCAGTTGCATGACGATTTGGTAAAGAAATTGCCTGCAAATAGTGGTGATGTGAGTGAATTTAAGGCCAGCAAAGGTTGGTTTGAAAGATTTAAGAATCGTAGTGGCATACATAGTGTGATTAGGCATGGTGACGCTGCCAGTTCGGACCAAAAAGCAGCTGAAAAATATGTGAAGGAATTCAAGGATTACATAGACATTGAAGGACTGAAACCTGAACAAGTGTTTAATTGCGTCGAAACAGGCCTGTTTTGGAAGAAAATGCCAAGCAGGACCTACATTACTGAGGAGGAAAAGGCACTCCCAGGACATAAGCCTATGAAAGGCAGGCTTACTCTGTTGATGTGTGCCAATGCTAGTGGTGATTGCAAAGTGAAGCCTTTATTGGTGTATCACTCTGAAACTCCCAGAGTGTTCAGGAAAAACAATGTCCTCAAGGCTAATTTGTGTGTGCTGTGGAGGACAAACAGTAAGGCATGGGTCACTAGGGACTTTTTCTGTGACTGGTTACACCAAGCATTTGCCCCCACTGTGAAAAATTACCTAACTGAAAAGAAATTAGACCATAAGTGCCTCCTGGTATTAGACAATGCCCCTGGTCATCCTACAGACTTGTCAGAGTGACTTTCTGGAGACATGAGCTTCATTAAAGTCAAGTTTTTGCCTCCTAATACCACTCCTCTCCTGCAGCCCATGGACCAGCAGGTCATTTCCAACTTCAAGAAACTGTACACAAAAGCTGTTTCAAAAATGCTTTATAGTGACCACAGAAACTCAACTGACTCTAAAAGAGTTTTGGAAGGATCACTTTAATATCCTCAATTGTGTGAACCTGATAGGTACGGCTTGGGAGGGAGTGACTAAAAGGACCTTGAACTCTGCTTGGAAAAAACTGTGGCCAGAATGTGTAGACAAAAGGGATTTTGAAGGATTTGAGCCTAACCCTGAGAATCCTATGCCAGTTGAGGAATCCATTGTGGCATAGGGGAAGTCCTTGGGGTTGGAGGTTAGTGGGGAGGATGTGGAAGAGTAGGTGGAGGAGGACAGTGAAGAACTAACCACTGATGAGCTTCTTGAACAGCAAGAGGGCAGACCTGAGGAAACTGCTACAGAGGAGAGGATAGAGAAATTGAAGAAGTTGCCTACCTCAAAGATTAAGGTAATGTGTGCAATGTGGCTTAAAGTGCAAACCTTTTTTGATGACAATCACCCTAACACAGCTATTGCAAGCCGTGCTGGTGACTATTACACTAACAATGTTGTGAAACACTTTAGGGATGTCATAAAGGAACGGGACAGATATGTTGTGCTACAGAAATCCAGTGACTCTGAGGCTGGTCCTAGTGGCATTAAAAGAAGAAGGGAAGTAACCCCGGAAAAGGACTTGCTACCTCAAGTCCTAATGGCAGGGGATTCCCCTTCTAAACACTAACACCTCTCCCCTCCTCCCATCCCATCAATCATCACCAGATCTTCATTAAAGGTAAGTGTCAATTATTTTATTGTTATTATTCTATTGCATTAAACTTAATATTCCATGTAGTAAAATTTTTTTTTTTTCATGCTTTTTGGGTGTCTTGCACGGATTTATTTGATTTCCATTATTTCTTATGAGGAAAATTGATTCGGTTTTCGATATTATCGGTATTCGATGAGCTCTCAGGAACAGATTAATATCGAATACCGGGGGTCCACTGTAGTACCTTCCTGGGTGGTTGCTGTCTACCAACCTACTACCTATAAATTGTAATTGTCAGAACATAACAAAATATAGAAATTAACCCTTTCAGGGTCCAAGGCCCAAATCTGGAGTCACGCACCAGTGTCCAAGAATTTTCAAAAAAAAAAAATTTGTTATTTTTTCTTATGAAATCGTAGAGAATCTTTTTGTGAAGGTAATAAAGCAAAAAGTACGAAATTTGGTGGAAAATTGACGAAATTATGCTCTCGCGAATTTTGATGTGTCAGCGACATTTACGAATCGGCGATTTTGCCGACTTTGACTCCCATTTGAGGCCTATTACATTACAGTGGACCCCCGGTTAACAAACTTTTTTCATTCCAGTAGTATGTTCAGGTGCCAGTACTGACCGAATTTTTTCCCATAAGGAATATTGTGAAGTAGATTAGTCCATTTCAGACCCCCAAACATACACGTACAAACGCACTTACATAAATACACTTACATAATTGGTCGCATTTGGAGGTGATCGTTAAGCGGGGGTCCACTGTATTCCAATCAACCAAATTCTTAGCTATTTCACTAGTATTACTTCTATTCTACCGATTGAGCACAAGAAATCACCAAGTCAACTGTTTCAACTACAAAATAAAGTGATCGGAAATTGTTAATTTGGCCAATTTAACACAAAGTTCAAAATATTCCAATTTCAAAATAGGGTCCAGAATAAACAATGTAGGCATTCCTGGCACTAAACTAACGTTTCCTCTGTTCATTAGTTATGTTTTGAGGCTTTACAAATAAATTCCATTTTGATTTTTTATTCACATAATGAATTTTTATTCACACCAAAAAATAGAAGATTTACTGTTATGCAATACTGTAATAATTGTATAAATATCATCACCATATTTGTGAATGTATATTAGACCCACCAGCTGACGTGTATTAGACGTGTGAGGTCGTTTGTTTACTCTTGAATATCGGCAAAAATTTAACATTTCCGCTACTTGGAGCTCAGTTTCAAGCCATTTCCAGTGCTAAAACCAATCAAAATCATCTCTATTTCTGTAATATGTCTTCCATTCTATCAAATGAGACCAATAAATCGCAAATACAACTATAAAAAACATACAAAAAAACACTGCAAAGTTGCTGTTTTAATCGAAAAATCATGATTTAAGTTTTTTTCTCTCGTTATACACAGTGTGCTGCAGGATCTGTTTTATGTGGTGCACACATACCACATAGATGTATTCTCTCATATCTAGGCCCAAATGTACCACTCACAGTTTATCAGAGTGAGCTGAGCTCATGGCGTAGATCTACGGTTTGGACCCTGAACGTAAAGCCGTAGATCTACGGGACGGACCCTGAAAGGGTTAAAATAAAAACGAGAGAAAAAAAGGTATATCAGCAACACTTCTGCAAACGGCAGGAGTCGATGTTGCCGACAGGTGAGCATCCAGAGCCAACTTTATTGTCTTATATCTCGGTAAGTACAGTGGACCCCCGCATAGCGACTTTAATCCGTGCAAGAGGGCTGATTGTTATGCGAAATGATCGGTATGCGAATGAATTTTCCCCATAAGAAATAATGGAAATCAAATTAATCTGTGCAAGACACCCAAAAGTATGAAAAAAAAAAATTTTTACCACATGAAATGTTAATTTTAATACACACAAACTGAAAAAGGCATGCACAATTACATGACACTTACTTTTATTGAAGATCTGGTGATGATTGATGGGATGGGAGGAGGGGAGAGAGAGTGTTAGTGTTTAGAAGGGGAATCCCCTTCCATTAAGACTTGAGGTGTTGAGTCCTTTTCTGGGGTTACTTCCCTTCTTCTTTTAATGCCACTAGAACCAGCTTCAGAGTCACTGGACTTCTTTCGCACATATCTGTCCATAGTGGCCTGTACCTCACGTTCCTTTATGACTTCCCTAAAGTGTTTCACAACATTGTCAGTGTAATAATCACCAGCACGGCTTGCAATAGCTGTGTGAGGGTGATTTTCATCCATGAAGGTTTGCACTTCAAGCCACTTTGCACAGATTTCCTTAATCTTTGTAGTAGGCAATTTCTTCAATTTCTCTCTCCCCTCCTTCGAACCAGTTTCCTCAGGTCTGGCCTCTTGCTGTTGAAGTTGATCTATCAGCTCATCAGTGGTTAGTTCTTCATTGTCCTCCTCCACCAACTCTTCCACATCATCCCCACTAACCTCCAACCCCAAGGACTTTCCAATGCCACAATGGATTCCTCAACTGGCATAATCCTCTCAGGTTAGCCTCAAACCCTTCAAAATCCCTTTTGTCTACACATTCTGGCCACAGTTTCTTCCAAGCAGAGTTCAAGGTCTTCTTAGTCACTCCCTCCCAAGCCTTACCTATAAGGTTTACACAATTGAGGATATTAAAGTGCTCTCTCCAAAACTCTCTTAGAGTCAGTTGAGTTTCTGAGGTCACTACAAAGCACCTTTCAAACAGAGCTTTTGTGTACAGTTTTTTGAAGTTTGCAATAACCTGCTGGTCCATGGGCTGCAGGAGAGGAGTGGTATTAGGAGGCAAAAACTTCACCTTAATGAATTTCATGTCCCCATAAAGTCGCTCTGCCACGTCTGTAGGATGACCAGGGGCATTGTCTAACACCAGGAGGCACTTAAGTTCTAATTTCTTTTCAGTTAGGTAATCTTTCACATTGGGGGCAAATGCATTTGGTGTAACCAGTCATAGAAAAAGTCCCTAGTGACCCATGCCTTACTGTTTGCCCTCCACAGCACACAAATTCTCCTTGAGGACATTCTTTTGCCTGAACGGTCTGGGAGTTTCAGAGTGATACACTAATAAAGGCTTCACTTTGCAATCACCAGTAGCATTGGAACACATCAACAAAGTAAGCCTGTCTTTCATAGGCTTATGTCCTGGAGTGCCTTTTCCACCTCAGTAATGTAGGTCCTGCTTGGCATTTTCTTCCAAAACAGGCCTGTTTCATCACAATTAAACACTTGTTCAGGTTTCAGTCCTTCACTGTCTATGTACTCCTTGAATTCCTGCACATATTTTTCAGCTGCTTTGTGGTCCGAACTGGCAGCCTCACCATGCCTTATCACACTATGTATGCCACTACGCTTCTTAAATCTCTCAAACCAACCTTTGCTGGCCTTAAATTCACTCACATCATCACTAGTTGCAGGCATTTTTTTAATTAAATCCTCATGCAACTTCCTAGCCTTTTCGCTTATGATCGCTTGAGAGACGCTATCTCCTGCTAGCTGTTTTTCATTTATCCACACCAATAAGAGTCTCTCAACATCTTCCATCACTTGCGATCTCTGTTTCGAAAACACACTTAAACCTTTGGCAAGAACAGCTTCCTTGATTGCCTTTGTTAGAAAAATGTGCTCTTCATTTTGAAAGAAAAAATATTTTTATTTTTCAAAATATTCGGAGTGCCACGCGAGTGAACGTAGATCTATGTTTGGACAGTTTAAGGGTTAAATGTTGTATATTACATGAATACGTACAGTTGACCCTCTGATTTTGTAATTTTCAGTTATTGTCGACTGTTTTCTTTAATTCCCTCTGGTTTCATCGGTCGTAAGGAAAACGTCTGAATACCCGCTCTCATACCAAGTCTCCCACACACCATTCTGAGTCTTTGGGATTGTTTCTCGGCGAGTGAACATTACCCTTTGAGGTCGTACAAAACATTTTGTAATAGTACATTGTTTTTTGTGCTTGTTTATCGTGTGTGACTGCTAAATAAGCCACCAAGAACTCTGCTTGGAGAAAGTTGTGGCCAGAATGTGTCCAAGAAAATTATTTTGAAGGGCTTGGGACTGACCCTGACAACCTTCTGCCGGTTGTGGAATCACTTGTGGCATCGGGGAATTCCATGGGGTTGGATGTGAGTGGCCAGGAAGTGGAAGTTGGTGGAAGACCACAGTGAAGAACTAACCACTGAAGAGCTGCAAGACCTTCATCTGAAACAGTAACAGACCACAGCTGAGGAAATTGCTTCAGCGGAGGAAGAGAGAGGGAAGAAGGTGCCTTCAGTGATTAAGGACATTTATGCAAAGTGGAGTGAGGTGCAAACGTTTGTGGAGGAACATCACCCTAACAAAGCTGTTGCAGGCTGTGTCTGCAACTTGTTCAATGACAATGCCTTGTCCCATTTTAGGCAAATTTTAAAGATAAAAAAAATAGACTCGGGGAAAAAAAAAAATTTGTGCGACAGAGGTCCAGTGACTCTTAAGCGGGGTCCTAGTGCCATTAACCTTTCAGGTTGGTGCGAACTATACACTTGCACGCCGGGGTTGTGCCGTACAGTACACTAAATTCTAGCCCTTCAAATCTAGCGAGAGAAAGCTGTAGCCCTACAAACGAAAGAAGGGGGCATGTGTCATGTGCACATATAAAAAATATCCTGAGCACAGTGCATAAAAAAAAAACGTTTTTCCTTTTAAAACAGCGACTTTGCAGTGTTTTTTCTAAATATTTATATTGTATTCTATTTTTTTCCCCTGGCCCATTAATAGAAAGAAGACTATTACGGGGAAAGAGATGATTTTGTTTGGGTTTCAAAATAAAAAGTCGTTGAAATTGAGTCAAGTAGCAGAAATGTTCGATTTCTGCCAAATTTCAAAATAAACAAATCGCCACACATCCAAAACACGTCAACTGCAGTCTAATATTCTTCAAAAGTGCCTGATTTATTTTATACCATTTCTGCTTTAAAAGGCAGTATCTAAAATAACAAAACTTCCTATTTTTTTTGTGAGAATAAAAATTAAAAGGGAAAGCAAAAGAAATGTAAGAGAGGCCTGGGATGAGACTGAGAACAGAGGAATTTTATTTTAGTGCCAGGAAATTTCTTGTTTATTCTGGACCATATTGGAAAAGGGGCATTTTTTTGAAATTTGTGTAAATTGGCAAAATTCCAATTCTGACCCTTATTGGATAGTTGAAATCGGTAAATGGGGGGTTTCTTGTACTTTTTCGAAAAAAAAAATGGAGTTCTAGGGGAATAGCCATGTTTTTTGCAGACGGGGTACTTTGGGAATTAGCCAAAAAAAAAAGGGCTCAAAGGGGAAAAAAACGAAACCACCTGAAAAATGCGTCGAGCCCAAAATTTTGCGAGAGCATAATTCCGTAAGTTTTCCACAAATTTCATAATTTTTGGTGTCTTTATGATGGGGAAAAAAATTATCTTATCTTTTTCATAGATTTTTTTTTTTTTTTTTTCAAAAAATTTCCGACCCGAGAACAATTTTAGGAGAGGGCCACCCGACCCTAAAGGGTTAAAAAAAACAAAAAAGGGGAAGTAACCCCAGATAAGGCTTGGTCCCCCTCCCCCTCCTCCCCATCTTCCATACACCAACAAAGTCTCAATAAAGGAAGTTTCTTTATATTGATTTGTCATTATTTTTGTAGTAAATCTATATTTTCCTCCCAAAAAAAATTATTTTTTTTGTTAAAAATTTTGGGGGTCTGGAACCGATTAATTTGGGTTTCTTATTTCTTTTTGGGGAAAAGATTTCAGTTTTCATCATTTTTGGTTTCTCAGACTCTCTGGAAAAGATAATCACAAAAACAGAGGGGCCCCCCGTATAGGGGATTTTCATAAACCACAATGATATTTATTCAAAATTATATGAAAATATGCTACGTAACATTTAAAACAGATAAAAAACACACACAGTTATTTTTAAAGTTTATTTATCACCCCATACCCATCCTGGGCAGTAGTCAAAAGATTTTCAAGGGACGAATGGGGCCAGGGGCTGGCCCAAAGTTTGAACTGAGCAAGTTACGAGGTAAAATTTACAATTTACAAAGGTAAGAACTCCCAAATTTACAAAGGTAATGAACTCCCGGGAGGCTAGTCCACAATCATACAATTACAAAGTATTTTCAGATTACAGAGGTACACAATGGGGGCCAGGGGCCGGGCTCCAAAATTTTATGGCGAACTGGTACAAGGGGGAAGAAACCACAAGTTACAAAGGTAATGAACCACAATTTTAAAGGTAATAATACAGTTGAATAAATTTGCATAAATAGAGATGTTTTTTCCCGTCATCACTGTACCAATGTGGGACAACTTTTACCCAAAGTAAGGGTTGTATAACCATAAAAAATGCGTTTTTCTTTTACTAACTGCGCTCTTCCCCCCCCTCCCCTTTTCTCTCCCCCCTCTCTCTCTTTTTTCTTTCCCCCCCCCTCCTCTCTTTCCCCCTCCTCCTTTCCCCCCCCCTCTCTTTCCTCCCCCTCTCTCTCTTTCTCTCCCCCCTCCTTTTTTTCTCCCCCCCTCTCTCTCCCCCCTCTCTTTCTCTCCCCCTCTCTTTCTCTCCCCCCCAAGTGTAGGGACCCTTGTGCCTCGTACAGAATCTTGAAACCCCTACTGTCAAGCAGATCGAGATAGGCGAAGTCTCAAGCTTCCTGGCTGCCTTTTTTGCAAGATTTACAACCGTTCTTCATTTTAGTTTGGAGTCAAATTTCACCCCAGGATATCAACTTTTTCTCCGGGTGCCAACACCCCCCATTCACCCTTTACAAAAACCAGCATTCCCACATGGTGCCTAAAACCCATCATCATTTGCTTTTTTCTCAGGTGCAAATGTTACTTGACATCTTTTTCCCCCCAAGCTGATATAGTTTTTAGCTGGTTTTGATGTAGCTTAAAAAGCAGCGGCTTTCTTCTCTGGATAAGTGAATGTCATTACAGCGTCTGCATATCGGGTTTTCTGGAAAAATGAAAAAGGTCGTTGAAGTAACATTCCATAAAAATGGTCCCAGTACCTTCCTTGTGGAACACTTGCCCCGAAGGATGTCTTGCGTTTCCCCGCCCATTGAGAACTACACTTAGAGACTACCATGAAGGTAATCATGAGGAGACAAGCGTAGAGCCTGCAATTCCCAGTGCTTGAATTTGGCTAAGAGGCCCGGGTCCACACCTGGTCGAAACACCGCAAGTCCAGTGCTAACCAAAAACCCGCTGACTTTTGGGTTCTCAGTGACTGGTGCCAAATTATTGGAAGGTTTTTAAAAACAGATCAGCACAAATAAAACTTTCCTGAAGCCATATTGATGACACTAAGTAGTGAGTGAAGTCAAAAAACCGTCATTTGTCTTGAGATTATTGTCTAAAAGGTTTCTTACCAGTGTTTGACGGATGACACGGGTCTGAGTTCTGATTTCTGCTCTTCTCTTCTTTTTGTAAAACGGGGACACATTGCCTCTTTCCATAGAGAGGGTAAATTACACGTACTGGGCAGTGCTGAAAGATCGAGTTAGAGGTGCTGCCTAGCTTGGTCCTGCACATCTTCTCAGCAATCTTGGCTCAACTTGTCTGGGCCCACGGCCTTTTCTTGGACAAGCGATTTAAAGGAAATGCACCTCCTCCTGCCTATTGTCACCACTGACAGTTTTGACACAGTCTTGCAGCTAGCCAAGGAGGTCTTGCTGGATCAGGAACTTGCATTTGGTAACAAGTGTTCAGCAAGAGTCTGCCTTCTTTTGACAACTAGTAGAGGGGGTCCCATCCTGTCGTTTGAGGTGGAAGAGTTCATCAGGCAGATACCTTGCTCTCTCCCCCTCTCTCCCCGTCTCTCTCCCCGTCTCTCTCCCCCCCTTCTCCCCCCCTTCCCTCCCCTCTCTCTCCCCCTCTCTCTCCCCCTCTCTCTCCCCCTCTCTCCCTCTCTCTCCCCCTCTCTCTCCCCCTCTCTTCCCCCTCTCTCTCCCCCTCTCTCCCTCTCCCTCTCTCTCCCTCTCCCTCTCTCCCCCCCTCTCTCCCTCTCTCTCTCCCTCTCTCTCCCTCTCTCTCCCTCCCCCTCCCTCTCTCTCTCCTCTCCTCCTCTCTCTCCCTCCCCCTTCCTTCTTTTCCCCTCCCCCTTCCTCTCTCTCCCTCCCCCTCTCCCTCCCCTCCCCCTCTCTCCCTCCCCCTCCCTCCCCTCCCTCTCTCTCTCTCTCCTCCTCTCCTCTCTCTCTCCTCTCTCTCTCTCCCTCTCTCCCTCTCTCTCTCTCCCTCTCTCTCTCTCCCTCTCTCTCTCCCTCTCTCCCCTCTCTCTCTCCCTCCTCTCCTTCCCTCTCTCTCTCTCCCTCTTCTTTTCTCTCTCTCTCTCTCCCCTCCCTCTCTCCTCTCCCTCTCTCTCTCCCCCTCTCTCTCTCCCTCTCCCCTCTCCTTCCCCTCTCTCTCTCTTTTTTTTTTTTTTTTTTTTTTTTTTTTTTTTTTTTACACAGGGGTTTGACAAGGTTAAGGATCCAACTTTTTTTGAAAAATTTTACAGGTTAAGGGACCCCAAACTTTTTTGGACAACTAAGACTTTCCCTACAACAGCTAAATTTGAAACATTTTATTGTTATGAACATACAAGTGGGGAAAAAAAAAAAGAGAATTTGGGAGCCATCTGGGGGCCCAAAGTTTTTTTTCATTTAAATAAACTGACGTTATCTCTTTTGACATCATTAGCTGAACGAATGTGTTCCATACCAAGTCATCCGGGGGTATGAAATAAATCTCAAAATGGATGATGTTCTGGAAAGGGAAAGCCAGAGTGAAGTTGCGGGTTTTTTTTGCCCGCTTGGAAAAAAACTTTTTTTCGCGCTGCCCCTCAAGTGGATCAATTTGGAAATTTTGACAATTTTTGGCCTTGTACATAACAGAAAAAAAAAAGGCCCCCCCCACCCCCTCCATGTTAAAGGGGCTCCTAAAATTTGACAGATCCATCCAGGATGGGTCCAGGGCAGAGATAAAGACTTTTTGCTCGTTCTTACTCTTTTCAAGCAGTCGCAGATGAGAGGGGGACGGGGAAAAACCAAAAAAAGGGGAGCAAACCCCAAGGTTTTACCCGTACTTGGGGCCCGAAAGTATCTTGCAACCCCTACTGTAAAGGGCAGTTTCCGGATCCGGCGAAGTGCTGAAACCTTCCTGGCTCCCTTTTGTTTTTGAAAGGGATTTAAAACCCGGGGGTTTTCTTCAGGTTGGGTTTTGGAGTCAAATTTCCCCCCCAGGATTCCCCTTCTTCTCCGGGGCCAACATCCCCCCATTCACCTTACCCCTGCCCCAAGCATTCCCATCAGGTCCCTGGGAAAACGATCTCATTTGGGGTTTTCTCAGGGGAAAAAATTTTATTTTCCATCTATTTCCCCAAGCTATATAGCCTCAGCTGGTGATTGATGTATTTTTAGAGAAATTTGGCATTTCTTCTCTTGGATAAGGGGAATTGTCATGTACAGTCGTCGCATATGCATGTAAACCCCGGGATGAGAAAAAAGGGGCGTTGAAGTAGACTTTCCATAAAGTGGACCCACCACTTCCTTGGGGAACCTTGCCCCAATAGGATGTCTTGCGATTCCTTTCCCCATTGGGGACTACACTTAGGATCTACCATGAAGGTAACCACTGGGGGAGACAAGCGTGAGCCTGAAATTTCCCGTGCTTGAAGTTTTGCAAAGGGGCCCTGGTGCCACCCCGGGTCAAAAAGCGCCAGCAAGGGCCCCATGCTCCCAAACACAGTTTGATTTTTTGGATTCATCCATTTGGGACGGGTTCCATTTAGTGGAGGGGGTTAACAACAGATCGGGCAGCAAGTAACCCTTTCCGAACCCAAATTAAACGTTCAAAAAGGGTAGTAGGGTAGTCAAAAAAAACTGTCATTTGTCTTGAATTTTTGTCCCCAAGGGACTTACCATTGATTGACGGGAGGGGACACTGCCCGGGTATTTTCCCTTAAATTTCTGCTCTGCCCTTTTTTTTGGTAAAAACCAGGGACTACATTTGCCTCTTTCCAGGAGAGGGCCTTTTGGCCCGAAACGGGCCCGGTGGGGGAAAAGATGCAAAGTTAAAAGGTGTGCAGCGGGTTTCCTGCACATCTTCTCAACAATCGGGGGCTCAACTTGTCGGGGCCCACAGCCTTTTCTTTGGCCAAGTGTTTTAAAAAGGGAAATGCACCTCCTCCTCCCAAATTTTGCCCCCCACATTTTTTTAAAAACATTTTTCTTGCAGCTACCAAGGGGGGCCCCTTTGCTGGTCGGGAACTTGCTTTTTGGGTTTTAAAAATTTGTTACCCAAAAAAGGTCCGTTTTCCCTCTTGACTACTAGTAGAGGTGGCCCCACCTGTCGATTTAGAGGGGGAATAAGTTCATCGGGCGAAAAATTTGGGCCTGTCCTTGACCAGGGACCACCGGGTTTTTGGAGCCTACCCTCCCTTATGCTAACTTTCTTTTAGTGCCCAAACTCCCTTTTTAGCAATGGCCATTTTTAAACATCCCCCCCATATGCTTACACTGAAAGGGTCAAGTTCCTGTTATGGGTGGAAAGGAGGTCCTTAAAACCTTCCCCAAAGCTTTGTACTTAGAGTAGCACCTCTCTAAAAACGAAACCCCAAACCAAGGCTAAATCTTTTAGGCTTTGTCACATATTCCCGGGTGAGGAATGTGTTCTTTTTTTGCAGATTAAGGTTTGGCCATAAAGGGTTTTTCCCACTTGGTTTTAAACCCCCCCTGAAAGAGCATTCCAGTCCGGGGGTGGCGACCTCAGAGCAAAGGGTGGCCAAATTTTTTCCTCTTTCCCATAGCCAGGTGTGGGGTGTGGGCCCTCACCTCGTTTTGTTTTGGGTCTTAAGTGTGGTAAAAACAGCCTTGGGTCAGACATTTCCCAAAGAGCCGAGGGGGTTTACAAGGTGGGGGGGGGGCTATCCCTTTTGGGCCCGATCCCCTCACAACTGGGGCAAGGGAGGGGCAAAAGATAGGGGTAGGGAAATCAACAAATTTCTCATGTCAAACACTGCAAGAAGGTCAAACAAAGTCCCTCTGTATAAAGGGGCTGGTTGAGGGCACCAACAATTATAATAGTTTTACAGTTTTTGTTGTAGCAGAAAGGAGTCAATATTTTTCCCTTAGGTTTATAGGGGCGCATGTTGCCACTGAGGTCTGACAGGGACAGGGTATACAGAGGTACTATGTTTATACAGAGGGTTTAAGAACAATCATTTCAAGATGTGTAGGGTGGCAAATTAGGGGCTGGCAGGAAAAAACTTTTAGAGAAGGGAACAGCAACACCACCCCCCTTGGGCCCCGCCCTTCCCTTTTTCAAAAAATGAGGTGTAGGGCCCGCAATTCTTGCAAAATTTCTGGAGTCCTTCAAACCAAAAATGTTTCCCAAAAACAGCTATTTAAAGTCGGGGCGTCGATGTTCACAAAGCATGTGTGACTCTCCAACATTATAATGAAAACCCCCTAATGTTGGGCCCACAGGATGCTGATAGAAAATGGGTTTCCCCATGATAAGTTGGGCCCCTTGATGGTGGGTGTGTAGGGAATGTAAAAGGGGCCCTGCTCTTGAAAAGAGGTAAGGGGACTGAGGCAGCTGCAGGGATTGGGCGTGGTCCTTTTAAAGGCCCAATCCCACCTCTGGGCTGGGAAAAGGGGTAGCTGAGTGAGTGACGTGTGGAGTGTTTAACCCAATTTGAGATCCCGCTGGGTTTTTCCCAGAAAAGGTCCCCTAAAAGGTGGCCCTGGCTGTCCAAGTTCCTTTTCCCTTTCCGGGCACTTGGGCCCCCTTTTGTCCCCTTTTTTTAGCAGTAGTTACACCTTTTATCTCCCCAGGCGTTTTTTGGCAGGGCCCCTTCCCGGGACAGCGAGAGCCAGCCCAGGGGCCTGGGGGTGGACTAGGAATTTTTTGTACCTCCTGGGGTTTCGCAGAAATTTTTCCCGGGTTCCCGCCCGGGGAAATGTGTTAGTGGGGGGGTGAGACGGCTTTTAGAAAGTCTTTCCCCCACCACGTCCCCTCCCAAAGCCTCAACCCCCCCCCCTACCATTCTGACAGATTGGGCCCCCTGTTTGTACTTTTGGCGCAGCCGGTGGGTCAGGGCATTTAAAAATTCCCTGTTTACTAACTGCCCTTCTCTGGTGGGGAAAATCCGGCTCAGAGCTTGCTGGGCGAAGCACTCTACCAAGTTCTAAATATAAAACGGCATTTGGGTTTACAGGTGGGGATCAGAGAGGTATTTGCCTGTCAAATAGAACCCGGCATTGGGTGAAACAGAGATGTCAGGGGGAGGAGAAATTAACAATCCAAGGCCCTTTCCCCCGTTGCTGGGAAAAAGGGTTTGTTTTCCCCTTTTGTGGTGGTCAGAGGAATTGTTTAGAATTCCCCCAAAAGGGAGTGTTTTGGGAAATCTGTCATCGGGGGGGACCTTAGCGATGACAGAAATTTCCCCCAAAATGTTTAAACCCCTCTCTCTCTCTCCCCCTCTCCTCTCTCCCCCTCTCTCTCCCCCTCCCTCTCTCTCCCCTCTCCTCTCTCTCCCTCTCTCTCTCTCTCCCCCCTCCTCTCCCTCTCTCTCTCTCCCCCTTTTCCCCTCTTTCTCTCTTTTCTCTCTCCACTCTCTCTCTCTTTTCTCTCTCTCCCCTCTCTCCCTCCCCCCTCCCCCCTCCCTCCCCCCCCCCTCTCTCTCCCTCCCCCTCCCTCTCCCCCTCCCTCCCCCTCCCTCCCCCTCCCTCCCCTTCCCTCTCTTTTCCCCTCTCTCTCTCTCTTCATCCTCTCTCTCCCCCTCTCCCCTTTCTCTCTCTCTCCCCTCCCTCCCCCCTCCCCCCCCCCCTCCCCCCCCCTCCCTCTTTTTTTTTTTTTTTTTACACAGGGGTTTTACAAAGGGTTTAAGGGGGCCCTTTGCTTTATTGACAAGCTATTTACAGGTTAAGGATTTCTAACTTTATTGGCAAACTAAGAGCTGTTACCTACATCAGCTCATTCAAAAGCATTTTTATTGTTATGCGACATACAAGTAGGGAACAGGATGAAGTTGGAGCCATCTGTGGGCCAGCATTTTCATTTGATCAACTGACTTCATCTCGTTGACATCATTATGCTGTACGAATGTGTTCCATACTTGAGTCATCCTGGGTATATAGGATCTCAGATGGAGTGAAGTTCTGGAGAAGGGTACAGCCAGAATGAAGTTGCTGCTTTCTGCCCGTCTTGTGGCATAAAAGCTTGTTTCACGCTGTCCTCGAAGTGGATCCAAGTGTGGTACTTTGACAATATTGGCCTTGTACATAATAGTAAGGCCACCCACATCCCTCCTATGTTGAAGGCTCTGCTGAAATGACAGATTTATCCAGGATGGGTCCAGGCGAGAGATTAGACGTCTTGCTCTGTTCTCTACTCTGTCAAGCAGTCGCAGATGAGAGGGGGGACAGGCAAACCAAGAAAGTGGAGCATACTCAAGGTGCGAGCGTACTTGTGCCTCGTACAGAATCTTGCAACCCCTACTGTCAAGTACGTAGATGCGATATACGGCGAAGTGCTGTAAGCTTCCTGGCTGCCTTGTTTGCAAGATTTACAACATGGTTCTTCATGGTTAGTTTGGAGTCAAATTTCACCCCAAGGATATCAACTTCTTCTCCAGGTGCCAACACCCTCCCATTCACCCTTACTACTACACCAGCATTACCATCATGGTGCCAAGAGACCATCATCATTTGCATTTTCTCAGGTGCAAATGTTACTTGCCATCTATTTCCCCAAGCTGATATAGCTCTTAGCTGGTGATTGATGTAGCTTAAAGCAGCCTGCATTTCTTCTCTTGGATAAATGAATGTCAGTGTACAGTCGTCTGCATGTGCAAGTAGACATTCCATAACAATGGTCCCAGCATGCTTCCTTGTGGAACACTTGCCCCAGTAGGATGTCTTGTTGATTTCGTTCCATTGAGAACTACCCTTAGAGATCTACCGTCTCTGTCTGTCTGTCTCTGTCTCTGTCTCTGTCTGTCTCTGTCTGTCTCTGTCTATTTCTCTGTCTCTCTCTCTATCTCTCTCTCTATCTCTCTCTCTATCTCTCTCTCTATCTCTCTCTCTATCTCTCTCTCTATCTCTCTCTATCTCTCTCTCTCTCTCTCTCTCTCTCTCTCTCTCTCTCTCTCTCTCTCTCTCTCTCTTCTCTCTCTCTCTCTCTCTCTCTCTCTCTCCCACACACACACACACACACACACACACACACACACACACACACACACACACACCATATTTCCAATAGAATAAATATGATTTTTCTTTCCAAGTGGTTTAGATAGTTTTTTTGAGGTTTTCAACATAGTAAATACTAGGTATAGTATTGATAGTGTTAATTGTCGGTTTGACATTTTTCATATGCACAATTGCACTTCTCATGTGTCTTCCAGGAGTTGAGCCAAGTTATACATCAGAAGTAATGTCAATTGTAAATCGACTTGCTTCACAACGCCTAATTCTGACCGAGCACTCCCGTAATGATCTGAGTCTACGCCTAAGATTGAACATATCCACTGATGATGTCACCTATGCACTGCAGAGCTCTCCAAGTCAATGAAAATGTTGCCCACAAAAATATACATGTATTCTATTTGAAATTGCTTTTTTTTTTTTACAGTATGAAGCTTAATTTGATTTGTATTTTTTTTCTTTTTATGTGGCTGGTTTTTACCTAGATAGTGAGATACAAAGATGAAAATATTTGCCAAAACACTGGCGGTTTCACAAAGATGCACGGACATAGGAGAACATCGAATCACTGAATCACAGCCCCCTCTCACTGCACTTGAAGATCATGTGTGTTGCACTTCTAAATTTATGTACGATATACGTATATAAGATATTGTATACAGTAATTCCTGATCACTATTTACATGCTCTTATATATAGTTCAAATATTTCCTTCACTGAGTTAGCTATATACATTGTTGTAATCTCCTTCATTAATTTCTCAATGCTGATTCAGCAGATTTGAAAAGTGCCTCTGTTAAAAACATAATAACATTGTATTGGATGCCAGTAGTTCAGTTTCTACCCATAAATATACTTAACTGAATTCATAGATTTTAAAAAGTGCTTGGTTGTACATGTCAGAGCCTCAATATGTAAAAAAAAAAAAAAAAAAAAAAAAAAAAAAAAGTTGCTAAAATAGGACAGCCAAATTAAGTGTTAATAATTCTTTATCATCTCAAGTTCCCTCTTAGATAATACCTGGTTCAAGCAAACTTCACATCAAATACTATAAACTGCTACTACCATACTAATTTTAATTAACAAATTTGCATGAGTGCTGAGTCGCATGCTTCTTATCACACATTAAATTTTATTTTATGATATGGTGCATTTATTCACAGAATTGTAATTGAAGTTTAAATATAGGATCAATGTATAGGTATTACAACTTTATAAACGAACTGTATGCTGCAATAGGAAAGGTATAATTATGAGATATTGACAAGCTGTTGGAGTGTGAGCAAGGTAACAGTTATGAAGGGATTCGGGGAAACTGGTTAGTCATAGAGATGGGAAATACAGTACTGTACATGCCTACACTTCGAAGGAGGGGTAAAGATATTTGCAGTTTGGAGGAATATATCTGAGCTGTAGTATCAGCATGCCTCTGGCAAGACAGTGATAGTGTGAATGATGGTGAAAGTTTTTTTTATTTTGGGGTTACCCTGCTTCAGAGGGAGATGGCCAGTGTGTTAAAAAAAATTTAGAAATTAGAAGAGGGGTTGTTAATGGCTTAGTTGTGTAGAAAAAACGTACAAACATATAGTATATTCACGGAAATAGCTAACCCTGTATAGGGTGGACGGATGGCTGGTGACGTAGGGGTGTTCCAGGAAGAATGGGAGGAAGTGTGTGAAAAGGTGATGTGAGGCAGTGACTTAATATGCAACAGGTATCTGTGAGTATGTTAGGCATGAGTAGAGGTGAATGGTCTAGAGGAGTTGATGCATTGTTGGAGTGCTAGGTAATATATACAAATGGACTCTGGCAAATGAGCTAGCCTGACTTTGTTAAGTTTGGACGTGCTGTGCATATACTCTGGAGAGAAAATCATTGAGAGTGGTAGTAAATTTTTTTTCATTAGGTAACTGTGCACAGGTGGGACATGGCTAATTTAAATTTTACATTTATTAGAGCTATTTCTAATGAGGTTTTACTAAATGTGAATAGTAATTTTAGTGTTTATTTTTGTTTTAAATAATCTGGAGAATGTTTGTTATCATCTCTTATCTTCCAGTTTTACTTCAAGTTAGCTTAGAAAACATAAAATTAGTTTCTTGAAAAGGATGTAAAATTTATAATTCAAAACTCCAATTCCTGCATAAGTGTTTATTATTTAATTATTGCATGTATGATAAGTACAGATAATTGTATGTGGACACTAAAAATTGGCTACAGATCATCATTCCAGCAGTGTTCATATATTTTAATGCAGATTCAAATTTCTTTTGTATTTATAAATATTATTTAATTGAATGCATGTTACACAGGAATTTCTATTTTCTATTTTGTTTTATTTTCATTTTATTTAATAAAGATTACTTGCGAGGAAACATCGTTTTATTGTCTAACCTAAAGACTATTAATAGTTATTTATGGAATTTGTATTATTGCTACAGTTAGATTTATTTTGCTACATTAGCCTCTTCAAGGGGGGCTCCTTGGCGCGGTGAAGAGGCTCTTGGTCTGAGGAATTAGACCTGTTGGTCTCCTTCCTCAGATCGAACCTAATTACCCCCCAATCCCCCCTTCCCTATCCCATCCTCCCTTTTTCCTTTCCTCCTCCTCCTCCCTGTCCCTCCCTTATTCCCTTCCTCTTTTTAGCCTTTGGGATTCTTCCCACAGGCACGCTTGTTCCTAGGCAGGGGAAAGGGTACCGGGGTCCATCCCATTCCGTTGAGGTTCTTGGTGGTGGTGTAGTTTGCCGTGGAATCTGGATTGCCTGGGGATGTCCTGATCCCTCTCCGGTCTCCCGGGGGGTGGCTTTGGGTGTCTTTCAGGTGACGGGTGTATCTCTTGAGGCCACCTTTCAGATTCCGGGGGTAGTGGCCAAAGGAGGTATGCTTTGTGGCGGATATCCGGCTGCCCTCTCTTTTGTCCACCAAGGTAGCTCAGCAGATGTGAGGTTGCTATCCCAGATTGCTTGTTTACTGGCATGAAGGGTAGGGTATGGCACGGGTTCCATGCTGCATCTGCTCTACTTGCGGTGCTGAGGTCCTCTTGGGCACGGAGGGAGATTTCCGGCCCTTTCATTCCTCCTAGGAACTATTCCTCCCCGTTCCCCCCCCCCCTTTTTTTTTCTTTTTTTTTTTTTCTTATAACCAAAAAGAAAGAAGTAACCTAACCATGGAGGACGCAATCCACGACCCTGCTACCCCTGGGCCCCTTCTTGTTACCGCACCCCGTTCTGACCCTGCCTTGTTTTTTCACCACTCTTCAGACACTTCTAATGCCCCTGTACCTCTTGCTTGTGCTGTTTCATCACCCGCTTCAGGTACCGGAGTTTTGACTGACTCCTTCGATTTGTCTGACCTCCATTCTCCTTTGACTATGCTTCAGGCCTCTCCCTCTACGGTGCGGCAATTTTCGAATCGCCAGCCCATCCCACATCAGACCAACTCCGGTCCCACTCCTAAATGTCAACAACATTTTCCTGATGATACTTCTTCGCCACCTTCCCGTTCTACTCAGAAAAGACCAACATGTCATGCACTTCCTTTCCACACTCAGTTTCGGAATGCACAATGGACCAAATTCTCTACTTTACGACTGACTTCTTCTATTGCCTATCTTTCCGACCATGGTATTGGCAAGGCACTCCTACGCCATGTTGGTAGAGATATTTCCTTTCACGCTCTCAAGAGCTGTACATGCATCATCACTGTCCAGAATGCTACCCAAGCTCATGATCTTTCTCTTTTTTCACATATCAATACTATTCTTGTCACAATCAAAAAACACCATTCCCTCAATTCTTGTAGTTGTACTGTCATTCTGCCCCATACCATAGTCCAACAGAATTTCCAGACGTGGCGATGACATTCTCGAACAGCTAGGACTCCAAGATCTCCCAATCCTCAAAGTAGATACTTATGTTCTTCCTGCCCGTGGGTGGAGACAATACCCTTGCAATGTGGCTCTATTAACTTCAGACAGCCATGAACTCCCATCCTCTGTTTATGTAGCAGGACATCATTTACAAGTTCAAAAAATGATCCCTACACCGCAGCAGTGTAGAAATTGCTGGCAGTTTGGTCACCCAGCGAAATATTGCAGATCTATTGCCGAATGCCCAGTCTGTGGTGCTGATGGCTATTCTAATACAGTGGACTCCCGGTATTCGATGGCATCGGTATCTGATAAATCCAGTATTCGATGCATTTTAACGCAAAAATTTAGCCTCGGTATCCAATCGAAAACCCGGTATTCAATGCGATTCATACGAGACGTGTCCACGTGTGGCCTGAATTGCCCCGTGTGTGCCAGTGTTTACAAGCCAGGCAGTGTGCGCTCATCCAAGGATACATTCGGTACATTCTATATTATCACTGTTTTTGGTGCTTGTTTCTGCAAAATAAGTCACCATGGGCCCCAAGAAAGCTTCTGGTGCCAACCCTTCGAGAAAAATGGTGCTAATGACTATTGAAATGAAGAAAGATAATTGCAAAGTACGAAAGTGGAGTGCGTGTGTCGGAGCTGGCCAGGTTGTATAGTAAACCCCAATCAACCATCTCTACTATAGTGACCAGGAAAACAGCAATCAAGGAAGCTGTTCTTGCAAAAGGTGCAACTGTGATTTCGAAACAGCGACCGCAAGTGTTAGAAGATGTTGAGAGACTGTTATTGGTGTGGATAAATGAAAAACAGATAGCAGGAGATATCATCTCTCAAGCGATCACTTGTGAAAAGGCTAGGCAGTTGCATGACGATTTGGTAAAGAAATTGCCTGCAACTAGTGCTGATGTGAGTGAATTTAAGGCCAGCAAAGGTTGGTTTGAAAGATTTAAGAATCGTATTGGCATACATAGTGTGATTAGGCAAGGCGAGGCTGCCAGTTCGGACCAAAAAGCAGCTGAAAAATATGTGAAGGAATTCAAGGAAATGTGTGCAAAGTGGCTTGAAGTGCAAACCTTTTTTGACGAAAATCACCCTGACACAGCTACTGCAAGCCGTGTTGGCAACCTGTACAATGACAATGTTGTGAACCACTTTAGGAAAGTCATAAAGGAATGAGAGGTACAGGCCTCTATGGACAGATATGTTGTGCGACAGAAGTCCAGTGACTCTCAAGCTGGTCCTAGTGGTATTAAAAGAAGAAGGGAAGTAACCCCGGAAAAAGACTTGCTACCTCAAGTCCTAATGGAAGGGGATTCCCCTTCTAAACAGTAACAAATTCGACACTCTCCCCTCCTTCCATCCCATCAATCATCACCAGATCTTCATTAAAGGTAAGTGTCAATTATTCTATTGTTATTATTCTATTGTTATTGTAATTTTTCTATTGCATTAAACTTAATATTTCATGTGGTAAATTTTTTTTCATACTTTTGGATGTCTTGCATGGATTAATTTGATTTCCATTATTTCTTATGGGAAAATTGATTTTCTTTTCAGTATTCGATGAGCTCTCAGGAACGGACTAATATCGAATACCAGGGATCCACTGTATGCCTTGTAGTCGACCTCCCTCTTGCCTTAATTGTCATGAGGCTCACCCTTCTTACTCTTGCCGTTGCCAGGTCTACTTAAATGAGTAAGAAATTCATTGCCTCAAAGAGGCGAAAGGTCTCCCTTATGCTATGGCAGTTTCTCATCTCTGCCTCCAAGGAAGACTACCCTGTATTTCTTATTCTCGTGTTTCTAAATGTCCCCCACTTCTGGGGTCCCATCTTCTGCAGCCTCCTCTATGGTTACCCCTTCCATAGTCACTCCTGTCTCTTAATTCTTTTGCTGTACTGGGCTCAGAAGTCCCTACCTCAACACCTCAGTCTGTTCTCACTTCTTTGTGTTCTTCCTCACAAGCCCCAGTATCGACAAGACCTCGTACGACACCTCCCAATCGCCCCTCTACTTCTCAGAAGTTCAAGAAATCCCCATTACTCAAATCCCCTTTATCCCCTCCTTCCCTTCTTCCACCTCCACATTTTATCTTTCCAGTCTCTGTACCTGGTTCTTCCCCTCTCGCTGGCTCTGTTACAAGTGCAGAGGTTCACCCTCTTTGTACTGGACCTTCCTTCCCTGTCCCCTCACAAGTTTCTGCCACTTTCCAGGTTTCTACCTCTTCTGTCCCCTCCCACACTTCTTCTCCAGTTCCCTCCACCCTTTCATCCCCCCTTACTTTGGTGCAGTCTATTTCTGTCCCAATCTTTACTCACCCTCCTCCTTCCATCTCCAATATTGTCTCCCATACAATGTCTTTGAATTCCGAAACACTTGAAGCTATCTCAGAATATATTGCAGAGACTAAACCATCAATGGACACTGATCCAGCCCCTGTTCCTTCTCTTTCCTCACCTCCATCTGCACAACTCCTTTCTTCACAGCGCTCCGTTCCTTTGCTACTTGAACGTTTTCCACTGCCACCACGTGGATTTTTCTAACCTCTCTAGTCCATAGGTACCCTTGCCTGCGGATTTCTGGTATCTTTATCGTTGCCAATCGTGGCCTATTTACAGTGGAATATCCATGGCCTCAGGGGTAATCGAGGTGAGCTTCAGATGTTGCTCTCCCAGTTTTTCCCTGTTGGTGTTTGCTTACAAGAACCAAAATTACACTCCGCTGTTATCTATCCCATCTCAGGCTATAATTTATTGTATTCTTCGGATCCTTTTTCTGATGGTACTGATATTCTGTACCATCGGCTGTTTATTCATACTTTGCTGCATTACACTGCAGCCCGTATCCATTTGCATAAGTGGTATACAATCTGTTCTTTATATCTCTCTTCTCGGGCATTATCTATCCTGGATGTTGCCTTTCTTGTTTTGTCCTTACCGCCTCCACTTCTGTTACTTGGCGATTTTAAAGCCCATCATATCCTCTGGGGGAGATCTCACTAATTACCGTGGCATCCAGTTGGAGGCTTTTCTCGCCTCTCGCCCCCTCCATGTTTTAAATACAGGTACTTCCACCCATTTTGATCCTCGTACTCATACTCTCTTGCATCGATCTCTCAGCCTGCTCTTCCTCCACTGCACTAGACTTCACCTGGTCTGTTCTCCCGGACTTACATGACAGCGATCATTTTCCAATCCTTATTACTTCCCCTTCATATTCACCATCTCTTCGTAGTCCATGCTGGCAATTTGATCAAGCAAATTGGGACCCTTACTCGCAACTAACTGCATTTAGTGAGGTTCCTTCTTCGTCCTCCAGTGATGAGTTTTTACACCTCTTCTCGACTTCAGTTTTAACTGCAGCTTCTCATTCTATACCCCGAACCTCGGGCAGGCATTCTCAGAAGTGCGTGCCTTGTTGGTCTCCTGCTTGTGCTTGGGCAGTACGTTTGAAACGTGCTGCGTGGGTGGGGCAGGTACCGTTACAATAGAACCAGAGAGAGACTTCTTGATTTTAAGCAGAAGCATGTCGCCGTGTCATCTGTGACGCTAAACGCACTTGCTGGTGAGATTGTTTCCACCATCACCTCTGCTTTCTCTATGAGTGCCGTCTGGAAAAAAGTACAGAAACTGAGTGGTAAATACTCTCCTGACCTGGCTCCTGTTCTCCGGGTTGCCGGTGTTGATATAGCAAACCCTTTTGATGTTGCCCTTGAAATTGGTAATCATCTGGTCCGTATTTCTCAGGGGATCCATCTATGCCCCTCGTTTCTTTCCTCAAAGTCTGCCAGAGAGTTAGTGCCCTTAGACTTTTCTTCTCTCAAAGAAGAATCTTATAATGTGCCTTTTACACTTCAGGAACTGGAGGCAACACTCTCAGCTTGCCGATCATCGGCAGCTGGGCCTGATGACATTCATGTTCGGATGTTACAACATTTACATCAGTCAGCCCTTGCAGTCCTCATACATCTCTTCAGTCTTATTTGGTCACAAGGAGTTCTTCCCCAGCTGTGGAAATCTGCCATTGTTCTCCCTTCCCGCAAACCGGGTACTACAGGACATGATACCTCTCACTATCATCCCATTGCTCTTACCAATGCAGTTTGCAAAGTGATGGAACGTCTAGTAAATCCATGTTTATTGTGGTATTTAGAGACACAACAGTTTCTCCACTAGTCAATATGACTTTCGTAAGGGCTGTTCTACCATAGACCCCTTACTACGCTTGGATACGTACGTCTGTAATGCCTTTGCAAATAACCACTCAGTTATTGCCATATTTTTTTATCTGGAGAAGGCATGTGACACAACTTGGAGGTATAATATTTTGGCCCAAGCCCACTCCTTAAGCTTCCGAGGCAATCTGCCATCCTTTCTTAAGAACTTCTTAACTGACAGACATTTCCATGTTCGGGTTAATAATATGCTCTCCCCGAACTTTGTCCAAGCTGTAGGTGTCCCCCAGGGATGTGTTCTGAGCACAATACTTTTTCTCCTTGCTATAAATGATTTGGCCTCTCTTCTATCCAATATTTGGTCATCACTCTATGTTGATGACTTCGCTGTTGCTTGTGCAGGCGCTGACTGTCACCTCATTACAGTTTCTCTCCAGCATGCGGTCAATTGTGTTTCCAATTGGGCCACCACGCACGAGTTTAAATTTTCCAGTACTAAAACTCGCCAAATTACTCTCAGTACCTCTATGGCTCAAGTACCCCTGAACGTGATACGATGGTTTATGGGCCTTCTCTTTGACTGTAGGTTATTCTGGAAACCTCACATTCCCTCTCTGAAGGAAACTTATCACAGCAGGCTGAATCTTCTTAAAACCCTTGCTCATCTTTCGTGGGGAGCTGATTGTCGAACTCTCCTTCGCCTACATCATTCAGCCCTCATTTTATCGAAACTCGATTATGGTGATCAGATCTATTCAGTGGCCTCTCCTGCTACTCTCTCTAGCCTTAATCCCATCCATCACCAGGGATTATGTTTATGCCTTGGTGCTTTTCACTCTTCCCCTGTTGAGAGCCTCTATGCAGAAGCGAATATTCCTTCTGTCCGACCGCCATGATGCCCATTGCCTTCGCTACTATGTTCCCTCTCATGATCTCTGCAATCCTTCCATGTATAGAATAGTCACTGATGTTAGTAGACATTATTTGTTGCCTCTGTTTGCTCTGTCCCTTTTCTCTTCACCTACATTCGCTCTTTTCTTCCCTTCAGTTACCACCTTTCTATGTTCATGTAGCATCTAACTTTTTCCTACCCCCCTGGGAAGCTTCAGATGTTCGAGTTTGTTCTTTTTCACTCCCTTGCGTGAAAGCCTAACTGCCTATGGTAGCTTCCTGCTCTATTTTTCATGACCACTTCTGCTCTCATTCTCATGCCATCGCAGTGTACACAAATGGATCTAAGTCTTCTGACGGCATCGGATTTGCAGCAGTGTTTCCAGACAGTGTCATGCGAGGGCATTTACTATCCCCGGCTGGCATTTTTAATGCTGAATTGTATGCCATTCTTGCAGCACTTATTCGTATTGCATCTATACCTGCGTCATCATTTGTGGTTGTTTCAGACTCACTTAGTGCTTTACAGGCTATATGAAAATTTGATGCACCTCACCCCCTAGTTCTTCGTATCCAACTTTGGTTATGCCATATCTTTACCAAGCATAAAGATATTATTTTTTGTTCGGTCCCTGGTCATGTTGACGTACAGGGCAATGAACAGGCAGACACTGCTGCGCAGTCAGCAGTACATGACCTTCCAGTTTCATATAGAGGTGTTCCATTCATGGACTATTTTGCTATAATAGCTACCCACCTTCACGCCCATTGGCAACAACGTTGGTCTGATCTGCTCAATAACAAACTTCATTCTATTAAACCGGGTATAGGTTACTGGCCGTCTTCTTGTCATCAGTGTCGAGGTTGGGAGACTACTCTCTCCCATCTTCGCATTGGCCACACTCATCTATCTCATGGAGAGGCACCCTGTTCCTCTTTGTGAGAATTGTCAGGTTCCAGTATCTGTTAGCCACATTCTGTTAGACTGCCCGCTCTCTCAGTTAGCCCTCAGAATTTGCCTCCAGTATCGTCTCCGCTCTGCTGCTCTCTCTTTACCTTCCCTTCTTGCTGATGGACCCTCCTTTAATCCGGACTCATTGACTTTTTGACAACAACTGATTTACTCCACAAACTCTGATGATGCCTTTAGCACTCCCCTCAGTGCTTTCTACCTCAATCTCTTGCTACCATCTAGCCCCACACTATCCACTGCCCTGCTGTTCTCCGTACCCTAATCATCCCTCTCCCTTTTGCCACCCAATACCCTCGCTTCTTTCCCTGCCCTGCAGCGCTGTACAGCCCTTGTGGTTTAGCATTTTTATTATAATAATTGCTACATTAAGCTATCATACATGTGTGTGTGTATAAAAATATATATATATATATATAATATACATATATATATATAATATAAATATATATATATATATATATATATAAAATATATATATATAATATATATAGGGAAGTACCACCTCTATGGCGGGAATGGGGACCCTCATCCTCAGAGAAGACAAACGTACCTCGGGGAAAAACTAAAGGTTCTCCCGAGCTGTTTGAATATTTTCTTCTCCTACCACCCCCAATATTTGATATTCTATGGGGAACATTTATTAATAAACAGAATACATTTACAGAAAAACCTAAACATGAATACAATGGCACAATATATCGAAGATCATGAATTTCCTCCAGCTCCTCCGAGGCCGGACGTGAGCCAAGTATGCAGCAAGCATTTCCCCTTTGGATGGCCATGCTGAGGCGCGGGAACATGAAAGGGCTGCCCTTTGGGGTCCCGGGTGGTGTCGAGTCTGGAACCCAATTTTTTAAAGGGAAAACGTGTGGCATTTTTTCCCAGTGGGATCAGATCCCAAGGTCTCTGATCCCACTGGGACAAATTGATACTGTCGGCTTATGTCCCTGTACTTGCTGATCTTGTACTCCTCCCTGTGGTCAGCAGCTCCTCCCTGTCGCCCCACACTGTGATGGATATAGGTGTCAGCCAGTGTGGACACAGGTATAGTCCCATGCTAAGAGCTTGCTATTCTTCCAAGGATAGATGGTGATCCCGTCGGGATGGTTTGCTGGGTTGTGGGTATTGTTGGCTGCTAGTGATCGGGGCTCCCTCTCGGCTGGGCATCCAGCTGTAGCAAGGGTTCTCTTAATGATGTCGTTGACCTCATTGTGTCTTGCATGCCATCCCTTGGTTTTGGAACAGTTTAGACCATGTAGACCGTATTGGTCTGCTTGCGCTGTGCCGCAAATACATGTATATTCTCTGTGAATTGGGGCAGCAAGGCACAGAGCCACTGCAATACATAGGGTCTTAGAGTCGAGTCGCATTCCCATTGCCGATATGGGAACTGTTTGGAGGAAGTCCCTGGAGTGATGTGCACTCACAGCCTGGAGACGGGCAGTCTCCCTATCTGATGCTGCAGCCCTGAGCATGTTGGCAAGCACCTTTTCAGCGATCAGGCCATCCCAGCTTGACTGTGAGCCAGTGCTGCACTAGGGTTTGGTGCTGGAGCAGCAAGAGTCTCCCATTCAGTGATGGCACTGGCATAGCTAGGGTCTTCTATTCCTGCTGAGTCACTGAGGGTATCAGGAAGAATCTGTCTTATCAACTCGTTTGATGCTATGGAAGAGGATAGGAAAGCTGGTAGAGCAATCTGGGAGGATCTGCATACTCCTAGCCCTCCAAGCCTGACCGGAAGTGAGGCTTGCAACCACTGTCCATCTTCAAGGGAAAGATTCAATGCACTCTCTAGCATGGTCTTAAGGAGAGAGTCATATTCCTTGAGTTTTGGACTGCTGAAGGCTGGGGAGCATCTCAGAAAGTAGGTAAGTTTTCGGATTGACAGGCACCTGGTGAGTAGGTAGAAGGCATCGTGTGTGTCAATGTCTTTCATCCTGCTTTCCATCGTCCGGAGGTCTGAGACTTTTTTCTAGGATCAGATCGATGGCATTGGACCCAAGAGGAGCACCAAGGAGAGTGCTATTGGCTGGATCAACGGCTCGTGCTCCTGGTAAAACGGCACTAATTATCTGAATCATCTATCGATTGGTAGAAACTATTTCACACACACACACACACATTAGGAAGTATTTCTTCAGTCATAGAGTAGTCAAGCCGTGGAATAGCCTAGAAAGTGAAGTAGTGGAGGCGGGAACCATACATAGTTTTAAGGCGAGGTATGATAAAGCTCATGGAGCAGGGAGAGAGAGGACCTAGTAGCAATCAGTGAAGAGGCGGGGCCAGGAGCTATGACTCGACCCCTGCAACCACAAATAGGTGAGTACACACACACACACACACACACATATATATATATATTATTTTTTTTTTTTTTTTATTATCACACCGGCCGATCCCACCAAGGCGGGTGGCCCGAAAAAGAAAAACTTTCACCATCATTCACTTCCATCACTGTCTTGCCAGAAGGGTGCTTTACACTACAGTTTTTAAACTGCAACATTAACACCCCTCCTTCAGAGTGCAGGCACTGTACTTCCCATCTCCAGGACTCAACCCGGGCCTCCCGGGTTTTTCCCTGAATCCCTTCATAAATGTTACTTTGCTCACACTCCAACAGCACGTCAAGTATTAAAACCATTTGTCCCCCATTCACTTCCTATCAAACACGCTCACGCATGCCTGCTGGAAGTCCAAGCCCCTCGCACACAAAACCTCCTTTACCCCCTCCCTCCAACCCTTCCTGGGCCGACCCCTACCCCGCCTTCCTTCCACTACAGACTGATACACTCTTGAAGTCATTCTGTTTCGCTCCTTTCTCTCTACATGTCCGAACCACCTCAACACCCTTTCCCCTCAGCCCTCTGGACAACAGTTTTGGTAAATCCCGCACCTCCTCCTAACTTCCAAACTACGAATTCTCTGCATTATATTCACACCACACACTGCCCTCAGACATGACATCTCCCTGCCTCCAGCCTTCTCCTCGCTGCAACATTCATCACCCATGCTTCACACCCATATAAAAAGCGTTGGTAAAACTATACTCTCATACATTCCCCTCTTTGCCTCCAAGGACAAAGTTCTTTGTTTCCACAACTCCTAAGTGCACCACTCACTCTTTTTCCCTCATCAATTCTATATTCACCTCATCTTTCATAACCCCTCCGCTGACACGTCCACTCCCAAATATCTGAATACGTTCACCTCCTCCATACTCTCTCCCTCCAATCTGATATTCAATCTTTCATCACCTAATCTTTTTGTTATCCTCATACCTTACCTTTCCTGTATTCACCTTTAATTTTCTTCTTTGCACACCCTACCAAATTCATCCACCAATCTCTGCAACTTCTCTTCAGAATCTCCCAAGAGCACAGTGTCATCAGCAAAGAGCAGCTGTGACAACTCCCACTTTGTGTGTGATTCTTTATCTTTTAACTCCACGCCTCTTGCCAAAACCCTCGCATTTACTTCTCTTACAACCCCCTCATAAATAAATTAAACAACCACGGTGACAAACACACATCCTTGTCTAAGGCCTACTTTTACCTGGGAAAAAATTTCCCTCTTTCCTACATACTCTAACTTGAGCCTCACTATCCTCGTAAAACTCTTCACTGCTTTCAGTAAAACCCACCTCCTACACCATACACTTGCAACATCTGCCACATTGCCCCCTATCCACCCTGTCTAACGCCTTTTCCAAATCCATAAATGCCACAAAGACCTCTTTAGCCTTATCTAAATACTGTTCACTTATATGCTTCACTGTAAACACCTGGTCCACACACCCCCTACCTTTCCTAAAGCCTCCTTGTTCATCTGCTATCCCATTCTCCGTCTTACTCTTAATTCTTTCAATTATAACTCTACCATAACACTTTACCAGGTACACTCAACAGACTTATCCCCCTATAATTTTTTGCACTCTCTTTTATCCCCTTTGCCTTTATACAAAGGACTATGCATGCTCTCTGCCAATCCCTAGGTACCTTACCCTCTTCCATACATTTATTAAATAATTGCAACCAACCACTCCAAAACTATATCCCCCACCCGCTTTTAAAAATTTCTATCTTTTAAACCCATCAATCCCGGCTGCCTTACCCCCCTTTCATTTTACCTACTGCCCACGAACTTCCCCCACACTCACAACTGGCTCTTCCTCACTCCTACAAGATGTTATTCCTCCTTGCCCTATACACGAAATCACAGCTCCCTATCTTCAAACAACATTAACAATTCCTCAAAATATTCCTTCCATCTTCCCAATACCTCTAACTCTCCATTTAATAACTCTCCCCCTCCTAATTTTTTAAATGACAAATCCATTTGTTCTCTAGGCTTCTTAACTTGTTAATCTCACTCCAAAACTTTTTCTTATTTTCAACAAAATTTGTTGATAACATCTCACCCACTCTCTCATTTGCTCTCTTTTTACATTTCTTCACCACTCTCTTAACTTCTCTCTTTTTTTCCATATAAATCTTCCCTCCTTGCATCACTTCTACTTTGTAAAAACTTCTCATATGCTAACTTTTTCTCCCTTACTACTCATTTTTACATCATCATTCCACCAATTTGCTCCTCTTCCCTCCTGCACCCACTTCCTGTAACCACAAACTTCTGCTGAACACTCTAACACTACATTTTTAAACCTACCCCATACCTCTTCGACCCCATTGCCTATGCCTCATTACCCATCTATCCTCCAATACTGTTTTATATCTTACCCTAACTGCCTCCTCTTTTAGTTTATAAACCTTCACCTCCCCTCTTCCCTGATGCTTCTATTCTCCTTGTACCCCTCTACCTTTACTCTCAGTATAGCTACAACTAGAAAGTGATCTGATATATCTGTGGCCCCTCTATAAACATGTACATCCTGAAGTCTAACTCAACAGTCTTTTATCTACCAATACATAATCCAACAAACTACTGTCATTTCGCCCTACATCATATCGTGTATACTTATTTATCCTCTTTTTCTTAAATATGTATTACCTATAACTAAACCCCTTTCTATACAAAGTTTCAATCAAAGGGCTCCCATTATCATTTACACCTGGCACCCCAAACTTCCTACCACACCCTCTCTAAAAGTTTCTCCTACTTTAGCCCTTCAAGTCCCCTACCACAATTACTCTCTCACTTGGTTCAAAGGCTCCTAAAACATTCACTTAACTCTCCCAAAATCTCTCTCTCTCCTCTGCATTTCCCCTCTTCTCCAGGTGCATACACGCTTATTATGACCCACTTTTTCGCATCCAACCTTTACTTTAATCCACATAATTCTTGAATTTACACATTCATATTCTCTTTTTCCCCCTTCCATACTGATCATTTAACATTACTGCTACCCTTCCTTTGCTCTAACTCTCTCAGATACTCCAGAATTTAATCCCCTTTATTTCCCCCCACTGAAAACTCTCCTACCCCCTTCAGCTTTGTTTCGCTTAGGGCCAGGACATCCAACTTCTTTTCATTCATAACATCAGCAAACCCTCTGTTTCTTGTCATCCCACTACATCCACGCACATTTAAGCAACCCAGTTTTATAAAGTTTTTCTTCTTCTCTTTTTTTGTAATTGTATACAGAGAAGGGGTTACTAGCCCATTGCTCCCGGCATTTTAGTCGCCTCATACACACGCATGGCTTACGGAGGAAAGATTCTTTTCCACTTCCCATGGACAATAGAAAAAAAAAAAAGAACAAGAGCTTATTTAGAAAAAAGAGGAAAAACCTAGATGTATGTATAATATATATGCATGTGCGTGTCTGTGAAGTGTGACCAAAGTGTAAGTGGGAGTAGCAAGATACCCCTGTTATCTTAGCGTGTTTTATGAGACAGAAAAAGAAACCAGCAATCCTACCATCATGCAAAACAGTTACAGGTTTTGTTTCACAGTCATCTGGCAAGACGGTAGTACTTCCCTGGGTGGTTGCTGTCTACCAACCTACTACCTATATATTTTATATATATATATATATAATATATATTTTATATATATATATATTATATATATTATATATATATATATTATAACACACACACACATACACACACATACACACACATACACACACATACACACATACACACATACACACACACACACACACACACAACACACACACACACACACACACACACACACACAAAACACATATATATATATATATATATATATATTATAATAATATTATAATATATATATATATAAGTACACCGTCCTGCCAGATGACTGTGAAACAGAAACCTGTAACTTTTTTGCATGATGGTAAGGTTTGCTGGTTTCTTTTTCTGTCTCATAAACACCTAGATAACAGGGATAACTTAAACTCCTACTAACACTTTGGTCACACTTCACAGACGCGCACATGCATATATATATACATACATCTGGGTTTTTTCTCCTTTTCTAAATATTTTCTTGTTCTTCTATTTTTTCTTATTGTCCAGGGGGAAGTGGAAAAGAATCTTTCCTCCGTAAGCCATGCGTTCGTAAGAGGCGACTAAAATGCCGGGAGCAATGGGCTAGTAACCCCTTCTCCTGTAGACACTTACTAAAAAAGAGAAGAAGAAAAACTTTATAAAACTGGGATGCTTAAATGTGCGTGGATGTAGTGCGGATGACAAGAAACAGATGATTGCTGATGTTATGAATGAAAAGAAGTTGGATGTCCTGGCCCTAAGCAAAACAAAGATGAAGGGGGTAGGCGAGTTTCAGTGGGGGGAAATAAATGGGATTAAATCTGGAGTATCGAGAGAGTTAGAGCAAAGGAAGGGGTAGCAGTAATGTTAAATGATCAGTTATGGAAGGAGAAAAGAGAAAAATGAATGTGTAAATTCAAGAATTATGTGGATTAAAGTAAAGGTTGGATGTGAGAAGTGGGTCATAAAAGCGTGTATGCACCTGGAGAAGAGAGGAATGCAGAGGAGAGAGAGAGATTTGGAGATGTTAAGTGGAATGTATAGAGCCTTTGAACCAAGTGAGAGAGTAATTGTGGTAGGGGACCTGAATGCTAAAGTAGGAGAAACTTTTACAGAGGGTGTGTAGGTAAGTTTGGGGTGCCGGGGTAAATGATAATGGGAGCCCTTTGATTGAACTTTGTATAGAAAGGGGTTTAGTTATAGGTAATACATATTTAAGAAAAGAGGATAAATAAGTATACAAGATATGATGTAGGCGAAAGACAGTAGTTTGTTGATTATGTATGGTAGATAAAAGACTGTTGAGTAGACTTCAGGATGTACATGTTTATAGAGGGGCCAACAGATATATCAGATCACTTTCTAGTTGTAGCTACACTGAGAGTAAAAGGTAGATGGGATACAAGGAGAATAGAAGCATCAGGGAAGAGAGAGGTGAAGGTTTTATAAACTAAAAGAGGAGGCAGTTAGGGTAAGATATAAACAGCTATTGGAGGATAGATGGGCTAATGAGAGCATAGGCAAGGGGGTCGAAGAGGTATGGGGTAGGTTTAAAAATGTAGTGTTGGAGTGTTCAGCAGAAGTTTGTGGTTACAGGAAAGTGGGTGCGGGAGGGAAGAGGACGATTGGTGGAATGATGATGTAAAGAGAGTAGTAAGGGAGAAAAAGTTAGCATATGAGAAGTTTTTACAAAGTAGAAGTGATGCAAGGAGGGAAAGAGTATAGGGAGAAAAAGAGAGAGGTTAAGAGAGGGGTGAAGCAATGTAAAAAGAGAGCAAATGAGAGAGTGGGTGAGATGTTATCAAAAATTTTGTTGAAAAAAAAGAAAAAGTTTTGGAAAGTGAGATTAACAATTAAGAAAGCCTAGAGAACAAATGGATTTGTCAGTTAAAAATAGGGAGGAGAAGTTATTAAATGGAGAGTTAGAGGTATTGGGAAGATGGAGGAATATTTTGGGGAATTTTTTAAATGTTGTGAAAGATGGGGAAGCTGTGATTTCGTGTATAGGGCAAGGAGGAATAACATCTTGTAGGAGTGAGGACGACCCATTGTGAGTGTGGGGGAAGTTCGTGAGGCAGTAGGTAAAATGAAAGGGGGTAAGGCAGCCGGGTTTGATGGGATAAAGATAGAAATGTTAAAAGCAGGTGGGGATATAGTTTTGGAGTGGTTGGTGCAATTATTTAATAAATGTAGGAAGAGGGTAAGGTACCTAGGATTGGCAGAGAGCATGCATAGTTCCTTTGTATAAAGGCAAAGGGGATAAAAGAGAGTGCAAAAATTATGGGGGGATAAGTCTGCTGAGTAACCTGGTAAAGTGTATGGTAAGATTATTATTGAAAGAATTAAGATTTAAGACGGAGAATAGGATAGCAGATGAACAAGGAGGCTTTGGGAAAGGTAGGGGGTGTGTGGACCGGGTGTTTACAGTGAAAACATATAATGAACAGTATTTAGATAAGGCTAAAGAGGTCTTTGTGGCATTTATGGTTTTGGAAAAGGCGTATGACGGGTGGATAGGGGGGCAATGTGGCAGATGTTGCAAGTGTATGGTGTAGGAGGTAGGTTACTGAAAGCAGTGAAGAGTTTTTACGAGGATAGTGAGGCTCAAGTTTGAGTATGTAGGAAAGAGGGAAATTATTTCCCAGTAAAAGTAGGCCTTAGACAAGGATGTTGATGTCACCGTGGGTTTTTTAAATATTTTTAGATGGGGTTGTAAGAGAAGTAAATGCGAGGGTCTTGACAAGAGGTGTGGAGTTAAAAGATAAAGAATCACACACAAAGTGGGAGTTGTCACAGCTGCTCTTTGCTGATGACACTTTGCCCCTTGGGAGATTCTGAAGAGAAGTTGCAGAGATTGGTGGGTGAATTGGTAGGGGGTGCAAAAGAAGAAAATTAAAGGTGAATACAGGAAAGAGTAAGGTTATGAGGATAAAAAGATTTGGTGATGAAAGATTGAAAAATCAGATTGGAGGGAGAGAGTATGGAGGAGGTGAATGTATTCAGATATTTGGGAGTGGACTTCAGCGGATGGGTCTATGAAAGATGAGGTGAATCATAGAATTGATGAGGGGAAAAAAGAGTGAGTGGTGCACTTAGGAGTCTGTGGAGACAAAGGACTTTGTCCTTGGAGGCAAAGAGGGGAATGTATGAGAGTATAGTTTTACCAACGCTCTTATATGGTGTGAAGCATGGTGATGAATGTTGGCAGCGAGGAGAAGGCGGAGGCAGTGGAGATGTCATGTCTGAGGGCAATGTGTGGTGTGGGAAAATAATGCAGAGAATTCGTATTTTGGAAGTTTGGAGGAGGTGCGGATTACCAAAACTGTTGTCCAGAGGGCTGAGGAAGGGTTGTTGAGGTGGTTCGGACATTAGAGAGAATGGAGCGAAACAGAATGACTTCAAGAGTGTATCAGTCGTAGTGGAAGGAAGGCGGGGTAGGGGTCGGCCTAGGAAAGGTTGGAGAGGGGGTAAAGGAGGTTTTGTGTGCGAGGGGCTTGGACTTCCAGCAGGTATGCATGAGCGTGTTTGAAAAGAGTGAATGGGGACAAATGGTTTTTAATACTTGACGTGCTGTTGGGGTGTGAGCAAAGAAAAATTTATGAAGGGTTTTAGGGAAAAACCCGGGAGGCCCGGACTTGAGTCCTGGAGATGGGAAGTACAGTGCCTGCACTCTGAAGGAGGGGTGTTAATGTTGCAGTTTAAAAACTGTAGTGTAAAGCACCCTTCTGGCAAGACAGTGATGGAGTGAATGATGTGAAAGTTTTTCTTTTTCGGGCCACCCTGCCTTGGTGGGAATCGGCCAGTGTGATAATAAAAAAAAATAATAATATATATATATATATATTATATTAAAATATATATATATATAATATATATATATATATATATAATATATATATATATATATATATATATATAATATATATATATATGCAATAAGATCACAGTAAACAGGTGATTTCAGAATATGCAAAACAACCACTGTGAAAGAATAGAGGAATTCCAAGCGCTTTCATGACTACTCACATTATCAAGAAACTATGATAAAGTGAGTAGTCACGAAAACGCTTGGAATTCCTCTGTTCTTTCACAGTGGTTGTTTTGCATATATAATATAAATATATATATATATATATAATATATATATAATATATAATATATATATATATAATATATATATATAATATATATATATAAATAATATATAATGTCGTGCCGAATAGGCAGAACTTGCGATCTTGGCTTAAATAGCAACGTTCATCTTGCCATATAGGACAAGTGAAAATTTGTGTATGCAATAATTTCGCCAAAATCATTCTGAACCTAACGAAAAAAATATATTTCACTGTGTTTGTTTAGTATTAAATTATTGTAAACAAATCTAAGATATATTTAGTTGGGTTAGGCTAAAATAAATTGTTCTTGTTA
>NC_069418.1:50906649-51174315 GCF_026875155.1 Cherax quadricarinatus | reverse complement strand
TTTTTTGGGGGGAATGCGTAGAGAAGTTTGTGTCTGGTTTTCCTGTGGGTTCTGTCACAACTATCAAGAAAGCGTTTTAGGTCGGGGGTTATATTGGATTTAAAGTCCTGTAGATGTAATTGCACATAGAAAAGTGTGAGTACTGAACAGGGGTAAGTTTAGATCTATAAAGGGTGGGGGGTGTTTTGCCAGGGAGGGGTTTTAGTGTTTTATCTTCCCCGCTTTTTTTTGGGGTTTAAATTTTTTTGGCTTAGGGGGGTTTTTGCAGTTGACCCCCAAAGCACAAATAGCATGGTGGTTTTGGATAAAAAATAGTGTTTTGTGTGAAAGGGCATTTTCGGCACAAAGTACGTATTTTGGGAGGGATCCCAACTTTTTTGGATACTTTTTGGTTAGTCTTGGTATGGTGCTGAATTTCAGGTTGTTGTCAAGGAAAGGGCCCTGGGAATTTGCCCTCATTATGTTTGGGGTAATTGGGTGTTGTCGATTTTAATTTTTAATTTTGCATCCCCTGCTCTGCACCAAACAAAATGTAGGTTTTGCCATGTTAAGCGAAGTTTTTTGGGCGTCATCCAAGTCGATTTTTTATCACTCCCTTAACAATTTTTGAGGGGCAAGATAGGGTGAAGAGACAAAGTCGGTCCACAAAGAGAAAGGGTTTCGGGGTTTTTTGGATACTTTGGAAGATCATTGAGTATATGGGGAAGTGAGGGGACCAAGGACACTTCCCTGCGGAACCCATATCAAGTGGCCGTTTTGTTGATGCTGTGTCTTTAAACCCCTTTGGGGGGCCATCCCGAGATCTACAGCTTTCCGGTGAGTGTCCAAACCGTAATCAGGCCAAATTCTAGCGCCGTAAAATTTAGCGTGAAGCGCTCATAGGCCTACAGTGAAGAAGGGGTCTGTGCCGGGGGTGTGTGCCGTAAAAAAAATCTGGGCTCCTGCATAGCTTGTGGGAACGCCGGCTCAGTCACCCTTTTTCACCTCCCCTTCACAAGTCACTCCCCCACCCCCCGGGAAAATTTGGGACTCTCCTCTTCCTGTCTGTAGTTCTGACACTGATGAAGTGAAAAAAAGACAATTTACGGCTTTGATAAGAGTGACCAAAAATAATGCCCGGGGGATATCGATAATAGTGCAGAAAACCCCGACATCCTCGCCCTTCAACCCTCGGGTGGGGGCACTCGTGACTCACGTCGGGTGTTCCTAAACATAAGAGAAACAAATATTTTCGCGGGCCAGGCCTCTGACTTCAGTAATGACGATGATTCTGACGGGGATTTGTTTTTTTTGCGCTCGACATCTTTCAGTGGATAGTGGGGAATCATTTCACCAGTGAAGCGTGGGATGTTCGCCGCCGCATGCCTGGGGGTAGGTCCCATGTGTCCCCAGGGGAGGGAGTACTCCCAGGCCCTACCCCCGTTTAGGTATGATATGAGGATGATGTGGCTACATTTGGCAGGGATGGGGCCACAGGCATCAGGGGGAGGGGTTTTTAGGGTGCGGTGGTGGTATGGCACCCCCATGGACTCACCTCCCATGCGGGGGACCCACACTGCTGACCGTCATTAAAGGGAAAAGGGGAGCGCGGCCACCACCCCCCACAACCACAACCACCCGTACAACCCCTATATGCCCCAAGTACCACCAAAAACCAGTGGGATTGGCACAAAATCCAATTTTTTTTCCCAAGCCTCACCTTTGAGCCCTTTAAAAGGGGAAATTCTACCTACCTGTCCCCTTGGGAACCAGGCCAATGAACGGGAATTTCTTAAATTATTTTTTGACCAGCCATTGATGAAATTTTTTCCCAGGAAAGTAAAAAGTATTTTCAGTCACCATGGCAAATACGATCTTATCACCACAGCAAACTACACAGGGGAAAGAGACACTGTTTTCAAAAGTGTATTTTTTCTTTTTGCAACAATAAAGCTTTTGCTCACTCTATAAGCAAAAAAAAAGCATACTGGTCCCCAGACGTAAATTTGTACCCCATCCTTTATGAAATAAAACCAGTGAACAGGTTTATCTTTCTGTTTTTTATGTTCACTTTCTGACAAAACCAGGCCTACAGAAGTGACAGGGTTTTACAAGATTAGAAATGTTTTCAAAATCTCAAACAAAAGTTCAGGATATACTTTTTTTCCATTCAAGAATCTTGTAATTGACGAGTCTTTGATTTTGTTCAAAGGTAACTTCATTTAACAGTATAACCGAGCAAGAGGGAAACGCTTTTGGATAAAATTGTTTGTACTCTGTGATTGTGACAGTGGGCCCGGAGTTGGGGTATTTTTTACACGGGTAGTAAAACATTGAAAAATACCAAAAGTTATTGGGGATTCCCGGGACGTATGAAAAAAAAAATGGCCCTTATCTGGTAAGGGGCCCTACATTAATACCAATAACGGTCACAAGCCCCTTACTCATGATTTATGCGAGTAACAAGACAGATGTGTGTGGCACAGTGCTTCTAATCGTAAACATATGCCCAGGTCAACGAGGGGTTCTGGGATGACTGCAGGTGTTAAATGCCAAGACATCATGGCATACGGTGGGAGACAAACAGATTTACATTGTTACAACCATTCACCGTAAGAAATGCAAAACAGTGGGAAGTTTATCGGTGACTAAGAACGTATTCGAAAACCAGTGTCAGTGTTGATTTAACACAAAAAACGCTTTTGGTTTTTCAATGTGACTGCAGATTGGTTTGTTTACTGTGTTTGAAAGTTTCAATGGGCAGAAACTTTTCTTCCTCTCAGGGCTTTCAATGCGAATGCATATAAAGTACCAAATAAAGACTGGTAACAGACCACCGTATGGGGAATTTTGTTTTTCTGTTGCAACAACTCAAATGAAGTACCAGGGAACAAAACCTGCAATACAACGGTCCTCCAATTACACGATATACCCAAAGGTTTTTAGGAGAGAATATCATTTCATAAACGCTCCTTTAACGCAAAAGAAATTTCTCAGAAGAGTGCATTGTCTTGCACAAACAAAACGACGGCCAAAAAAGACCAAAGACACCGGTTTTTTGTGTGAGGAGTAAAGGTGCCTCTGTGCATGGTGCCTTTTTTTCAAGGAGTTCCACAAGCTCCACATTCAAAACCATTCCATATTGTAAATAGTAATATTTAAAAAGAACTTAGTATTATACAATATTGTGCATGTTTATTGTAATCCCCAAAAGTGGGAAAAAATAATATAATAACTTTAGGCGGTTTTATGTTTCAATACAGTGAGTTTATTTAAAATCAATTTTTTAAAAGTTGGTCCTAGGCCCCAAATGTTAGTAGGAAAGAAAAAAATTGGAAAAAAAAAGAAAAAACAACAAAACAACAAAATAAAATACCTTGTGAATTCGTCGATGTTGCCACCACCAATAATTTTCTATAAACTTCTGGCACTGTACCGGTAATACTGATCAGATCTAATTTTTTTTTTGTTTTATTACCTTCACAAAAATATGCTCTTTAATTCTGTAAGAAAAAATAATTTTTTTTTTTTTTTTTCAAAATTTCTTGGACACTGGTGCGTGACTTCAGATTTTGGCCTTGGACCCTGAAAGGGTTAAGCCCTGTCTATATTGCTTTTCATATTGGTGTTTCTTGTCAATGGATTTCAGAATGGTGCTGGTTAGCCATGGGCAACCAAGCCGTTTGTTTGTGATCTGTTTCGTTTTTATAGGACAATGTTTGTTGTATAGTCTAAGTAATTTGTTAAGAAAAATGTCTGTCCAGTCATCAATACCATTGGCCTTGGAGAATTCTGTAGGCCAGTCAACAATCTCTAGGTCAGTTGTGAACTTCCTTATTGAGGCCTCGTCATGGAGTCTAAATGAGACTTTGTTGTATTCAAGTGGTGGTTTATTAATGTTTGTCAGGAGGAAGGTAGGGTAGTGGTCTGTAGTGCTATCTGTGATTATCCCTGATTTAAGGGGGGCTAGTATATTTGTCCATATGTGGTCTATTATGGTTGCACTTGTCTCAGTGAGCCTGGTTGGTTTAGTTTTTGTTGGTATGAGAAGTGTGTTGTTAATATTGTTGATGAAATCAGTTACAGGCTGATCATCTAGTAAGCCAAGGGTTTATGTTGAAGTCTCCAGCTAAGAGAAGGTGGTGCTTATTCATTTGTCTGTTTGTTATTAGTGACTTTAATTTCTCACTGAAATTTGGGATGTTTGTGTGAGGTATCCGGTAAATGGCACCGATTGTTATAGGTGTCTTAAGGTTTTTTATAGTAAAATTAGCAAAAATGTATTCCCCATATTCATCACTAAAGCAAGTGGTGCTAATACAAGATAATTGGTTAGAGTAATAGATTGCAATACCACTCCCAACTTGGTTTGGTCTGCAGTTGTGAATTGCTGTGTATCCTGGTAGAGGGTAGATATCTATTGTGTCCTGCTTAAGCCAGGTCTCAGTAAGAATAATGCAGGAGAAGGGTGTCTTTAGTGATTCAAGGAGTGCCAGGAGGTCATCATAGTGTTTGCTTAAGGACCTGATGTTGTAGTTAACCCTTTCAGGGTCCAAGGCCCAAATCTGGAGTCACGCACCAGTGTCCAAGAATTTTCAAAAAAAAAATTTGTTATTTTTTCTTATGAAATCATAGAGAATCTTTTTGTGAAGGTAATAAAACAAAAAGTACCAAATTTGGAAGAAAATTGACGAAATTATGCTCTCGCGAATTTTGATGTGTCAGCGATGTTTACGAATCGGCGATTTTGCCGACTTTGACTCCCATTTTAGGCCAATTACATTATTCCAATCAACCAAATTCTTAGTTATTTCACTAGTATTACTTCTATTCTATCGATTGAGCACAAGAAATCGCCAAGTCAACTGTTTCAACTACAAAATAAAGTGATCAGAAATTGTTAATTTGGCCAATTTAACACAAAGTTCAAAATATTCCAATTTCAAAATAGGGTTCAGAATAAACAATGTAGGCATTCCTGGCACTAAACTAACATTTCCTCTGTTCATTAGTTATGTTTTGAGGCTTTACAAATAAATTCCATTTTGATTTTTTATTCACATAATGAATTTTTATTCACACCATAAAATAGAAGATTTACTGTTATGCAATACTGTAATAATTGTATAAATATCATCACCATACTTGTGAATGTATATTAGACCCACCAGCTGACGTGTATTAGACGTGTGAGGTCGTTTGTTTACCCCTTGAATATCGGCAAAAATTTAACATTTTCCGTTTATTTTGAGCTCAGTTTCAAGCCATTTCCAGTGCTAAAACCAATGAAAATCATCTCTATTTTTGTAATATGTCTTCCATTCTATCAAATGAGACCAAGAAATCGCAAATACAACTATAAAAAACATATGAAAAAACACTGCAAAGTTGCTGTTTTAATCGAAAAATCATGATTTCAGTTTTTTTCTCTCATACAGTGTGCTGCAGGATCTGTTTTATGTGGTGCACACATACCACATAGATGTATTCTCTCATATCTAGGCCCAAATGTCCCACTCACAGTTTATCAGAGTGAGCTGAGCTCTTGGCGAGATCTAGGGTTTGGACACTCACCATAAAGCCGTAGATCTACGGGACGGACCCTGAAAGGGTTAAGTACTGATAGGCTTTTAGCATTGTTTAGGATAGTGCTGGCTTGTGATGCTGTGTAATAAAGGCAGTTACTTTCCAATAGGTTTTGATTGGGTGTCAGATTATGGAGGTTTAGATCAGGGTCAACGTGATCAATCATCTTCTAGGTTTAAATTATGGTTATTTATATCCTGAGTTATGTGTTGAGTTCTAGTACTGATATCTGTAGTGGTGGGAAGCTTGGATAAGTATATAGCTAGAGTATTTTGGTCATATAGAGTATAGTCACTACCATTTCCCACCAAGGCAGGGTGGCCCAAAAAAGAAAAACTTTCACCATCACTCACTCCATCTCTGTCTTGCCAGAGGCATGTCAAGTCCTAAAAACCATTAGTCTCCTTTTACTCCTATCTAACATGCTCACGCATGGTTGCTGGAAGTCCAAGCCCCTCGTTCACTAAACCTCCTTTACCCCCTCCCTCCAACATTTCCTAGGCCGATCTCTACCCCACCTTTCCTCCACTACAGATTTACACACACTCGAAGTCATTCTGTTATGTTCCATTCTCTTTGCATGTCTGCACCACCTCAACCCCTCCTTGGCCCTCTGGATAATAGTTTTGGTAATCCCGCACCTCCTCCTAATTTCCAAACTACGAATTCTCTGCATTATATTCACACCACACATTGCCCAAACACTAAATGACTGTAAACATAAAATTCCAAAAATTCTCATTCTTAATCTCAAGTTAGTCCTAAGCTTGCCTATAATACTCTGTTATATAGGTGCTTTCATCTTTGTAAAATCATTGTAGCATACCAAGATGAAGCCATTCCCATTACTAAATTATGCTAATTTTAATACTATTGTCTTTTGCTACCTCACTATTATAAATCTTATCATAAAATTCCTGTTCAACAGAGCCTTCAAAGCCACTTTGATCTGACTTAATAGCATATGCCTACTGCAAGTTAGTTAATTTTGTTGGCATTAAATGGTCGGTTATTTTTAATTAATCTAATGTGTGTATAATTTACCTATGCACCCAGTAAGCATTGCCATGTTACAGGTGGTGGAAGCCTTTGGCCATCATGAATACCCGTGTGGCATGGGCCTTGCTCTTCTCTCATGGTGCTCTGCTGGTAAGTATAACTTCAGTGTTGTGCTACTTTGCACATGTCTTCCTTGTACGATACTACACTATTTTAATTTCTTTAAAAGGGAGTTGGTCAGAAAATAGAATGGAGGGAGAGAGTACATTAATAATGTAATAATGGGTACCTGGGTGTTAGTGGACTGGTGTGGGTCACATCCTGGGACAAAACTGACCTAATTTGCCATAACAAGCGGCTTTCTATATAGTACGTAGTATGTCATGGATGTCAGCTAGGCCTGTATACCTTGTACATGTACTTGGAGAAATAGATAATGTACTATACAACTACTACTACTAATTACCAAACCCTTTCAGAGAGGTGCCTTCATGCTGGTGAAAGGCTCTTGATTTAAAGAATTGGGATTGTCCTACATTTTCTTGGATTGAGTATGATTGCCTCCCACTTCCCTAGGTGCTGTATGACTCTTATGGGCTTAGCCATTCCCACTAAATGTATTGTATTTCCCTATATGCAGTTAAATTATCCTACTTACAATTTTCTGATTAGTGTAACTCATAAATAACTCATAACCAGTTATGGCACAAAGGAAAGAGGACTTGGGGGTTTCAGCCCCCCATAATTTCCTTCAGACCCCCATTGCCCTTCTGTGATGAAAATTTGTTATTTTGTTATAACATGCATTGCCCTAAAAACTAAGCAGATCACAGCTAAGAGACTTAACAGTCTCTGGCTTACAAACAGCATCCTCAAATCCATTAATAAAAAAGCACCTATATGAAAAGCAGTACAGATTGGGCTAATACCTAGGGACCAGACTAAACATTACTCATCAATACTAACCCGCCTGATAAGGAGGTCAAAAAAACTGTTATTATGAAAACAGATTACATAGCATAAAAGGTGATATGAAAAAGACCTTGAAAACTTTATGTGAAATTCTAGGAACTAAAAAGATATCCAAAAACAGAATAATCAGCCTAACAAAACCAGATGAACCCCTCCTCCAACCAACTGATACTGCCAACAAACTTAGTGTCTTCTCGACTGTAGGAAAAAATCTAGCAAGCAGAACCCCAAGCTCAAGCACTCAACCAACAGACTACCTCACTGGCAGCTGCCCAGATACTCTATTTTTATCACCAGCTAACCCAGCTGAAATCTCCATCATCAAAACACTTAAGAACAATGCTGGAGACCTAAATAACTTACCACCTTTTATGTATAAAAAAAGTTTCTCATTTACTGTCACTTTTTATTCCAACTCTCTTTAACAAATCCATTGAATCCTCCACCTTCCTATCAATTCTCGAAATAGCAAGGGTCATCCCGATCCACAAAGGAGGTGATCCAACTGACGTGAACAACTACAGGCCTATGTCTAACTTACCCCTAAAATCTTTGAAAAATTAATTCATAAACAAGTCTATTCCTACCTAGTCTCCCTCATCATATTCAACCCCATTCAGTTTGGATTCAGGCCGAAAAAAAGCATGAATGATCCTTGAACTAATATACATGGCACTCAAAAAAAAAAAAAAAAAAAAACTCCCCCTGGAATTTTCATTTATCTACGAAAAACTTTTGATACAGTTGATCATGACTTATTGCACCTAAAGTTAACTCTTTATGGAACAAGAGGGCACTCAGCCACCTAAAGTCATACCTTAGCAACAGAAACCAGTATGTATGCACAAATGGAGCTAACTCTACCACACAACCAGTCACTGTTGGTATTCCACAAGGTTGTGTCCTTGGCCTACTTCTCTTTCTCATTTACATCAATGATCTACCAGACTCATCTGAACTCTTACGTATTTGCAGATGACTCTACTTGGGTCTTCTCTCGCCCAAATCCACTCATACTAACACCATAAATGCTGAATTACAGAAAATATCTACCCGGATGATGACTAACAGGCTTACTCTAAATATAGACAAAACCTGCTTCGTGCAGTTTGGAAAAAGGCTTAACATAATGATAAATGGATCGCCCATTTCTAGACTCACGGAAGGTAAATTTCTAGGACTCCACCTTGACATCAGTCTCAAATTCCAGACATATAAAGCAAATTTCTATAAAGCCTCTAAGATAGTAGGCATTCTATCAAAGATACATTACTGTGTACCACAATCAGCTCTCCTTGCTCTGTACCACTCGCTCATTTACCCCTATCTCACCTATGGAGTCTGTGCATGGGGCTCGACTACAGTAAATCGCCTCAGACCCTTAACAACCCAACAAAAAACAGGAGTCCAATTGATAACAAATTCCATCTCAAGGCAGTGTACACTGCCACTATTCAAGAGTCTTAACTTACTCAATATACAAAACACCCACACTTTTTATTGTGCCTACTACATACATAGGACACTGCACTCTAATATAAATCCTCCTCTTAAACTCCTCCTTGACAGCAGCAACATAACACACAAATATAATACAAGACACAGATCACTCTTTGATACCCCTCGTGTCCATCTCTCCCTATGCAAAAATGCTATGTACATAAAGGGCCCTAAGATTTGGAATTCATTTCAAGAGAATAATAAAGGACCCCTGTCTGCAAATCAGTTCAAGACTCTTCTTAGAAATCAGCTACTAACCCAAAACTAAACAGCTTTCAAACTTCTTTCAAATTCACCTCCATTACCACATACTGTGCTAAGGATCACTGTCACTCGCTTAAATCTCAAAACTTCAAAAATAGATGCTCAAAGTTCATTACATTACTCAATACTACATTGTAAAAATCAATACTTGCACAAAATTGTTCCGACTTATACTCGATTGTAACAATCTCGTATTGTAAACTACTTTCAACATGACCCATTGTTATCCCATATTGTAATTTGAGTCAATTTACTGTTGATATATTCAACCTGTGTACTACTTTCAACTTATCCCATTGTGAGTTTCCCATATTGTAATTTCAGTCAATTTACTGTTTGCTATACAGTGGGGCCCTGCTTTACAGTGTTCCGCTAATACGGTGATTTCAAATTATGACCAAAATTTGCTGTACGGCAAGTGATCTTTCAAATATGGCATGCCACGCCTGGTTTTTCATTCTCGGTGAGCACATTTGTTATGTCTGGAAACTCCAAAATTGTTTTGAAGTTATTGCATATTTTATATGTACTCTGATAATTATACTTGTGTACCTGTACCAAAATATACAGTAGACTGTCATTTAACACTGTAGTTACGTTCCTGAAAATGCCATGTTAGACAAAACCGTGTCAGACAAACTGAAGAACTTATGGGGAAAATAGGGTTATGTTCCTGGGAGCCCCCAGAAAGCCAAACACATTTTTTTTTAGACCTCCAGATCTTACAAAATAAGTGAATATGTAATTGTAGTTCATTGTCGTGATATATTACTGCTTAAGACTACAAAATAATAGTATTTCTTACCTTAAATTGTGGGTAATGGTGTTTGTGGATGATTGTGAAGAGTGGATATGGATGGTGTGGCCCTAAGGGGCTGAAGTGGATGATTGTTGGGTGTTGGCAGAAGTGGATGGTAGGAGTTCTGGTACTGAAGTCGATGGTTGTATTGGAGTGTGCATAAATTCTGTAATTGATCTCTGGGCTCTTTTACCCTGCAGTACATTATACAGCTGATGGTAAGGCATCATCAGCTGGTCTAGACCCCATTTCAAAGCACTGCTTCTAGATTTGTCAGGGAACTGCTCACGTAACTACGGCAATGTTAACTTTTTTACTTCAGGTTCTTCTTTGTGTTGGCATTTTTTCCAAATATCTGATCAGCATTAAGCACTTGATGAGGGTGATGTGCATGGCTTAGGGATGGTGATAGGTCTCCCCCGGTGACACAGTGGTGTAACTCTCTAACCCACAGACCATCCCACCCGGCGGGCAACCGCGCGCTCAAAACTTTTTCCTCTTGCGCAACCGTGTTAAATTAATTTTACAAAGTGTTAAACAAAAATATGCCCCAATTCTTTAATCGTGCTATAACAAAAATGTGTAAGATGAAATTGTGTTAAACGATGGTCTACTGTACTTACACACTGTGCTGGTGTGCAGGTACACATTAAAATCACCAAGTGTCTCTACTCTTGACGCCATAGTAGTACAGTGGACCCTCGACTAACACTGTTAATCCGTTCCTGAGAGCTCATCGTTAGTCAAAATTATCGTTAGTCAAGTTAATTTTCCCCATAAGAAATAATGGAAATCAAATTAATCCGTGTAGGACACTCAAAAGTATGAAAAAAAAATTGTTTTAACCACATGAAATATTAATTTTAATACACACAAACTGAAGAAGACGTGCACAGTTACATGACACTTACCTTAATTGAAGATCTGGTGATGATTGATGGGATGGGAGGAGGGGAGAGTGTTGATGGTCTTAGTGTTTAGAAGGGGAATCCCCTTCCATTAGGACTTGAGGTGGCAAGTCCTTTTCCAGGGTTACTTCCCTTCCCTTTAAATCTCTCAAACCAACCTTTGCTGGCCTTAAATTCACTCACATCACCACTAGTTGATGGCATTTTTTTAATTAAATCGTCATGCAACTTCCTAGCCTTTTCACATATGATCGCTTGAGAGATGCTATCTCCTGCTATCTGTTTTTCGTTTTCCACACCAATAACAGTCTCTCAACTTCTTCGAGTACTTGCGATCTCAGTTTCGAAAACATAGTTGCACCTTTGGCAAGAACAGCTTCCTTGATTGTCGTTTTCTTGGCCACAATAGTAGCGATGGTTGATTGAGGTTTTGTGTACAACCTGGCCAGCTCGGAGACACGCACTCCACTTTCATACTTAGAAATGATCTCTTTCTTCATATCCATAGTAATTCTCTCCCTTTTTGCTCTAGGGTTGGCACTAGAAGCTTTCTTGGGGCCCATGGTGACTTATTTTGCAGGTGCAACCACTAAAAAGGCTGTGATAATATGAAATGTTCCGATTGTATGCTTGGAAGCAACCGCGGTGGCTGGCTGGCTTGTAAACATTGGCCAGAAGTGGATGCGTCTCAGATGGAACGAATAGTGTTGGTTGAGTTTTTTAGCGCTAGTCGAGGCAAAATTTTTGCGTTAAAATGTATTGCTAGTCGGATTTATCGTTAATCGATGCCATCTTTGGTCGAGGGTCCACTGTACTATGGGACACATTAAATGTCTTATTTTATGTTAATTTAGACTTCATTAATCCATCTATGATATTTTCTTCAAAATTATATAAGAAACACGTTAAATAGCATATAAACATGATACATACACCCACAGAATAAAAATTGACATAATAATGAGATTTGTTTACAAAGCGGCTTTGTAGGTAGTGTCGGAAGAATTACATTTTCTCTAGTCAAACACTGGGGGATAACTGTAGAAAAATATTCCTTTCATATGCCTTCAGTCTTTATATAGCAATTCACCACCCTTGTGGGTTTAGCACTTCTTTTTTATTATGATGATAATATCATTCACTCTAAAAAAAAAAATAAAAATGGTGTGTTGTATGAGAATGGTAGTCTTGCTGTTTGTGTATTCTGTCCTAACTTGTACAACTTGTACACAATGTATGAGTACAGTGGACCCTCGACTAACGGCGGCATTAAGTAACGGCAAATTCGTCTAACAGCGCTTTTTGGCATAAGTCTACCAATGGCGAAAACCCTACCAACGACGTTCGTCCAGAACGTGTCCATGTGCCCGGAGCGCGCCTGAGTGGGCCCAGACACTCCAAGACTCGTTGTGCCATTGTTTACAAGCTGTTGCAGTCAGTTTCCACATGTGCCTCCCATATATTTTGGATTATTCCACTGGTTTTAGTGCTTGTAACTGCTAAATAAACCACCATGGGCCCCCAAGAAAGCTTCTAGTGCCAAGCCTGTGTTAAAAAGGGTGAGAATTACAATGGAAATGAAGATCATTGAAAAATATGAGTGGAGTCCGTATGGCCAAGTTGGAAAGGCAATACAACAAATCACATTCAACCATCAGTACTATCTTGGCGATCAGACAGGCAATCAAGGAAGCTGTTGTTGTGAAAGGTTCAAGTGTGTTTTCAAAACGGAGATCGCAAATAATTGAAAAGGTACAGAGACTGTTATTGGTATGGATAAACGAAAAAAAATTATCAGGCAATAGTGTTTCTCAGTCTATAATTTGTGAAAAGGCAAGGAAGTTGCATGATGATCTCATTAAGAAAATGCCTCAAAATAGTGCTGCTACTGCTGATGAATTTAAGGCCAGCAAAGGCTGGTTTGAGAGATTTAAGATTTGTAGTGGCATACACAGTGTGGTAAGGCATGGTGGGACAGCCAGTTCAGACAAAAATGCAGCTGAAAAATATGTGAAGGACTTTAAGGAATACATAGAGACTGAAAACTCAAAACCTGAACAAGTGTTTATTTGTGACGAAACAGGCCTGTTTTGGAAGAAAATACTAAACAGGACCTACATTACTCAGGAGGAAAAGGCACTTCCAGGACATAAGCCTATGAAAGACAGGCTGACATTAATGTTGTGTAGTAATGCTAGTGGTGATTGCAAAGTGAAGCCTTTATTGGTGTATCACTCTGATACTCCCAGAGTGTTCAAGAAAAATCATATCGTCAAGGGTAATTTGTGTGTGCTGTGGAGATCAAACAGTAAGGCATGGGTCACTAGGGAGTTTTTCTTGGACTGGATTTGTGGTGTATTTGGCCCCACTGTGAAAAATTACCTCCAGGAAAAGAAATTGTCACTCAAGTGCCCCCTGGTAATGGACAATGCTCCTGCTCATCCTCATGACTTGCAAGAGGAAATTGCAGGGGAGTTTTGCCTCCTAATACAACTCTCCTCCAGCTCATAGACCAGCAGGTCATTTCAATCTTCAAAAAACTCTACACAAAAGCCGTGTTTCAAAAGTGCTTTGAAGTGACCTCAGACACTCAATTGACCCTAAGAAAGTTTTGAAAAGATCACTTCAATATCCTCAGTTTGTAAACCTTATAGGGAAGGCTTGGGAGGGAGTGACTAAGAGGACCTTGAACTCTGCTTGGAGGAAACTGTGGCCAGAATGTGTAGAACAGAGGGATTTTGAAGGGTTTGGGCTAACCCTCAGGAGGCTATGCCAGTAGTGGAAGCTGTTGTGCCATTGAGGAAGTCCTTGGGGTTGGAGGTTTGTGACGAGGATGTGGAAGAGTTGGTGCAGAACGACAAGGAAGAACTAACCACTGCAGACCTGCAAGAGCTTCAAGTGCAACAGCAACAGATCACATCTCAGGAATGTCCTTCAGAGCAGGATGAAGAGAGACGGAGAAAGATGACACCGTCAAGGATTAGGGAAATGCATTCAATGTTTAAAAAGGTGCAAGCATTTATCAAAGAATTTTATCCTGTCACAGAAGTTGCAAGCCGCATTGGCAACATGTACAATGACACTCTTGTGTCCCATTTTAGGGAAATCCTAAGGGCACGTGAGAAACAGAGCTCTCTGGACAGTTATTTTGTGCAACAGGGGTCCAGTGACTCTCAAGCTGGTCCTAGTGGCATTAAAAAACCAAGAAGGGAGGTAACCCCACCAAAGGACTTGGTACCTGAAGTCTTTATGGAAAGGGATTCTCCTTCCAAGCAATAGACAATCCTAAATTTCCCCTGCTGCTGGCACATCACTCATCAATAACTCCGCAATAAAGGTAAGTGGCATTTAATTATTATTTTGCATGTCCCATTCCTTTTCATATAAGGAAATGTATATTTCATGTAAATTTTTTTTTTTTCGCACTTTGGGGTGTCAGGAACGGATTAATTCTATTCCCATTATTTCTTATGGGGAAAATGAATTCGAACAATGGCAATTTCGACTAACGGCAAGCTCTCTGGAATGGATTAATGCCGTTGGTTGAGGGTCCACTGTATTTGTATTGTGAGGTAATTATTATTATAAATATTGTAAGGTAAAAGTTTTACAAAATCTTACAAACAGACGTGAATAAACTAGAAGTAGGGACGTATTAAAACTAATTCTTTTGTTAACTAGTGGGCTCTCATTGACGATGGCGTCTAAACTTAGTTATGATAAAAAGAGGAGTCGTAAGCCTCTTACTTTACTTTATTCAGTAAACACACTGCCACTCACCTCTCGCACATTATTAATACAGTGGAACCTCTACTTGCGAGCACATCCACATGCGAGTTTTTCCAAATAGGAGCAGTTGATGGGTTGATTTTTTGCTTCCATACGCGAGCAAAATTTCCATAAGTGAGCAGACCTGAAGGGAGGGTACTTGACGCTGGTGAGGGGCTCTTGCTCTTGATCAAGGGAATTGTATCTCGTTTGTTTGTTGGACTATCTTATTGAAGCTTGGGCAATGTATGATGGAAAGATGCTTCTTAACTTAGAAAGAAATCGGAGCATAAATAATGGAGTTCACTTCTGAGCAATTAGCCACCCCTTAGCAGTATTTTCGTATGGTTTTTATGGTTGTATAACTACAACTTCTTAACTACAACAATTCCTGTAGTATTATGAGGCGCAATCTCAGAGGAAACAGCACCAAGGCCAGCAAGAAAACACCGAAAAATCAACTATTCAACAAGTGTAGCCAGGAGGACGCTGGCCTAGCTACCACCCCTCTCACCACCGCTCAGGGCGACACCACAACAACAACAACAACAAACATGGCTGCCACCAGCCCATCCACCCCTCTCTTCCCTGGATTCAACCTACCAAGTAGTCTCTGAGGTATGACCAATGATCTAGATACCCTAAAGTCATGCATCTCCACCTTAGTTACTGAAAATATGAATCTTCGAGAGACGCTAACAAAACAAGACATCAGGATGACAACTCGAGAACAAAATCCTCAGTCTTGAACAAAAGTTATCAACACCAGGATCATCCAAACAGTCATAGATAGCCATGCAGAACAAATAATATCTCTTAATACGAAGGTTGAAGAACCGGTAAAAGAATGGAAGAACAGCTTAGATAACCAGTTCAGTGATTACTTTGCTCTCCAAGAAGATAAAACTAAACAAGATAAACTATCGGATGCAGTAATAGTTAACAGTCCACTTTTTCCCAGTGATACGAACCAAACGAACAGTAAAGAAATTACTCTCCAGATCATAAAGGACCAAACAAAAGCTACAGTACCAGAGTCAGAAATAAAGGAAGCAGGTTACTAGGATCCCATGGTAGAAAAGTGTTATGCTTAGATTCCACTCGCATGACAGGAAAAAAGACTTAATAATTGCATCTGTTAAAGTAAAGAAAGAGGTATACATAAACGAGTGTCTTACCGAAAAACGTCAGAACCTCCTGTATAGTCAGAAAACTTAAGCGGGAGAATAATGACACAATACACCAATGCTTTACACGGGGTGGGAAAATTCTAGTTAGGAAAACGAATGTAGGTCAACTGTACACAATCACGAACGAGAATGATCTATCACTATTTCTCAGGGATACTAATCTTACAGAGAATACCTAAACAATATCCAACCTAAAAGCCTATGTAGTGTAGTGTATGTTTTGCTCCATTATTGTTCAAATTTCATAGTACAATCTCTTAGTAATTAAATAATCAACTACCTCATTTTGCGATTTTTACTTGTAAGCATTAGTCACCTTATGTAATTTTCTTATTTACTTTTTTATTTTATTATCACACTGGCCGATTCCCGCCAAGGCAGGGTGGCCCGAAAATGAAAAACTTTCACCATCATTCATTCCATCACTGTCTTGTCAGAAGGGTGCTTTACACTACAGTTTTTAAACTGCAACATTAACACCCCTCCTTCAGAGTGCAGGCACTGTACTTCCCATCTCCAGGACTCAAGTCCGGCCTGCCGGTTTCCCTGAACCCCTTCATAAATGTTACTTTGCTCACACTCCAACAGCACGTCAAGTATTAAAAACCATTTGTCTCCATTCACTCCTATCAAACACGCTCACGCATGCCTGCTGGAAGTCCAAGCCCCTCGAACACAAAACCTCCTTTACCCCCTCCCTCCAACCTTTCCTTGGCCGACCCCTACCCCGCCTTCCTTCCACTACAGACTGATACACTCTTGAAGTCACTCTGTTTCACTCCATTCTCTACATGTCCAAACCACCTCAACAACCCTTCCTCAGCCCTCTGGACAACAGTTTTGGTAATCCCGCACCTCCTCTTAACTTCCAAACTACGAATTCTCTGCATTATATTCACACCACACATTGCCCTCAGACATGACATCTCCACTGCCTCCAGCCTTCTCCTCACTGCAACATTCATCACCCATGCTTCACACCCATATAAGAGCGTTGGTAAAACTATACTCGCATACATTCCCCTCTTTGCCTCCAAGGACAAAGTTCTTTGTTTCCACAGACTCCTAAGTGCACCACTCACCCTTTTCCCCTCATCAATTCTATGATTCACCTCGTCTTTCATAGACCCATCCACTGACACGTCCACTCCCAAATATCTGAATACATTCACCTCCTCCATACTCTCTCCCTCCAATCTGATATCCAATCTTTCATCACCTAATCTTTTTGTTATTCTCATAACCTTTCTCTTTCCTGTATTCACTTTTAATTTTCTTCTTTTGCACACCCTACCAAATTGATCCACCAATCTCTGCAACTTCTCTTCAGAATCTCCCAAGAGCACAGTATCATCAGCAAAGAGCAACTGTGACAACTCCCACTTTGTGTGATTCTTTATCTTTTAACTCCACGCCTCTTGCCAAGACCCTCGCATTTACTTCTCTTACAACCCCATCTATAAATATATTAAACAACCACGGTGACATCACACATCCTTGTCTAAGGCCTACTTTTACTGGGAAATAATTTCCCTCTTTCCTACATACTCTAACTTGAGCCTCACTATCCTCGTAAAAACTCTTCACTGCTTTCAGTAACCTACCTCCTACACCATACATCTGCCACATTGCCTCCCTATCCATCCTGTCATACGCCTTTTCCAAATCCATAAATGCCACAAAGACCTCTTTAGCCTTATCTAATTACTGTTCACTTATATGTTTCACTGTAAACACCTGGTCCACACACCCCCTACCTTTCCTAAAGCCTCCTTGTTCATCTGCTATCCTATTCTCCGTCTTACTCTTTATTCTTTCAATAATCACTCTACCATACACTTTACCAGGTATACTCAACAGAGTTTTTTTTATTTTTTTTATTATCACACCGGCCGATTCCCACCAAGGCAGGGTGGCCCGAAAAAGAAAAACTTTCACCATCATTCACTCCATCACTGTCTTGCCAGAAGGGTGCTTTACACTACAGTTTTTAAACTGCAACATTAACACCCCTCCTTCAGAGTGCAGGCACTGTACTTCCCATCTCCAGGACTCAAGTCCGGCCTGCCGGTTTCCCTGAACCCCTTCATAAATGTTACTTTGCTCACACTCCAACAGCACGTCAAGTATTAAAAACCATTTGTCTCCATTCACTCCTATCAAACACGCTCACGCATGCCTGCTGGAAGTCCAAGCCCCTCGAACACAAAACCTCCTTTACCCCCTCCCTCCAACCTTTCCTAGGCCGACCCCTACCCCGCCTTCCTTCCACTACAGACTGATACACTCTTGAAGTCATTCTGTTTCGCTCCATTCTCTCTACATGTCCGAACCACCTCAACAACCCTTCCTCAGCCCTCTGGACAACAGTTTTGGTAATCTCGCACCTCCTCCTAACTTCCAAACTACGAATTCTCTGCATTATATTCACACCACACATTGCCCTCAGACATGACATCTCCACTGCCTCCAGCCTTCTCCTTGCTGCAACATTCATCATCCATGCTTCACACCCATATAAGAGCGTTGGTAAAACTATACTCGCATACATTCCCCTCTTTGCCTCCAAGGACAAAGTTCTTTGTCTCCACAGACTCCTAAGTGCACCACTCACTCTTTTTCCCTCATCAATTCTATGATTCACCTCATCTTTCATAGACCCATCCGCTGACACGTCCACTCCCAAAGATCTGAATGCTTTCACCTCCTCCATACTCTCTCCCTCCAATCTGATATTCAATCTTTCATCACCTAATCTTTTTGTTATCCTCATAACCTTACTCTTTCCTGTATTCACCTTTAATTTTCTTCTTTTGCACACCCTACCAAATTCATCCACCAATCTCTGCAACTTCTCTTCGGAATCTCCCAAAAGCACAGTGTCATCAGCAAAGAGCAGCTGTGACAACTCCCACTTTGTGTGTGATTCTTTATCTTTGAACTCCACGCCTCTTGCCAAGACCCTCGCATTTACTTCTCTTACAACCCCATCTATAAATATATTAAACAACCACGGTGACATCACACATCCTTGTCTAAGGCCTACTTTTACTGGGAAATAATTTCCCTCTTTCCTACATACTCTAACTTGAGCCTCACTATCCTTGTAAAAACTCTTCACTGCTTTCAGTAACCTACCTCCTACACCATACACTTGCAACATCTGCCACATTGCCCCCCTATCCACCCTGTCATGCGCCTTTTCCAAATCCATAAATGCCACAAAGACCTCTTTAGCCTTATCTAAATACTGTTCACTTATATGTTTCACTGTAAACACCTGGTCCACACACCCCCTACCTTTCCTAAAGCCTCCTTGTTCATCTGCTATCCTATTCTCCGTCTTACTCTTAATTCTTTCAATAATAACTCTACCATACACTTTACCAGGTATACTCAGCAGACTTATCCCCCTATAATTTTTGCATTCTTTTATCCCCTTTGCCTTTATACAAAGGAACTATGCATGCTCTCTGCCAATCCCTAGGTACCTTACCCTCTTCCATACATTTATTAAATAATTGCACCAACCACTCCAAAACTATATCCCCACCTGCTTTTAACATTTCTATCTTTATCCCATCAATCCCGGCTGCCTTACCCCCTTTCATTTTACCTACTGCCTCACGAACTTCCCCCACACTCACAACTGGCTCTTCCTCACTCCTACAAGATGTTATTCCTCCTTGCCCTATACACGAAATCACAGCTTCCCTATCTTCATCAACATTTAACAATTCCTCGAAATATTCCCTCCATCTTCCCAATACCTCTAACTCTCCATTTAATAACTCTCCTCTCCTATTTTTAACTGACAAATCCATTTGTTCTCTAGGCTTTCTTAACTTGTTAATCTCACTCCAAAACTTTTTCTTATTTTCAACAAAATTTGTTGATAACATCTCACCCACTCTCTCATTTGCTCTCTTTTTACATTGCTTCACCACTCTCTTTTTCTCCATATACTCTTCCCTCCTTGCATCACTTCTACTTTTAAAAACTTCTCATATGCTAACTTTTTCTCCCTTACTACTCTCTTTACATCATCATTCCACCAATCGCTCCTCTTCCCTCCCGCACCCACTTTCCTGTAACCACAAACTTCTGCTGAACACTCTAACACTACATTTTTAAACCTACCCCATACCTCTTCGACCCCATTGCCTATGCTCTCATTAGCCCATCTATCCTCCAATAGCTGTTTATATCTTACCCTAACTGCCTCCTCTTTTAGTTTATAAATCTTCACCTCTCTCTTCCCTGATGCTTCTATTCTCCTTGTATCCCATCTACCTTTTACTCTCAGTGTAGCTACAACTAGAAAGTGATCTGATATATCTGTGGCCCCTCTATAAACATGTACATCCTGAAGTCTACTCAACAGTCTTTTATCTACCAATACATAATCCAACAAACTACTGTCATTTGACCCTACATCATATCTTGTATACTTATTTATCCTCTTTTTCTTAAAATATGTATTACCTATAACTAAACCCCTTTCTATACAAAGTTCAATCAAAGGGCTCCCATTATCATTTACACCTGGCACCCCAAACTTACCTACCACACCCTCTCTAAAAGTTTCTCCTACTTTAGCATTCAGGTCCCCTACCACAATTACTCTCTCACTTGGTTCAAAGGCTCCTATACATTCACTTAACATCTCCCAAAATCTCTCTCTCTCTCTCCTCTCTCTCTCTCTCTCTCTCTCTCTCTCTCTCTCTCTGCATTCCTCTCTTCTCCAGGTGCATACATGCTTATTATGACCCACTTCTCACATCCAACCTTTACTTTAATCCACATAATTCTTGAATTTACACATTCATATTCTCTTTTCTCCTTCCATAACTGATCATTTAACATTACTGCTACCCCTTCCTTTGCTCTAACTCTCTCAGATACTCCAGATTTAATCCCATTTATTTCCCCCCACTGAAACTCTCCTACCCCCTTCAGCTTTGTTTTGCTTAGGGCCAGGACATCCAACTTCTTTTCATTCATAACATCAGCAATCATCTGTTTCTTGTCATCCGCACTACATCCACGCACATTTAAGCATCCCAGTTTTATAAAGTTTTTCTTCTCTTTTTTAGTAAGTGTCTACAGGAGAAGGGGTTACTAGCCCATTGCTCCCGGCATTTTAGTCGCCTCATACGACACGCATGGCTTACGGAGGAAAGATTCTTTTCCACTTCCCCATGGACAATAGAAGAAATAAAGAAGAACAAGAGCTATTTAGAAAAAGGAGAAAAACCTAGATGTATGTATGTATATATATGCATGTGCGTGTCTGTGAAGTGTGACCAAAGTGTAAGTAGGAGTAGCAATATATCCCTGTTATCTAGCGTGTTTATGAGACAGAAAAAGAAACCAGCAATCCTACCATCATGCAAAACAGTTACAGGTTTCTGTTTCACAGTCATCTGGCAGGACGGTAGTACTTCCCTGGGTGGTTGCTGTCTACCAACCTACTACCTACAATATTATATTATTATTAATTATTATTGTTATTATTATTATTATTCTTTCTTTCTTTCAACACACCAGCCGTATCCCACCGAGGCGGGGTGGCCTAAAAGGAAAAACAAAAGTTTCTCCTTTCACATTTAGTAATATATACAGGAGAAGGGGTTACTAGCCCCTTGCTCCTGGCATTTTAGTCGCCTCTTACAACACGCATAGCTTACGGAGGAAGAATTCTGTTCCACTTCCCCATGGAGATAAGAGGAAATAAACAAGAACAAGAGCTAGTAAGAAAATAGAAGAAAACCCAGAGGGGTGTGTATACATATGCTTGTACATGTATGTGTAGTGTGACCTAAGTGTAAGCAGAAGTAGCAAGACGTACCTGAAACCTTGCATGTTTATGAGACAGAAAAAACACCAGCAATCCTACCATCGTGTAAAACAATTACAGGCTTACGTTTTACACTCACTTGGCAGGACGGTAGTACCTCCCTGGGTGGTTGCTGTCTACCAACCTACTACCTAGGATTATTATTATTATTATTATTAATAACAATATTATTATCATCATCTTCATTCACTCTAAAAATGGCGTGTTGCTGTTTGTTTATTCTGAACTAACTTTTACACAATGTAAGAGTATTTGTATTGAGGTAATTATTATTATAAAAAAATATTGATGTAAATGTTTTGCAAACTCTTACAAACGTACATGAATGAACTAAATGTAGACACATATTAATACGCATTTATTTCGCCTGACCAAGTGATTGCCCACTACCTGTTCAGTTTATGTTTTTACATTGTCTCAACTCTGTATCTTGTTCTCTCTCTCATTTACTCTTTCGTTAACTAGTTGGCTCTCATTGACGATGGCGTCTAAGGTTAGCTGTGATAAAAAGAGTAGTCGTAAGCCTCTTGCTTTAAGTGCCAAGTTAGAGGATGATGGTGTGCCATTCTGATTTTATTCAATAAACACCCTGCCACTCACCTCTCACACATTAATATTAATATTTTAAGGTAAGTAATAAGTGTACTCTGTGTGTATCTAACCTTTCATTGCATTTTTAATGCCTATTTCTATTGCTAACTTATTATAAGTTAGTGTAAACTTGTTGCCTGGCATTTATTGCATATTTTGTGTGTGCTCTGATAATAATACTTGTGGACCTGTGTGGTAGCCGGGTGGAGGGACAACATTACGTTTTCTCTGCTCAGCCATCAGAGAAAACGTGTATGAATCTGCGTTTGGCCCAGCCACTCCCCCACTCTGCTTTTGTTTACATTTTTCGGCATGAATTATTCATTAATTCTACCTTCGTTTATGATGACATCTAAAGGTAGTTAGAAATTATTAAATTCAGTGAACACAGTATGTCGATGTTAATAATATGGCTCTGGGCCACAGTGTAGGTAGCCAATAGGTGTAGCCCAGGCGGGCTACACCTACCGGCTACCTACACTGACTTCCTACAAATAAATACTACTCGCCTCTCTCCCTATATTAATTGTAATCATGTCATAACGTGTTTATCATTCATTACCTTTGAAACTTGTCATGATTGTGACCAGCTCTACCTGGAGCTCATTACCTTTGTAAATTCTCATGATTAATGTGTTTATGATTCATTACCTTTGCAATTATTCATGAGTGTGACCAGCTCAACCTGGCACTCGTTACCTTTGTAACTTGGTCATGATTATGACCAGATCTAGTTCATTACCTTTGTAACTTGCTCAGCTATCAAAACTTTGGAGTCCAGTCCCTGGACCAATTATGTACCTCTGTAATCTTTTGACTACCGCCCACAGGATGGGTATGGGGTGCATAATAAACATATTAAACTAAAAACTAAAAAACTCCCTATATTAAGACTACACATATTTTAAGGTGAATAATGAGTGTACTGTATGTGTATTTTACCTCTCTGGGATGTTTTAAGTATCATATATTAAGTACGAGATGGGGAGCCAGGGTTACCTACACCTGGGGTACCTGCACCTGACTTCCTACAAATAATTTATTCCCCTTCTTACTTTAAGTTTAAAAATAAAAAAAAAATGAATTTACTGTGAATGTTTTTTTACTTTGTGTGTTTTTAATGCTAGTTTATTACTAACCAAATTTTAAATTTTAGTGAAAAACTTTTTCGGGCATTTAATGAAATTTATAAATGGAAAAAAATAGCTTTTCTCCCCGGAAATGTTCTTTCCGGCGACTCCGGAACCCAACCGCCGTATAAGGGGGGCCCCTACTGTATTAACACAAATTCTTTAGTGATGAATATGGGAAGACATTTTTGCTAATTTTACTGTAAAAAACCTCAAGACGCTAAAACAAGGGCCAATCCCCAGATACCCCTACAAATTCCCAAACTTTAGTGAGAACAAAAGTCACTAATAACAGACGACAAATAAACAAGCACCACCTTCTCTTAGCTGGAGACTTCAATACAACCTTTTTGGCCTCCCAATGATCAGACTGAAACTGTTTTCCCAAAAACAGGAACAAGCACTTTCAACCAACAATAACTAAACCAACCAGCTGACTGAGAAAAGTGAAAACCATAAAACCCACATGGGACCAAATACTAGCCCCCCTTAAATCAGGGATAAACAGACGCACTCTGCCCACTCCCCAAAACCTTCCTTTAACAAACATTAGAAAACCCCCACCAAATCAAAAAGTTTCATGTAGACCCATAGGGGCCCCCAGTAGGAATTTCACAGCACCCCTAAAACTGTTGACGGGCCCCACGAATTCCCCCCAATGCAAGGAATTGATGTTTTGGACAGACTTTTTCTTAAAAAAATTTATTAGACAAAACAACAAACATTGTCCTATAAAAACGAAAAGACCCAAAAAATAAACGGCGGGGTTCCCCATGGCAAACCCAAACAGTTTTTGAAATCCTTTGATAAAAAACACCATATGAAAAGCAATATAGACAGGGTTTAATCACAAAGATATTCTTAAACAATTTTCAACAGTTCTCCCCAAAATTAATAGAGAGACCCCAAACAACTTATACTCCAGCAGATTCACTGACAAAAAGGGAGATAAAAAAAAAGACCTGGAAAACACTTTCCCAATTCGGGGGACCCACAACTAAAAAAAAAACAAGAATATGTTCTAACAAACCTCATGAACACCCCTGCTCCCATTTTACAGCTAACAAGTAAACGCTTCTTCTCAACATAGGATCTAATCTCGCCAGTAAAATCCCACGACCAAAGCCCGTGCCGGGGACTACCAGAAGGGAATTTTCCAAATTTTTTAAAAGACCAACTGAGCCACGGAAGTCACCGCATCACAAAGTCACTTAAAAATAACCCGGGGATCTGTCTCCGTCCCCCCCCATTATTGTACAAGCAAGCGGCCCTGTCCTTTTGCTGCTTTTACTTACTTTTTAACAAGTCACAGAAACTACACTTTCCCCAAAGACTCAAAACAGCAAATTCCCCCAAAACATAAAGGTGGTGACCCCTACAGACATAAAAATATTGGCCAATAAAACTACCATTTTCTATCCCAAAAACTTTGAGAAGTGCAAGGGGACTATATTCATTTTTAAACGTTCAAAAAATACTCATCCCCCGCCAATTTTGGGTTTAGGAAAAATAAAAACACTAAAGATGCAATTATAAAAATCGAACCGCTTTACAAACATTGGAAAATAAGGAATACCCTAGGAATTTTTATTGACCTAAAAAGACGTTTGACACAGAGACCACGGCACCTATCACAAACTTGAACCCTATGGTATAAGAGGCCAGCGCTTGCATATTTTAAAACCTACCTTTCTAAAAGGGATCAGTATGTCACCATTAAAACACAGCCTCATCAATACCCACTTGTACTGGAGTCCCCAGAGAATGTCCCTTGGCCCCCTGCTCTTCCTCATTTACACAATGATCTTCCAAACAATCCCAACCCTGAAACCCCTTTCTTTGCGAGCTGACTTATGTCATCTCCCCCCTAATCTTGCACCCTCAACACCATTGTTAACAAGAGCTGCTCAAAAAATCGACTTGGATGACGCCAATAAACTTTTCATTAAAAAGGGAAAAACCACTTATTTTGTTTTGGTAGCAGAAGGGGTTGCCAACTTAAAAGATAAGAGCGACAACACTTTTTAAAAAAAGCCAGCAAATGAGGGGAAATTTTCCCTTGACCTTACCTCGACAACAACCTAAATTTTCAGCACCCTATCCAAAATAAAAAGTATTCAAAACGGGGGGGTCCCTCCAGTAGATACTACGTACCAAAAACCCTGCCCTTCTCTCACTATCCCATTATTTAATACCCAACCCACCTATCAATCTGTGTTTGGGGGTTAAACTGCAGAACACACAAAGCCAATAATAACCCAAAAAAAAGCCGCAGTAAGAATAATACTAAATCCCATCCCGTAAATACACCCCCCACTCTTCAAGATCAAATTTGCTCCCTGTTAGAACATCCACACTTTACGTGCAATTATATCTACAGTACCTTATATTCCAATTTTAACCTTGAAAAAAATGTTTTCTTGAGGGTTGGAAGGACCAGGGGCATAACATCAAACACAAACATCTCTGACATTCCCAGTTTTCAACTAACCTTTAAAAAGTTCAGTGTTTTTCAAAGGACCAAAATCTGGAAAAAACCCTCCCCTGAAAACTCTAGAATGCAACACATTCATAATTTTCAAAGCTACAGTTAGAAAATCTCATCCCCCTGACCCACCTCAACACAAACTACATGATAAACCACCTGGTGCTTCAAAATTAACTCACTCCCCACTGACTATAAACCCAGAAATAAAAATTTTAAAAATAAATCCAAATAGTCAAAAGTTTCCCTAGGGTACCAAATATAGACACCTTGTTTTGTCCAAAAACAAAGGGATTCACTTTGCTAAACTAAAAATTTATGATGTAGTCACTTAGCTTAAATACTATAATCGTAAGGACTAATGTTAAGAATTAATCTAAGTCTGCTCGAAATGCCTACCATGCTAGGTGTCCCCATGGCCCCCTCTGTAAAATTTGTTTTTAAACATGTAAAAACCCCAAAAAACCTAAAACCTTAAACCCCACAGTGTAACCCCTTTTAGAGAAATAAAATTGAATTTTAATTTAATGGAAGATTTCATTACAGAAAAAGGTAATTTTTTGATTCTACAATGAAGAGTACCTTGAAATTGAGCTCAATGAGGGAGAAATGCTCATTTGCTTGATATGTTTTAAGAGTAAACAAATAAAAATATGTCCTTCCAGTAGCAATCATGAAAGGGTTGACATTATACAATTATTGCAATAAGGCATAAACAGTAAATCTTATATTTTTGTGTGAATAAAAATTACAAATTATTTATATTGTAGTAGTAATAATAATAATAATAATAATAATATGTTTAATAATAATATGTTTAATAATAATATGTATAATATGTATAATATGGTAAAGTGTATGGTAGTTATTGAAAGAATTAAGAGTAAGACGGAGAATAGGATAGATGAACAAGGAGGCTTTAGGAAAGGTAGGGGGTGTGTGGACCAGGTGTTTACAGTGAAACATACAAGTGAACAGTATTTAGATAAGGCTAAAGAGGTCTTTGTGGCATTTATGGATTTGGAAAAGGCGTATGACAGGATGGATAGGGGGGCAATGTGGCAGATGTTGCAGGTGTATGGTGTAGGAGGTAGGTTACTGAAAGCAGTGAAGAGTTTTTACAAGGATAGTGAGGCTCAAGTTAGGGTATGTAGGAAAGAGGGAAATTATTTCCCAGTAAAAGTAGGCCTTAGACAAGGATGTGTGATGTCACCGTGGTTGTTTAATATATTTATAGATGGGGTTGTAAGAGAAGTAAATGCGAGGGTCTTGGCAAGAGGCATGGAGTTAAAAGATAAAGAATCACACATAAAGTGGGAGTTGTCACAGTTGCTCTTTGCTGATGACACTGTGCTCTTGGGAGATTCTGAAGAGAAGTTGCAGAGATTGGTGGATGAATTTGGTTGGGTGGGCAAAAGAAGAAAATTAAAAGTGAATACAAGAAAGAGTAAGGTTATGAGGATAACAAAAAGATTAGGTGATGAAAGATTGGATATCGGATTGGAGGGAGAGAGTATGGAGGAGGTGAATGTATTCAGATATTTGGGAGTGGACGTGTCAGCAGATGGGTCTATGAAAGATGAGGTGAATCATAGAATTGATGAGGGGAAAAGGGTGAGTGGTGCACTTAGGAGTCGGTGGAGACAAAGAACTTTGTCCTTGGAGGCAAAGAGGGGAATGTATGAGAGTTTAGTTTTACCAACGCTCTTATATGGGTGTGAAGCATGGATGATGAATGTTGCAGCGAGGAGAAGGCTGGAGGCAGTGGAGATGTCATGTCTGAGGGCAATGTGTGGTGTGAATATAATGCAGAGAATTCGTAGTTTGGAAGTTAGGAGGAGGTGCGGGATTACCAAAACTGTTGTCCAGAGGGCTGAGGAAGGGTTGTTGAGGTGGTTTGGACATGTAGAGAATTGAGCGAAACAGAGTGACTTCAAGAGTGTATCAGTCTGTAGTGGAAGGAAGACGGGGTAGGGGTTGGCCTAGGAAAGGTTGGAGGGAGGGGGTAAAGGAGGTTTTGTGTGCGAGGGGCTTGGACTTCCAGCATGCATGCGTGAGCATGTTTGATAGGAGTGAATGGAGACAAATGGTTTTTAATACTTGACGTGCTGTTGGAGTGTGAGCAAAGTAACATTTATGAAGGGATTCAGGGAAACCGGCAGGCCGGACTTGAGTCCTGGAGATGGGAAGTACAGTGCCTGCACTCTGAAGGAGGGGTGTTAATGTTGCAGTTTAAAAACTGTAGTGTAAAGCACCCTTCTGGCAAGACAGTGATGGAGTGAATGATGGTGAAAGTTTCTTTTTCGGGCCACCCTGCCTTGGTGGGAATCAGCCAGTGCGATAATAAAAAATAAAAAAAATATGTATAATAATAATAATACGTATAATAATAATAGTATAATACAGTGGACCCCCGCATAACGATATTAATCCGTTCCTGAGAGCTCATTGTTATGTGAAATTATCGTTATGCGAATGAATTTTCCCCATAAGAAATAATGGAAATCAAATTAATCCGTGCAAGACACCTCAAAGTATGAAAAAAAAAATTTTACCACATGAAATATTAATTTTAATACACACAAACTGAAAAAGGCATGCACAGTTACATGACACTTAACTTTATTGAAGATCTGGTGATGATTGATGGGATGGGAGGAGGAGAGAGTCTTAGTGTTTAGAAGGGGAATCCCCTTCCATTAAGACTTGAGGTGTCATGTTCTTTTCTGGGGTTACTGCCCTTCTTCTTTTAATGCCACTAGGACCAGCTTCAGAGTCACTGGACTTCTGTCGCACAACATATCTGTCCATAGTGGCCTGTACCTCTCGTTCCTTTATGACTTCCCTAAAGTGTTTCACAACAGTGTCAGTGTAATAGTCACCAGCATGGCTTGCAATAGCTGTGTTAGGGTGATTGTCATCAAAAAAGGTTTGCACTTTAAGCCACATTCCACACATTTCCTTAATCTTTGAAGTAGGCAACTATTTCAATTTCTCTCTCCCCTCCTTTGAACCAGTTTCCTCAGGTCTGGCCTCTTGCTCTTGAAGTTGATCTAGCAGCTCATCAGTGGTTAGTTCTTCATTGTCCTCCTCCACCAACTCTTCCACATCATCCCCACTAACCTCCAACCCCAAGGACTTTCCCAATGCCACAATGGATTCCTTAACTGGCATACTCCTCTCAGGGTTAGCCTGAAACCCTTCAAAATCCCTTTGGTCTACACATTCTGGCCACAGTTTCTTCCAAGCAGAGTTCAAGGTCCTCTTAGTCACTCCCTCCCAAGCCTTACCTATAAGGTTTACACAGTTGAGGATATTAAAGTGATCTCTCCAAAACTCTCTTAAGAGTCAGTTGAGTTTCTGAGGTCACTACAAAGCACCTTTCAAACAGAGCTTTAGTGTACAGTTTTTTGAAGTTTGCAATAACCTGCTGGTCCATGGGCTGCAGGAGAGGAGTGGTATTAGGAAGCAAAAACTTCACCTTAATGAAGCTCATGTGTAGAGCGATGGATGAGGAGTACGGAAGGGTGGTGGAGGAGTGTGGAGGGGTATTGGAGGAGCGTCGCTCTGCCACGTCTGTAGGATGACCAGGGGCATTGTCTAACACCAGGAGGCACTTAAGGTCTAATTTCTTTTCAGTTAGGTAATCTTTCACATTGGGGGCAAATGCATGGTGTAACCAGTCATAGAAAAAGTCCCTAGTGACCCATGCCTTACTGTTTGCCCTCCACAGCACACACAAATTAGCCTTGAGGATATTCTTTTGCCTGAACGCTCTGGGAGTTTCAGAGTGATACACTAATAAAGGCTTCACTTTGCAATCACCACTAGCATTGGAACACATCAACAGAGTAAGCCTGCCTTTCATAGGCTTATGTCCTGGGAGTGCCTTTTCCTCCTGAGTAATGTAGGTCCTGCTTGGCATTTTCTTCCAAAACAAGCCTGTTTCATCACAATTAAACACTTGTTCAGGTTTCAGTCCTTCACTGTCTGTGTACTCCTTGAATTCCTGCACATATTTTTTTAGCTGCTTTGTGGTCCGAACTGGCAGCCTCACCATGCCTCATCACACTATGTATGCCACTACGCTTCTTAAATCTCTCAAACCAACCTTTGCTGGCCTTAAATTTACTCGCATCATCACTAGTTGCAGGCATTTTTTTAATTAAATCCTCATGCAACTTCCTAGCCTTTTCACTTATGATCACTTGAGAGATGCTATCTCCTGCTATCTGTTTTTCATTTATCCATTCCAATGAGAGTCTCTCAGCATCTTCCATCACTTGCGATCTCTGTTTCGAAAACACAGTTGAACCTTTGGCAAGAACAGCTTCCTTGATTGCTGTTTTGTTGCCCACAATAGTAGCGATGGTTGAGTGGGGTTTATTATACAACCTGGCCAGCTTGGAGACACGCACTCCACTTTCATACTTAGCAATGATCTCTTTCTTCATCTCTATAGTAATTCTCACCCTTATTGCTGTAGGGTTGGCACTAGAAGCTTTCTTGGGGCCCATGGTCACTTATTTTGCAGATAAAATCACCAGAAACACTGTAATAATACGAAATGTTCCGATTGTATGCTTGGATGTTGTCGCGGAGGTTGGCTGGTAAACAATGCCACCGGCGGAACATGTGAGGCTGACTCAGGCCGCACATTAGACGCGTCTCGGACGAACAGCGTTGAGCGGGTTTTTTAGCGGTATGCGAGGCAAAATCTTAGCGATAAAATGTATCGGTATGCGGATTTAACGTTATGTAATGCCAACGGTATGCGGGGGTCTACTGTAATATAATACAATATAATATGTATAATAATACATGTATAATAATAATGTACTACATAATAATTATAATAATGGACGGCTTTAACCCTTTGAGGGTTTTGGTCGTACTAGTACGTCTTACGCGTAGGGGTTTTTGACGTACTAGTACGCATAAATTCTAGCGGCCTCAAATCTCGCAGGAAAAGGCTGATAAGCCTAGATGTGAGAGAATGGGTCTGTGTGGTGGGTGTGCGCAGTAGGAAAAAGATCTGGGACCCAGTGGTGCATTGTGGGAATGCCATCATAGTACACAATTTCCACTGTGCCCTGCGGTAAGAAGTTCCTCACTCCTCGGCGAATTGGGACACTTTTGTTCCCCAGTGACAGTTCTAATACAGATGGAAGTGACAGTGAAGATGAGTTTCAAGGTTCTGGTGAGGTTTTGACCAAAACTAATGACCATAATATGGGTAATAGTGAGGAAAACCCAGACAACCCACAGCCTTCCACCTCTGGTGCTGGGCCGTCTTGTTCACGTTCAGTTGTACCAGAATCAAAGAAGAAACTCCTATTTTCCAAAATCCCAGACTCAGATGTGAGCATTGGTGATGATAGTGATAGTGATTATGAACTACAAGCTCTTCAAACTTGTTCCAAGAATGGAGGAGGCAGAGGAGGAGGAGGAGGTGGCAAGAGGAGGAGGCGGCAAGAGGAGGAGGAGGCGGCAGAGGAGGAAGAAGAGGAGGAGGAGGAGGAAGAAGAGGAGGAGGAGGAAGAAGAGGAGGAGGAGGAAGAAGAGGAGGAGGAGGAGGAGGAAGAAGAGGAGGAGGAGGAGGAAGTGGAGGAGGAGGAAGAAGAGGAGGAGGAAGAAGAGGAGGAGGGAGGAAGAAGAGGAGGAGGAGGAAGAAGAGGAGGAGGAGGAGGAAGAAGAGGAGGAGGAGGAAGAAGAGGAGGAGGAGGAAGAAGAGGAGGAGGAGGAGGAAGAGGAGGAGAGGAGGAGGGAAGAGGAGGAGGAGGAAGAGGAGGAGGAGGAAGAGGAGGAGGAAGAGGAGGAGGAGGAGGAGGAGGAGGAAGAGGAGGAGGAGGAAGAGGAGGAGGAGGAGGAAAGAGGAGGGGAATAGGGGAGGAGGAATAGGAGGAGGAGGGAATAGGAGGAGGAGGAATAGGAGGAGGAGGAAGAGGAGGAGGAAGAGGAAGAGGAGGAGGAGGAGGAAGAGGAGGAGGAGGAGGAAGAGGGGGAAAGGGGAAAGGGAGGAAGAGGAGGAGGAGGAGGAGGAGGAGGAGGAGGAGGAGGAAGAGGAAGAGGAGGAGAGGAAGGGGGAGGAGGAGGGGAGGAGGAGGAGGGGAGGAGGGGGGAAGAGGAGGAGGAGGAGGAAAGGAGGAGGAGGAGGAAGAGGTGGAGGAGGGAGAGGGGAGGAGGAGGAAGAGGGGAGGAGAGGAGGAGGAAGAGGAGGAGGATGAGGAGAGGAGGAGGAGGAGGAGGGGAGGAGGAAGAAGAAAAAGAAGAAGAAGAAAGAGGAAGAGAGAAGGGAAGAGAAGAAGAGGAAGAAGAAGAAGAGGAGAAGAAGGGGAAAGAATATGTAATTAACAATAATCATAATAATAATAATACATAAAAAAATTAGGTATAATATAAAAATAATATGAAATAATAAATGTTCACCCATGCAGTAACAAGATAAGGGGAATAACATCTGAAGTCTGCCGTTGATGAGGGTAAATGAGGGTAGAGCTGATGCCAAAAGATGGAGAACATACCCTCCCTTTGTTTTTGCTGGTATACTAACTTTCTGTCTGTCTATTTGCCTGTCTGTCAAGCTCCTGTCATCCGTCTAGCTCTCTGTCTCAGAGAGCCAAATAAGACTGGTCATCACTTTTACTCACATCTTCAAGCAGAGTATAGCACTTTGTCTGGGTTCTTGGGTTATCCTAGGTATTTATACTATGTATACTTGTATTTATGTGTACCTGTGAGACAGAGATAAACAGACAGATAGAATGAGGGAGAAAGATAATTAGATAGAATGGAGGAAGGGAAGCAGCATCCGACCCCATTGTTTTGACAGGCGGGAGGGGGAGTGAGTAATGAGACAATACGTCATTTTGACAGCTGCCGACTCCTGGTAATTTACACTATGGAGGAGGAGGAGAAGGAGAAGGAGGAAGAGTAGGGGGAAGAGGAGGAGGAAGAGGAATAAGAGGAAGAGGAGGAGGAAGAGGAATAGTAGGAGGAAGATTAGGGGGAAGAGGAGGAAGAGGAAGAAGAGGAGGAGGAGGAAGAGTAGGAGGAAAGGAAGAAGAGGGGGAAAGTAGGGGAAGAGGAAGAGTAGGAGGAAGAGGAAGAGTAGGAGGAAGAGGAAGAGTATGAGGAAGAGGAGGAAGAGTAGGGGGAAGAGGAAGAAGAAGAGGAGGAGGAGGGTGGAATACTAGTACACTGGTACTGGTACACTAACATTTCTGTCTGTCTATTTGTCTGTCTGTCAAGCTCCCTGTCTCAGAGAGCCACAAGACTGTGTCATCACTTTTACTCACATCTTCAAGCAGAGTATAGCACTTTGTCTGGATTTCTTGGGTTATCCTAGGTAATTTATACTATGTATACTTGTATTTATGTGTACCTGTGAGACAGAGATAGACAGACAGATAGAAAGAGAGAGACAGATTGAAAGAGATAGAATGAGGGAGAAAGATAAAACACCATTGTGTATGACACCATGTTTGAGTTCCACAAGCTGCAGAACTAATAGGAATATGTTCAGTGACTGTATATTGGTATATATATTATAGAACAATAATAATAATCAATGTTTTGTATTGTTTGTTTTTGTAAACAAGTTTTGTAAACAATATATTAATAATTATGTTTGTGTGCTTATTGTGTTGTATACAATGAGTGTATATATGTACATTGCACCTTACTTTGGTCTCACAGGCCACATAAATTATGTGAAAAAAATAAAATAGTGAAAAAAACAACAAACCTTCAAATACAAGTAAACTAAAGTTTACCGGGTGAGCGGCAGTTGCCGCTGTTCCCATACGCGGCTCATTTTCTGCGAACTTCATGCATCCATATCTCTGTAAGTATTGATGGTAAATTTTTTTTGTTTATCCTATAATGTTTAGAAAAAAAAACTATTTTTTCATAAGAAAAAATAATTTTTTTTGTTTTTTGAAATTTGGCCGACCCTGAGAACGAGTTTCGGAGAGGGCCTGTCGACCCTCAAAGGGTTAAAAGGCCATCACTAGATGGCAGTATTTACCACAACAAAGAGGGAGCGGTTGTGGCCGCCTCCACCTGTTACATAATGACACATTTTATTCATTCTAGAGTATATATTAGGTTTCTGTGTTATTTATATTCTTTATTATTTCATATTAGATGAACTGTGATAGATAAATAAGCCTAACGAAACACCACCGCATCCCACTGAAACGGCTAACAAGATAAACGACTTCTTCTCAACCATAGGGTCTAATCTTGCCAGTAAAATCCCACGTACCAACGCCCATGCCGGGGACTATCTAGATGGGGATTTCCCAAATTCGTTCTATCTTGTACCAACTGAGCCCACCGAAGTCACTGAGATTATAAAGTCACTTATAAATAACTCAGGGAACCTTTCAAATATCCCACCATTATTGTACAAGCGAGCAGCCCATGTCCTCTCGCATGCTATTTCATTACTTTTTAACAAGTCACTAGAAACTAGCACCTTCTCGAAACTACTCAAGACAGCAAGAGTTACACCAATACATAAAGGTGGTGACCCTACAGATGTAAACAACTATAGGCCAATATCAAACTTACCATTGCTATCCAAAATCTTCGAGAAACTCGTGCACAGGAGACTGTATTCATTTATAACGGCAGAAAACATACTTAACCCCTGCCAATTTGGTTTCAGGAAAAATAAAAGCACATACAATTGTAAAAATGCTAGACCTGCTTTACACAGCATTGGAAAATAAGGAATATCCACTTGGAATTTTTATTGACCTAAGAAAAGCGTTTGGCACAGTAGACCATGGCATCCTACTCCACAAACTTGACCACTATGGTATAAAAGGCCATGTGCTTGCATATTTCAAATCCTACCTTACTAATAGATATCAGTATGTCACCATTAAAGACATAGCATCATCAACATGGCCACTTGATACTGAAGTTCCACAGGGAAGTGTCTTTGGTCCCCTGCTCTTCCTCATTTACATCAGTGATCTTCCAAACATATCCCAACACCTGAAACCCCTTCTCTTTGCTGACGACACGACTTATGTCATCTCTCACCCTAATCTTGCCACCCTCAGCACCATTGTTAATGAGGAGCTGCTCAAAATATCAACTTGGATGACAGCCAATAAACTTACACTTAACACAGACAAAACCTACTATATTATGTTTGGTAGCAGAGCAGGTGCTGCACAACTAAACATTAAGATTGACAGCACTCTAATTGCCAGACATAATGAGGGCAAATTCCTTGGCCTATACCTCGATAACAACCTGAATTTCAGCACCCATATCCAACTCATCAAAAAAAGTATCCAAAACAGTTGGGATCCTCTCCAAGATACGATACTACGTGCTGCAAAATGCCCTTCTCACACTATCCCATTCACTCGTTTATCCATACCTCACCTATGCTATTTGTGCTTGGGGTTCAACTGCAGCAATACACTTAAAGCCAATAATAACCCAAACAAAAAGCCACAGTAAGAATAATCACTAAATCCCATCCCTGGCAACACCCCCCCCCCCCCACTCTTCATAGATCTAAACTTACTCCCTGTTCAGAACATCCACACTTACTACTGTGCAATTTACATATACAGGACCTTAAATTCCAATATTAACCTTGACCTAAAATGCTTTCTTGATAGTTGTGACAGGACCCACAGGCATAACACCAGACACAAACATCTCTATGACATTCCCCGTGTCTAACTAAACCTTTACAAAAATTCAATGTATGTCAAAGGCCCTAAAATCTGGAACACCCTACCTGGAAACTTTAGAACTGCAATCACATTCATCACCTTCAAAACTACTATTAGAAAACATCTTTTCTCCCTGATACACCTCGTCAACTGACTACAGTAGGGCCCCGCTTTACGGCGTTTCGCTTTATGGCATTTCGCTAATACGGTCATTTCAAATTATGACCAAAGCTCGTTATACGGCTCCCCCCACCTGACTTTCTAATACGGTCACCGCGCCCCACCCGGTTTGTTTACATTCTCTGTGAGATCCGTAAGCACTAAGTCTCTCCGTTATGTCTGGAAACTCCAAAATTTCAAGCATTTTTAAAAGTTATTTCATATTTTATATACTCTGATAATTATATACTTATGTATACCTGTACCTAAATAAACTTACTGGGCTGGCGTGCAGGTATACATTAAAATCAGTAAGTGTTTTACGTCTCAGACGTCATATTAGTAATGATAATAATCACCCGAGTCTCATATAAATGTCATATATTACGTTAATATACACATTTTCATTAATCCATCTATATTTTTTCAGTTATATAATAAACAGTATGCATAACATATAAATATGATAAATACACCCCTCAGTAGAATAAATAAACATAAATATGAGATGTGGTAGCAGACGACTTGCACTAGTGACGCCATATTACAAAATGATGATGATAATAATCACCGAGTCTCATTAAATGTCGTATATTACGTTAATATACACATTTTCAGTAATCCATCCATAATATTTTTTTCAAAATTATATAATAAACATGATACATAACGTATGAAGATGATAAATACACCCTACAATAGAATAAATAAACATAAATATGAGATGTGGTAGCCAGATAACTTGTACAAGTGGTGCCAAGAATAACATTTTCTCTAATCTAATATAAGAGAAAATATGTTACCAGGGGTAACTGTAGTAAATTATTCCTTTCGTATGTAAGTTTATTTAGGTATACACAAATAGTTACATAGATTATCATACATAACAGCATATGTGTAGAGAACCTAGGATAACCCAAAAAAGTCAGTGTGACTTATTTCCATTGCCTTCACTCAGAGCGTCATTTCTTCTCAAAATGATGTTACATGAGAATGGGAGTGTTCTTTATTTATTCTACCGTATCAGTGTAGAGACAACATGTAACTTGTACACAAACCAGACGTGTACACTTTGTTTACAAAACTTGCCTTCGCCTGGTTTGTTTACACAACTCTGCTCCTGTCCTCTCTCATGCACTCATTCTTTCTCTCTCTCATTTATTTGTTTTATCTCATTTACTTACTCCTGACCCTACATTAAGACTACAAATATTTTAAGGTAAGTAATGAGTGCACAATGTGTGTATTGTACTTTTTTATTGTTTTTTGATGCCTAGTTCTATTGCTAATCCTGAGGTGTCTCCTGGTGTCGCAAAATTTAAAAAAAAAAATTATTTTTTCTTATGAAATGATAGAGAATCTTTTCCCGATTGTAATGACACCAAAAAAACGAAATTTGATGAAAAACTGACTGAATTATCCTCGCGAATTTAGCGACCTCGGCGCTGTTTACAAATCGGCGATTTCGCCCACTTTGAGCCCTATTTTCGGCTAATTCCATTGTTCCAGTCGCCCAAACTCATAGCTATTTCTTTAGAACTCCATTTTTTCTATCGATTGAGTTTAAGAAACTGCCCATTTACCGATTTCAACTACCTAATAATGTGGTCAGAAATTTGCAATTTGGCCAATTTCACGAAAACTAAAAAATATGACAATTTCAAAATAAGGTCCAGAATGAACAATGCAGACATTCCTGGCTCTAAAATAACATTTTCTTTGCTCATCAGTCATGTCTCCAGGCACCTCTGATATTACTCTTGCTTTCTATTTTGAATTTTTATTCAAACAAAAAATAGAAGACTTATTATTATGCAGACTACTGCAATACTGTAATAATTGTATAAATAACATCAACTCATTCATGACTGCATATTAGAATGGCTAGTTGGACATTTATTGGACAATGGCATCATTTGTTTACTTTTGAACATTGGCAAAAATCAAACATTTCCCCTAATTTGAGTTCCATTTCTAGGTTCTTTTTATAGTAAAATAAATCAAAATCACCTCTATTTCTATAATATGTTTTCCATTCTATCAAATGAGACCAAGAAAACGAGAATACATCCATAAATACTATACGAAAATAGACCACAAAGTCGGCATTTTAATTAAAAAAATGGTCGGAGTTTTTTTTTTCTCATTATGCACTGCGTGCTCCAGGATTTTTTTGTATATGGTGCACACTGACCACACAGACCCATTCTCTCACATGTGGGCCTACCAGCTTTCTCCTGCTTGATTTGAAGCCGCTAGAATTTGAGTATATATACGCCAAACACGGTACCTCGTAAGACGTATATATACGGCCGAGACAGTCAAAGGGTTAATATATGTTAGTGTAAACTTGTTATCTAGTATTTGTATGCATTTATAAGTGGAAAAAAGGTGTTCCACTTTACGGCGGTAGCCTGGAACCTAACCTGCCGTATAAGTGGGGCCCTACTGTACATAAAATCCACCTGGTGGTTCTCACTTATACTCACTCACTAACCCATTTGACTATAAGCACAGAAATACAGTGGACCCCCGCATAACGATGGCATCGCATAGCGATTTTTCCGCATAACGATTACTTTTATCGCAAAATTTTTGCCCCGCATACCGATTTTCGTCCGAGACGCGTCCAATGTGCCCTCAGCCAGCCTCACATGTGCCGCTCCGTCCCATTGTTTACCAGCCAGCCTCCGCGGTAACATCCAAGCATACACTCGGAATATTTCGTATTATTACAGTATTTTCGGTGCTGTTTCTGGAAAATAAGTGACCATGGGCCCCAAGAAAGCTTCTAGTGCCAACCCTACACCTCAAAGGGTAAGAATTACTATAGAGATGAAGAAAGAGATAATTGATAAGTATGAAAGTGGAGTGCGTATAGCCGACCTAGTCAAGCTGTACAAGAAACCCCAATCAACCATCGCTACTATTGTGGGCACCAGAAAGACAATCAAGGAAGCTGTTCTTGCCAAAGGTTCAACTGTGTTTTCGAAACAAAGATCGCAATTGATGGAAGATGTTGAGAGACTCTTATTGGTGTGGATAAATGAAAAACAGATAGCAGGAGATAGCGTCTCTCAAGCGATCATATGTGAAAAGGCTAGGAAGTTGCATGACGATTTAATTAAAAAAATGCCTGCAACTAGTGATGATGTGAGTGAATTTAAGGCCAGTAAAGGTTGGTTTGAGAGATTTAAGAAGCGTAGTGGCATCCATAGTGTGATAAGGCATGGTGAGGCTGCCAGTTCGGACCACAAAGCGGCTGAAAATATGTGCAGGAATTCAAGGAGTACATAGAAACTGAAGGACTGAAACCTGAACAAGTGTTTAATTGTGATGAAACAGGCCTGTTCTGGAAGAAAATGCCAAGCAGGACCTACATTACTCAGGAGGAAAAGGCACTCCCAGGACATAAGCCTATGAAAGACAGGCTTACTTTGTTGATGTGTGCCAATGCTACTGGTGATTGCAAAGTGAAGCCTTTATTAGTGTATCACTCTGAAACTCCCAGAGCGTTCAGGCAAAAGAATGTCCTCAAGGATAATTTGTGTGTGCTGTGGAGGGCAAACAGTAAGGCATGGGTCACTAGGGAATTTTTCTATAACTGGTTACACCATGCATTTGCCCCCAATGTGAAAAATTACCTAACTGAAAAGAAATTAGAACTTAAGTGCCTCCTGGTGTTAGACAATGCCCCTGGTCATCCTACAGACGTGTCAGAGCGACTTTATGGGGACATGAGCTTCATTAAGGTGAAGTTTTTGCCTCCTAATACCACTCCTCTCCTGCAGCCCATGGACCAGCAGGTTATTTCCAACTTCAAGAAACTGTACACAAAAGCTCTGTTTGAAAGGTGCTTTGTAATGACCTCAGAAACTCAACTGACTCTAAGAGAGTTTTGGAGAGATCACTTTAATATCCTCAATTGTGTAAACCTTATAGGTAAGGCTTGGGAGGAAGTGACAAAGAGGACCTTGAACTCTGCTTGGAAGAAACTGTGGCCAGAATGTGTAGACAAAAGGGATTTTGAAGGGTTTGAGGCTAACCCTGAGAATCCTGTGCCAGTTGAGGAATCCATTGTGGCATTGGGAAAGTCCTTGGGGTTGGAGGTTAGTGGGGAGGATGTGGAAGAGTTGGTGGAGGAGGACAATGAAGAACTAACCACTGATGAGCTGCTAGATCAACTTCAACAGCAAGAGGCCACACCTGAGGAAATTGCTTCGGAGGAGGGGAGAGAGAAATTGAAGAAGTTGCCTACTTCAAAGATTAAGGAAATCTGTGCAAAGTGGCTTGAAGTGCAAACCTTCATGGATGAAAATCACCCTCACACAGCTATTGCAAGCCGTGCTGGTGATTATTACACTGACAATGTTGTGAAACACTTTAGGCAAGTCATAAAGGAACGAGAGGTACAGGCCACTATGGACAGATATCTTGTGCGAAAGAAGTCCAGTGACTCTGAAGCTGGCCCTAGTGGCATTAAAAGAAGAAGGGAAGTAACCCCAGAAAAGGACTTACTACCTCAAGTCCTAATGGAAGGGGATTCCCCTTCTAAACACTAACACACTCCCCTCCTCCCATCCCATCAATCATCACCAGATCTTCAATAAAAGTAAGTGTCATTTAATTGTGCATGCCTTTTTCAGTTTGTGTGTATTAAAATTAACATTTCATGTGGTAAAAAAATTTTGTTTTCATACTTTTGGGCGTCTTGCACGGATTAATTTTATTTCCATTATTTCTTATGGGGAAAATTGATTCGCATAACGATTATTTCGCATAACGATGAGCCCTCTTGCACGGATTAAAATTGTTAACCGGGGGTCCACTGTACGTATCTTAATCTTAAAATAATGATTCCTAACTAGTCACAAGTTTGCCTGTGATACTCCAATATAGAAACTATGTATTGTGCCAAAACAAAAGCATTCACATTGCTAAACTCAAAAACTAGTATTTAGTCACTTAGTATTTAGTCAACTTACTCCACAATTTGTAATAATTTAGGGTTACGAATTAATCTAAGTTTGCCCGAAATGCCTAGCCTTGCTAGGTGTTCTAGTGGCCCCCTCTGTAATTAGTATTTTATTACATGTAAACCACACAACATCCAAAATCTGTAAACCCCGCATTGTAATCCTTATAGAGAATATACTTTGATTTGATTGAGTTGATGATAGCAAAATATTCAAGGAGTATTTTGTCCTGTCTCCAGACAAACACTCATTAGCTGCTGCTGCTGCCACACATATAATGACGTATTTTATTCATTCTAGAATATATATCAGGTTTCTGTGTTATTTATATTATGTCATATTAGATGAACTGTGGTAGATAAATAAGTCATATAGATGATATTAGTGAAATTATTTTGTCTGGTCTCCAGACAAGCTGTCGTCCACCTCAGACACTGGCCATACCATATTTTATTCATTTTAGAGTATACTGTATATAGTGGTCCCCCGAGTTTCGTGATTGATCCGTTCCAGAGTCTGCTGAATCTCGAAATTGCCAAATGGCGAAACCATTTTCCCCATAAGAAATAATGGAAATAAAGTTAATCCGTTCCCAACACCCAAAAATATTAAAATAAAATATTTTTTTTCAAATTAAGATTTACATACTGAAAAAATGAGAAATCAAGTACATACATATAAAAAATAATAACAACATTACATAAGAACATAAGAACATAAGAAAGGAGGAACACTGCAGCAGGCCTGTTGGCCCATACTAGGCAGGTCCTTTACAATTCATCCTACTAACAAACATTTGACCAACCCAATTTTCAATGCCACCCAAGAAACAAGCTCCGATGTGCAAGTCCCTCTCAAATCCTCTTGTTCTCCTCCGTTAATCGCCGTATCTCCAGCTTAGCAACTCTGAGCTCCTCTCTCAGCTGCTGGTAAAGTTGCTCAAGAGAGGGCATCCTGGTTCAGATTCACAGAGAGCACACAAACAGGTCTTCACAGAGCTAAGTACACATCACCACTACTAAGTACACGTCACCACTGCAAGCTAAGTACACGTCACCACTGGTGCTAAGTACACGTCACCACTTACCTTTACTGAAGACTTCTGGGTGGATGGAAGATGGGAGGAGGGGATAGGAGGAAGGTGTACACTATTGTTTGGAAGGAGAATCATCTTCCATTAGGCCTTCAGGTACCAAGTCCTTATCTGGGGTTACTTACCTTCTTTGTTTTTTTAAAGACGCTAGGAACACCTTGAGAGTCAATGGACCCCTGTCGCACAAAATATCTGTCCAGAGAGCTCTGTTTCTGGCGTTTCTTTAAGATTTGTCTGAAGTGGGACACAGCACTGTCATTGTACATGTTGCCAATACGGCCTGCAAGAACTTTGTTAGGGTGAAGTTCATCCATAAATGTTTGCACTTCAGTCCATTTTGCACAAATGTCCTTAATCTTTGAAGAAGGCACCTTCCTCTATCTCTCTTCCTCCTCTGCAACAGTTTCCTGAGCTGTGATCTCTTGCTGTTGCAGATGAAGCTCTTGCAGCTCTTCAGTGGTTAGCTCTTCCCTGTGGTCCTCCACCAACTCTTCCACATCCTCGCCACTTACCTCCAACCCCAGGGACTTCCCCAACGCCACAATAGATTCCACAACTGGCATAGGCTCCTTAGGGTCAGCCCCAAACCCTTCAAAATCCCTCTCTTGTACACATTGTGGCCACAATTTTCTCCAAGCAGAATCCAAAGTTCTGCAACTCACTCCTTCCCAAGCCTTACCTATAAGGTTTATGCAAGTGAGGATAGTGAAGTGATCTTTCCAGAACTCTCTTAGGGTCAATTCAGTGTCTGAGGTCACTTCAAAGCACTTTTGAAACACTGCTTTTGTGTAGAGTTTTTTTGAAGTTTGAAATGACCTGCTGGTCCATGGGCTGGAGGAGAGAAGTTGTATTAGGGGGCAAGAACTTCACCATGGTGAAACTAAACTCCTCCACTATTTGCTCTTCCAAGTCTGGAGGATGAGCAGGAGCATTGTCCATTACCAGGAGGCACTTGAGTGGCAGTTTATTTTCCAGGAGGTATTTCTTCACACTGGGGCCAAACACTTCATTAAACCAGTCTAGGAAAATTCCCCTTGTGACCCATGCCTTATTGTTAGCCTTCCACATCACACACAAATTACTCTTGGCAACACTGTTTTTCTTGAAAACACTGGGATTTTCAGAGTGATACACCAGTAAAGGCTTCACTTTGCAATCCCCACTAGCATTACTACTACAGTTGGTGTGCCACAGGGAAGTGTCCTTGGCCCTCTTCTCTTTCTCATATGCATAAATGACCTACCAAATGCATCGCAACTACTCAAACCCACACTGTTTGCAGACGACACTACATACATCTACTCTCACCCGAGCCCAGTCATGCTAGCCAATACTGTAAATACCGAATTACAGAAAATATCAACCTGGATGAGGACCAACAAACTTACTCTAAACATTGACAAAACCTACTACATTCAGTTTGGTAACAGAGCTACAGATGTGTCTTTTAAAACATAATAAAAAAAAATGGATCACCTATCACAAAACTCACAGAGGGAAAATTCTTAGGAATCCACCTTGATAATACTCAAATTTCAAACACACACACAACAAATTTCCCCAAAAATTTCCAAGACTGTAGGCATACTATTGAAGATACGGTACTATGTTCCACAGTCAGCCCTCCTGGCCCTATATCACTCACTTATTTACCCCTATCTCACCTATGGAATTTTTTGCAAGGGGGCTCAACAACAATAAACATCTCGGCCACAATCACCAACAAAAAGGCTGCAGTCAGAATGATGATAAATTCCCACTACAGACAGCACACTCCACCAATATTCAAAACTCTAAACCTACTCACAATACAGAACATCCATACTTATTACTGCACCTACATAGAACACTCAACTCTGACATAAACCCTCCCCTCAAACATCTCCTTACCAACCTCAACAGAACACATGACCACAACACAAGGCATAGATCACTCTTCGATGTTCCTCGTGTCCATCTCAGGCTAGACAAAAACTCAATGCACATAAAAGGCCCTAAAATCTGGAATTCATTACCTGTGAATATAAAAGAAACACTGTCTGTTTATAAATTCAAGTCTCTTCTCAAAAATCGCTTACTCACCCACAACTAAATAAATACTGAATAATTGTATCTCATAAATTGTATCTTATATATGTACGTATCTCATTATTGTATCTCATAAATGTCAACATGTGACCCAATCAGACTTTGTTACTATTTAACTTCATTACCTAACAGAATACTCCATTCTACTGATTACACAGAAACACAGTAAATGACCATATGACCTGTCTTTGTAATACAGTGGACCCCCGCATAGCGACCTTAATCCGTGCAAGAGGGCTGGCTGTTATGCGAAATGTTCGGTATGCGAATGAATTTTCCCCATAAGAAATAATGGAAATCAAATTAATCCGTGCAAGACACCCAAAAGTGTGAAAAAAAAAAATTTTACCACAGGAAATGTTAATTTTAATACACACAAACTGAAAAAGGCATGCACAATTACATGACACTTACTTTTATTGAAGATCTGGTGTGATTGATGGGATGGGAGGAGGGAGAGAGAGTGTTTAGTGTTTAGAAGGGGAATCCCCTTCCATTAAAAACTTGAGGTGTCGAGTCCTTTTTCCCTGGGGTTACTTCCCTTCTTCTTTTAATGCCACTAGGACCACTTCAGAGTCACTGGACTTTTTTCGCACAAACATATCTGTCCATAGTGGCCTGTACCTCTCGTTCCTTTATGACTTCCCTAAAGTGTTTTCACAACATTGTCAGTGTACAGGTTGCCAACACGGCTTGCAATAGCTGTGTGAGGGTGTTTTTCATCAAAAAAGGTTTGCACTTCAAGCCATTTTGCACACATTTCCTTTAAATCTTTGTAGTAGGCAATTCCTTCCAATTTCTCTCTCCCCTCCTTTGAACCGTTTCCCCAGGTCTGGCCTCTTGCTCTTGAAGTTGATCTATCAGCTCATCAGTGGTTAGTTCTTCATTGTCGTCCTCCACCAACTCTTCCACATCCTCCCCACTAACCTCCAACCCCAAGGACTTCCCCAATGCCCACAATTGATTCCTCAACTGGTATACTCCTCTCAGGGTTAAGCCTCAACCTTCAAAATCCCTTTTGTCTACACATTCTGGCCCATTTTCTTCCAAGCAGAGTTCAAGGTCTTCTTAGGTCACTCCCTCCCAAGCCTTACCTATAAGGTTTATACAATTGAGGATATTAAAGTGCTCTCTCCAAACTCTCTTAGAGTCAGTTGAGTTTCTGAGGTCACTACAAAGCACCTTTCAAACAGAGTTTTTGGTGTACAGTTTTTTGAAGGGGTTTGCAATAACTGCTGGTCCATGGGCTGCAGGAGGGGAGTGGTATTAGGAGGCAAAAAACTTCACCTTAATGAAGCTCTGTCCCATAAAGTCGCTCTGCCACGTCTGTAGGATGACCAGGGGCATTGTCTAACACCAGGAGGCACTTAAGTTCAAAATTTCTTTTCAGTTAGGTAATCTTTCACATTGGGGGCAAAATGCATGGTGTAACCAGTTATAGAAAAAGTCCTGTGACCCATGCCTTACTGTTTGATCTCCACAGCACACACAAATTATTCCTGAGGACATTCTTTTGCCTGAACGCTCGGGGGAGTTTCAGAGTGATACACTAATAAAGGTTTAAAACTTTGCAATCACCACTAGCATTGGAACACATCAACAAAGTAAGCCTGTCTTTCATAGGCTTATGTCCTGGGAGTTTCCTTTTCTTCCTGAGTAATGTAGGTCCTGCTTGGCATTTTCTTCCAAAACAGGCCTGTTTTTATCACAATTAAACACTTGTTCAGGTTTCAGTCCTTCAGTTTTTTATGTATTTCTTGAATTCCTGCACATATTTTTCAGCCGCTTTGTGGTCCGAAACTGGCAGCCTCACCATGCCTTATCACACTATGTATGCCACTACGCTTCTTAAAAATCTCTCAAACCAACCTTTGCTGGCCTTAAATTCAAATCACATCATCACTAGTTGCAGGCCTTTTTTTAATTAAATCCTCGTGCAAAATTCCTAGCCCTTTTTGCTTATGATAGCTTGAGAAACGCTATCTTCCTGCTAGCTGTTTTTCATTTATCCACACCAATAAGAGTCTCTCAACATCTTCCATCATTGGGATCTCTGTTTCGAAAACACAGTTAAACCTTTGGCAAGACAGCTTCCTTGATTGCCTTTCTGTTGCCCACAATAGTAGAGATGGTTGATTTGGGTTTCTTGTACAACCTGACCAGGTCGGTTTATACGCACTCCCCTTTCATACTTATCAATGATCTCTTTCTTCATCTCTATTGGAATTCTAACCCTTATTGCTGTAGGGTTGGAACTAGAAGCTTTCTTGGGGCCCATGGTCACTTATTTTCCAGAAACAGCACCGAAAACACTGTAATAATACGAAATATTCCGATTGTATGCTTGAATGTTACCGCGGAGGCTGGCTGGTAAACAATGCCACCGGCGGAACATATGAGGCTGGCTCAGGCCGCACATTGGACGCGTCTCGGACGAAGGGCGCTGAGCGGGTTTTTGGGCGGTATGCGAGGCAAAATTTTAGCGATCAAAGCGTCCGGTATGCGGATTGTCCGTTATGCAAGGCGTCCGGTATGCGGGGGTCCACTGTACTCATTTGCACTAAATTGTTATCTGTTTTACAATAATTTTTGTACCACTGAATGTATCATTGCTTAGTTATTCTTAAGTTAATTTTAAGCCTGCCCATAATGCTCTGCATACAAGGGGCTTTGGCATGCTGCACTTTAAAAATTGTATTCCTTGTACTTCTCTGTATCATGTTCAAATAAATAAATAAATAAATAAATAAAAAACATAAGAGTAAGCCTATCCTTCATAGGCTTGTCCTGGGAGTGCCATTTCCTCCTGCGTGATATAAGTCTTCTTTGGCATTTTCTTCCAAAAGAGGCCTGTTTCGTCACAATTAAACACTTGTTGGGGTTTGAATTCTCTAGTGTCTATGCACTCCTTAAACTCCTGTACAAACTTCTCAGCTGCTTTTTTGTCAGAACTGGCAGCCTCACCATGCCTTATCACACTCTGAATGCCACTATGCTTCTTAAATCTCTCAAACCAACCTTTGCTTGCCTTAAAATCACAAGCATCACCACTTGCTGCAGGCATTTTTTTTACGAGATCATCATGCAACTGCCTTGCCTTTTCACATATTATCAACTGCATAATACTATCTCATGCTAACTGTTTTTAGGTAATCCACACCAACAATAACCTTTCCACTTCTTCGAGGATATGCGATCTCTTTTTTGTCAGTATATCTACCCCTTTTGCAACAACAACACGCTTTATTTCCTTTCTCTTTGCCACGATCAAAGTGATGGTTGAATGGGGTTTGCCATACATCCTGGCAAGTTCTGTAACACGCACTCCGCTCCCATATTTTTCAATGATTTCCTTCTTGAATTTGATGGTGTTCCTCACTTTCTTTACCAAAGGGCTTGCACTAGCTTTCCTTGGGCCCATGGTGCCTTATTTAGCAGTTGCAAGCACAAAAGACAATGGATTATTATGAAATGTATTGTATGAACCCGCAGGGTGGTCACGTGCTTGTAAACAATGGCACACTGAGTGTGAATGGTGTGGGAGACTGGCTTTGTGTGCGCGGTGACGAGCGGCCAGGTACCGGACGGTCGCCGAATCACAAGTCCAATCACGAACCGCGAGGCTAAATTTTGCCGAAAAAACTTTCCGAAAGTCAGATTTCACGAAAGTTGATGCCGATGAAACTCGTATCAGGTTTCTGTTATTTATATTGTTTATTATGTTATATTAGATCAAGTGAGATCGATAAATAAGCCGTAAAGTTGATATTTGCAAAATAATTGAAGTACAGAATCCTCTGGAATGGATTAATTGCATTTCAGTTAATTTAAGTGAGAAAAATTGACTCTGCAAACGAACAAATCCAGTTGTGAGCAAGGTCATGGAACAGATTAAACTCGCAAGTAGAGGTTCCACTGTATTAATATTTTAAGGTAAGTAATAAGTGTACTCTGTATCTTAACTTTTATTGTGTTTTTAATGCTTAGTTCTATTGCTAACTTAATATAAGTTAGTGTAAACTTGTTGTCAGGCATTTATTGCATATTTTATATATGGTCTGAAAATAATACTTGTGTACCTGTGTGGTAGCCAGGCAGAGGGACATTACATTTTCTCTGGTCCAGCACCAGAGAGAACGTAATGCGTTTGGCCTTGTCACTCCCCCACTCCCTTTTTACAGTTCTCGGCATGAATTATTCATTACTTCTCACTTCATTTATGATGGTATCTAAAGGTACAATGGAACCTCAAAAATTGAACGTATCACATATCAAACGTTTCGAAAATAGGACCATTTTTTCGGACAAATTGTGTCCCTATTATTGAACGCGCCCCTATTTTCGGACCGCCGGGTACGGGACCTGTCTGCCGGCCCACTCTGTCCACGTCCCCGAGCAGGCGCTGTGAGCAGAAAAGCTTTGTTTATGCTTGAGTGAACATTAACCTGCGCTTTCATTGACGCATTTTACGATTACACCTACCATCCAACTTACGACTGAGTTTGGTTCCGAGGAACCGGTCGTAAGTCGAAATTGTCGTAAGCCGAACTTTACTACTGAATATCAACAAAACATTTTTGTAATGACTTTATTTTATTGTTTTATTTTGGTATTTCATGTTTTACTTTACTTTTTATGCTGTTAGTACTGTATTTTATACTGTAAGGTTTAGGATAAACACTGTACAACACAAATAGTTGTTTATTTCCCAGAAATTTGGCATAAAAAACACGGTCGTAAGTAGAGTGGTCGTAAGTCGAGCAGGTCGTCAGTCGGATGGTAGGTGTATTTCGTTGTGTTTAGTGCTTGTGGGACTGAAATAAGCTGCCATGGGCCCAAAGAAACTTGCTAGTGGTACCCCTGTGGTAAAGAAAGTGAGAAACACCATAGATGTGAAGAAGGAAATACAGAAGTATGAGAGTGGTGTGAGACTTGTTGAGCTTGCCAGGATGTATGGGAAAAACAAGTCGACCATCAGTTCTATCCTGTCAAAGAAAGAACAAATCAAGGAAGCTGATGTTGCGAAAAGTGTTAATATGGGGAGTGGATGAGGTGCCGTCTTCAAAGATTAAGGAGATTTGTGCCAAGTGGAATGATGTCCAAATGTTTGGCAGAAGTACCACCCTGAGCAGCTGAAAAAAGCCATCTTCCCAACAAGTTCAGTGACAGAACAATGTCCCATTTTAGGGAAATGTTAAAGAGGCGCCAGAAATAGAGGACTGTAGACAGTTATTTTGTGAGACAGGGGTCCAGTGACTCTCAAGCTGGTCCTAGTGGCATTAAAGACAGAGAAGGGAAGTAACCCCAGAGAGGGCTTACCTTAAGTCCTCGTGGAGCGGGATTCCCCTTTCCCAAACACTAACCCAGCTCCCTCTCCCCTCCTCCCTATCTTCCAGATGCCATCCCCCAATCTTCAAAAAAGGTAATTTAAAACTGTTATTTTATATGTATTACTATACATAATTAAAAACTATAGTATTTGTTGTATGTAGAACTGTAATTAATCTCTATAAAATGTATTTTTTGTGTGAATATTTTTTGGTTTCTGGAACGGATTAATTGTATTTCCATTATTTCTTATGGGAAATATTGCTTCGAATTTCATATTTTTCGAATTTAGAACTAGCTCCTGGAACGGATTAAGTTCGATTTTTGAGGTTCCACTGTAGTTGCTAGAAGCGATTAGATTCAGTGAGCAAGGTGTGTCGATGCCAATAATATGGCTCTGGACCGCAGAGTAGGCAGCTGGTAGGTGTAGCCCAGGCAGGCTACACCTGCCGGCTACCTACACTGACTTCCTACAAATAAATACTACTCACCTCTTATCCTACATGAAGACTACACATTTTAAGTAAATAATGAATGTACTGTATTTGTATTTTATCTCTCTTGGCTGCTTTAAATATTGTATATTAAGTATGAGACTGGGAGCCAGGGCTACCTACACCTGACTTCCTACAAATAAGTACTACTCACCTCTTGCCCTACTTTAAGACTACAAATATTTTAAGGTAAGTAATGAATGTACTGTGTGTGTATTTTATTTTTTATTGTGTTTTTAATACCTAGTTCTATTACTAACTTAATATAAGTTAGTGTAAACTTGTTGTCTGGCATTTATATGCATTTATAAATGAAAAAAGTGGCATTCTGCTTTCTGGCTATGCCTGCTTTCTGGCAATGTCTGCTTCCTGGCGATAGCCTGGAACCTAACCTGCCGTATAAGTGGGACCCTACTGTATATGAAAACAGATGTACAACTTTAACAAGCAATGATCTATTTGTCTAGTATTATGTAGTCTGTAACCCATTAAATTTAGTCTACCTGTAATGCCTAGGCATGATAGTGGCTCTCCTTGCACTGCAAGTCATTATTGTAATTACACACTGTAAACTACCTGTCTACAACATGTCAGTCACATTGTAAACTTGCAAAGAAATAAAAATTTGAATTTGAATATGTTTAAGCTGTTATGCATCAGTGTGAATCTTCCAGTTAACCCTTTCAGGGTCAGCAGGCCCTCTCCTAAACTTGTTCTCAGGGTCGGAAATTAAAAAAAAAAAAAATTAAATGATAGAGAAACTTTTTCCGATCATAATGACACCAAAAGTTTGAAATTTGATGGAAAACTTGTGGAATTATGCTCTCGCGAAGTTAGTGGTCTTGATAATGTTTACGCATCGGCGATTTCGACCACTTTGAGCCCTATTTTTGGCCAATTCCAAAGTACCAGTTGACAAAAATCACAACTATTTTGCTAGAACTCCATTTTTTCTATCGAATGAGTACAAGAAACCACCCATTTACCAAATTCAACTATCCAATAAAGTGGTCAGAAATTGGCAATTTTGCCAATTTCACACAAATTTCAAAAGATGCCAGTTTCCAAATAGGGTCCAGAATAAGCAAGATAGACATTCCTGGCACTAAAATAACAATTTTTTTGTTCATTAGTTGTGAACACAAATGGAGCAAACTCTTCTACACAGTCAATTACAGTTGGTATCCCACAGGGAAGTGTCCTTGGCCCTCTTCTCATTCTCATTTACATAAACGACCTACCAAATGCATCGCAAATACTCAAACCCACACTATTTGCAGATGACACTACATACGTCTTCTCTCACCCAAGCCCAATCATGCTAGCCAATACTATAAATACCGAATTACAGAAAATATCTACCTGGATGAGGACTAACAAACTTACTCTCAACATTGACAAAACCTACTTCATTCAGTTTGGAAACAGAGCTACAGATGTCCCTCTTAACATAATGATAAATGGATCACCTATCACAAAGCTCAGAGGGAAAATTTTTAGGAATCCACCTTGATAACAGACTCAAATTTCAAACACATGTACAACAACTTTCCAAGAAAATTTCCAAGACTGAAGGCATACTATCGAAGATATACAGTACTTTGTTCCACAGTCAGCCTTCCTGACCCTATATCACTCGCTCATTTACCCCTATCTCACCTATGGAATTTGTGCATGGAGCTCAACAACAATAAACCATCTCAGACCATTAATTACCCAACAAAAGGCTGCAGTCAGAATAATGATAAATTCCCTCTACAGGCAGCACACTCCACCAATATTCAAAACTCGAAACCTACTCGCCCTACAAAACATCCATACTTATTGTACCTACTACATACATAGAACACTTAACTCGGATGTAAACCCTCCCCTCAAACGTCTCATTACCAACCTCAACAGAACATATGACCATAACACAAAGCACAGATCACTCTTTGATGTTCCTTGTGTCCATCTCACACTATGTAAAAACTCAATGCACATAAAAAGGCCCAAAAATCTGGAATTCATTACCTGTGAATATAAAAGAAACACTGTCTGTTTATAAATTCAAGTCTCTTCTTAACCCTTTGAGGGTTTTGGTCGTACTAGTACGTCTTACGCGTAGGGGTTTTTGTCGTACTAGTACGCATAAATTCTAGCGGCCTCAAATCTCACAGGAAAAGGCTGATAAGCCTAGATGTGAGAGAATGGGTCTGTGTGGTGGGTGTGCGCAGTAGGAAAAAAATCTGGGACCCAGTGGTGCATTGTGGGAATGCCATCATAGTACACAATTTCCACCGTGCCCTGTGGTAAGAAGTTCCTCACTCCTCGGCGAATTGGGACACTTTTGTTCCCCAGTGACAATTCTAATACAGATGGAAGTGACAGTGAAGATGAGTTTCAAGGTTCTGGTGAGGTTTTGACCGAAACTAATGACCATAATATGGGTAATAGTGAGGAAAACCCAGACAACCCACAGCCTTCCACCTCTGGTGCTGGGCCATCTTGTTCACGTTCAGTTGTACCAGAATCAAAGAAGAAACTCCTATTTTCCAAAATCCCAGACTCAGATGTGAGCATTGGTGATGATAGTGATAGTGATTATGAACTACAAGCTCTTCAAACTTGTTCCAAGAATGAGGAGGAGGAGGAGGGCAGAGGAGGAGGAGGCAGAGGAGGAGGAGGCAAGAGGAGGAGGAGGCAAGAGGAGGAGGAGGCAAGAGGAGGAGGAGGCAAGAGGAGGAGGAGGCAAGAGGAGGAGGAGGCAAGAGGAGGAGAGGCAGAGGAGGAGGACGAAGAAGAAGAGGAGGAGAGGAGGAAGAAGAAGAAGAGGAGGAGGAGAGGAGGAAGAAGAGGAGGAGGAAGAAGAAGAAGAAGAGGAGGAGGAGGAGGAGGAAGAAGAGGAGGAGGAGGAAGAAGAGGAGGAGGAGGAAGAAGAAGAATACGTAATGATAACAATAATACATAATAATAATAATAATACATAATAATAATAATACATAATAATAATACATAATAATAATAATAGGTAATAATAAATGTTCACCCATGACAGTAACAAGATAAGGGGAGATAACATCTGATAAGTGCTGACGTTTGATGAGGGTAAATGAGGGTAGAGCTGATGCCAAAAGATGAGATAAACATCTCCCTCCCTTTGTTTTTGCTGGTATACTAACATTTCTGTCTGTCTATTTGCCTGTCTGTCAAGCTCCCTGTCTATCCGTCTAGCTCTCTGTCTCAGAGAGCCACAAGACTGTGTCATCACTTTTACTCACATCTTCAAGCAGAGTATAGCACTTTGTCTGGATTTCTTGGGTTATCCTAGGTAATTTATACTATGTATACTTGTATTTGTGTACCTGTGAGACAGAGATAGACAGACAGATAGAAAGAGAGAGACAGATTGAAAGAGATAGAATGAGGGAGAAAGATAAAACACCATTGTGTATGACACCATGTTTCAGAGTTCCACAAGCTGCAGAACTAATAGGAATATGTTCAGTGACTGTATATTGGTATATATATTATAGAACAATAATAATAAACAATGTTTTGTATTGTTTGTTTTTGTAAACAAGTTTTGTAAACAATATATTGATAATTATGTTTGTGTGCTTATTGTGTTGTATACAACGAGTGTATATATGTACATTGCACCTTACTTTGGTCTCATAGGCCACATAAGTTATGTGAAAAAATAAAATAGTGAAAAAAACAACAAACCTTCAAATACAAGTAAACTAAAGTTTACCGGGTGAGCGGCAGTCGCCGCTGTTGCCATACGCGGCTCATTTTCTGCAAACTTCATGCATCCATATCTCCGTAAGTATTGATGGTAAATTTTTTTTGTTTATCCTATATTTTTTTTATTATCACACTGGCCGATTCCCACCAAGGCAGGGTGGCCCGAAAAAGAAAAACTTTCACCATCATTCACTCCATCACTGTCTTGCCAGAAGGGTGCTTTACACTACAGTTTTTAAACTGCAACATTAACACCCCTCCTTCAGAGTGCAGGCACTGTACTTCCCATCTCCAGGACTCAAGTCCGGCCTGCCGGTTTCCCTGAATCCCTTCATAAATGTTACTTTGCTCACACTCCAACAGCACGTCAAGTATTAAAAACCATTTGTCTCCATTCACTCCTATCAAACACACACACGTCATGCCTGCTGGAAGTCCAAGCCCCCTCGCACACTAAACCTCCCTTTACCCCCCTCCCTCCAACCCTTCCTAGGCCGACCCCTACCCCGCCTTCCTTCCACTACAGACTGATACACTCTTGAAGTTATTCTGTTTCGCTCCATTCTCTCTACATGTCCGAACCACCTCAACAACCCTTCCTCAGCCCTCTGGACAACAGTTTTTGGTAATCCCACACCTCCTCCTAACTTCCAAACTACGAATTCTCTGCATTATATTCACACCACACACTTGCCCCTCAGACATGACATCTCCACTGCCTCCAGCCTTCTCCTCGCTGCAACATTCATCACCCATGCTTCACACCCATATAAGAGCATTGGTAAAACTATACTCTCATACATTCCCCTCTTTGCCTCCAAGGACAAAGTTTCTCTGTCTCCACAGACTCCTAAGTGCACCACTCACTCTTTTTTCCCTCATCAATTCTATGATTTCACCTCATCTTTCATAGACCCATCTGCTGACACGTCCACTCCCAAATATCTGAATACGTTCACCTCCTCCATACTCTCTCTCCCTCCAATCTGATATTCAATCTTTCATCACCTAATCTTTTTTGTTATCCTCATAACCTACCTTTCCTGTATTCACCTTTAATTTTCTTCTTTTGCACACCCTAACCAAATTCATCCACCAATCTCTGCAGCTTCTCTTCAGAATCTCCCAAGAGCACAGTGTCACAAGCAAAGAGCAGCTGTGACAACTCCCACCCTGTGTGTGATTCTTTATCTTTTAACTCCACGCCTTTTGCCAAGCCCCTCGCATTTACTTCTCTTAACAACCCCATCTATAAATATATTAAACAACCAGGGTGACATCACACATCCTTGTCTAAGGCCTACTTTTACTGGAAAAAATTTCCCTCTTTCCTACATACTCTAACTTGAGCCTCACTATCCTCGTAAAAACTCTTCACTGCTTTCAGTAACCTACCTCCTACACCAAAACACTTGCAACATCTCCACATTGCCCCCCAAACCACCCTGTCATACGCCTTTCCCAAATCCATAAATGCCACAAAGACCTCTTTAGCCTTATCTAAATACTTTTTCACTTATATGTTTCACTGTAAAAAAACCGGGTCCACACCACCCCCTCCCTTTTCCCTAAAGCCTCCTTGTTCATCTGCTATCCTTTTCCCCTCCGTCTTACTCTTAATTCTTTAAATTTAAATAACTCTACCATACACTTTCCCAGGTACACTCAACAGACTTATCCCCCTATAATTTTTGCACTCTCTTTTATCCCCTTTGCCTTTATACAAAGAACTAGCATGCTCTCTGCCAATCCCTAGGTACCTTACCCTCTTCCATACATTTATTAAATAATTGCCCCAACCACTCCAAAACTATATCCCCACCTGCTTTTAACATTTCTATCTTTATCCCATCAATCCCGGCTGCCTTACCCCCTTTCATTTTACCTACTCCTTTCACTAACTTTCCCCCACACTCACAAACCTGGCTCTTCCTCACTCCTACAAGATGTTATTCCTCCTTGCCCTAACACGAAATCACAGCTTCCTATCTTCAAACAACATTTTAACAATTCCTCGAAATATTCCCTCCATCTTCCCAATACCTCTAACTCTCCATTTAATAACTCTCCTCTCCTTTTTTAACTGACAAATCCATTTGTTCTCTAGGCTTCCTTAACTTGTTAATCTCACTCCAAAACTTTTTCTTATTTTCAACAAAATTTGTTGATAACAGCTCACCCACTCTCTCATTTGCTCTCTTTTTACATTGCTTCACCACTCTCTTAACCTCTCTCTTTTTCTCCATATACTCTTCCCTCCTTGCATCACTTCTACTTTGTAAAAACTTCTCATATGCTAACTTTTTCTCCCTTACTACTCTCTTTACATCATCATTCCACCAATCGCTCCTCTTCCCTCCTGCACCCACTTTCCTGTAACCACAAACTTCTGCTGAACACTCTAACACTACATTTTTTAAACCTACCCCATTCCTCTCTCGACCCCATTGCCTATGCTCTCATTAGCCCATCTATCCTCCAATAGCTGTTTATATCTTACCCTAACTGCCTCCTCTTTTAGTTTATAAACCTTCACCTCTCTCTTCCCTGATGCTTCTATTCTCCTTGTATCCCATCTACCTTTACTCTCAGTGTAGCTACAACTAGAAAGTGATCTGATATATCTGTGGCCCCTCTATAAACATGTACATCCTGAAGTCTACTCAACAGTCTTTTATCTACTAATACATAATCCAACAAACTACTGTCATTTCGCCCTACATCATATCGTGTATACTTATTTATCCTCTTTTTCTTAAAATATGTATTACCTATAACTAAACCCCTTTCTATACAAAGTTCAATCAAAGGGCTCCCATTATCATTTACACCTGGCACCCCAAACTTACCTACCACACCCTCTCTAAAAGTTTCTCCTACTTTAGCATTCAGGTCCCCTACCACAATTACTCTCTCACTTGGTTCAAAGGCTCCTATACATTCACTTAACATCTCCCAAAATCTCTCTCTCTCCTCTGCATTCCTCTCTTCTCCAGGTGCATACACGCTTATTATGACCCACTTCTCGCATCCAACCTTTACTTTAATCCACATAATTCTCGAATTTACACATTCATATTCTCTTTTCTCCTTCCATAACTGATCATTTAACATTACTGCTACCCCCTTCCTTTGCTCTAACTCTCTCAGATACTCCAGATTTAATCCCATTTATTTCCCCCCACTGAAACTCTCCTACCCCCTTCAGCTTTGTTTCGCTTAGAGCCAGGACATCCAACTTCTTTTCATTCATAACATCAGCAATCATCTGTTTCTTGTCATCCGCACTACATCCACGCACATTTAAACAACCCAGTTTTATAAAGTTTTTTCTTCTCTTTTTTAGTAAATGTATACAGGAGAAGGGTTACTAGCCCATTGCTCCCGCATTTTAGTCGCCTCATACGACACGCATGCTTACGGAGGAAAGATTCTTTTCCACTTCCCCATGGACAATAGAAGAAATAAAAAAGAACAAGAGCTATTTAGAATAAGGAGAAAAACGTAGATGTATGTATATATATATATGCATGTGCGTGTCTGTGAAGTGTGACCAAAGTGTAAGTAGGAGTAGCAAGATATCCCTGTTATCTAGCGTGTTTATGAGACAGAAAAAGAAAACCAGCAATCCTACCATCATGCAAAACAGTTACAGGTTTTTGTTTCACAGTCATCTGGCAGGACGGTAGTACTTCCCTGGGTGGTTGCTGTCTACCAACCTACTACCTATAATGTTTAGAAAAAAAAACTATTTTTTCATAAGAAAAAATAATTTTTTTTTTTTTTTTGAAATTTGGCCGACCCTGAGAACGAGTTTCGGAGAGGGCCTGTCGACCCTCAAAGGGTTAAAAACCACTTATACACCCACAACTAAATAAATATTGAATAACTGTATCTCATAAATGCATAACCTGTGACCCTATCAAATTTTGTTTTATTTTAATTACATTACCTAATAGAATATTTCATTCTCTTGAATGCACAGTAACTCATCAAATGACCATATGACCTGTCTTTGAAATACTCATTTGTGCTTAATTGTTGTTTACTGTAATTTTTACCACTGAATATATCATTGCTTAGTTAATCTGAAGTTAATTTTAAGCCTGCCCATAATGGTCTGCATACAAGGGGCTTTTGGCATGTACACTTAACCACTGTATTTCTTTGTACATCTGTGTATCATGTCCAAATTAATAATAAATAAAAATGTCCCTAGGCCTCTTTTACATTTCTTTTGCTTTCCACTTTGAATTTTTCTCACAAAAAAAATAGAAGATTTACTGTTATGCAGACTACTGCATTAGTGTAGAAATGGTATAAATAATATCAGCTCACTTGTGAAAGAATATTAGACTCACCAGTTGACATGTATTGGACGCGTGGCACGATTTTTTTTACTTTTGAACTTTGGCAAAAATCAAACATTTCTGCTACTTTGAGCTCAATTTCAAGGTACTTTTCATTGTGGAGCCAATCAAAATCATCTCAAGTTCTGTAGCAGGACATTGGTTACAAGTTCGAAAGGTGATCCCTACACCGCAACAGTGTAGAAATTGCTGGCGATTTGGCCATCCAGCGAAATATTGCAGATCCATAGCCGAATGCCCAGTCTGTGGTGCCGATGACCATTCTAATACGTCTTGCAATCGACCTCCCTCTTGCCTTAATTGTCATGAGGCTCGCCCTTCGTACTCTTGCCGTTGCCAAGTTTACTTAAATGAGCGGGAAATCCATTACCTCAAAGAGGCAGAAGGTCTCCCTTATGCCATGGCAGTTTCTCATCTCCGCCTCCAAGGGAGACTACCTCGTGTTTCTTATTCCCGTGTTTCAAAACGTCCCCCCACTTCTGGGGTCCCATCTTCTGCAGCCTCCTCTGTGGTTACCTCTCCCATAGTCACTCCTGTATCTAATTCTTTTGCTGTCCTAGGCTCAGAAGTCCCTACTTCAATGACTCGGTCTGTTCTCGCTTCATGTTCTCCCTCACAAGCCTCAGTATCGACGAGATTTCGTACGACACCTCCTCCCAATCGTCCCTCTACTTCTCAGAAGTCAAAAAAAAAGTCCTTTAACCCCTCCTTCCCTTCTTCCACCTCCTCATTTTACCTTCCCTGTCTCTGTACCTGGTTCTCCCCCTCTCACTGGCTCTGTTACAAGTGTAGAGGTTTACCCTCCTCCTCGTACTGTACCTTCCTCCCCTGCTCCCTCCCAAGTTTCTTCCTCTTCTGCCACCTCCCAGGTTTCTGCCTCTTCTGTCCCCTTCCACGCTTCTTCTCCAGCTCCCTCCACCCTTTCGCCCCCCCCTACCTTGGTACAGTCCATTACAGTTCCAATCTTTACTCATCCTCCGCTACCATCTCCAATATTGTCTCCCATACGACGTCTCTGAATTCCGAAATACTTGAAGCAATCTCTGAATAAATTGCAGAGACCAAACCATCAATGGACAATGATCCACCCTCTGTTCCTTCTCTCTCCTCTCCTCCATCTGCGCAACTCCTTTCTTCACAGCGCACCGTTCCTTCACTGCTTGAACGTTTTCTGCTGCCTCCGCATGTGGACTTTTCTAACCCCTCTAGTCCGTAGGAACCCTTACCTGCGGATTTCAGATATCTTTATCACTGCCAATCATGGCCTATTTACAGTGGAATATACATGGCCTCAGGGGTAATCGGAGTGAGCTTCAGATGTTACTCTCCCAGTTTTTCCCTGTTGGTGTTTGCTTACAGGAACCAAAATTACACTCTGCTGTTATCTATCCCATCTCAGGCTATAATTTATTGTATTCTTCAGATCCTTTTCCTGATGGGACCTTTAATGAAAGTGCCCTTCTTCTATGCACTGATATTCTTTACCATCAGTTATTTGTTTGTACTTCGCTGCATTACACAGCAGCCCGTATCCACTTGCATAGGTGGTATACGCTCTGTTCTTTATATCTCTCTCCTTCTCGGGCATTATCTATTCCGGATATTGCCTTTCTTGTTTCGTCATTACTGCCACCGCTTCTGTTACTTGGCGATTTTAATGCCCATCATTTCCTCTGGGGGGTCTCACTGTGATTCCCGTGGCATTCAGTTAGAGGCTTTTCTTACTACCCACTCCCTCCATGTTTTAAATACAGATACTCGCACCCATTTTGATCCTCGGACTCTCTCTCTCGCATCGATCTCTCAGTCTGCTCTTCCTCCGCCGCATTAGACTTCGCCTGGTCTGTTCTCCCGGATTTACATGACGGTGATCATTTCCCAATCATTCTTACTTCCCCTTCATATTCACCACCTCTTCGTATCCCACGCTGGCAATTTGATCAGGCAAATTGGAACCTTTACTCACAACTAACTGTTTTTAGTGAGGTTCCTTCTTCGTCCTCCATTGATGAGCTTTTACACCTCTTCTCGTCCTCCGTTTTAACTGCAGCTTCTCATTCTATACCCCAAACTTCGGGCAGGCATTCCCAGAAATGCGTGCCTTGGTGGTCTCCTGCTTGTGCTCGTGCAGTATGTTTGAAACGCGCTACATGGGGCAGGTACCAGTACAATAGAACCACGGAGAGACTTATTGATTTTAAGCAGAAGCGTGCGATCGCTCACCGTGTCATCCGTGACGCTAAACGCACTTGCTGGTGAGATTGTCTTCACCATCACCTCTGCTTCCTCTGAGTGCAGTCTGGAAAAAAGTACGAAAATCGAGTGGTAAATATTCTCCTGACCCGGCTCCTGTTCTGTGGGTTGCCGGTGTTGATATAGCAAACCCACTAGATGTTGCCAATGAAATTGGCAATCATCTGGTCCGTATTTCTCAGGGGCTCCATCTATGACCCTCATTTCTTTCCTCAAAGTCTGCCAGAGAGTTAGCACCCTTAGACTTCTCTTCTCTCAGAGAAGAACATTATAATGTGCCTTTTACACTTCAAGAACTGGAGGCAACACTCTCAGCTTGCCGATCATCGGCAGCTGGGCCTGACGACATTCATATTCGTATGCTACAACATTTACATCAGTCAGCCCTTGCAGTCCTATTATGCCTTTTCAATCTTATTTGGTCACAAGGAGTTCTTCCACAGCTGTGGAAATCTGCCATTGTTCTCCCTTTCCACAAACCAGGCACTATGGGACATGAAGCCTCCCACTATCGTCCCATTGCTCTTACCAGTGCAGTTTGCAAAGTTATGAAACGCCTGGTAAATAGACGTTTAATGTGGTATTTAGAGACACAACAGTCTCTCCACTCGTCAATATGGCTTTCGTAAGGGACGTTCTACCATAGACCCTTTATGTACTACGCTTGGATACGTATGTTCGTAATGCCTTTGCGAATAACCACTCGGTTATTGCCATATTTTTTGACCTTGAGAAGGCATATGACACAACTTGGAGGTATAATATCTTGGCCCAAGCCCACTCCTTAGGCCTCCGAAGCAATCTACCATCCTTCCTTAAGAACTTTTTAACTGATAGACATTTCCGTGTTCGGGTCAATGTGCTCTCCCCGGACTTTATCCAAGCTGAAGGTGTCCCCCAGGGATGTGTTCTGAGCACAACACTTTTTCTTGCTATTAATGATTTGGCCTCTAGTCTTCCATCAAATATTGGGTCATCACTCTATGTTGATGACTTCGCTATTGCCTGTACAGGCACTGACTGTCACCTCATTACAGTTTCTCTCCAGCATGCTGTCGACCATGTTTCCAATTGGGCCACCACACATGGGTTTAAATTTTCCAGCACTAAAACCCACCAAATTACTTTCACTAGATGCTCTGTCATCTCCGATCATCCTTTGTACCTCTATGGCTCCCGTATCCCTGAACGTGATAGTCAAGTTTCTGGGCCTCCTCTTTGACCGTAGGTTATCCTGGAAACCTCACATTACCTCTCTGAAGGCAACTTGTCACAGCCGGCTGAACCTTCTTAAAACCCTTGCTCATTCTTTCATGGGAGCTGATCGTCGAACCCTCCTTCGCCTACATTCCACCCTCATTTTATCGAAACTTGATTATGGTGACCAGATCTATTCAGCGGCATCTCCTGCTACTCTCTCTAGCCTTAACCCCATTCATCACCAAGGATTACGTTTATGCCTTGGTGCTTTTCGCTCTTTCCCTGTTGAGAGCCTCTATGCAAAAGCGAACGTTCCATCCTTATCCGATCGCCGTGATGCCCATTGCCTTCGCTACTATGTACGCTCTCATGATCTCCGCAATCCTTCCATTTATAGAATGGTCACTGATATTAGTAGACATTCTTTATTTGTTCGCCGCCCCTGTTTACTCCATCCCTTCTCTCTTCACCTACATTCGCTCTTGTCTTCTCTTCAATTACCACCTTTTTATGTTCATGTAGCATCTCACTTTTCCCTACCCCCCTGGGAAGTTTCAGCTGTTCAAGTCTGTTCTTTCTCTCTCCCTTGCTCGAAAGCCCAACTGTCTATGGTCACTTCCCACTCTTTTTCTTGACCACTTCCACTCTCATTCTCATGCTATTGCAGTGTACACAGATGGCTCTAAGTCTTCTGATGGCGTAGGATTCGCGGCAGTGTTTCCGGACAGTGTCGTACGAGGGCATTTACTATCTTCGGCTAGTATTTTTATTGCTGAATTGTATGCCATTCTTGCAGCACTTATCTGTATTCCATCTATGCCTGAATCATCATTTGTGGTTGTCTCAGACTCCCTTAGTGCTTTACAGGCTATACAGACATTTGATACACCTCACCCCTTAGTCCTCCGTATCCAACTTTGGCTACGCCGCATCTTTACCAAGCATAAAGATATTGTTTTTTGTTGGGTCCCTGGTCATGTTGACGTACAGGGCAAAGAACAGGCAGACACTGCTGCGCGGTCAGCAGTATTTGACCTACCAGTTTCATATAGAGGTATCCCATTTACGGACTATTTTGCTGCAATAGCTACCCACCTTCACACCCGTTGGCAACAACGTTGGTCTACTATGCTCGGTAACAAACTTCAATCTATTAAACCGAGTATAGGTTACTGGCCGTCTTCTTGTCACCAGTGTCGAGGTTGGGAGACTACTCTCTCCCATCTTCGCATTGGCCATACTCGTCTTGCTCATGGATATCTCATGGAGAGGCGCCCTGCTCCTCTCTGTGAGAATTGTCAGGTTCCATTATCAGTCAGCCACATTCTGTTAGACTGCCCACTTTATCAACGAGCACGCAGAATTTACCTCCGTCGTCGTCTTCGCTCCGCTGCTCTCTCTTTACCTTCCCTTCTCGCTGATGGACCCTCCTTTCATCCAGACTCTCTCATTGACTTTTTGACAACAACCTACTTCACAAACTCTGATACCTTCAGCCCTTTCTACCACAGTCTCTTGCTACCCTCTACCCCTGCACTATCCCCTGCCCCGCTGTTTTCTGTAACCTACTGATCATCCCTCCACCCTCCTGCCGCCTAATACCCTCACTTCCTTCCCTACCCTGCAGCGCTGTATGGCCCTTGTGGCTTAGCGCTTCTTTTTGATTATAATTATCAAAAGTAAACAAATGATGTCATTGTCCAATAAATGTCCAACTAGCCATTCTAATATGCAGTCATGAAAGGGTTGATGTTATTTATATAATTATTACAGTATTGCAGTAGTCTGCATAATAGTAAGTCTTCTATTTTTTGTTTGAATAAAAATTCAAAATAGAAAGCAAGAGTAATATCAGAGGTGCCTGGAGACATGACTGATGAACAAAGAAAATGTTATTTTAGAGCCAGGAATGTCTGCATTGTTCATTCTGGACCTTATTTTGAAATTGTCATGTTTTTTTAATTTTTGTGAAATTGGCCAAATTGCAAATTTCTGACCACATTATTGGGTAGTTGAAATCGGTAAATGGGCAGTTTCTTGTACTCGATAGAAAAAATGGAGTTCTAAAGAAATAGCTATGAGTTTGGTCGACTGGAACAATGGAATTAGCCAAAAATAGGGCTCAAAGTGGGCGAAATCGCCGATTTGTAAATATCGCCAAGGTTGCTAACTTCGCAAGAGCATAATTCCGTCAGTTTTCCATCAAATTTCGTTTTTTTGGTGTCGTTACAATCGGGAAAAGATTCTCTATCATTTCATAAGAAAAATAATTTTTTTTTTTTTTTTTTTGGAAATTTTGCGACACCAGGAGACACCTCAAGATTGGGGGTTGCGACAGTCAAGGGGTTAAATAGCCTACAAAAATACACTGCAAAGTCGCTGTTTTAAAGCAAAAAACATGGTTGACGTTTTTCTTTTTCTCATTATGCACTGTGTGCTGCAGGATTTTTCTTATACTACTGTGCACACTGACCACATAGACCCATTCTTTCATATGAAGGCCTACCAGCTTTCTCTCGCTAGGTTTGAAGGCGCTAGAATTTATGCTTACTAGTACGGCACCAACCCTGGTGTGCAAGCCATACTAGTATGGCACCAACCCTGAAAGGGTTAATACTGCAGCATGTGAGCAAAGTTTTTCCTGCCTTTGACTGACAAACTTATTTGAGGAATAACTGTAGTGATGGCAGGGCAAGTGATATTGTAGTTATTACTTATTTTGAATTTATAGACGAGTCTCAAGGTATTATTGATACAGCCATAATGAGACTGGTATTGCTATTATTTTTCAGTTACCCTGAGCTTTTCATTTGAGAGTAGAATAATTTTTCTAGCAATATATATCACTACATCAGATGTCCTGTGACCTGGTAGGCAACACTCTTGCCTCGTGCACAGTGTGTCCATAGTTCAGTCCCCAGTTGGGTAAAAACATTGGTTGTTTCCTTACATTTTCGTCCCCATTCCCAAAACCCAGCAGTAATGTCTGGGTGTTGGGTTTTTTGGGAAGGGTTTGAAATCCTACGAGAAAAATATTGAAGGCCCCCAATGGAAATAAAAAGGTCATTAAGAAACATGACTTTCTTGTTTACAGCTCATTGCAGTTGTGACCCATAATGGAATTGTGAATGGTTATTGCCTTTGCATTGTTGAATTTCCCAAACACTTTGAAAGCCCACCCCGGGACCCATTTTTTACCTCGATCAGGTGTAAAACAGGGTGTTTGCTTTCAAATCTTGGTAAGGGGGGGTTTTAAAACTCATGGAAAATGATTCTTTTTTTCTCCGGGGGCCAAAGTGCAAAAAAAGCTGGTAAGTGGCTTTTTTGAAAACCGGGGGCCCTAGATTTTTGGAAAAAACCTAATTTTTCCATGAGGTCAAACCTCGCTCGTTTCAGGGTTTTAAAAACCCTTTGGGGGTTTTCTTTCCTTTACTAGTACGTCTTACGCGTAGGGTTTTTGACGTACAATACCCCATAAATTCCCAAACGACCTCAAAAACTAGGGGGGGGAGGAAAAAACCCCGGTAGGCCTTCATATGAAAGAATGGGTTTGTGGTCATTTTGCACAGTCTAAAAAAAAACCTGCAGCACACGGTGCATAATGAGAAAAAAAAAAAAATTTTTCCTTTTTTTTAATAAATCAGCGGGCTTTGCAGTGTATTTTCGTTAGTATTTATTGTTTTGTATTTATTTTCTTGGTCCTTTTTAAGAATGGAAAAACTTATTACTGAAATTAGATGTTTTTTGGACTGGTTTTAAAAATGAAAGGTGCCTTAAAAATTGAGCTCAAAGTAGCAGAAATTTTCAATTTTTTCCCAAAACCCTTCAAAAGAAAACAAATCGTCCCAAGCGTGAAATACACTCAACGGGGTTGAGTCTAATATTCTTTCAAAAAGTGCCCCAAATTTAAAAATTTTTTTAACCATTTTTTTAAAACTAATGCATAGTCTGCATAACAGTAAATTTATTTTTTTTTGTGGAAAAAAAATTCAAAGTGGAAAGAAAAAGAATAAAAGGGGGGCCCTTGGGGGAGTGAAAAAGACTAGGGGAAAATGTATTTTAGTCCCAAGGAATGTCTTTCTTTTTTAAATTCTACCCTATTCCAAATTTGGGGCCCATTTTTTAAAATTTTTTGTAAAAATTGGCAAAATTGCAAAATTCTGACCACTGTACTGGATAGTTAAATTTTATAAATGGGTGGTTTTTTTTGAAACCCTTCGATAAAAAAAAAAAGGAAATTTTCTAGGGGAAAATATTCATGTTTTTTGTCGACTAACAGTGAAATTGGCCGAAAATGGGGCCAAAGTGGGAAAAATCGCCGCCCCGAAAACACCCCAAGGGACCCGCTAATTTTGGGCGAGAGCAAAATTTCCGTAAGTTTTCTATCCAAAAATTTTAAAAATTTTTGGTTTTTCGTTATGATCGGGGGAAAAAATTTCTAACTTTTTATAAGAGAAAAAAATTTTTTTTTTTTTTTAAATTTTTGGGCCCACCCCCTTTGAACGATTTTTGGAAGGGGGGCCCGTCGACCCCTCAAAGGGGGTTTAAAAAATTTTAAAACCAAAGTGATAATTTGTATCATTATTTGTTGTTTTTCATGGTGAGTAATTTTTTATAAATTTTTTTCCCAATTCCCTTTAAATTTTTACAGTTTTTTTCCCCACTTTTTAAAATTCTTTCCCATAAAATGTAATTTTCCCTTTGTAACCCCCCCCTTCCAACCCGATAAAAGGGGGCCCCCCCAAAAATCTCCCCCGTGCAGAGAAATTGAAGACACCCCCCTCCAAAAAACCAAAAAACAGTGGACCCCCCCCCCCCAAAGAACCCCCCTCGCGTTTTCGTTTAAAACCCCCCCCCAAAAAGAAAGCATTTGAACGCCAAAAAAATTGTCACGCCTCACAATAAAAAGCTCGCCTTACGTGATTCATCCAGGACGCGTCCCACATGTGGCCTCGGCGCCAGTGTTTACAAGACAGCCAGTGCGGTCGCATCTACTCATACATTAGGTACATTTCATATTATCCCAGTGTTTTTAGTGCTTGTAACTGCAAAATAAGTCACCATGGACCCCAAGAAAGCTTCTAGTGCCATCCTGTGGTAAAAAGGGCGAGAATTAGTATGGAATTGAAAAAAGAGATTAAGGAAATGTGTGCAAAGTGGGTTAAATTGCAAACCTTTACAGATGAAAATCACCCTGACACAGCTACTGCAAGCCGTGTTGGCAACCTGTTCAATGACAATGTTATGGCCTATTTTAGGAAAGTCTTAAAGAAACAGGAGGTAGAGCTCTATGGACAGATTTGTTGTGCAGCAGAGGTCCAATGGCTATCAAGCTGGTCCTAGTGGCATTAAAAGAAGGGAAGTAACCCCAGAAAAGGACTTGCTACCTCAAGTCCTAATGGAACGGGATTCCCCTTCTAAACAATAACTTCCACACACACCCCTCCTCCCATCCCATCAATCATCACAAGATCTTCAATAAAGGTAAGTGTCATTTATTCTATTCTTAGTAGAGTAGTAATTGTGCATGTCTTCTTCAGTTTGTGTGTATTGAAATTAATATTTCATGCAGTAAAAAAATTTTTTTTTAATACTTTGGGGTGTCAGGAATGGATTAATTTTATTTCCATTATTTCTTATGAGGAAAATTAATTTGACTAACGATAATTTCGGCTTACGATGAGCTCTCAGTAACGGATTAATATCGTAAGGCGGGGGTCCACTGTACATGTATACAGTACAGTACCTACATTGTCAGATTTTGTGACAGACTTCATGACTGGAACCTAGTTACTGTTATTTCCAAATTCAGTTAATATTGGTAGTTCATTACCACTGTAATTTGCATAGCCAACTCAGATGTTAGGGCACAGTTCCTGGACCCATCATGTATTTGCATTATCTTTCCAATACTATTTGCAGGATGGTTATCCAGTACATAATAGATTATCAAACTAAGTGATTAGACCACCTTTCAAGTTTTTCCTTCATATAACTTGACTTAAGAAATCGTAATGACACGATTGCAAATAAACCATACCGGGCTGGAGTTTTGAGACTCTATGACCGCGGGTTCAATCCCGGCCGGGGGTATGGTTTCCTTCATATACATGGGTAATAGTGTTGTATTAGGTATCCTCATGGAGGTAATAATCAGAGGTATCCAAATCAATGTCCACATCTCCGATCACTTTTCTAAATAGTTGGAGCTTGTCTTATTTGACTTGCTGTATTTGAACATATTGTATTCATGAAATTGACACAACCCTTTTGCCATTAAATTGTACAGCTTTGGACTCCAAATCCAAATTTGCCAGGACCAAAGCCTTTCTGAAAAAATGAATTTACCAGTATATCTGCAACCTTAGCTATAAGACCCCCCCCCCCATTCCCATCCTCTTTCTTCCAAAAAGCTTTTACTATTGTGATTAGTAAATTACTGCTGTTCTGGGCATTATTAATATAGTACTGTGCTGTACAGTATTGGAATTTCTCCTTTACTACTACTACTACTACTACTACTACTACTACTACTACTACTACTACTACTACTACTACTACTACTACTACTACTACTACTATTACTATTACTACTACTATTACTACTTCTACTACTACTTCTACTACTACTATTACTACTACTACTACTATTACTACTACTACTACTATTACTACTACTACTACTATTACTACTACTACTACTATTACTATTACTACTACTACTACTACTATTACTACTACTACTACTACTACTATTACTACTACTACTACTACTATTACTACTACTACTACTATTACTACTACTACTATTACTACTACTACTATTACTACTACTACTACTACTATTACTATTACTACTACTTACTACTACTACTACTACTAAAACTGACTGAAACTGACTGAAGCTGACTAAAGCTGACTAAAACTGACTAAAACTGAATGACTGACTAAAACTGACTGTGGCTAAAGCTCCTGGGTTCGATTCCCGATGGGTTGAAACATTTTGATACATTTCCTTACACCTGCTGTCCTGTTCACCTTGCAGCAAATAGGTACCTGGGTGTTAGCCAACTGGTGTGGGTTGCCTCCTGGGGTACAAGATTGAGGACCCCAATGGAAATAAGTTAGTCCTCAATGATGCACTGACTTTCTTGGGTTATCCTGGGTGGCTAACCCTCTGGGGTTAAAAATCTGAACGAAATCTTATCTTAAACTACTGTACTACTGTTACAAAAAACGCAATTTCTAATAAGCATAGAGATCTCCCATGAATACTAGAAAGGACTGCCCTTCTAGCATCCAGCCTGTTACTGGGTTTTGTAACAAGTACAGCAGGGCCCCGCTTTACGGCGTTTTGCTTTACGGCGTTCCGCTAATACGGACATTTCAAATTATGACCAAAACTCGCTATACGGCTCCCCCCACCTGTCTTTCTAATACGGTCACAGCGGCCCACCGAGTTTGTTTACATTCTCCCTGAGCACATCTTATTATGTCTGGAAACTTTCCAAAATTTCAAGTGTTTTAAAGTTATTGTATATTTTATATGTATTGTACTTGATAATTAAACTTGTGTACATCTGTACTTAAATAAACTTACACACTGTGCTGGCATGTAGGTACACATTAAAATCACTAAGAGTCTCTCTACTCTTGATGCAATAATAATAATAATAATAATAATAATAATAATAGTAATAATAATAATCTTTGGGCGCATTAATGTCGCATATTACGTTAATAATAGACATTTCCCTTAATCTATGATATTTTTTTCAAAATTATATAAGAAACACATTATGTAACACACAAACATGATACATGCACCCACAGTATAAAAATTTATACAAATATATATGAGATGTTTACCAAACGGTTTGTAGAATTGTCGGAAGAATTACGTTTTCTCTAGCCCGTCACCTGTTACTAGGGATAACTGTAGAAAAATATTCCTTTCGTATGCCTTCACTTTATAGCTATAATTCTGTACTAACTTGTACACAGTGTAAGAGTATTTGTTTCGTGATTTAATTATTATAATAATAAAAATATTATAAGGTAAAAGTTTCACAAACTCTTACAAATGTACATGAATGAACTAAAACATGGACACGTATTAATACCGTCTATTTCGCCTGACCGAGTGATCGTCCACAACCTGTTCAGTTTGTTTGTTTACGCTGTCTGAACTCGGTGTATCATTAAATGTTGTATATTACGTTAATATACACATTTTCATTAATCCATCCGTGATATTTTTTTCAAAATTATATAATAAACACGATACATAACATAAATACATAACATATGTGTAGAGAACCTAGGATAACCCAAAAAAGTCAGAGTGACATACTTCCATTGCCTTCACTCAGAGCATCATTTCTTCTCAAAATGATGTTACATGAGAATGGGAGTGTTCTTCTTTATTTATTCTACCGTATCAATGTAGAGGCAACCTGTACACAATGTAACTTGTACACAAACCAGACGTGTACAGTTTACAAAACTTACCTTCGCCTGGTTTGTTTACATAACTCTGCGCCTGTCCTCTCTCATGCACTCATTCTTTCTCTCTGGTATGGTAGCCCGGCTGACTACCATACATACCACACTTGTTTTTTTTACAATAAATACTACTCATCTCACCCTATATTTTAAGGTAAGTAATGAGTGAACTGTATATACATTTTATCGCTCTGGGATGTTTAAATATCATAGAATAGTATGTGTGGGTGGGGTGGCCTGGTATGGTAGCCTGGCTGACTACCATACATACCACACTTGATTTCTTACAATAAATACTACTTGTCTCACCCTAGATTAAGACTATAAATATTTTAAGATAAGTAATGAGTGCACTATGTGTGTATTGTACTTTTTTATTGTTTTTTGATGCCTGGTTCTATTGCTAACATAATATATGTTAGTGTAAACTTGTTGTCTAGTGTTTGTATGCATTTGTAAGTGGAAAAAAAAGGGTGTTCCACTTTACGGCGGTTTTCGCTTTACGGCGGTAGCCTGGAACCTAACCCGTCGTATAAGTGGGGCCCTCCTGTAGTCAGTATCCTGGTCCAATTATCCATTAGAATTCAGTAAGATTCAATAGTGCTTCAGGATTACAACTGGTAGGCTACTAACTAAAGAAATTAACATTTTAATAAGTTTATTAATAAAGTTGTCTAGGCGTATATTATCAAATTAAATTAATCAATATAAAGAGAATAATAATAATAATAATCACTTCTCTCGTGTACAGTAGCATTGTGCTGAAGGCACATATTACATCATGGCTTTTAAGTACCATCTGGTACGTTGTTAACATTTAATAACATAATACAGTGGACCCCCGCATACCGGACGCCTTGCATAACGGACAATCCGCATACCGGACGCTTTGATCGCTAAAATTTTGCCTCGCATACCGCCCAAAAACCCGCTCAGCGCCCTTCGTCCGAGACGCGTCCAATGTGCGGCCTGAGCCACGCTCACATGTTCCGCGGGTGGCATTGTTTACCAGCCAGCCTCCGCGGTAACATCCAAGCATACAATCGGAACATTTTGTATTATTACAGTGTTTTTTGGTGATTTTTTTTTCTGGAAAATAAGTGACCATGGGCCCCAAGAAAGCTTCTAGTGCCAACCCTACAGCAATAAGGGTGAGAATTACTATGGAGATGAAGAAAAAGATCATTGATAAGTATGAAAGTGGAGTGCGTGTCTCCGAGCTGGCCAGGTTGTATAATAAACCCCAATCAACCATCGCTACTATTGGTGGTACAGCTGCTGCTGCTGCTGTATCACCGTCAGCTGCTGCTGCACTGTCAGCTGCTGCTGCTGTACCACCGTCAGCTGCTCCTGCTGCTGTAGTACCGTCTGCTGCTGCTGTAGCATCATCTGCTTCTGCTGTAGCATCGTCTGCTGCTGCTGTAGCATCGTCTGCTGCTGCTGTAGCATCGTCTGCTGCTGCTTTTAGCATGTCTGCTGCGCTGTAGCATCGTCTGCTGCTGCTGTAGCATCGTCTGTTGCTGCGTAACTCGTCATTGCTGCTGTAGCATCGTCTGCTGCTGCTGTAGCATCGTCTGTTGCTGCTGAAAGCATCGTCTTTTTGCTGCTGTACCACCGTCACTGCTGCTGCTGCTGTACATCGTCTTTTTGCTGCTGTACATCGTCTGTTGCTGCTGTACCACCGTCAGCTGCTGCTGCCTGCTGTAACATCGTCTGCTGCTGCTGCTGCTGTAGCATCGTCTGCTGCTGCTGTAACATCGTCAGTTGCTGCTGTAGCATCGTCTGGCTGCTGCTGTAGCATCGTCTGTTGCTGCTGTAGCATCGTCTGTTGCTGCTGACCACCGTCACTGCTGCTGCTGCTGAAAGCATCTCCTGTTGCTGCTTGTAGCATCGCTGTTGCTGCTGTACCACCGTCAGCTGCTGCTGCTGCTGTAACATCGCCCTGCTGCTGCTGCTGCTGTAGCATCGCCCTTGCTGTTTGCTGTAACATCGTCAGTTGCTGCGTAGCATCGTCTGCTGCTGCTGTAGCATCGTCCTGTTGCTGCTGTAGCATCGTCTGTTGCTGCTGTACCACCGTCAGCTGCTGCTGCTGCTGTACATCGTCTGCTGCTGCTGCTGCTGTAGCACCGTTTTTTGGTGGGGCTTATTAAAGAATCCCAAAAAAACAATTAACCCCCCAGAGGAAATTTGCCACCCAGGATAGCCCAAAAAAGTCAGTGTCATCGAAGACTGTCTAACTTATTTCCTTTGGGGGTCCTTAATCTTGTCTCCCGGGATGCAACCCACACCAGTCGACTAACACCCAGGTGAACAGGAAAATGCCTGGAACTAGTGCTCTTATTGGTGAATTTAGAGCCAGCAAAGGTTGGTTTAGAGATTTAAGAATCGTAGTGACATACACAGTGTGAATAAGGCCTGTTTTTTTCGGAAAGAAAATACCAAAAAGGACCTACAGTACTCAGGAGGAAAAGGCACTCCCAGGACACAGTGTCTCATCCCGTCATTGCGCATCTCAATAAAGGTAAGTGTCATTTATTCTTCATTTAGTAGAGTAGTACATGCACAATATATATTGTGCATGTACTACTCTACTATTGTGCATGTATCCTTCTCTTTGTGTGTAGGAAAATGTATATTTCATGTGGTAAAATTTTTTTTTTCAAACTTTTGGGTGTCTTGCACGGATTAATTTGATTTCCATTATATCTTGTGGGGAAAATTCATTCGCATACCGAACATTTCGCATAACAGCCAGCTCTCTTGCACGGATTAAGGTCGCTATGCGGGGGTCCACTGTACAATTATATACAAGTTAGTTTGTGTGTATGTGTGTACGTGCTCTAAGTAGTTCGCTATGTCTCTAGACTCGACTAGACTTAACCAGTGACTGACTAAAAGTCCTCACATAAACTAACTTCTTGACCAACCTGGCAATCAGAATAGCTTGCTTGAACAATAAAACGACTGATAAGCCGAACAGTAATATAACAGGCAACAGCGACACAGAATCAAGAACAAGGAGATAATATAATGACACTAAGTAGGGACCATCTGCAGATCCTCCACAAAAATCACAAAACTCCCATACTACTGAATCTATGGCAACCGTGACAGTACACAGATACCAGTACAAATTAGGTCAGAAGCTACAGCTCAGGACCTGAGTTTCTCAGAGTGTCTATATGACACACAATTTCAGTACAATGTCGAAAATCACTAAGTCTAGGCAGTGTTCTGTGAACAGTTACACAGAACCAACAGTGAGAAAGCGACAGAGACGATCTTCCAACAAGGGCCCACAAGGGAGAACTAGAGGCACGTCTTGCTAAAAGAACGTCAAACAGCCAAGAGCTCGCAGCCCAGGCAGACTACTCTAGGTGAGGTGTGATCACCCCCCCCTCCCCTGATCACGTGACTCCGTGGTGGTGCTGCTGTTGCCCAGCAACACAGAAGCCGGCAGCATAATGAGCAATGAGCGATAATGACAGTAGTTAGACAATCAAGACTTGAACTATGAGAACTGAATAATATATAAATGTTACAATATCTAATAATATAACTAAGTCAAATAATAATATAAAGCAATATATTTAAGATTTAGCTATTATCGCAAATATAAGCAATATAAAATTATATGAACAGGCAATATACATTATATACATTGTGACCCATTCAGGGGTTGCAATAACTACTACTAAAATCTGCTGTACTACTACTAAAAACTACTGTACTAGTACTACTAAAAACTACTGTACTAGTACTACTAAAAACTACTGTACTAGTACTACTAAAAACTACTGTACTAGTACTACTAGAAACTACTGTACTAGTAATACTAGAAACTACTGTACTAGTACTATTTAAAACTACTGTACTAGTACTACTAGAAACTACTGTACTAGTACTATTTAAAACTACTGTACTAGTACTATTAAAAACTACTGTACTAGTACTACTAAAAATACTGTACTAGTACTACTACTAAAAATACTGTACTAGTACTATTTAAAACTACTGTACTAGTACTACTAGAAACTACTGTACTAGTACTACTAGAAACTACTGTACTAGTACTACTAGAAACTACTGTACTAGTACTACTAGAAACTACTGTACTAGTACTATTTAAAACTACTGTACTAGTACTACTAGAAACTACTGTACTAGTACTATTTAAAACTACTGTACTAGTACTACTAAAAACTACTGTACTAGTACTACTAGAAACTACTGTACTAGTACTACTAGAAACTACTGTACTAGTACTACTAGAAACTACTGTACTAGTACTATTTAAAACTACTGTACTAGTACTACTAAAAACTACTGTACTAGTACTACTAGAAACTACTGTACTAGTACTATTTAAAACTACTGTACTAGTACTACTAGAAACTACTGTACTAGTACTACTAGAAACTACTGTACTAGTACTACTAGAACCTACTGTACTAGTACTATTTAAAACTACTGTACTAGTACTACTAGAAACTACTGTACTAGTACTATTTAAAACTACTGTACTAGTACTACTAAAAACTACTGTACTAGTACTACTAGAAACTACTGTACTAGTACTACTAGAAACTACTGTACTAGTACTACTAGAAACTACTGTACTAGTACTACTAGAAACTACTGTACTAGTACTACTAGAAACTACTGTACTAGTACTACTAGAAACTACTGTACTAGTACTATTTAAAACTACTGTACTAGTACTACTAAAAACTACTGTACTAGTACTACTAGAAACTACTGTACTAGTACTATTTAAAACTACTGTACTAGTACTACTAGAAACTACTGTACTAGTACTATTTAAAACTACTGTACTAGTACTACTAAAAACTACTGTACTAGGGGGGGGTTGGCCTGTACATTGCAGAGTCACTTGTTTGCACAGAACTGCTTAACCCTTTGACTGTCGCGGCCGTATATATACGTTTGCGAGGTACCGTGTTTGACGTATATATACTCATAAATTCTAGCGGCTTCAAATCAGGCAGGAGAAAGCTAGTAGGCCCACATGTGAGAGAATGGGTCTGTGTGGTCAGTGTGCACCACATAAAAAAAATCCTGGAGCACGCAGTGCATAATGAGAAAAAAAAAACTCCGACCGTTTTTTTTAATTAAAATGCCGACTTTGTGGTCTATTTTCGTATAGTATTTGTGGTTGTATTCTCGTTTTCTTGGTCTCATTTGATAGAATGGAAACTATATTATAGAAATGGAGGTGATTTTGATTAATTTTACTATAAAAAGAACCTGGAAATGGAGCACAAAGTACAGGAAATGTTTGATTTTTGCCGATGTTCAAAAGTATACAAATGATGTCATTGTCCAATAAATGTCCAAATAGCCATTCTAATACGCAGTCATGAATGGGTTGATGTAATTTTTACAATTATTACAGTATTGCAGTAGTCTGCATAACAGTAAATCTTCTATTTTTTGTTTGAATAAAATTTCAAAATAAAAAGCAAGAGTAATATCACAGGGACCTGGAGACATGACTGATGAACAAAGAAAATGTTATTTTAGAGCCAGGAATGTCTGCATTGTTCATTCTGGACCTTATTTTGAAATTGTCGTATTTTTTAATTTTCGTGAAATTGGCCAAATTGCAAATTTCTGACCATGTTATTGGGTAGTTGAAATCGGTAAATGGGCAGTTTCTTGTACTCAATCGATAGAAAAAATAGAGTTCTGAAGAAATAGTTATGAGTTTGGTTGACTGGAATAAGGGAATTAGCCGAAAATAGGGCTCAAAGTGGGCGAAATTGCCGATTTTTAAATATCGCCGAAGTCGCTAACTTCGCGAGAGCGTAATTCCGTCAGTTTTCCATCAAATTTCGTTTTTTTGGTGTCTTTACAATCGGGAAAAGATTCTCTATCATTTCATAAGAAAAAATAATTTTTTTTTTTTTTCGAAAATTTTGCGACACCAGAAGCAACTTCAGGATTTGGCCCTTCGACAGTCAAAGGGTTAATGCCTCAAATGACGTAGTGGAAGTTTTAGCAGTAAAGGTCGAGAACCAAAACCTAGTCATTGTGGTAGTCTACAAGCCTCCGGATGCAACATCCCAGCAATTCCAGGAACAGCTGTTAAAAATTGACCACTGTCTGGAAAATCTTCCAGCTCCTGCACCCAACATCTTGCTCCTGGGGGATTTCAACTTAAGGCACCTAAAATGGAGGAATATAGCAAATAATATTGTTGCAGTAATAACACCAGGAGGCAGCTCTGATGAAAACTCACACTCACACGAGCTTTTAAATCTCTGCACAAAATTCAATTTAAACCAGCAAATAATAGAGCCTACTAGACTGGAGAATACACTAGACCTCATATTCACTAACAATGATGATCTGATAAGAAATGTCACCATATCAAAAACAATATACTCAGATCACAACATAATTGAGATTCAGACATGTATGCGAGGAGCCCCAGACCGACAAAATGAGACTAGTCACGAGGGAGCATTCACCAAATTCAACTTCAATAACAAAAACATAAAGTGGGACCAAGTAAACCAAGTCCTAACCGATATAAGCTGGGAAGATATACTAAGCAACACAGACCCAAACTTATGCCTAGAACAGATTAACTCGGTGGCACTCGATGTATGCACAAGGCTTATTCCTCTAAGAAAAAGGAGGAGTAGATGTAAAATAGAAAGAGACAGGCGCTCCCTTTACAGGCGACGGAAAAGAATAACAGAGCGGCTAAAAGAGGTCAATATATCTGAAATGCGCAGGGAGACACTGGTCAGAGAAATAGCAAGCATCGAACTTAAGCTAAAAGAATCCTTTAGGAGTCAGGAATCGCGGGAAGAACTAAAAGCTATAAATGAAATCGAAAGAAACCCAAAGTATTTCTTCTCCTATGACAAATCAAAATCGAGAACAACGCCCAGTATTGGGCCCCTACTTAAACAAGATGGGTCCTACACAGATGACAGCAAGGAAATGAGTGAGCTACTCAAGTCCCAATATGACTCAGTTTTTAGCAAGCCGCTAACCAGACTGAGAGTCGAAGATCAAAATGAATTTTTTATGAGAGAGCCACAAAATTTGATTAACACAAGCCTATCCGATGTTATCCTGACGCCAAATGACTTCGAACAGGCGATAAATGACATGCCCATGCACTCTGCCCCAGGGCCAGACTCATGGAACTCTGTGTTCATCAAGAACTGCAAGAAGCCCCTATCACGAGCCTTTTCCATCCTATGGAGAGGGAGCATGGACACGGGGGTCGTCCCTCAGTTACTAAAAACAACAGACATAGCCCCACTCCACAAAGGGGGCAGTAAAGCAACAGCAAAGAACTACAGACCAATAGCACTAACATCCCATATCATAAAAATCTTTGAAAGGGTCCTAAGAAGCAAGATCACCACCCATCTAGAAACCCATCAGTTACACAACCCAGGGCAACATGGGTTTAGAACAGGTCGCTCCTGTCTGTCTCAGCTACTGGATCACTACGACAAGGTCCTAAATGCACTAGAAGACAAAAAGAATGCAGATGTAATATATACAGACTTTGCAAAAAGCCTTCGACAAGTGTGACCATGGCGTAATAGCGCACAAAATGCGCGCTAAAGGAATAACAGGAAAAGTCGGTCGATGGATCTATAATTTCCTCACTAACAGAACACAGAGAGTAGTCGTCAACAGAGTAAAGTCCGAGGCAGCTACGGTGAAAAGCTCTGTTCCACAAGGCACAGTACTAGCTCCCATCTTGTTCCTCATCCTCATATCCGACATAGACAAGGATGTCAGCCACAGCACCGTGTCTTCCTTTGCAGATGACACCCGAATCTGCATGACAGTGTCTTCCATTGCAGACACTGCAAGGCTCCAGGCGGACATCAACCAAATCTTTCAGTGGGCTGCAGAAAACAATATGAAGTTCAACGATGAGAAATTTCAATTACTCAGATATGGTAAACATGAGGAAATTAAATCTTCATCAGAGTACAAAACAAATTCTGGCCACGAAATAGAGCGAAACACCAACGTCAAAGACCTGGGAGTGATTATGTCGGAGGATCTCACCTTCAAGGACCATAACATTGTATCAATCGCATCTGCTAGAAAAATGACAGGATGGATAATGAGAACCTTCAAAACTAGGGAGGCCAAGCCCATGATGACACTCTTCAGGTCACTTGTTCTATCTAGGCTGGAATATTGCTGCACTCTAACAGCACCTTTCAAGGCAGGTGAAATTGCCGACCTAGAAAATGTACAGAGAACTTTCACGGCTCGCATAACGGAGATAAAACACCTCAATTACTGGGAGCGCTTGAGGTTTCTAAACCTGTATTCCCTGGAACGCAGGAGGGAGAGATACATGATTATATACACCTGGAAAATCCTAGAGGGACTAGTACCGAACTTGCACACGAAAATCACTCACTACGAAAGCAAAAGACTTGGCAGACGATGCACCATCCCCCCAATGAAAAGCAGGGGTGTCACTAGCACGTTAAGAGACAATACAATAAGTGTCAGGGGCCCGAGACTGTTCAACTGCCTCCCAGCACACATAAGGGGGATTACCAACAGACCCCTGGCAGTCTTCAAGCTGGCACTGGACAAGCACCTAAAGTCAGTTCCTGATCAGCCGGGCTGTGGCTCGTACGTTGGTTTGCGTGCAGCCAGCAGCAACAGCCTGGTTGATCAGGCGCTGATCCACCAGGAGGCCTGGTCACAGACCGGGCCGCGGGGGCGTTGACCCCCGAAACTCTCTCCAGGTAAACTCCAGGTAGTACTACTAGAAACTGCTGTACTAGTACTACTAGAAACTACTGTACTAGTACTATTTAAAACTACTGTACTAGTACTACTAAAACTACTGTACTAGTACTACTAGAAACTACTGTACTAGTACTATTTAAAACTACTGTAATAGTACTACTAAAACTACTGTACTAGTACTACTAGAAACTACTGTACTAGTACTACTAGAAACTACTGTACTAGTACTATTTAAAACTACTGTACTAGTACTACTAAAACTACTGTACTAGTACTACTAGAAACTACTGTACTAGTACTATTTAAAACTACTGTAATAGTACTACTAAAACTACTGTACTAGTACTACTAGAAACTACTGTACTAGTACTATTTAAAACTACTGTACTAGTACTATTTAAAACTACTGTACTAGTACTACTACTAAAAATACTGTACTAGTACTACTACTAAAAATACTGTACTAGTACTACTACTAAAAATACTGTACTAGTACTACTACTAAAAATACTGTACTATTACTAAAAATACTGTACTAGTACTACTACTAAAAATACTGTACTAGTACTACTACTAAAAATACTGTACTATTACTAAAAATACTGTACTAGTACTACTACTAAAAATACTGTACTAGTACTACTACTAAAAATACTGTACTAGTACTACTACTAAAAATACTGTACTATTACTAAAAATACTGTACTAGTACTACTAAAAATACTGTACTATTACTAAAAATACTGTACTAGTACTACTACTAAAAATACTGTACTAGTACTACTACTAAAAATACTGTACTAGTACTACTACTAAAAATACTGTACTATTACTAAAAATACTGTACTAGTACTACTACTAAAAATACTGTACTAGTACTACTACTAAAAATACTGTACTAGTACTACTACTAAAAATACTGTACTATTACTAAAAATACTGTACTAGTACTACTACTAAAAACTACTGTACTAGTACTACTACTCAGATTGTTTTTTGGTGTTAAATAGGTGCATTGGTTTCATTCCTGTGAAAAGTAATTAAAACTGTAGACTATTAAATGTTTTAAGTTGCTTGCTTTGCATTACTAAACTGTTTTAGATATCTTTATTGCAAAAATATTGTTTTTGGTGCATCTTTTAATATTAGGTATGTTAAGTACCAGTAATATCCAGTAGCACTCCCCCTTAGACAAGTTATTCATAAAACCTTACAATTTTGACTAGCACAGTTATGCAGCATAATCATGTGAAATATAATCATTCTTTGCATTATTACAGTGGACCCCCGACTAACGATATTATTTCAATCCAGAAGTCTGTTTGGGTGCCGTTATAGACCGAATTTGCTCCCATAAGGAATATTGTGAATTAGATTAGTCCGTTTCAGACCCCCAAAAATAAACCTACAAAAGCACTTACAAAAATACACTTACATAATTGGTCGAGTTGGGAGCTGATCGTTAGTCGGGGGTCCACTGTATTTGCTTAAAAAAAAATTATTTGTATATTGAAAAATCAGGAATGTAACTAGATTGTAATGCAGAAACCCATAGTCTTTTTACCACAAAAAAAAATTAGTATTTTAATACAAAAAATTTCCTAATTTAAATTGTGATCTAAAATTCAATTTTTCTAATTTTATTATGGGAGCATAATAGGGGTTTCTTTGAAGATACTTTAGCCCAGTTATTAATTGATAATGAAATTTTAGCTGCATGAATTATGAAAAATGCATGGACTAGTGATAGCAAATACATTATACATGTATATAAAGTCAATTTTTAATTATTTTCCTCTCATTCAAATGTCTTTTTTTGGCTAGAAATTTGTTTTCTATAAAAGAATACCTTTTCAGGCTTGGTGTGGCATAGGAATATGGGTGTTGGTTACTCTTCCTTCTAAGGACAGTGAAAGTCCCCCTGTTGCACCAACTCCAAATGTAACCACAGAACCATCAGATGATAAAAACAGGTGAATCAGAATTGTATTATATTAGAATCCAGATAATTTTGAAGCATAACTATAGGCTGTTCCATATGAAAAATAAATGCTACATTTATCTTAAGAGAATATTGTATAAAATTACTATTGGTGATGTGCATTGATTGGAAACTAGTTATTAGCTGTTGTATATTCCGTCAGTAGTGATTAAGTGTTTAATATCTACAGAATCTATCTCCTTTTTTACATCTTACCACATCACTGTTCTATCTTATTTTATTTTATTTTAAACTAACCATAACTTGTCCTCAGTTATTCTACCCCACTTTAAGAAATACTCTATTGCCCAATTTTACTTTAAACTATTGACCAAACTTATTGTAAACTTTTTTTTATTGCCCATTTTTATTCTATACTTTTTTAAACTAGTATTTTCAACTACAACTTTTATATTATCCTGTCTACCATCTTATTAGCATATTATAACCAAGTCATTGCCATTTTTATTTTTATATTTTTTTTATTATTCTTTTGCTACCTTAACTTGTCTATTTTATCTTGTCAATTTAAATCTAGTTATACTCCAGTTCTTGTAAACAACTTATATAAGACCTTAGTGCAATTACAATTGAGTGTCTTGTGCCTTTTTTATATCATTAGATTAAACTCAGTTGTACTATAGCTCATTCTAGCTCAATACATAGTCAATAAGAAATTCATTATATTAGACCACAGTGCAATTACTAGTGAGAGTCTGGTGCTATTTTTAATTTGTATTTTTATATTATGAGATTAAACCTAGTTGTACTATAGCTCATTCTAGCTCAATACGTAGACTATACCAAAGTCATTATATTAGACCTTAGGGCAATTACAAGTGAGAGTCTTGTGCTATTTTTAATTTGTATTTTTATATTAGTTTATACCTAGTGGTACTTTAGCTCATTCCAGCACAACACATAGACAACATCAACTTCATTATGTGTATTAGTGACTATACTCTATATGACCAAAATGCTTTAGCTATATACTTGTCCAAACTTCCCACCACTACAGATATCAGTACTAGAACTCAACACACAACTCAGGATATAAATAACCATAATTTAAACCTAGAAGATGATTGATCACGTTGACCCTGATCTAAACCTCCATAATCTGACACCCAATCAAAACCTATTGGAAAGTAACTGCCTTTATTACACAGCATCACAAGCCAGCACTATCCTAAACAATGCTAAAAGTCTATCAGTACTTAACTACAACATCAGGTCCTTAAGCAAACACTATGATGACCTCCTGGCACTCCTTGAGTCACTAAAGACACCCTTCTCCTGCATTATTCTTACTGAGACCTGGCTTAAGCAGGACACAATAGATATCTACCCTCTACCAGGATACACAGCAATTCACAACTGCAGACCATACCAAGTTGGGGGTGGTATTGCAATCTATTACTCTAACCAATTATCTTGTATTAGCACCACTTGCTTTAGCGATGAATATGGGGATGCCTATAACAATCTGTGCCATTTACCAGATACCCCACACAAACACCCCAAATTTCAGTGAGAAATTAAAGGCACTAATAACAAACGGACAAATGAATAAGCACCACCTTCTCTTAGCTGGAGACTTCAACATCAACCTTGGCCTACTAGATGATCAGCCTGTAACTGATTTCATCAACAATATGGACCACACATTTCTCATACCAACAATAACTAAACCAACCAGGCTCACTGAGACAAGTGCAACCATAATAGACCACATATGGACAAATATACTAGCCCCCCTTAAATCAGGGATAATCACAGATAGCACTGCAGACCACTACCCTACCTTCCTCTTGACAAACATTAGTAAACCACCTCTTGAATACAACAAAGTTTCATTTAGACTCCATGACGAGGCCTCAATAAGGAATTTCAGAGCTGACCTAGAGACTGTTGACTGGCCTACAGAATTCTCCAAGGCCAGTGGTATTGATGACTGGACAGACGTTTTTCTTAACAAATTACTTAGACTATACAACAAACATTGTCCTATAAAAACGAAACAGATCACAAACAAATGGCTTGGTTGCCCATGGCTAACCAGCACCATTCTGAAATCCATTGATAAGAAACGCCAATAATCCATTGATAAGAAACGCCAATATGAAAAGCAATGTAGACAGGGCTTAATACACACAGATATGTTTAAACACTATTCATCAGTTCTCACCAAAGTAATAAAGAAAACCAAACAACTATACTACTCCAGCAGATTCACTGACAAAAGAGGAGATATAAAAAAGACCTGGAAAACACTTTCTCAGATTCTAGGGACCCACAAACTGGAAAAAACAAGAATATTGTCCTAACCAAACCTAATGAAACACCACTGCATCCCACTGACACAGCTAACAAGATAAACGACTTCTTCTCAACCATAGGATCTAATCTCGCCAATAAAATCCCCTTACCAATGCCCATGCTGGGGACTACCTAGATGGGAATTTCCCAGATTCCTTCTATCTTGCACCAACTGAGTGCACGGAAGTCACTGAGATTATGAAGTCACTTAAAAATAACTCAGGGAACCTGTCTCATGTCCTACCATTATTGTACAAGTGAGCGGCCCATGTCCTTTCGCATGCTATTTCATTACTTTTTAACAAGTCACTAGAAACTAGCACCTTCCCGAAACTACTCAAGATGGCAAAGGTTACACCAATACATAAAGGTGGTGACCCTACAGATTTAAACAACTATAGGCCAATATCAAACTTACCATTGCTATCCAAAATCTTTGAGAAACTCGTGCACAGAGACTATATTCATTTATAACGGCACAAAACATACTCAACCTCTGCCAATTTAGATTCAGGAAAAATAAAAGCACTAATGATGCAATTATAAAAATGCTAGATCTGCTTTACACAGCATTGGAAAATAAGGAATATCCACTAGGAATTTTTATTGACCTAAGAAAAGCTTTTGACACAGTAGACCATGGCATCCTACTCCACAAACTTGACCATTATGGTATAAGAGGCCATGCGCTTGCATATTTCAAATCTTATCTTATTAATAGGTATCAGTATGTCACCATTAAAGACACAGCATCAATAACACGGCCACTTGATACTGGAGTTCCGCAGGGAAGTGTCCTTGGTCCCCTGCTCTTCCTCATATACATCCATGATCTTCCAAACGTATCCCAACACCTGCGTCGTAGGGGTTCTTAAGGAGATACGAGGGTTGAAGGTAAACACCTTGTTGGATGGTAACACTATATATTGTCAGACTGTGACGAGAGGTGGGAGCCCAGGCCTGCCGTGTTCTGCCTGCTTCTATGTCTATCCGTCGAGTGAGGAAGAGGCAGCTCGTCACTCACTCGCGCTGCATCCCGTGACGTCATACAGTCACTCGGCCTAATAGGGATCTTCTATATAAAGCACATGCATGGTACTATAATACGCTATACAATACATACAAGGGGATCAGCAACTATGCTGACAGCTCGGTCATGTTACGTATGTCGTCTCGACATACACTACTATGCTATAGGCTGAACAGGCAGGTGGTTCTGGGCTGATTCTATGCAATAACAAATTCATATATAACTTGGAACTAATGGACGGTATCATGCTGGATGTTAACAAAATGAGTTTTACGTAATGGGTGTTAATGTAATCACTTAACGTAACGAGTTTCATTGTAATGCATTACGACTTATAAGAACAAATCATTGTACAATGTGGATGGAAATTGATCGATCGATCTGTATTCATGCACTCTACGGATTCTGAGGAAATAGATAGATATATACAAGGTGAAATTAACAGCAAAGGCATCTGGTGCGCACTCAGATCATTACTGTCAAATTCTCAGATTATGGAGGGAATGTGAACACAAAAAAAAAAAAAATCTGAAAAAATGATCAGTTAATAACAAACAGTTTACAATTTCCTTCATCTCGGACAACTAGTTATACAGACTATGTACATTTAAACCCAATTCTGCGAGGGTGAGGTTTACATATGCAGAATGGTTATCATCTCTGGGAGGATTGAATTCCTCTGCAATGGCTAACACATGCCTTGACTGAGGGAGATCTGAACGAGTATCTACAAAAGATACATGTGGGTTTCTCATTACTTGTTGAGTACGCAAGGAGTAACGACATTCAGGTTAAATATCTGACTGAGTATTTGAGGTAGAGGGTACAGAGTCAAGAGGATTTTCAGCATCTGTCACATTAGTCTGGGTAGCAATATCATCAACATCGCATACTAATTTCATATGATCTAAATGCGATTCTTTGTACTTACCAGTACTAATTTCTCTAACCTTATACATGTACTTATTGCCCGAGATATTTTCTACAACTCGATAAGGGTCAACTAACTTTTGATCGAGCTTAGGCATTTTGGATGTTTTGTTGAAATTTGTCAGCATTACTCTCGAACCTACTTTAACTCTTGATGGTTTAGCACGGCTATTAGTTACTCTAGTAAATTCTGCTGTTGATTTATGAAGTGTTTCACGGATTCTTTTAAAAACACTCTAAGCCATGCTTGTACGAGTTGCTATGAAATCATCAGGGTTGTAATTGAGTTTCGGAGTAGAATATAACAACTCATAGGGTAAACGCTTGTCTACACCATACAATGCATAATGTGGAGTATCACCTATGGAAGCATTGTAAGCAGAATTTATGGCACATTGAACATCTGGTATAACTTCATCCCAAGTTTCACTATTGGGGTTGATAGTGGCTCTCAAGTCATCAAGTACTTTCTTATTGGTTCGTTCAGCTAACCCATTGCTGGCAGGATGATGAGGAACAATGGTGGATTTAGAGATCTTGTACAAAGTACACAAACTTTCAAGAATCTCATTACAGAATTCACCTCCATTATCTGTTACTAAAGACTTGGGAGTGGTATGCCTGCAGATAATGCATTCTTTAAATGCTTTAGCTACTGTCTCAGCAGTCTTATCTGCAATAGGAACTAACTCACAATATCTGGTGAAATGGTCTACCATAACACACAGATGTTTGTTGCCTTGGAGGGAACATTTAAAATTGGTTAACAAATCAAGGGCAACTCTTTCCCACGGTTTGCTAGTGGTTGGGTACACCTGGATTGGATTAGGACCATTGACATTTCCTTTGTTTCATACAAACACTACATTTCTTAACATACTCTGAAATGTCAGTTGCCATACGTGGCCAAAAGTACTTCATTCTGGCTTGTTTCACAGAACGATCCATACCAGGGTGTGCAACGCCTGGTGCATCATGAACCAGCTGTAGAGCTACATTCACTAGTGACTGTGGAATTACTAACTGGTAAACTCTTCTGCTTGGAGTACCCAACTCTGTTGTTCGATACAGTAATTCTTGGCTCATTACAAAGTCACTGATGGGTGCTGGTGGCTTCACAGTCAGAATAAGATCTTCCTGGAGCAGGAATCGAATCGCCAGAACACAAGGGATTGGTTCTTTCTTGCTGGAGGAATGAACAAACTCGGTGGAGTGGATGACTCTCCCCGGTTGAAAAAATTTACGCTGTAACACGCAATATGAGCAAGGGAGAACGAATCTACTATCTCTCACTACAAGCACAGGGGAAAAGAAATGAACACGGTGAACAAAGCTGATATTCAATCTGAGTCGCACACAGTGACACGTGGTATCAGCTATAAAGAAACTTCACTTACAAACGTTAACAACATGTGAAAGTTACTCGAGAAATAACTTCTTACATTGCACGAATTAGTCAACTAGGATGGGATCACCATCTGGAACACAAGGAACAAGAACACACACTCTAGTGAGAGCACTAGCCGCTACAGAGACGTCTTTCTGCATACGGCATGTGATATCAACAAGAGATGGCATTACTAGTTTCAAGTAATCGTTTTCCGACAAAGGCATCCCCTGTGGAGAAACTACTACTTGGACTAGCAGACATTGCAAGGATAGGCTGAGCACTCAAGGCAGTTTGAGTGTCCTCGGACACTTGAGGCAACACTATCTTGCATGTCTGAAGGTGTAGGTGGAACACAGATGGGAGTGACAGTTACTAGTGCCTGACCGCTTGGCTACGTTAATAAGTAATGAACGAATCTATAGGAACTTAATCTGAACTTCACATTTCGCAGCACTTTAACAAATCTCAGATACAAGCTGTGAGAACAAACACATTGCTCAAGGGCTAGGTATTGTCTTTCAGTCAGTAAGGGAATACAGTGGAGCCCCGGTTAACAATATTTTTTCACTCCAGAAGTATGTTCAGGTGCCAGTACTGACCGAATTTGTTCCCATAAGAAATATTGTGAAGTAGATTAGTCCATTTCAGACCCCCAAACATACACGTACAAACGCACTTACATAAATACACTTACATAATTGGTCACATTCGGAGGTAATCGTTATGCGGGGGTCCACTGTATTGGTACTGTGGACTGATTCATATTGACTTTGACTGGCATGATACACTAAGTGAACATTCAAAAGTGACTGGGACATCATCTCAGGGAACTTACTCAAGGACATAAAGGCAAAGAAAAATAGAATGACACAGTAAGCTTAAACGGGAAGAAAATGCTTAACTATTCTGCATAAGCAAATAAAAATTGACAGGTCACACTTTAAGCAAGGAAACTCACACAAGAAAATACTCAACTGAATAAACAACACTTTGAAAATCAAGAGAACTTGTACTTTACTCAAATCTAATTTGCTCAACTTTACTTTAAATTGAATGAATGGCACAGTGAGTTGTCTTTACTCTCAATGCAATAGGGAAATTCAACAATAAAATGATGAATCAATCAAAAATGTTAAATTGGACTCAATAAATCTTGGGAGATTCTGAAGAGAAGTTGCAGAGATTGGTGGATGAATTTGGTAGGGTGTGCAAAAGAAGAAAATTAAAGGTGAATACAGGAAAGAGTAAGGTTATGAGGATAACAAAAAGATTAGGTGACGAAAGATTGAATATCAGATTGGAGGGAGAGAGTATGGAGGAGGTGAACGTATTCAGATATTTGGGAGTGGACGTGTCAGCGGATGGGTCTATGAAAGATGAGGTGAATCATAGAATTGATGAGGGAAAAAGAGTGAGTGTGCACTTAGGAGTCTGTGGAGACAAAGAACTTTGTCCTTGGAGGCAAAGAGGGAATGTATGAGAGTATAGTTTTACCAACGCTCTTATAGGGTGTGAAGCGTGGGTGATGAATGTTGCAGCGAGGAGAAGGCTGGAGGCAGTGGAGATGTCATGTCTGAGGGCAATGTGTGGTGTGAATATAATGCAGAGAATTCGTAGTTTGGAAGTTAGGAGGAGGTGCGGGATTACCAAAACTGTTGTCCAGAGGGCTGAGGAAGGGTTGTTGAGGTGGTTCGGACATGTAGAGAGAATGGAGCGAAACAGAATGACTTCAAGAGTGTATCAGTCTGTAGTGGAAGGAAGGCGGGGTAGGGGTCGGCCTAGGAAGGGTTGGAGGGAGGGGGTAAAGGAGGTTTTGTGTGCGAGGGGCTTGGACTTCCAGCAGGCATGCGTGAGCGTGTTTGATAGGAGTGAATGGAGACAAATGGTTTTTAATACTTGACGTGCTGTTGGAGTGTGAGCAAAGTAACATTTATGAAGGGATTCAGGGAAACCGGCAGGCCGGACTTGAGTCCTGGAGATGGGAAGTACAGTGCCTGCACTCTGAAGGAGGGGTGTTAATGTTGCAGTTTAAAAACTGTAGTGTAAAGCACCCTTCTGGCAAGACAGTGATGGAGTGAATGATGGTGAAAGTTTTTCTTTTTCGGGCCACCCTGCCTTGGTGGGAATCGGCCGGTGTGATAATAAAAAAAAAAAAAAAAAAAAAAAAAAATCTTGTGCAAAATTAAAACAAACTGGGAAAACAATTCACTACAAAGAAAATAAATGGCACACAAAGAATAAAATATTATGCACAGAACAGAGCATAAACTGCACTGAAATAAACTGTAGCAATATTGCAAATAACAATTACTAATTGCTAATCAAAAGTACTGCACACACTACATAAAATTTCTGAAAGAAAATTTTTTTAATGACAACACAATGCTTGCACAAGAATTATTGCAAAATGAGTCAATGTGCAATAATAAAAAAAAATTACACAAGAAAACAGTTTACAAGGAAAGAAAATATAGCAAGGAATGAACTAAGTGAACACTTTAACTCTTAACTGCAGCTTAAGCAACACTTACTGAACAAACAAAAGAACAATTTACTTTAAATGAACAACTTAAAAATTGCACTAAGAGTGAATTTGTTCAATGAAACATGGAGAAATGATAATGCAAAACACAGAACAAAAGGGTGATGCAGAACAAAACACATCAATATAAACACAATACTAGAATTTTCTTGCTGTGAAACTTGATGTGTGAAAAATTTGATAATTTTCTTGCTTGCACAAAATAATGGCACTATTGTCTGTGGAAATAAGACAAATTAGACACTGGCTAAATGAAAGGAATTAACACAAAAATGTTCAACACACAGAACAAAACAAGAATACACAAATGCTGGGAGGAAAATATAACAGACAACACTGAGTTGTGATGCAGAATATAAGGTAATAAATTACTGAATTACTTCACTGGAATACTGTGAACACAAGGCGATTCTGAAGTGTAAACACAAGTTCTATACTGCTCATATGTGTTGCACACATGGAAAAAAAACACTAAGGTACTTACTTCAAGTATATAAAAAAAAAAGCACAACACAACAGACATGAAATAATAGCACGAAAATTAACACTGAGTTAAGAAGATAACAAAATTATTGCAAGCAATATATAATAAACAGAGTCTAATCAAGAGTTACTGAATGTCACTAAGAAATCACTGGAAACAAAAAGAAATGTCTCAACACTCGCAAATGTCTTTATGAAAAATATTATCGCTGTAGCGACTTGGTGAAGAAAGAGGTGGATGGTGGTGGAGGATGTTTATGTCGTCTTGCGGCTGGCTACTGTCCTCTGCACACGTGATCGTAGAATTGCGCTTACATCGACGATAGACTTCACACAGGAGGCTTTCAACGGTGGCGCCACTGATGAAGACACACTCTACCTCTTGACCCCCTATGTGGTCCTTAAAATATTGTGCTAGTACCAGTAATAAGAGTACAACAACAATGGTAATGGTTTGGTGAGTGGGCTGAAGCAGGGCTGAGGCCAGGCGGTGGTGAGGCACCGCGTGGTGAGTGGGCCTATGGGATGAACGGCGTAAGCCTCACTGGGGACACCCACACTGGCGCGAAAATATTCTAAGCTGACTGGCTTAAAAACAAACCCATGAATTACCACAACACCACATGGATGAAAAAGCACTCAGAATGGCTTGGAGCTTGAAGCACAAAGTGATGAGAAGACTGTACCCACGTGGTTTGCTTGAGTACTGGGTTAGTCACCTGGGTTAGGTGCTGGCTGGCTTTGCTTATCTCAACCCTTCACACAGAATAGCTTGATAACTTCTAACGATGAGCACAGCAGGGGTGGAAAGCTGGCCTCTCGGGCAAAGGCTGGATGATGTAAGGCTAGGCTGGACTGACTCCCTCACCACAGACTGGTTGCTGGCTATTTTGCAAACTCGGGTCAACCCCTCAGGAGTGATGCAAATAAGCAGATAAACACTAATACAAGGAGACTGACCAGTGAATAATGTAGAGGCTGGTAGACGCTTGCGGGGGTAGCTGGCTGAGGTAGATGGCTGGCAGGGTCGGCCTAGTGTCAGGAGATGGCAACCATCTCGGTAGAAATTGATCTCCAGAAATCACTGTAATCGTCAGAATTACAGGCCCTCCATTGCCACCAATTTGTCGTAAGGGTTCTTAAGGAGATAAGAGGGTTGAAGATAAACACCTTGTTGGATGGTAACACTATATATTGTCAGACTGTGATGAGAGGTGGGAGCCCAGGCCTGCCGTGTTCTGCCTGCTTCTATGTCTATCCGTCGAGCGAGGAAGAGGCAGCTCGTCACTCACTCGCGCTGCATCCTGTGACGTCATACAGTCACTCGGCCTAATAGGGATCTTCTATATAAAGCACATGGATGGTACTATAATACGCTATACAACACACATAAGGGGATCAACAACTATGCTGACACCTGAACCCCATTCTCTTTGCTGTCGACACAACTTATGTCATCTCTCACCCTAATCTTGCCACCCTCAACACCATTGTTAACGAGTAGCTGATCAAAATATCGACTTGGATGACAGCCAATAAACTTACGCTTAACACTGACAAAACCTACTATATTATGTTTGGTAGCAGAGCAGGACTTGCGCAAATTAACATTAAGATCGACAACACTCTAATTGCCAGACATAATGAGGGCAAATTCCTAGGCCTATACCTCGACAACAACCTGAATTTCAGCACCCATATCCAACACATAACTAAAAAAGTATCCAAAACGGTTGGGATCCTCTCCAAGATACGATACTACGTGCCACAAAATGCCCTTCTCACACTATACCACTCACTTATTTATCCATACCTCACCTATGCTATTTATGCTTGGGATCAACTGCAGCAACACACGTAAAGCCAATAATAACCCAACAAAGCCGCAGTAAGAATAGTCACTAAATCCCATCCCTGGCAACACACCCCCCCCACTCTTCATAGATCTAAACTTACTCCCTGTTCAGTACATCCACACTTAGAACTGTGCAATCTACATCTACAGGACCTTAAATTCCAATATTAACCTTGACCTAAAATGCTTTCTTGATAGTTGTGACAGAACCCACAGTCATAACACCAGACACAAACATCTCTATGACATTCCCCGTGTCCGACTAAATCTTTACAAAAATTCAAAGTATTTCAAAGGACCTAAAATCTGGAACACCCTACCTGAAAACTCTAGGACTGCAGACACATTCAACACCTTCAAAACTACCTTTAGAAAACATCTTATCTCCCTGATACACCCCGTCAACTAATTACACGAATACCACCTTGTGGTTCACACTTACTCACCCATTTGACCATAAACAGAAATATCAATCTCAATCTTAAAATAATGAATCCTAACTAGTCATAAGTTGGCCTGTGATACTCCAATACTGAAACTGCATTGTGCCATAACAAAAGCATTCACATTGCTAAACTCGCAAACTAGTATTTAGTCACTTAGCCATAATACCAACTTGCCTCATAATTTACAATATTTTAAATTTAAGAATTAATCTAAGTCTGCCCGAAATGCCTAGCCATGCTAGGTGTTCTAGTGGCACCCTCTGTAATTAGTACTTTACTACATGTAAACCACACAATAACCAAATTCTGTAAACTCAGCTTTGTAATCCTTATAGGGAATAAATTTGAATTTGATTAGGTGCTTTGTTTAACCCTTTCACTGTCGGTCCCGTAATATTACAGCTTGCAAGCCAGTGTCAGTCCCGTAATACTACGCCAAAATTTTAGTGGCTTCAAACCTGGCAGGAGAAAGCTGGTAGGTTTACATGTTAGAGAATAGGTCTGTGCGCTCAATGTGCATAGTATAAAAAAAAATCAGGGAGGCTGCAGTACATTTTGGGAGTGCCAGTTCAGTATGCCTTGTTCACCATGCCTAGCAGTAAGGAATGCCTCACTCCCCGGCAAACTGGGACTCTTCCCTTCTCAAGTGATAGCTCTAACACAGATGGCAATGTCATGAAGATGAATTTCATGGTTTTGAGGAGTTTGTGGCCGAAAGCAATGCCCGGGATACCAGAAATAGTGCTGAAAACCCAGACGACTATCAACCTTCCACCTCTGGTGCTGGGCCATCTTGTTCATGTTCAGTTGTATCACGGCAAAAGAGGAGACTCGTATTTTCCATGTCCAGGGCTCGGATGTGAGCATTGCTGATGATAGTGATATTGATCGTGATTTCCAAGCTCTTGATTACAATTCCAGTAGCAACATTGAAGAGGAATATTCTCCAGTGAAGCATCACTTTGTGAGACTACTTGCATTCTGGTAGTATGCAATTTGCTATTCCAAGGGGAAGGAGTACATCTCGGAGTACATCCCGTGGCCTTACATCAGGAACAGATAGTGAAAAAAGAAGACAGCATGGGTGATGGGGAAGACAGCGTGGGTGGTGGGGAAGACGGCGTGGACAGTGGGGAAGACTGCATGGGCGGTGGGGAAGACAGCGTGTAAGAAAGTTTATTTGGGTATACACAAATACAGTTATGTACTTAGATTATCATACATAGCAGCATGTGTGTTGAGAACCTAAAATGACACAATAAAGTCAAAGTGACTTGTTTCCATTTGGGTGGTGAGGAAGACAGCATGGTTGGGGGGAAGACAGCATGGTTGGTGGAGAAGACAACAAGGTTGGTGGGGAAGATGGTACAGGTAATGTTAAAATTGGGATGGATAATATACATGCAGCAGCAGGTGGTGGTGTAATGCTTCATGTGACACCAGCGGCACCCCAGGCTGGTAGCCATGCTGCTGACTCGGCACATCCACAAGAAGTACCACCTTCAACCAGCCACCTACCACAACAACCTGCACAACCACAACATCCCACCCACAAAAATGCAGACACTTGTTTTATGTGTGAGGATTGTAAAACAGAACTATGCATAACGCCATGTTTCAGAGAGTTCCACAAATTGTATCAGTTCTCGGAACGTGTCCAATGACTATATGTGTATATATATATATTATAGAACAATAGTAATAAACAACTTTTTAATTGTTGGTTTATGTAAATAAGTTTTGTAAACAATGATAATATTTGTGCAGTTATTGTGTTGCATACAATGAGTGGATATATATACAGTATGCATTATATTGGCCTCACAGGCCACAAAAGTTGCTTGAAAAAAATAAAATATTAGAAAAGAAAGAGAGAAAATAGAAGTAAAAATAATTTTATCGAGTGAGTGGCAGTCGCCGATGTTGCCATCAGCGGTTCACTTTGTCAACTTCACGCCTCTATATCTCGGTAACTACTGATCGCAAAAATTTTTTCTTTTATAACACTCGGAAAATTCTTTCTTCTTTCAACACACCAGCCATATCCCACCGAGACGGGGTGGCCCAAAAGGAAAAACGAAAGTTTCTCCTTTTACATTTAGTAATATATACAGGAGAAGGGGTTACTAGCCCCTTGCTCCTGGCATTTTAGTCGCCTTTTACAACATGCATGGCTTACTTAGGAAGAATTCTGTTCCACTCCCCCATGGAGATAAGAGGAAATAAACAAGGACAAGAACTAGAAAGAAAATAGAAAACCCAGAGGGGTGTGTATATATATGCTTGTACATGTATGTGTAGTGTGACCTAAGTGTAAGTAGAAGTAGCAAGACGTACCTGAAATCTTGCATGTTTATGAGACAGAAAAAAGAACACCAGCAATCTTACCATCATGTAAAACAATTACAGGCTTTTGTTTTACACTCACTTGGCAGAACGGTAGTACCTCCCTGGGTGGTTGCTGTCTACCAACCTACTACCTATAACTCAGAAAATTTTTCTTATGATTTTGGTATTGTAATTTTTTTTTTTTTTTTTTTTTTTTTTGGGGGGGGGGGGCATATTTCTTGACACTGAGAGCAAGTTTGTGAGCAGGGGTCTCAACAGTTAGAGTTAATTTAACCCTTTGACTATTTCAGTCGTATATATATGTCTTACGAGCCAGTGTTTTCGATGTATTTATACTCAAAAATTCGAGCGACTTCAAATCAAGTGGGAGAAAACTGGTAGGCCCACCTGTGAGAGAATCGCACAGTGGGGCACCCTCATTGCATTGTGGGAGTGGTAATTCAGTGCCCCTTGGTCACCAAGCCAAACAGTAAGGAATGCCTCACTCTCCAGCGAATTGGGGCTCTTCCCTTCTCAAATGATAGTTCTAACACAGACTGATGTGTCGGTGAAGATGAATCTAATGGTTTTGAGGAATTTGTGACAAAGTAATGACTAGGATACCAGAAATAGTTATCAACCTTCCACCAAAAAAGTCAGTGACTTACTTGCATGTGGGTGGTGGGGAAGACAGCATAGTTGATGGGGAAGACAGTGTGGGTAGGGGGGAGGGTAGTGTGGGTAATGGGGAAGGGAGAGTCTGTGGTGGGGAAGACAGCATGGGTTTGTGTAAACAACATGGCTGGCTGATTGGCTCTCTGTCTGTATCTATATATTTGTCTGTCTCTATCGCTATGTACCTCTGTCTCTATCTACCTCTTTCTATCTCTCACAGGTACACATAAATACAGTTATACATAGTATAAATTACCTAGCATAATCCAAAAAATCCAGACAAAGTGCTATACTGTGCTTGTAGATATAATGTGTAGTAAGGCATAACTGGCAAGTGATATAAGAACATAAGAGTGGAGGAACACTGCAGAAGGCCTACTGGCCCATGTGAGGCAGGTCCTTATCAAAATGACCTCTCCCTAAAGCTATCCAAGAAATAATTCCTGTACCCAATGACACCAATCAAACCCAGCCCCTCCCACTCATATATTTGTCCAATCTCTTCTTAAAGCTACCCAAGGTCCTAGCCTCTATCACCCTACTGGGAAGATTGTTCCACTCATCTACAACTCTGTTAGAAAACCAGTACTTACCTATGTCCTTTCTAAATCTAAATCTAAATTTATCCAACTTAAATCCATTAATTCTGGTTCTTACCTTGTTCGACACCCTCAGTACTTTATTAATATCTCCTTTGTTTATGCCTGTCATCCACTTATACACTTCATTTATATCCCCCCCTCATTCTACGTCTCTCCAGAGAGTGGAGATTTAAGGCTTTAAGTCTATCTTCATATGGGAGATTCCTTGCACAGTAAATCATTTTAGTCATTCTTCTCTGTATGTTCTCTAATGATAACATGTATTTACACTTGCTTAGGAATCAGACTACGTCGTGTGTAATACCTGTTGGTTTACGAGTGGCACTCTCTGAGACAGAGAGACGGACAAGCAGAGACACGGACAAGCAGAGACGGACACTGACATGTTCATGTAACTCTGAAAACAAATAAAGCCAAGGTATTGCATGCTCATCAAATGTCACCACTGCTGCACTGTCAGCAGTGTGGAGTGACACTTGTCTTACACCATGCTTCATGGAAACATATTTTTTTCTTATTTTATTAACATATCGGCTGATTCACACCAAGGCAGGGTGGACCGAAAAAGAAAAACTTTCATCATCATTCAGTATATACTCCCACATATTCAAAACATTGCTGGGACCTATAAATACTATGTATATATTTCTTGACAATAATATGTGACTAAGAAACATGAAAATGTTCACCTTTTAATGTTTGTGCGGCTATTGTATAGCATACAACGAGTGAATATATACAAAATATGGCTTATATTGCTGCACAACCCATAAAAGTTGCATGAAAAATAAAATGTTACAAAATAAAAGAAAAGTAGAAAAAATAATTACCGCGTGTCCGGCAGTTGGCGATGTTGTCATAAGCTGTTCATTTTCTGTCAACTTCACGCCTCCGTATCTCGGTAAGTATTGGTCACAATTTCTTTTTTTTTTGGCCTATAACACACTCAAAAACATTGTCATTCCATAAGAATTTTTTTTTTTTTTTATTTCTCTACCCTATGAACGAGTTTACGATGGGGTCTCTCGACCCTGAAACGGTTAAGTTAATTGGTTTGAAGTATGTAGCTGAAATGGATCTCCAGGCACAGATTCCATATGCGAGGTATGGGTTAATAAGGAAAAAGTGTTTAGGAATATGAGTTGAATATAATAGTGAATTCTGGAGAATATCCCTACTGTCTTACCAACTCTAGTTTTTGTGTTGGATATGGCCATTAAACTTAATTTTTTTTGTCTATTAGTCTTAGGAATTTTCCCTCCTCTTCCTGTTCAAATTTAGTCTCATAGCTTGGTTGGTAGCACACTAGGCTCGTACATTGAGTGTCCGTGGTTCAGTCCCCAGTACAGGTGGAAACTTTAGGCGTGTTTCCTTACGCCTGCTGTCCCTGATCACCTAGCAGCAAGTAGGTGTACTTGGGTCTTAGTTGACTGGTGTATGTTGCATCCTGGAGGACAAAATTAACATAAGTTGCCTGAAAAGCTCTGCATAATTGGGGGGTTTCTATGTTGTGTGTGATTGGTGTCAGCTAGGTCTTTATAAGTTGTATCATGTACTTGTAAAAATAAATAAATATCGTTATTATTATTGTTTCAACAAACCAGCCATATCCCACCGAAGTGGGATGGTCCAAAAAGAACAAAAGTTTCTCTATTTAACATTAATAATGTATACAGGAGAAGAGGTTACTAGCTCCTTGCTGGGGCATGTTAGTCGCCTCTTAAAACACTCATGGCTTACAGAGGAAGAATTCTTTTATTGTTATTTAGTTGTGGACATGGTTTGTTCTCAACAGATATATACAGGGGCCCCATGACCTGGCTGGCAAAGCTCTCTGCACACACTGAGGGTCCAAGTTTGATTCCCAGTGGGGTAGAAAAATTCAACACATTTCCTTACACCTGTTGTCCTGTTCACCTAGCGAGTAGGTACCTAGGTGTTAGTCATCTGATTTGGGTCGCATCCTGGGGGACAAGATTGAGGACGCAGTGGAAATAAGATACAATCCCTCGATAACACACTGCCTTTCTTCGGTTATCCTGGGTGCTTAACCCTCTGGGGTTAATAATCTGAACAAAATCTTATCTCAATAGAATGTCTTTTCAGTGTTGAGTGTTAGCTTGTTGGTAATCATCCTTGTGTGGATATTTTAAAATTTGTTATTCACAAATAACAAAGAGGCACAATACCGTGACTGGAACGATACACAAATAACCCGCACATAGAAGAGAGGAGCTTACGACGACGTTTTGGTCCGACTTGGACCATTTACAAAGTCACACTGAGTGTGACTTTGTAAATGGTCCAAGTCAGACCGAAACGTCATCGTAAGCTCCTCTCTTCTATGTGCAGGTTATTTGTGTTTGTTATTCACTTTCATTGGACACAAAATCTGGATCTTATATTGACAAGGATCTCATCTAAGAGTACAGGCTTCAGATGCTGACAGTCGACTATTCTATAAGGGAACCAGTTGCCTTCATTTTAAATACCGCCTTTAACACCCTGATATTGCCTATGCTGTTTGCCCTCCTCACTTACCATTCCACCTTAGTCTGAATTCTTTGATTTTATTTTAACTGATAGATTTGCTGCATACTATGACCCTTCTGCTTTTGTCATTTTTCTTTCACTTGATTCTTCTATCTCTTCCAGCACCTTTCCCTCACACTTACCATACAATCCTGAATGACCCCTCAAAAGTTTACAACTTTCCACACACACATACATGTCTTGCTTTCTTTCTTTCAACACACCGGCCGTATCCCACCAAGGCGGGGTGGCCCAAAAGGAAAAACGAAAGTTTATCCTTTTACATTTAGTAATATATACAGAAGGGGTTACTAGTCCTTTGACACATACATGTACTGTACTATAATAAGAATAATACTGTAATGTAATAATAAACATTATTTTAATTATGGTAAAAAAACGGTACTTTATGAATTTAATGTGAAGTATTTTGCAGGCACTCGTATAACTACAATTACTTACGTGAAGTACAACGAAGGGATGAGCTTGATAAATATATGGCTGCAACTGGAAAATATGCAAGATACAGTGATGATCCTCGGCTCTACTCGATTGTTCCCTGTGGTGTTAGTGCCATTGTTGCTGCAGGTTTAGTTATGGCTGGCATCTGCTCAAGGAAAACCTTTGCAACAACAGTTGTAAGTATTAATTATACATCTTTGAGAATTTTAATGTTTTAATGGTTAAAGCATATTCCTCTAAGTATTTGCATAGAAATGACTACTAATATGTAATTGATAGTTACTGTATTGGTCTAGAACTTGGTTTTCAGTTTGTCAGAAGTGTTATTTTTAATGGATTTGACTTAACCTATAGGTAGTAGGTTGGTAGACAGCAACCGCCCAGGGAGGTACTACCGTCCTGCCAAGTGAGTGTAAAACGAAAGCCTGTAATTGTTTTACATGATGGTAGGATTGGTGGTGTCCTTTTTTCTGTCTCATGAACATGCAAGATTTCAGGTACGTCTTGCTACTTCTACTTACACTTAGGTCACACTACACATACATGTACAAGCACATATATACACACCCCTCTGGGTTTTCTTCTATTTTCTTTCTAGTTCTTATTCTTGTTTATTTCCTCTTATCTCCATGGGGAAGTGGAACAGAATTCTTCCTCCGTAAGCCATGCGTGTTGTAAGAGGCGACTAAAATGCCGGGAGCAAGGGGCTAGTAACCTCTTCTCCTGTATATATTACTAAATGTAAAAGGAGAAACTTTCGTTTTTCCTTTTGGGCCACCCCGCCTCGGTGGGATACGGCCGGTGTGTTGAAAGAAGAAAGACTTAACCTATGTCTAGAGTACAACATTGTTCCTACCAGCTTACATTTACAGAAAAGTGTGGGTTATATGCCTAACTGTATCAGCAAGATGCATCTTTCCATCTTCCTTGGTCTATAGTTCTATAGTGATTCTTGAATCCAAGAATGAATTGTTTTACAGTTCATTTACGAGATGTTCATTTAGTGGGATACAGGTAAAATATGGAGTAGCTTTCCTTTCCCCTACCATCTCATGGAGCCTAATGAGGCTAGGCACAGGGAACAACCACAGTACCAAAAGGGGTATATACAGGTTGGCCATCACTAATCCGGCAATCAGTAATCGAGCACTAATTTTGGCTAGCACAATTTCAGATTTCTGGGATCGCCACACCAACCTGCCGCTACTGTATGGTGGCACTACAGTGGAACCTCTACTTGCGAGTTTAATCTGTTCCAAGACCTTGCTTGCGACTGGATTTGCTTGTTTGCAGAGTCAATTTTCCTTATTTAAATTAATTGAAATGCAATTAATCTGTTCCGGTGGAATTCTGTACTTCAATAATTTCGCTAATATCAACTCTACGGCTTATTTATGTCTTGCTACATCTAATATGACATAAACAGTATAAATGACACAGAAACCTGATATATACTCTAAAATGAATAAAATGTATGGTAGACCTAGACCGTCATTTAGCACGAGTTTGACTGAATGACTGACTTACTGAACAACTTGACTGACTTGCTGAACGACTTGACTGACTTGCTGAACGACTTGACTGACTTGCTGAACGACTTGACTGACTTGCTGAACGACTTGATTGAATGACACTCCAGTACAACCATCAACTTCAATACCAGAACCTCTACCATCCACCTCAGACCAGTAGGGCCACAACATAACTCTCCACTCTCTTCACAATCATCCACAAACACCAGCACCCACAATCTAAGGTAAGAAATACTATTATTTCTGTTACATTTGTGTACTCTGAAACATAGCCAAGCAATGGACCATTTCTCCTACGTTGAGCTGAATTTCAAGGTACTTTTCATTGTGAAAGCATTCAGAATCATATCTATTTCTGTAATATATATTCCATTCTATCAAATGAGATCATAAAACGAGAATACAAACATAAAAACCATACGAAAATTCCGCTAAGGGGTGGCTAATTGCTGAGAAGTGAACTCCATTATTTATGCTTAGATTTCTTTCATTTTTGGTGTACGTTAAGAAGCATCTTTCCATCATACATTGCCCAAGTTTCAATAAGATAGTCCAACAAACAAATGAGATAAAATTCCCGAGAGCAAGAGCCCCTCACCAGTGTCAAGGAACCTGCCTTGAGGTCTGCTCGCTTACGGAAATTTTGCTCGCGTATGGAAGCAAAAAAATCAACCCATCGACTGCTCGTATTTGGAAAAACTCGCACGTGGACACGCTCGCAAGTAGAGGTTCCACTGTACTTCCTGCATAAGTCATTCCAATTTCCTTTTCTCTATTTATTGTTATAACTTGGTCACTTTTAGCCCTAGCCATAGTTCCAATTAATAAAAGCAATGCTTCTCATTGTGTAAACCTCATACACCGTACACTGTCCATTAACCCCTTGGCTGTCGCAACCCCAAATCCTGAGGCGTCTCCTGGTGTCGCAAAATTCCCCCCCCCCCCCCCCCCCCCAAAAATTACTTTTTCTTATGAAATGATAGAGAATCTTTTCCCGATTGGTATGACACCAAAAGAATGAAATTTGATGGAAAACTGACAGAATTATGCTCTCACGAAGTTAGCGACCACGGCGATATTTACGAATCGGCGATTTTGCCGACTTTGAGACCTATTTTTGGCTAATTACATTGTTCCAGTCGACCAAACTCATAGCTAATTCTTTAGAACTCCATTTTTTCTATCGAATGAGTACAAGAAACCACCCATTTACCAATTTCAACTATCCAATACAGTAGTCAGAATTTAGCAATTTTGCCAATTTCACACAAATTTCAAAAGATGCCAATTTCTAAATAGGGTCCAGAATAAACATGAAAGACATTCCTGGCACTAAAATAACATTTCCTCTGTTTATTAGTCACATCCCCATGCCCCTCTTACATTCTTTTGCTTTCCACTTTGAATTTTTATTCTCACAAAAAATAGAAGATTTACTGTTATGCAGACTACTGCATTAGTGTAGAAATGGTATAAATAATATCAGCGCACTTGTGAAGGAATATTAGATTCACCAGTTGACGTGTATTGGACGCTTAGCATGATTTGTTTACTTTTGATCTTTGGTAAAAATCAAACATTTCTGGTACTTTGAGCTCACTTTCAAGGTACTTTTCATTGTAAAACCAGTCAAAATCATCTCAATTTCTGTAATATGTCTTCCATTCTATAAAATGAGACCAGGAAAACTAGAATACAAGAATAAATACCATACGAAAATACAGTGCAAAGTCGCCGTTTTAATCCAAAAACACGATCAAAGTTTTTTTTCTCATTATGCACTGTGTGCTGCAGGATTTTTTTATACTGCGCACACTGACCACATAGACCCATTCTTTCATATGTAGGCCTAACAGCTTTCTCTCGCTAGATTTGAGGGCGCTAAAATTTAGGCGTACTAGTACGTCAAAAACCCTGGTGCGTAAGCCATACTAGTACAGTGGACCCCCGGTATTCGATATTAATCCATTCCTGAGAGCTCATCGAATACCAAAAATATTGAAAAGCGAATCAATTTTCCCCATGAGAAATAATGGAAATCAAATTAATCCATGCAAGACACCCAAAAGTATGAAAAAAAAAAATGTACCACATGAAATATTAAGTTTAATGCAATAGAATAATTACAGTAACAATAGAATAATAACAATAGAATAATTGACACTTAACTTTAATGAAGATCTGGTGATGATTGATGGGATGGGAGGAGGGGAGAGTGTTGAAGTTGTTACTGTTTAGAAGGGGAATCCCCTTCCATTAGGACTTGAGGTAGCCTGTCTTTCATAGGCTTATGTCCTGGGAGTGCCTTTTCCTCCTGAGTAATGTAGGTCCTGCTTGGCATTTTCTTCCAAAACAGGCCTGTTTCATCGCAATTAAACGCTTGTTCAGGTTTAAATTCTTCACTGTCTCTGTAATCCTTGAATTCCTTCACATATTTTTCAGCTGCTTTTTGGTCCGAACTGGCAGCCTCACCATGCCTAATCACACTATGTATTCCACTACGATTCTTAAATCTTTCAAACCATCCTTTGCTGGCCTTAAATTCACTCACATCAGCACTAGTTGCAGGCAATTTCTTTACCAAATCGTCATGTAACTGCCTAGCCTTTTCACAAATGATTGCTTGAGAGATGCTATCTCCTATCTGTTTTTCATTTATCCACACCAATAACAGTCTCTCAACATCTTTTAACACTTGCGGTCACTGTTTCGTAATCACAGTTGCACCTTTTGCAAGAACAGCTTCCTTGATTGCCGTTTTCCTGGTCACTATAGTAGATGGTTGATTGGGGTTTACTATACAACCTGGCCAGCTCCGACACACGCACTCCACTTTCGTACTTTGCAATTATTTCTATCTTCATTTCAATAGTCAGTAGCACCTTTTTTCTCGAAGGGTTGGCACTAGAAGCTTTCTTGGGGCCCATGGTGACTTATTTTGCAGAAACAAGCACCAAAAACAGTGATGATATGGAATGTACCGAATGTATCCTTAGATATGCGCACACTGCCTGGCTTGTAAACACTGGCACACATGGGGCAGTTCAGGCCACACGTCTCGTATGTATCGCATCGAATACCGGGTTTTTGATCGGATACAGAGGCGAAATTTTTGCGTTAAAATGCATCGAATACCGGATTTATCGGATACCGATGCCATCGAATACCGGGGGTCCACTGTACGTCCGAAACCCTGAAAGGGTTAATTAAAAAAAAACAGTCGGAGTTTCTTTTTTCTCATTATGCACTGCATGCTGCAGGATCTTTTTTTATATGGTGCACACTGACCACACAGACCCATTCTCACATGTGGGCCTACCAGCTTTCTCCTGCTTGATTTGAAGCCGCTAGAATTTGAGTATATATACGTCAAACACTGTGGCTTGTAAGACGTATATATACGACCGAAACAGTCAAAGGGTTAAAGATAAGGTGGCTTTGAAGCCACTGTCGGTCACCTTGAGCTCAGCTCACTCTGATAAGCCATGACTGGTAAATTTGGGCCTACATATGAGAGAATAGGTTTGTGTGGTAAGTGTGCACTATATAAAAAAGAATCCTGCAGCACTCAGTGCATAACAAGAAAAAACTGCGACTTTGTTTACGGTGTAAACCTGAGTTTGAGATATATTTTCGTATGGTTGTATTCTTGTTTTTTTTTTTTTGTCTCATTTGATAGAATGGAAGATATATTACAGAAATAGATATACTTTTGATTGGTTTCGTGCCAAAATGTACCTTAAAATTGAGCTGAAAATAGAAATGTTCAATTTTTGCCAATGTTCAAGAGTAAACAAATGCAGTCACCATCCAATATGTGTCCAACTGGCCAGTCTCATATGCAATCATGAGTGGGTTGACATTATTTATACAATTATTACAATAATGCATAACATTAAATCTACTTTTTGTGAATAAAAATTCAAAATGGAAAGTAAGCATATTATGAGGGGCCTGGAGACATGACTAATGAACATAGAAAATATTATTTTAGTGCTAGTTCTGGACCCTATTTTGAAACTGGCATCTTTTGAAATTTGTGTGAAATGGCCAAATTACTGATTTCTGACCACTTTATTGGGTAGTTGAAATAGGTGAATAGGCAGTTTCTTGTTCTCAGTCGACAGAATAGGAGGAATACTAGCCATATAGCTATGAGTCTGGTAGACTGGAACAGTGGAATGAGCCAAAAATAGGGCATAAAGTGGGTGAAATCACTGATGTGTAAATATCTCCGCTAGTTAAGTGTAATCAAACCTAACCACTCTGTAATCCGGCAGAATCACTAATCCAGCACCCTACAGGTCTCAGTGATGCCGGATTAGTGATGGCCAACCTGTATAATATTCCTTGATTCCTGCTTGATTTTTGCCATGTACACAATTCTATTGCAGACTGCCCATTGCCACCTTAACTATGTTCATTGGCAACCCAAACTGTAAGTTTGGGTTGCCAATGAATGGACATGCCTCAAATCCAACAAGTGATTGTAAAAAGTGATTTATGACCAGCCAAATGATTCAGCAAGGACAGTATCAAACCTCATATTTTACATATACAGTATTCATTTTTCAAAGGAGTGTCTTGCCCATTTAAGGGTCTTGGCTTCAAAGGAAGGCTCAGCTTTCCAACTGGGAATGCAAAAAATACAATTGTTTTGTACACAGCACATGTATGACAGTAGCACAAAAAAATACATGGGTCTTGTACACAGTACACATATGACAGTAGCACAAAAAATGCATGGGTCTTGTACACAGCACATGTATGACAGTAGCACAAAAATCCCATTCTCTTTGCTGACGACACAACTTATGTCATCTCTCACCCTAATCTTGCCACCCTCAACACCATTGTTAACGAGGAGCTGATCAAAATATCGACTTGGATGACAGCCAGTAAACTTAAGCTTAACACTGACAAAACCTACTATATTATGTTTGGTAGCAGAGCAGGAGATGCACAAATTAACATTAAGATTGACAACACTCTAATTACCAGACATAATGAGGGCAAATTCCTAGGCCTATACCTTGACAACAACCTGAATTTCAGCACCCATATCCAACACATAACCAAAAAAGTATCCAAAACAGTTGGGATCCTCTCCAAGATACGATACTACGTGCCGCAAAATGCCCTTCTCACACTATACCACTCACTTATTTATCCATACCTCACCTATGCTATTTGTGCTTGGGGATCAACTGCAGCAACACACCTAAAGCCAATAATAACCGAACAAAAAGCTGCAGTAAGAATAATCACTAAATCCCATCCCTGGCAACACACCCCCCCACTCTTCATAGATCTAAACTTACTCCCTGTTCAGTACATCCACACTTACTACTGTGCAATCTACATCTACAGGACCTTAAACTCCAGTATCAATCTTGACCTAAAACGCTTTCTTGATAGTTGTGACAGAACCCACAGGCATAACACCAGACACAAACATCTCTACGACATTCCCCATGTCCGACTAAACCTTTACAAAAATTCAATGTATGTCAAAGGCCCTAAAATCTGGAACACCCTACCTGAGAACTCTAGAACTGCAGACACATTCGTCACCTTCAAAACTACCATTAGAAAACATCTTATCTCCCTGATAAACCCCATCAACTAACTACACGAATACCACCTGGTGGTTCACACTTACACTCACTCACCCATTTGACCATAAACAGAAATTTTAATCTAAATCTTAAAATAATGAATCCTATGATACTCCAATACTGAAACAGTACGTGCCAAAACAAAAGCATTCACATTCCCTAAACTCACAAACTAGTATTTAGTCACTTAGCCAAATACCAATTACCTCATAATTTGTAATATTTTAAAATAAAGATTAAACTAAGTCTCCCCGAAATGCCTACCCATGCTAGGCGTTCTAGTGGTACCCGAAATTTCTTTATTTCCCTACATGTAAACCACACAACAACCCAAATTCTGTAAATTCAACTTTGTAATCTTTAAGAGAATAAACTTTGAATTTAATTGGCTCCATCTTTCAAGAGGCACCCCAAAAAACAGTACAGCCCCGGGCATTGAAATGCTAATCCTTCCCATGTAAAAGTTTACTTTTAGGGATAAACGAGGGCCCCAAATTTAAAAATCCTTTAAAAAAAAATTTTGGAAAGTAAGTGGGGTTATTTATTTTTATAAACACATGGGGCCGCCCCCACCAGGCAGGGTGGCCCGAAAAGAAAATTTTTTTCACCACATTCCCCCCATCATTTTTGCCAGGGGTGCACTTACCTACAGTTACAAAACTGCAACATTAACACCCCTCCTTCAGGTGCGACACGTACTTCCCTTTCCCCTTAGTGCCCTAACTTTGTTCCCCTTTTCAAAGCCCTCAAACCAACACGACATTTTAAATTGTTTTTCAACTTTATTTCCCCCATAAGTTTCCCTTCAAACACTTTTGTTTGCCATTAGCTCCCCTTCATCTTTTCAGTGATGTTTATGTAACAAATTTGGCATATTTTGGGAATAAGGAATAATATTTGCTATAAATAAAAAATTCCATTTTTGAGAGGAAAGCGAAAGAGATTGCATTTCCAGAAAATTTTTTGCAGCCAGTTGAAAATTTTTAGAAAATTGAAGGGTATCCATAATCTGTGGATATGTGGATACAAGCCGGAGCTACAGGGAAACCCCCAAAAAACTACCCCAGGGGCTTCTTTCCCAAAATCAAGACTGCCCTCTTGGGCGTGTTGTAAAGTTCAGCAAGATAACCATCAAGGGAAAAACACTTAATGAGCCCTCAATCTTAGATAACCTCCAACTATTGTAGAAGGTCAGTGCAAGCCTATATTAAGTGACGTAAGCTGCTCAGCTGATGGTGACACAAATTGACAAAGACTGAAGTCCCACACTGAGCTTAACTTAGGGTATATAACTGGTGGAATTCTGTCATCGCTAAGGTCCCCACAGATTGACAGAGTTCAAAAACATACCTTTGGGAATTCTAACACAATTCCTCTGCCCAAACCCACAGAGGGAACAAATCCTCTTCCCCAGCAATGAAGGAAGCCTTGGATTCTGTTAATTCTCCTACACCTGACATCTCTGCTTCCAGCCACTGCCAGTCACTAGACAGTGCACATACCATCTCTGATCCTACACCTGTCAGCACACCTGCCAACACTATTCCAGCATCGGGCCCAGCAGTGCTTCATCAGCAAGTTCTGAGTCGGGTTTTTCTCCACCAGAGATTGGTGCAGTTAATAATCGGGAACTATCACTGCACCTGAACACCTACTGCGCCAAAGTACGAAACAGCAGGGACACTCTGTCAGAACTGGTAGAGGACGGGTAGAGGACGGGTGAGACAAGAGGAGTGGAGGAGGAAGACATCTACAGCCGTCTCACCCTCCACTAACACAGTCCCAGCGGCAGAACCTGAGGACAAATCAGCAAAACACAGGAGGTGAAACAAATCATAGACCACCCTCCCAGGCACCTAGGCAGTGCTCTCGCTGTCATCGGAAGGGGCACACCACCAACAACTGCCTGTGAGATACCAGGTGCAATTATTGCTACAAGAAAGGACGTCAGGAGGACCAGTGTCGGAAGAAACAGGGAAATTGGACAGACAGGACCACCTGTTTAGAGACCTGTTTCTCGGAATAAACCAGCAGGATCTCTGAATTGGTGAACACACTCACACGTCACCCACTCAGCTACTCCTATCTCAGCCCAGCAGATGGTATTGTGCCTTATACAAGACCACAGACCTACATTCCTGCAGCTGCCTCAGTACCCTACCTCTCTCAAGGGCAGGCACCTTACATGCCTTACACACCCACCACCTCAAGCTGACCACATCATGAGGAGCCAGTCTATCAGCATCCTGTCAGCCAACATTAGGGTTTCATTACTAATGTTGGAGAGCTCACACACAGTTTTTGAAACACTCGACATCCAACATGAATAGCTATTGTTGAAACTTTTTTCGACGACGGGACTGGGAAATTTTTGCAAAAATAGCTGGCTACCCCCACAGTATGGGAAGGGGCCCAAAAAAGGGGGCATGGAGGAGGATTGCTGTGTGTTTTTTCAAAAAGTTTCATGCCCAGCACTTTAAAGTTCCCAACCCCCTATTATCTTAAAATTGATGTTTTTTTAAAAGGGGCCCTAAAAAATAGTGCCTCTGTACTAGCATGGGGCCAAAAAGCAGCCCCCCTCAAATTCCTAATGGAAAACGGGGATTTCCCCCCTTCTCCCTACAACAAAAACTGCCCAAAAATATCATATTTGTTGGTGACCTCAACCAACATCTTATAAAAGGGGAATTGTAAACCTTCGGCAGTTTTTAAAACATGAGAAACTTTGTTAAATTTCCCTACCCCCCTTTCCCCTGGCTCCCCCCTTGACCCAGTAGTAGTGATTTTGGCAAAAGGGAAATTTTGGTCATTTGAAACCCCCTGGGCTACTTTGGGGATCATCTGACCAAAAGGGCTGTTCTTACGAAATTTAAGATCAGAACAGAACGGGGTGGGGGTTTCCAACGCAAAAACCTGGCTAGGGGGAAAGGGGTAATTGGAAAGCCCTTTGCTCTAGCTCACCCCCCCGGTTGGGAATGCTCTTCCCCCAAGGGGATGTTAAACAGCCAAGTGAAAGCCTTCACTGGACAAAACCTTAATCCCAACAAGAAACACATTCCCACTGGCAATATGTGACAAAGGGCCTACAGATCACCTTTGGGTTTTGGGTTTCGTTTTTGAGGGCTGCTACTGCTAAGTACGAGCATGGCGAAGGTATGAGACACTTTCCAAAAAACCACCTATAAAAAAGAACATCACAGGCAAGCCTGTGGCATATGGGTGCCCTTCAAAAAGGGGGCCTTTGGCAAAAATGGGAGGGGACAAAAAAAAAGCTAGCAACAGGTGGGGTAGGCCTAAAAAAACCTGGTGGTCTAGGTAAAGGGGAACAGAAAATTTAAATCTGCCTGATAAAACTCTTTTCCACCCCCTAAACGACAGGGTGGGACCCCCCTCTACTAGTAGTCAAGGAAGGCGGACCTCTTTCCCCAAACACTTTGCTACCAAAATGAAAAATTCCCTGATCCAGCATGGGACCCTTTTTTGGCTACTGCAGGAACTGTAAAAAAACTGTCAGTGGTGACAAAAGGCAGGAGGGGGGTGCATTTTCCTTCTTAAATCACTTGCCCAAAGGAAAGGCGGGGGCCCCCAGACAAGTTGAGCCCAAGTTTGGCTGAGAAGTGCAGAACCAGTTTTGCAGAAACCTCAAAATTGCATTTTTCAGAAATCCCTGGGTACAGTGAAAGGGGCCCTCTCTGTGGAAAGAGGAAAATTGTAGTTCCTGTTCACAAAAAAAAAGAGCAAGCAGAAATCGCAACTCCCGACCAGTGTAAATCCGGGTCAATCACTGGTAAGACCCTTGAAAACAAAAATTCTCAAAACAAATGAGTTTTTTTTTAAATTTCCACTCACAAATTTTGTGCCGTAAATTATGGCTTCGGGGAAAGGTTTAACCTGCTGCTGATCTGTTTTTGGGGGGGGAACCTCTCCGCAAAGGGGCCCACCAGTAAACGATGAACCCAAAGTCAGCTGTGGGGGGACCCACTGGACTTTTGCTGGTGTTTCCCCCGGGGTTTGGCCCCCGGGGGCCTTTTAAGCAAAATTTCAAGCACTGGGAATGCAGGGCCCTATGCTATGTCTCCTCGTGATTCCCTTTTCAGGGCCAGATCCCCAAAGGGGTAATTCTCAGTGGAACAGAATCAGAAGACATCCTATTGGGGCAAGTGTTCCACAAGGGAAGCATGCGGGGAAACCATTGTTAGGGAAATTTGGTCTATTTAAAATTTTTAAAAGGAAGGGCCCAAACTACTCGAGTAGGGAAACCCTTTTCGTCAGCATAATTGATGTAAAAACAAGATAGTCAGTTGTTTTAAAATGAAAATGCTCCCAGGGGGTGGCTCCAACTTTTTCCCTGTACCCTACTTGTATGCTTCAAATGACTGAGGGAGGTAACGGGCTTTAGTTTGCCAATAAAGTTAGGAACCTTAACCTGAAAATTAGTTTGTCAATAAAAGCTAGGGATCCTTAACCAAAACCTTGCCCAAACCCTGTAAAAAAAATGGGGGGGGGGGAGGGGGGGGGGTGGAGAGGGGGGGGAGGGGGAGAGGGGGGGGAGGGGGAGAGAGAGGGGGGGAGGGGGGGAGAGAGAAAGGGGGGGGGGGAAAGGAGAGGGGGGAGGGGGGGGGGGAGAGGGGAGAGAGGGAAAGGGGGAGAGGAGAGAGAGGGAGGGGGGGGGAGAGAGAGGGGGGGGGGGGAAAAAGGGGAAGAGAGAGGGGGGGGGGGGAAAAACCAGAAAAATGGCCCCAAACTTCTTTCCTTTTCCCCTCCTTGTATTTTCTCATAAAAATTTAAAAATTTTTTTCAAATGAGTTTGATGTGGGTTTAACCGCTTTAGCTTGTCAAAAAAAGTTGGGAAAATTCCTTAACCTGAAAATAGTTTAAATTAAAGTGGGGTTTCCTTAACCAAACCTTTGTCAAAAAACCCCTGTGAAAAAAAAGGGGGGGGCAGAGAGGGGAGGGGGGAGGAGAGGGGGGGGGGGGGGGAAAAGAGAGGGGGGGGGGGAGAGAGAGAGGGGGGGGGGAGGGGGAAAGGGGGGGGGGGGGGGAGGGGAAGAGAGGGGAGGGGGTTTGGGGAGAGAGGGGAAGGGGGGGGGGAGAGAGAGAGGAGGGGAAAAGTGAGGGGGGAGGGGGGGGAGGGGGAGGGGAGAGAGAGAGGGAGGAGGGGGAAAAGAGGGGGGGAGAAGGGGGGGTGGGGGGGGAGAGAGGGGGAGGGGGGGAGAGAGGGGGAATGGCCCCAAACTTCATCCTGTTCCCTATTTGGGAATGTCTCAAAAAACAATTAAAATGCTTTCAATGAGTGATTTGGTAACAGCTCTTATTTGCCCTTTAAAGGGTTAAAAAAATCCAAACCTGTAAATAGTTTGTTAAAAAAACTAGGAATCCTTAACCTTGTAAAAACCCGGTGTAAGAAAAAAAAAAAAAAGGGGGGGGGGTAAAGAAAATGAAAATGTGATCGTCTCTTAGGAAACCATGATCCCAATGATGGGCGTAGTAAGGATGAAGGGAAGGGTTTTTTTTGGCACCCGGAAAAGAAGTTGTTATCCTTGTTTTGAAATTTGATTTTCCAAACAAAAACCATGAAAAACCCATTTTTGAAATCTTGAAAAAACAAGGCACCAGGAAGTTACGCACTTCGCCGAATCCCCATTGTTTGACAGTAAAAGGTTGCAAGATTTTTGAGGCAAAAATACACCCACCCTTGAGTATGCTCCACTTTTTTGGGTTTCCCCGGCTTTCCCCTCTCATTTGTGACTGCTTAACAGAGTAAGAACAGAGCGGGACTTCTAATCTTCGCCGGAAAATCCTGGATGATCGTCATTTCAGCAGACCTTCAACACAGGAGGGATGGGGGGCCTTCTGTTAGTAAAGGCCAATATTGTCAAAGTCCACATTTAAAGACCACTTCGAGGACGCGGTAAAAAAAAGCTTTTATGCCACAAAAACGGGCAGAAACCCAGAAACTTCACCCCTGCTGTACCCTTCTCCAAACCCATCACTCCACTGAGAAAAATATACCCCCCGGATGACCGAGTAGGGGAACAGTTTCTTACGCTTTAAATGATGTCAACGAGATATTTGATAAAATAAAAAAATTGCGGGCCCCAACAGTTTGGCCCCAATTTCCCACCCTGTACCCTACTTGTATGCCCAAATAACAAAAAAAAATGTTTTTCGATAAAGCTAAATGAAAGGAAAACGTCTTGCTTGCCAATGCTTCTTAAAGGGGGGGCCCCTTGGCAGGGGAAAGAGGTTTTTGGGTCGGGAGGAATTAGTTTCCCTTTTTTCGGTCCCCCTTTCCCAAAACCGAACCAAATTTACCCCCCAATCCCCCCTTCCCAACCCCATCCTCCCTTTTTCCTTTCCTCCTCCCCCCCCACCCCCCCTTTTGCCCTTCCCTTTCTTTTTGACCTTTGGGGGTTTCCTTTTCCCCCACGGGCACGTATTCCCTGGGTTTGGGGAAAGGGGGAAACCGGGGTCCATCCCTTTTCTTTGGGGGGTTTTTTTTGGCGGTGTCGTAGTTTGCCTTTGGGAATCGGGGATCCCTGGGGATTTTCCCGATTTTTTCCCGGTTTCCCGGAGGGTGGTTTTAGTGTGCCCATTCAGGCGAGGGGTGTATCGCAAAGCCCCCTTTCGGGGTTTTCCGGGGGGAGGGGGGCCGAAGGAGGAATGCTTTGTGGAAAGATATGGCCCGCCCTTTTTTTTTCCAACGAGGTACCCCCAGCAATGTAAAGGTTGCTAATCCCGGATTGCGGGTTTAAACGGGCTTGAAGGGTGGGGAAAAATGGAAACGTGTTCCATGCTGCATCTGCGCAATTTAAACATTTCTGGGGCCCTCTTTGGTGCGGGGGAGTTTTTTTGCCCTTAATTCCTTCTGGGAAACCCTACCCCCCCCCGGTTTTCCCCCCCAAATTTTGGGCCGGGGAAATCTGGTTAGCCTGGGGAACCCCGTTCCCTCCCCGGGTTCTCCGGGGGTGGTGGCTTTGGGTTTTCTTTCGGGCGACGGGTTTAAAATTTTCTTGAGGCCCCCCTTTTGGATTCCGGGGGTGGGGGCCAAAGGGGGTATCCCTTTTTGGGGGAATATCGGCCACCCCCTTCTTGTCCACAGAGGTTTTAGCTGGGCAGATGTGGGGTTTTGCTTTCCAGGATTGCGGGGTTTAAACTGTGCTTTGAAGGTACGGTATGGACGGGTTTCCCTTTTCCGCATTTTGAAATCCCTTGGGGGTTGTTGGGGGGTCATCTTGGGGGGCCAGAGGGTAAATTTCCCGGCCCTTTTTCTTTTCCCCCAGGGGAAAAAATTCCTCCCCTTTCCCCCCCCTTTTTCTTTTTTTGTTTTTTTTTTGAAATTTTTTTCTTGTTTTTTTGTTTTTTTTTAAAAAACAAAAAAAAAGAAGTAACCAACCCAGGGGAAGCCCTAATCCGGAACCTCCCCAAACCCCCGGGGCCCCCTTATGATACGGGCACCCCGTTCTAAAACCCTGCCTCGTTTTTTGACCACCTTCAGACACTCCTGACGCCCCTTTTCCCTCTTACGGGTTGCTTTTTCATCAGTTCAGGTCCCCCGGGGTCTCGACGACCCTCTGATTTGTCTGACCTCCGCCCCCCCTTTGACTAGGGCTTCCAACCTTTTCCCTCTAGGGTTTGGGGAAATTTTTTAAAATCCCCCAGCCCCCCAAAATGTGGGGCCCAAAACTCTGGTTTCCCACTTTTAAACCCAATGACAATCCCCTGTTGTTGTTATTTCGTTCCCCTTCCCCTTTCCCTATTCGGGGAAAAAGACCGAACGTCATGACCCCCTCTCCAGCTCAGTTTTTCGGACCAAAAAAGGGGACAAATTCTTTACTTTTAAAAGACCGATTTTTCTACTGCCAAATCTAACTGACCATAGGGTTTTGGGAAAGCGTTTCCTTAACGCCATGTTGGTAGAAAATATTTCATTTCATGCCTAAAGGGACGGTACATGCAATAACCGGGAAAAAGAATTCTACCCCAAGCTCGTGATTTTTTCCTTCCTTTAAACAAATTGATACTACTCCAACCCTTTCTTGAGGGGTTTACTGTCTTTCTGCTCCATCCCATTTTCCAACAGAATTTCCGGGACTAGTGGCAATGAAAATTCGAACACGGGAAAACCCGGGTTTTTCCCAATCCTCAAAGAAAGACACTTACCCCCTTCCTCCCCGCGAGGGGAAAGGAGGGATACCCTGCAATGTGGCCCCCGATTAATTTTTTTGACACCCCGTGAACTCCTTTTCCTCTGTTTATGTCGCAGGACATGGGTTTACAAGTTTGAAAGGTGATCCCACACCACAGCAATGTAGCAATTGCTGGGGTTTTGGTCCCCCAGCGAAAAAATTGTAGTTTCTAAAATGAATAGCTGGGTGCCCAGTCTGTGGAGCCGACGCCCCATTCAGTTACGTTTTTCCCGCCCCGACCTCCCTCTTCCCTTTTAATTGTCAGAGGTTTCCCCTTTTCGTACCCTCGCCTTTTGCCAGGTTTTACTTAAAGGGGTTTTTGAAATCCGTTTGGCTAGAAAAAGCAGGGGTTTTTTTTTTCCCTTATGAATGGCATTTTCCCTTTTCCCCCACCTCCTAGTGGGGTCCCCCGTGTTTTTTATTCTCGTGTTTAAAAAACGCCCCCTCCACTTTTGGGGGTCCCATCTTCTGTACCCTTTCCTTGTTTTTTACCCCCCCCCATAGTCCTCGTGAAATCTAATTCTTTTTTTCCCCGGGGCTCAGAACGCCCCCTATTTCCCAACCCTAAACCTTTTCTACATCTTTGAGTTCCCCACTCACAAGCCCGGGGTATCGCCCCAAAAATCTCGAAAGACCCCTTTACCAATCCCCCTCTACTTCTCAGAAAGGCCCAAAAAAAACCCCTTTTTGCTCAAATCTTCCTTGCCCCCTCCCCCCCCTTCTTCTCCCCCCCCCTTTTTAAAACCTTTCCAGTTTTCTGAAACCTGGTTTTTTCCCCTCCACTGGCTCTATTACAAGGGGTGGATTTTTCACCCCCCCCCTTGTTTTGTGCCTCCCCCCCCTTCCCCTCCCAAGTCTCCCCCTCTTCACCCGCCTCCCGGTTTCTGCTTCTGTCCCCCCCCAAACGTTTTCTCCATTTTTCCCAAACACGCTTTTGTCCCCCTACTTCAGTACAGTCCAAATTTTGTGCCAATCCTTTTCTCACCCCCCCTCCCTTTTTTCTCCAATAGTCTCCCCAAAAACGTTTTTTTGGGAAATTTAGAAACACTTGACGCTAAAATTTTTTGAAAGTATTGAAAAGAACTTTAAAACCCTTCAATGGACATGAAACCCCCCTCCTGTTCCCTTTTCTTTTTCCCTTTTTCCCCCATCTCCACAAAATCCAAATTTTTTTGCAAAGCTCCCTTTTCCCTTTGCTGCTTGAAAGTCTTCCATGCCACCGGCAAAATAGACTTTATAACCCCTTTTAGTCCGTAGGGGGCCTTTTTTCCCTAAAGGAAATTTCCCGGTTTTTTTTCCTCGTTTCCAAACATGGCCAATTTACATTGGAATAATCCGGGGGCCCTTTTGGGTAATTTGGGGTGACTTTTAGATTTTGCTTTCCCGGGTTTTTTCCCCCTTTGGGGTTTGCTTACAAGAACCAAAATTACAAACCGTGTTTTTCCCCAAACCCATCTCAGGCATAATTTATTGTATTTTCCCGGGCCTTTTTTCAAAATGGGACCCTTTTAATTGGGAAAATCCCCTTTATGCCAAAGGGTATTCCCTATTGTCAAAAATATTTGCCATACCCCCCTTGGATTACACTGCAGGCCATATCCACTTCAATAAGTGGTTTACAATATGTTTTTTATATATCTCCTCCCTCGGGGATTTTTATCCAATTTTGGGGGGGCCTTGTTTCATCCCTTTCCACCACCCACTTCGGGTTTCTTGGGGATTTTAAGCCCCCTTTTCCTGGGGGGGGGGGGTTTCATTGTGACTCGTTTGGGAAATTTAGTTGGGGGGGTTTTCTCGCCTCCCCCCCCCCCAAAATTTTTAAATTGGGTACTCCCCCTCCATTTTTATCCTGTACTCATATTTTCCCTTTCATCGATCTAAACGGTCCTGCTCTTCCACCACTGCATTAGGCTTCGCCCGGTCTGTTTTTACCGGACTTTTCATGACAGTGATCATTTTCCAATCAATTTTTTATTTCTCCTTAAAATTCACCCCCTTTCCATAGCCCTCAATGGCAATTTTTATAGGGCAAATTGGGGGCCCTTTTCTCGAACTCGGGTTTTTTTTTTAAATGAGGTTTTTCCCTTTATTATCCTCCATTTTGAGCTCCTTTCACCTCTTCTCGTCCACATTTTAACCTCAAACTTCTCATTTTTATACCCCCAAACCTCAGGCAAGGGATTCTCAGAAGGGCCCCGCCTTGGTGGTCTCCTTTCTTGGCCGTGCAAATAAGTTTGAAAAAGTTTTGCTTGGGGGCCCGGACTGGGACAATAAACCCCAGGGGAAAACTTCTTGATTTTTTCAAAAACGTGCAGGGTTTTCTTCCCTGTGTCTTCCCTGGGGCATTTTAAAACACTTGCTGGCGAGATTTTTTGCAACCCTCACCCCCTGCTTCATTGAGTGCGTCTGGAAAAAATTTAAAGGAAAAATTTAGTGGTAAAAAACCAAATGACCCCGGGTCCCGTTCTTCGGGGCGCCCTTGTTTTATTAGCTAACCCTCCCTTTAAGTTCCATTGAAATTGGCACTCATTGGTCAGCATTACCCGGGGGGGTCCCTCTTTTTAAACCCCTTTATTTCTTTCCCCCAAAGTCTGCCAAAATGGTTAGTACCCTTGGAATTTTCTTCTCACAGAGGGAAAAACATTTAAAGTGCCTTTTTTCCAAATTTGGTTTACAAGGAGTTCTTCCCCGCTGTGGAAATTGCCCCTTTTTCGGGGTGTATTTTCTGGAAGCCACCTTTCAGATTCCGGGGGGGGTGGCCGAAAGGGAGGTAAGGGTTTGTGGTGGATATTCCCCCCCCCCTTCTTTGTTTCCCCCCGAGGTAGCTCGGAGAAAATGGGGTTGCTATCCCCCGGGGTTTTAGTTTTCGGCATGTTTTGGGGGGGGGGTATGGGACAGGTTTTTCCCTGCTGCATCTGCACAAATTTTTTTCGGGTGCTGAGGATCCTCTTGGGATGGAGGGGGGGATTTTTGGGCCCCTTTTAATTTCCTAGGAGTTATCCCTCCCCGGTCCCCCCTTTTTTTTTTTCTTTTTTTTTTTTTTTTTATTTTCTTTTCTTTCTTTTTTTTTTTTAAAAACAAAAAGAAAAAAGTAACCTAAACCTGGCAGCCCCAATCCATTTAACCCGAACCCCCCGGGGCCCCCTTTTTGATTTCCGCACCCCGTTTTTGACCTCGCCTCGTTTTTTTTGGACACTCCCAAGGCCCCTTACCTTTGCAGGTGCTGTTTCGTCATCCCCCTTTAGGTGCCGGGGGTTCGACTGCTCCTTTTATTTGTCTGACCCCGCCCCCCTTTGATAGCTTCCGGCCTCTCCCTCTACGGGGCCCCGGGAATTTTTTAATTGCCCGCCCGCCCAAAGGGGGGGGGCCGACTCGGTGCCACTTCTAAAAAGCCAAAAGACAAACTCCTGATGTTACTTCGTTTTCCTTCCCCTTCTACCGGAAAAAACTTTACACTTTACGCACTCCCTCTCCACACCGGTTTTTAAAACCACACAATGGACTAAATTCTTTAAAATTTTAAAACCCACTTCTTTACTGCCTATTTTTACGACCATATTATTTGGGAAAGCGCTCCTAAAGCCCCCGTTGGGGAGAAAATTTCCGTCATGGGTCTTAAAAAGGGGGTAAACCCTATCATCACAGTCCAGAAATTTTACCCAAGCTCGGATCTTTTTCCTCTTTCGCATATCGATACTATTTCCCCATCACTATCCCATAAACATTCCCCCAATTCTTGTAGTGGTTTCTGTTATTCTGCCCCTTCCCTGGGCCAAAAGAAAATTTCCCAAAATGTGGGAATGACATTTCAAATAGCCGGAAATCCAAGATCTCCCCAAATTTTCCCCTTTTTGACACTTATGTTCTTTCCCGCCCACGGGGGGAAGAAAGATTCCCTTTCAAAGGGTTCGTTTAATTTTGAAAGCCGGAACTCCCTTTTCCCCTGTTTAAGTTAAAAGGACAATTTGGGTTTCAAGTTTGGAAGGTGATCCCCACACAGCAACAGTGTAGGAATTGCTGGCGATTTGGCCCCCCAGCAAAATATTGCAGATCTATAGCCAATACCCCCCTCTGTCGTCCGATGACCTTTCAAAAAATTTTTGCATCCGAAATCCCTCTTGCCTTAAAATTTTCCCGGGGCTACCCTTCTATCTCATCGTTGCCCGGTCTAAATTAAATGAAGCGGGAAATCTGTTGCCTCAGAGGGGGAAAGGGGCCTCCCCTTTTGCCCCTGGCATTTTTTTCAAAACTCCGCCTCCAAGGGAAAAATACCCCCCTGTTTTTTATTCCCCGTGTTTTCAAAAATCCCCCCCCCCCCCTTTGGGTCCCATCTTCTGCAGCTTCCCCCTGCGGTTGCCAGTCCCTAGTCACTCCGTTTTCTAAATTTTTTTGGGTGTCCCGGGTAAAACGTCCCCCACTTCAAAAACCTCAGTTTCCCTCCCACTTTTGTGTTCTCCCTTTTACAAACCCGGGAAAAAACAAGGGCCCCCGTTTCGAAAAACCCCCTCCCAATTTGTCCCCCCCTAATTTCCCAAAGGGCCAAAAAAAAACTCCTTTAACCAATCCTTCCCCCCTTTTTCCCCCTCCAAAATTTTTACCTTCCCCCGGGCTCTGAAATTTGGGTCTTCGCCTTTCACAGGGTCGTTAAAATTTTGGGGGTTCACCCTTTTCCCCCGACTGTGCCTTCCTCCCCGTCCCCCCCCCAAATTTTTTTTCCTCTTCTGCCCCCTCCCAGGTTTCCCGCCTCTTCTGTATTTCCCCCCACAAATTCTCCATTCCCTCCACCCTTTCCCCCCCCCCCCTACCTTGGTACAGTCCAATTTTCAGTTTTCCCATCTTTACTCAAAAATCCTCCTCCCTTTATCTCCCAAAGTTTCTTTTCATACGACAAACTCGAAATCCGAAACACTTGGGAAACAATCTCTGAAAAACATGGACCCCCGCATAGGACCTTAATGTGCAAGAGGGCTGGTTTTTAAGCGGGAAAAGTTTGGTTTGCGAATGAAAATTTTCCCCAAAAAAGAAATATTTGGAAATCAAAAAATTTATCCAAGCCAAAAACACCCAAAAAATATGAAAAAAAAAAAATTTTAACCACCAAAAAAATATTTTTCCTACACACAAAGAGAAGGATACATGCACAATAGTAGAGTAGTAACATGCACAATATATATTGTGCATGTACTACTCTACTAAATGAAGAATAAATGACACTTACCTTTATTGAAGATGCAGCAATGACTGATGAGACACTGTGTCCTGGGAGTGCCTTTTCCTCCTGAGTACTGTAGGTCCTGTTTGGCATTTTCTTCCAGAACAGGCCTTATCACACTGTGTATGCCACTACGATTCTTAAATCTCTCAAACCAACCTTTGCTGGCTTTAAATTCACCAATATGAGCACTAGTTCCAGGCATTTTTCCTGTTCACCTGGGTGTTAGTCGACTGGTGTGGGTTGCATCCTGGGAGACAAGATTAAGGACCCCAATGGAAATAAGTTAGACGGTCTTCGATGACACTGACTTTTTGGGTTATCCTGGGTGGCAAATCCTCTGGGGTTAATTGTTTCTTGGTATTCTCAATAAGCCACACCAACAACGGTGCTACAGCAGCAGCAGCAGCTGACGGTGGTACAGCAGCAACAGACGATGCTACAGCAGCAGCAGACGATGCTACAGCAGCAGCAGACGATGCTACAGCAGCAGCAGACGATGCTACAGCAGCAGCAGACGATGCTACAGCAGCAGCAGACGATGCTACAGCAGCAGCAGACGATGCTACAGCAGCAGCAGACGATGCTACAGCAGCAGCAGACGATGCTACAGCAGCAGCAGACGATGCTACAGCAGCAGCCAGACGAGCTGCTACAGCAGCAGCAGACGATGCTACAGCAGCAGCAGACGATGCTACAGCAGCAGCAGACGATGCTACAGCAGCAGCAGACGATGCTACAGCAGCAGCAGACGATGCTACAGCAGCAGCAGACGATGCTACAGCAGCAGCAGACGATGCTACAGCAGCAGCAGACGATGCTACAGCAGCAGCAGATGGTACTACAGCAGCAGCAGCAGCAGCTGACGGTGGTACAACAGCAGCAGCAGCTGACAGTGCAGCAGCAGCTGACAGTGCAGCAGCAGCTGACAGTGCAGCAGCAGCTGACAGTGCAGCAGCAGCTGACGGTGGTACAGCAGCAGCTGTACCACCAATAGTAGCGATGGTTGATTGGGGTTTATTATACAACCTGGCCAGCTCGGAAACACGCACTCCACTTTCATACTTATCAATGATCTTTTTCTTCATCTCTATAGTAATTCTCACCCTTATTGCTGTAGGTTGGCACTAGAAGCTTTCTTGGGGCCCATGGTCACTTATTTTCCAGAAAAAATCACCAAAAACACTGTAATAATACGAAATGTTCCGATTGTATGCTTGGATGTTACCGCGGAGGCTGGCTGGTAAACAATGCCACCGGGGGAACATGTGAGCGTGGCTCAGGCTGCACATTGGACGCGTCTCGGACGAAGGGCGGTGAGCGGGTTTTTGGGCGGTATGCGAGGCAAAATTTTTGCGAAAAAAGCGTGCGGTATGCGGATTGTACGGTATGCGATGCGTCCAGTATGCGGGGGTCCACTGTATATTGCAGAGACTGAACCATCAGTGGACACTGATCCACCCTCTGTTCCTTCTCTTTCCTCTTCTCCATCTGCACAACTCCTTTCTTCACAGCGCACCGTTCCTTCACTGCTTGAACATTTTCCTTTGCCACCGCATGTGGACTTTTCTAACCCCTCTAGTCCGTAGGTACCCTTACCTGCGGATTTCAGATATCTTTATCGTTGCCAATCATGGCCTATTTACAGTGGAATATACATGGCCTCACGGGTAATCGGGGTGAGCTTCCCATGTTGCTCTCCCAGTTTTCCCCTGTTTTTTTTGCTTACAGGAACCAAAATTACACTCTGCTGTAATCTATCCCATCTCAGGTTATAATTTATTGTATTCTTCAGATCCTTTTCCTGATGGGACCTTTAATGAAAGTGCCCTTCTTCTATGCACTGATATTCCGTACCATCAGCTATTTGTTCATACTTCGCTGCATTACACAGCAGCCCGAAATCCACTTGCATAGGTGGTATACACTTTTTCTTTGTATCTCTCTCCTTCTCGGGCATTATTATCCCGGATATTGCCTTTCTTGTTTTGTCATTACCGCCACCACTTCTGTTACTTAGCGATTTTAATGCCCATCATTTCCTCTGGGGGGATTCTCGCTGTGATTCTCATGGCATTCAGTTAGAGGCTTTTCTTGCTACCCGCCCCCTCCCATGTTCTAAATACAGTACTCACACCCATTTTGATCCCCGTACTCATACTCTCTCTTCCATTGATCTTTCAGTCTGCCTCTTCCTCCACCGCATTAGACTTCACCTGGTCTGTTCTCCCGGATTTTACATGACAGCGATCATTTCCCAATCGTTCTTACTTCCCCTTCACTTCACCACCTCTTCGTAACCCACGCTGGAAATTTGATCAGGCAAATTGGAACCTTTACTCACGACTAATGTTGTGAGTGAGGTTCCTTCTGCGTCCTCCATTAATGAGCTTTTACACCTCTTCTCATCCTCCTTTTAACCGCAGCTTCTTATTCTATACCCCAAACTTCGGGCAGGCATTCTCAGAAATGCGTGCCTTGGTGGTCTCCTGGTTGTGTTTGTGCAATACGTTTGAAACTCGCTGCATGGGGCAGGTACCAGTACATAGAGCCACGGAGAGACTACTTGATTTTAAGCAGAAGCGTGACACTTACCTTTATTGAAGATGCAGCAATGACTGATGAGACACGGGTGTCCTGGGAGGCCTTTTCCTCCTGAGTACTGTAGGTCCTGTTTGGCATTTTCTTCCAGAACAGGCCTTATTCACACTGTGTATGCACTACGATTCTTAAATCTCTCAAACCAACCTTTGCTGGCTTTAAATTCACCAATATGGCACTAGTTCCAGGCATTTTTCCCTGTTCACCTGGGTGTTGTCGACTGGTGTGGGTTGCAATCCTGGGAGACAAGATTAAGGACCCCAATGGAAATAAGTTAGACAGTCTTCGATGACACTTACTTTTTTGGGTTATCCTGGGTGGCAAATCCTCTGGGGTTAATTGTTTCTTGGTATTCTCAAAAAAGCCACACCAACAACGGTGCTACAGCAGCAGCAGCACTGACGGTGGTACAGCAGCAACAGACGATGCTACAGCAGCAACAGACGATGCTACAGCAGCAACAGATGATGCTACAGCATCAGCAGACGTTGCTACAGCAGCAGCAGACGATGCTACAGCAGAAAGCAGACGAATGCTACAGCAGCAGCAGACGATGCTACAGCAGCAGCAGACGATGCTACAGCAGCAGCAGACGATGCTACAGCAGCAGCAGCAGCTGACGGTGGTACAACAGCAGCAGCAGCTGACAGTGCAGCAGCAGCTAAACGGTGGTACAGCTAATAGTAGCGATGGTTGATTGGGGTTTATTATACAACCTGGCCAGCTCGGAGACACGCACTCCACTTTCATACTTATCAATGATCTTTTTCTTCATCTCTATAGTAATTCTCACCCTTATTGCTGTAGGGTTGGCACTAGAAGCTTTCTTGGGGCCCATGGTCACTTATTTTCCAGAAAAAATCACCAAAAACACTGTAATAATGCAAAATGTTCCGATTGTATGCTTGGATGTTCCCCGCGGAGGCTGGCTGGTAAACAATGCCACCGGTGGAACATGTGAGCGTGGCTCAGGCCGCACATTGGACGCGTCTCGGACGAAGGGCGGTGAGCGGGTTTTTGGGCGGTATGCGAGGCAAATTTTTGCGAAAAAAGCGAGTGGTATGCGGATTGTACGGTATGCGATGCGTGCGGTATGCGGGGGTCCACTGTATATAATACATATACGTATACACACATATATATATATATATATATTATATATATATATATATATATATATATATATATTATATATATATATATATATATATATATATATATATATATATGTATACATATATGTAATTGTTTTACATGATGGTAGGATTGCTGGTGTCCTTTTTTTCTGTCTCATAAACATGCAAGATTTCAGGTACGTCTTGCTACTTCTACTTACACTTAGGTCACACTACACATGCATGTACAAGCATATATATGTATATATACACATCCCTCTGGGTTTTCTTCTATTTTCTTTCTAGTTCTTGTTGTTGTTTATTTCCTCTTATCTCCATGGGGAAGTGGAACAGAATTCTTCCTCCGTAAGCCATGCGTGTTGTAAGAGGCGACTAAAATGCCAGGAGCAAGGGGCTAGTAACCCCTTCTCCCGTATAAATTACTAAATTTTAAAAAGAGAAACTTTCGTTTTTCTTTTTGGGCCACCTGCCTTGGTGGGATACGGCCGGTTTGTTGAAAAAAAAAAAAAAAAAAAAATATATATATATATATATATATATATATATATATATATATATATATATTATATATATATATTATATATGTATACATATATATATACACACATTATTTATATATATATATATATTTATATATATATATATATATATATATATATATATATATATATATATATATATATATATATATATATATATATATGTGTGTGTATATATGTATATATATTCTCTCACTACACATACATGTACAAGCATATATATACACACACACCCCTCTGGGTTTTCTTCTATTTTCTTTCTAGTTCTTGTTCTTGTTTATTTCCTCTTACCTCCATGGGGAAGTGGAACAGAATTCTTCCTCCGTAAGCCATGCGTGTTGTAAGAGGCGACTAAAATGCCGGGAGCAAGGGGCTGGTAACCCCTTCTCCTGTATATATTACTAAATTTAAAAAGAGAAACTTTAGTTTTTTTCTTTTGGGCCACCCCGCCTCGGTGGGTATACGGCTGGTATGTTGAAGAAGAATATATATTATATATATATATATATATATATATATATATATATATATATATATATATATATTATATATATATATATATATTTTGCAATAAGATCACAGTAAACAGGTGATTTCAGAATATGCAAAACAACCACTCTGAAAGAATAGAGAAATTCCAAGCGCTTTCGTGACTACTCCTTGATAATGTGAGTAGTCACGAAAGCGCTTGGAATTTCTCTATTCTTTCAGAGTGGTTGTTTTGCATATAAGTAATACATATTTTATGAAAAAGAGGATAAATAAATATACAAGGTATGATGTAGCACGTAATGAAAGTAGTTTGTTAGATTATGTATTGGTGGATAAAAGGTTGATGGGTAGGCTCCAGGATGTACATGTTTATAGAGGGGCAACTGATATATCGGATCATTATTTAGTTGTAGCTACAGTTAGAGTAAGAGGTAGATGGGAAAAGAGGAAGGTGGCAACAACAAGTAAGAGGGAGGTAAAAGTGTATAAACTAAGGGAGGAGGAAGTTCGGGCGAGATATAAGCGACTATTGGCAGAAAGGTGGGCTAGTGCAAAGATGAGTAGTGGGGGGGTTGAAGAGGGTTGGAATAGTTTTAAAAATGCAGTATTAGAATGTGGGGCAGAAGTTTGTGGTTATAGGAGGGTGGGGGCAGGAGGAAAGAGGAGTGATTGGTGGAATGATGAAGTAAAGGGTGTGATAAAAGAGAAAAAGGTAGCTTACGAGAGGTTTTTACAAAGCAGAAGTGTTATAAGAAGAGCAGAGTATATGGAGAGTAAAAGAAAGGTGAAGAGAGTGGTGAGAGAGTGCAAAAGGAGAGCAGATGAAAGAGTGGGAGAGGCACTGTCAAGAAATTTTAATGAAAATAAGAAAAATTTTTGGAGTGAGTTAAACAAGTTAAGAAGGCCTAGGGAAAGTATGGATTTGTCAGTTAAAAACAGAGTAGGGGGGTTAGTAGATGGGGAGAGGGAGGTATTGGGGAGATGGCGAGAATTTTTTGAGGAATTTTTAAATTTTTAAGGAAAAAAGGGAGGCGGTAATTTCATGCACGGGCCAGGGGGTATACCATCTTTTAGGATTAAAAGAAGAGCAGAAGAAAGGGGGTGGAGGACGGGGGCATTAGTAAATAAAAGGGGGTAAAGCGTAAAATGTGGGTCTGACAGAATTTTTAAAAGGGGGGGATTTAGTGTTGGAGGGTTGGTATTTTTTTTAAATAAATGTATGAAAGAGGGGAAGGTACCTGGGGATTGGCGGGGGGAAATGTTTCCCTTTATATAAAGGGAAAGGGGAAAAAAAAGAGATTGAAAAATTATAGAGGAAAAATTTACGGGGTTTACCGGGGAAAAGTATACAGTGGGGTTTTAAATTGAAAAAAATTAGAGGTAAGACAGAAGTAGAATTTGGGGCGAGCAAGGGGGGTTCAGAGTGGGGAGGGGGTGTAGATCAAGTGTTTACATTGAAGCATTATGTAAAAGTATTTTGATAAAGGTAGGGGAAATTTTTATTCCTTTTGGATTAGAAAAGGATTGAAGAGTGGAATAGAGGAGCAAAGTGGGGAGATTTTTGCAAATATTGGGTAGGTGGTAAATTACTAAATGCTGTAAAGAGCTTTTTTTGGGATAGTGAGGCTAGGTTTGGGTGTGTAGAAGAGAGGGAGAATATTCCCGGTAAAAGTAGGGCTTAGAAGGGAGTGTAAATTCCCATGGTTGTTTAATATATTTATGATGGGGGAGTAAAAAAAGTAAATGCTAGGGTGTTTGGGAGAGGGGTGGGATTTAAAATTTTGGGGAATCAAATTCAAAATGGGGAATGACAAGTTACTTTTTTGCTGAGATACGTGTTATGGGGGATTTTTTAAAAAAAAAATTACAAAGGTTTTGTGGATGAGTTTTAGAATGTGTGTAAAAAGGGAGAAAATTGAAAGTGAAATAGAAAGAGTAAGGTGATGAGGGGATCAAAAGATTTTGATAAAAAAAAATTTGGGTATCAAATTGGGAGGAGGGGTATGGAAGAAATGAATGTTTTCAGATATTGGGAGTTGCGTTTCGGCGGTGGATTTATGAAGGAAAGGGTTTAAAAATAGAATTGATGAGGGAAAAAAAAGGGGAGTGGTGCGTTGGGGTATATGTGGAAATCAAAAAAAAGTTATCTAGGAGGCAAAAAATGGAATGTATGAAATATATTTACCAACCTTTATTGGAGTGAATTTGGGTGGAATGCAGAGCGAGGGGACGGTTGGAGGCAGGGGAGAAGTCCTGTCTAAGGGCAATGTGGGGTGTAAATTTTAGCGAAAATTCGGAGTGTGGAATTAGGGAAGGTGGGGGATTTAAATAAAAGCATTAGTCAGAGGGCAAAAGAGGGGTTGTTGGGGTGGTTTGGTCATTTAGAAGAAGGATCAAAGTAAAATACGGGAAAGAATTAAATCTATAGGGGAAGGAAAAGGGGGGGGGGGTCATCCTCGAAAGGGTTGGAAAGGGGGGGTAAAGGAGGTTTTGTGGGTGAGGGGTTTGATTTCCCCAGCAAGCGGCATGAGCGTGTTAGATAGGGTGAATGGAGACGAAATGATATTGGGACCTGACGATTGTTGGGTTTTTGGCAGGGTAATTTTAGTGAAGGGATTCGGGGGAAACCGGTTATTTTCTTTAGTCGGATTTGGCCCTGGAAAAGGGAAGTAAAATGCTGCACTTTAAAGGGGGGTTTGGGTTTGGCATTTTGGAGGGATATTTTGTGTATTTTAGCGAAATTTGCTTCAAAACGTTGTTTTCTGAGCCCTCTGCAAAGGATTTGTGAGTGGGTGCAAGTGTTGAATGATAATAAAAGTATTTTTTTTTGGGGGATTTTCTTTCTTTGGGGTCACCCTACCAGGTGGGAGACAGTTGTTTTTTTAAAAAAATATATAAATTTAATATATATATATAAATGATATTATATTGGGTTTTTGCACCCCTCCCAAAATTTTCTCCCCAATCTCTGCAACTTCTCTTCAAATCTCCCAAGAGCACAGTGTCATCAGCAAAGGCGTGAATACACACAAAGTGGGGTTGTCACAGCGCCTTTGCTGATGACACTGTGCTCTTGGGAATTCTGAAGAGAAGTTGCAGAGATTGGTGGATGAATTTGTGGGTGTGCAAAAAAAAGAAAATTAAAGGTGAAAAAAGGAAAGAGTAAGGTTTGAGGATCAAAAAGTTAGGTGATGAAGTTGAATATAGATTGGGGGGAGAGGTAGGAGGGGGGTGAACGTATTAGATATTTGGGAGTGGACGTGTCAGCGGGGGGGGTTATGAAAATGAGGGGGTCAAAGAATTTTGAGGGAAAAAGATGAGTGGTGCATTAGGAGTCTGGGAGACAAAGAACTTTGTCCTTGGGGGAAAGAGGGGAATTATGAGAGTATGTTTTACCCGCTTTTTATGGGTGTGAAAGCGTGGGTGTGAATGTTGCGCGAGGGAAGGCTGGAGGCAGTGGAGATGTCTTTGAGGGAATGTGTGGTGGAATATAAATGCAGAGAATTTGTAGTTTGGAAGTTAGGAGGGGGTGCGGGATTACCAAAAACTGTTTGGCCAGGGGCTGAGGGGGAAGGGGTTGTTGAGGTGGGGTTTGGAATTAGAGAGAAAGGGGCGAAAACAGAATGCTTTAAGAGTGTATCGTCTGTAGTGGAAGGAAGGGGGGGTAGGGGGCGGCCGGGGAAAGGTTGGAGGGGGGGGGTAAAAGGGGGTTTTTTGTGCGAGGGGCTTGGACTTCCGCAGGCATGCTGAGCGGTTTTTTATAGGAGTGAATGGAGACAAATGGTTTTTAATACTTTAGTGCGTTGGAGTGTGGCAAAGTAACTTTTTTAAGGGATTCGGGAAACCGGCAGGCCGGACTTGAGTCCTGGAGATGGGAAGTACAGTGCCTGCACTCTGAAGGAGGGGGGGTTAATGTCGCAGTTTAAAAACTGTAGTGTAAAGCACCCTTCGGCAAGACAGTGATGGAGTGAATGATGGTGAAAGTTTTTCTTTTTCGGGCCCCCCTGCCTTGGTGGGAATCGGCCGTGTGATAATAAAAAAAAAAAAAAAAATAATATATATAATATATATAAAATATATTATATAATATTATATATTTTTAATATATTTTAATATATATATAATAAATAAATTTAATATATATATATATATATATATATTATATTTTTTTTTTTTCTTGAATAATGTGAGTAGTCACGAAGCGCTTGGAATTTCTCTATTCTTTCAGAGTGGTTGTTTTGCATATATATATATATATATATATATATGCACAGTGGACCTCCGATTAACGATATTTTTTCATTCCAGAAGTATGTTCAGGTGCCAGTACTGACCGAATTTGTTCCCATAAGGAATATTGTGAAGTAGATTAGTCCATTTCAGACCCCCAAACATACACGTACAAATGCACTTACATAAATACACTTACATAATTGGTCACATTGGGAGGTGATCATTAAGCGGGGGTCCACTGTATATATATACTGGGAGGTACTTCCGTCCTGCCAGGCAAGTGTAAAACAGGCACCTGTAATTGTTTTATGTGATGGTAGGATTGCTGGTGTCTTTCTTCCTGTCTCATAAACATGCAAGGCTTCAGGTACGTCTTGCTACTTCTACTTACACTTAGGTCACACTACACATACATGTACAAGCATGTATATACACACACACCTCTGGGTTTTCTTCTATTTTTGTTGCTAGTTCTTGTTCTTGTTTATTTCCTCTTATCTCCATGGGGAAGTGGAATTCTTCCTCCATAAGCTGTGCATGTTGTAAAATGCGACTAAAATGCAGGGAACAAGAGGCTAGTAACCTCTTCTCCTGTATATATTGCTGAAGTTAAAAAGATAAATTTTTTTCTTTTTTGTGCCACCCTGCCTCGGTGAGTTAAGGCCGGTGCATTGAAAGAAAGAATATATATATATAGATATGTAATGCAATATAATTTGTGTTCTTATAATAGTGGTTTATCAATTACTTTATCTAAAGTGTTATTTAGTAATAAATTTTTATCTGAATTTTAGAACTTCCAAATTTTTCCCCAGGGTCTGTACAGTTCACTTGGATTGTGGATAGCAGTCTTTGTGACTCTGATGACATATCAAAATTCTGTGCTGGATGCATCAGATTTGTTAGTCTCAACACTTCCCTGGGTGTTAATGTTTCAAGTTGGGCTCCTGCTCCTGCTGTCACTACAGGTATTATACTCTTTGTGGATCCTGTTATCTGTTATTAATGCTTTTTGTAATACTGTGGAATTTATGATGGATATTACTCTTATTCTATTAACCCTTTGAGGGTTTTGGACGTACTAGTACGGCTTACGACCCAGGGTTTTTGACGTACTTGTACGCCTAAATTCTAGCGCCCTCAAATCTAGTGGGAGAAAGCTGGTAGGCCTCCATATGAAAGAATGGGTCTATGTGGTCAGTGTGCATGGTATAAAAAAATCCTGCAGCACACAGTGCATAATGAGAAAAAAAAACTTTGACCGTTTTCTTTGGAATAAAACAGCGACTTTGCACTGTATTTTCGTATGGTATTTATTGTTGTATTCTAGTTTTCTTGGTCTCATTTTATATTATGGAAGGCATATCATAGAAATTGAGATGATTTTGACTGGTTTTACAAAGAAAAGTACCTTGAAATTGAGCTCAAATAGCAGAAATGTTCAATTTTTACCAAAGTTCAAAAGTAAACAAATCATGCCAAGCGTCCAATACACGTCAACTGGTGAGTCTAATATTCTTTTGCAAGTGCGCCAATATGATTCATACCATTTCTACACTAATGCAGTAGTCTGCATAACAGTAAATCTTCTATTTTTTGTGAGAATAAAAATTCAAAGTGGAAAGGAAAAGAATGTAAGAGGGGCTTTGAGACGTGACTAATGAACAGAGGAAATGTCATGTTAGTGCCAGGAATGTATTTCTTGTTTGTTCTGGACCCTATTCGGAAATTGGCATCTTTTGAAATTTGTGTGAAATTGGCAAAATTGCTAAATTCTGACCACTGTACTGGATAGTTGAAATTGGTAAATGGGTGGTTTCTTGCACTCATTCAATAGAAAAAATGGAGTTCTAGCGAAATATTCATGTTTTTTGTTGACTAGTACAGTGGAACTGGCTGAAAATGGGGCTCAAACTGGGCAAAATCGCTGATCCGTAAACATCGGTGAGACCACTAACTTTGCGAGAGCATAATTCCGTAAGTTTTCCATCAAATTTCAAACTTTTGGTGTCATTATGATCTGGAAAAGATTCTCTCTTTTCATAAGAAATTTTTTTTTTTTTTTTAATTTGGGCGACCCTGAGAACGAGTCTCGGAGAGGGCCTGTCGACCCTCAAAGGGTTAATGTTTGAACATATTGTGGCATGTGATGACATCTGATATTTCACCATATCACAAAAGCAACAATTTGCATTAGTACAGTAGACTGAACTGCCATCCTTGCATTCAGATTCAAAATTTATTTTTACATAATACAGTCTGTTCAGAAATGGGTGACACTTGATAATGCAAGTAGAAAGCCCATGGTTATACAAAGTTATTCAGGCAAGCTAAAGCTTAAGTTAACCCTTTCAGGGTCCGTGCCGTAGTTTTACAGCTTTGAGTCGAGTCCAAATCGTAGAACTACGCCAAAATTCTAGCGGCCTCAAATTTAGCTCTAGAAGGCTGGTAGGCCTACATCTAAGAGAATGGGTCTGGGTGGTCAGTGTGCACACTTATAGAAAAAATCTGGATACTTGCATGGCTTTGTGGGAATGCCGATAAAGTGGCTTTGTTCGCCATGCCTGGCAGCAAGGAAGCTCTCACTCCCCTGGCGAATTCTGACTCTCCTCTTTCCAACTTATAGCTCTAAGATTGATAGAAGTGGATCTGAAGAGAAATTGTATGGTTCTGAACCATATGGTACATTGCACCATATGGTACAATGGTACCATATGATACAATGGTGCCATATCACACAATGATATATGGTACAATGTGCAGTATGGTACGTTGTACCATATGGTACAGGGATCCTAATGGGAATACGTCTGTCTGACTTTTTTGGTTATCCTAGGTCTCCAAACATGCTGCTTTGTACGATAATCTATGTAACTTTATTTGTGTATACCTAAATAAACTTACAACACCACATGTGCTTGAGTAAATTTATTCAAGTGTACACAAATATAGTTACATAGATTATCATACATAGTAGGTGACAACAACAACGGCTACTCCTACATCTTTACAGTTCCCTGCCCCTACACAGCTCCTATTATGGCCTAACTGCTTGTATTGCTGCACTGACCCACATGGAACCAGTAACAACCAACATAAAGCTGCTAAAGATGTAAAAAACTGACCAAACACGACTAATAGAGGACTGCCTGGCATACCAAACACCAGCCTGCTGCCAGACAATATCCCAGCCAAGCAACAGTTATCACAACAATAACTCCATATCAACTCCACTAGCGTTCTCATGTGATGCAAGAATAGAAAAAGCAACACCAAGACAGACACGAAACCTCCTAGAAAACTGTTACCCATAATGTCTGCCCTGAAGGACGCCAACGAATCTTCCACCCCCCTCACCCCTGCCCAGACCAACACAACAACAACAGTGGCGGACGACTCCAAAACTTTCTCTGGATTCTCTCAACACTCGTTCTCATCCATGACTCGCACCCAAGCTGACTTGTCTACAACTACGGATAACACCCGAGACCTCTTCACTGCAAACAGCAACATAGATTACAAATCGTCAGCACCCAAAGGTATAGCCCAGGAATTCAGTCCTCAACAACGACCCAACTCCATTGATAAAATTCTACAGGAAAATAGTATGCTAAGACGACAAAACGAAGCCTATGAAAAACTGTTTGGGGTCCTAGAGCGCTCTCTACATACCCAAAACATGAGAAATAAAGACCTTGAATGTCATCTTACAACACAAAACTCAGACTAGTGAAATAGAAAACAGACATCATAATAAACTCGTCGAAAGGACAAGCAAACCTACATTCAACTATAGACACTCATTCTTTCTTTCAACACACCGGCCGTATCCCACCGAGGCGGGGTGGCCCAAAAGGAAAAACAAAAATTTCTCCTTTTACATTTAGTAATATATACAGAAGGGGTTACTAGCCCCTTGCTCCCGGCATTTTAGTCGCCTCTTACAACACGCATGGCTTACGGAGGAAGAATTCCGTTCCACTTCCCCATGGAGATAAGGGGAAATAAACAAGAACAAGAACTTGAAAGAAAATAGAAGAAAACCCAGAGGGGTATGTATATATATGCTTGTACATGTATGTGTAGTGTGACCTAAGTGTAAGTAGAAGTAGCAAAACGTACCTGAAATCTTGCATGTTAATGAGACAGAAAAAAGACACCAGCAATCCTACCATCATGTATAACAAATACAGGCTTGCGTTTTACAGTCGCTTGGCAGGACGTTAGTACCTCCCTGGGCGATTGCTGTCTACCAACCTACTACCTAGGCTATACACACACATACTAAACAAATAAATTCCCTCACCACCAAGCTGTCAGAAGCTACACAAGACTGAAAGTTAAACATGGAATCACAGTGGAATGCATGCTTCCAGTATCAAAGGGATATGATTGAACAAGACAAGCTCCTAGACTGTCATTTTAACCAGCTCTGCCTTACCACCAGATACAAACAATGAAAATTGCACCATCAAAGCACTCCAACTAATAAAAGACAAGATAAAAGTTAACATTAAAACCAGTGAAAGTTAACATTAAAACCAGTGATATCAAGGAGGCCTGACTGCTAGGCAAGCCAGATCAACAACAAAGTGTTAGGTTAAAATTCAATTCCATTGATGTAAAAGATGATCTAATAAGTTCCTCCATCAAGAAACGGAGTAATGTGTATATAAATGAGTGCCTAACTAAAAAGTCAGAACCTATTATAGACTTCAAAAACTTAAGCGTGATAATGTATCAATAAAACAGTGCTTTACTCGTGATGGCATTATCATGGTAAAATTATCAGACACGGGTCGTAGGTTTGAAATAACAAGTGATCAAGAACTAGCATGTTTCCTCTCATTCACTGGCTTGACTGAACCTTGTTAAGCCATATCTCAACACATTATCAGCCATGTTCAGCGCTGTAATATAGTAGAATTTACTCTTATTCCATATTTTCATGACTGTTAGTGAATAACGGTAATTAATTCCCAGCTACTTAAGACACCTAAGGTGCTATTCAAGGTGCTAATCCAGGTACTTTAGTGTTTTTTTTCTTATTTTATACTTGAAACCATTACTTTTAACTTTGAAATAATCAAGGTGCTAAAGTGTTCTATTTTGATATTTGATAGCTCCATTATTTTTTAGATTTAAAATAACTATCTTAGTTCATAAGTTCATAATTGTTAGTGATTTAACATCATTGCTTTGTCTTTTTGTTCTTTAATAATTGTAACAGCTATTTCTCTACGTACCCCTTATGAATGCAATTATTGATCCTGATATCAACCTCTTGTTGAACAGCATACACAATCCTAACAGTAATTGCCATTACTACACTGCTAGTCAGGCTAATACCCTTTTCAGTGTCAGCAACAACATTACAGTCTTCAACTACAATGTTAGATCATTGAGTAAACACTATGATGACCTCATTGCACTACTTAAGTCTCTAAATGCTACTATAATTTTCATTATTTTTATTTTTTTTTTTTTGTCTTTGCAAACAGTACATTGACATTTTGTATTTACAATAGTGGGTTGCAATACAAAGAAAGCCTGTAGTATGCCTAGGCATTATGGGCCAACTTAACATTATTGGCTTACAGTCTACTTAATACTAAGGAGTATATCATAGTTGTACAGTAGGATAGTAATTATTTCATAGTTGTACAGTAGAATATTAATTATAAATGAATCAAAATTTGTATAATACAAAGATATATTTAGTAGGTAGTAGGTTGGTAGACAGCAACCACCCAGGGAGGTAGTACCGTCCTGCCAAGTGAGTGTAAAACGAAAGCCTGTAATTGTTTTACATGATGGTAGGATTGCTGGTGTCTTTTGTCTGTCTCATAAATATGCAAGATTACAGGCATGTCTTGCTACTTACACTTAGGTCACACTACACATACATGTACACATTTATTTATACACACTCATCTGAGTTTTCTTTGATTTTATCTTAATAGTTCTTGGTCTTATTACTTTTCCTTTTATATCCATGGGGAAGTGGAATAAGAATCTTTCCTCCGTAAGCCATGCGTGTTGTAAAAGTCAACTAAAATGCCGGGAACAATGGGCTAGTAACCCCTTTTCCTGTAAAGATTACTAAAAAGAATAAGAAGAAGAAAATTGTCAAAGTGGGAAGTCTGAATTTGCGTGGATGTTGTGCAAATGATAAGTAAGAGATGATTGTGGATGTTATGAATGAGAAGAAACTGGATGTCCTGGCTTTAAGTGAAACAAAGCTGAAGGGGGTAGGAGTGTTTCAATGGAGAGGAATAAATGGGATTAGGTCAGGGGTTTCAAATAGAGTTAGAGCTAAAGAAGGAGTAGCAATAATGTTGAAGGATAAGCTATGGCAGGAAAAGAGGGACTACAAATGTATAAATTCAAGGATTATGTGGAGTAAAATAAAGATTGGATGTGAAAAGTGGGTTATAGTAAGCGTGTATGCACCTGGAGAAGAGAGAAGTGTAGAGGAGAGAGAGAGATTCTGGGAAATGTTGAGTGAATGCGTGGGGAGTTTTGAATCAAGTGTGAGAGTAATGGTGGTTGGGGATTTCAATGCTAAAGTGGGTAAAAGTGTTATAGAGGGAGTAGTAGGTAAATTTGGGATGCCAGTGGTAAATGTAAATGGGGAGCCTTTAATTGAGCTATGTGTAGAAAGAAATTTGGTAATAAGTAATACATATTTTATGAAAAAGAGGATAAATAAATATACAAGGTATGATGTAGCACGTAATGAAAGTAGTTTGTTAGATTATGTTTTGGTGGAAAAAAGGGTTTTGATGGGTGGCCCCAGGTGAAAATGTTTTAGAGGGGAATGATATATGGATCATTATTTAGTTGTAGCTACGTTAGAGTAAGGGTGAGGGGAAAAGAGGAAGGTCGCAACAAAAAGTAAGAGGGAGGTAAAAGTTATAAAAAAGGGGAGGAGGGTTTTGGGGAGACATAAGGACTTTTGGAAAAAAGGTGGGTAGTGCAAAGATGAGTAGGGGGGGGGGGTTGAAGAGGGTTGGAATAGTTTTAAAATGAAATTTATTAAAATGGGGGGCAAAATTTGGGGTTATAGGGGGTGGGGGCAGGGGGAAAGAGGAGTTTTGGGTGGAATGAAAAAGGAAGGTGTGAAAAAAGAAAAAAGGAGCTTACGAGGGGTTTTTTTACAAAGCGAAGTGTTTAAGAAGAGCAGAGATATAGAGAGTAAAAGAAAGGTGAAGAGAGTGGTGGAGAGTGAAAAAAGGAGAGAAGATGAAAGAGTGGGAGAGGCACTGTCAAGAAATTTTAATGAAAATAAGAAAAAATTTTGGAGTGAGTTAAACAAGTTAAGAAAGCCTAGGGAAAGTATGGATTTGTCACTTAAACACAGAGTAGGGGAGTAGTAGATGGGGAGAGGGAGGTATTAGGTAGATGGCGAGAATATTTTGAGGAACTTTTAAATGTTGAGGAATAAAGGGAGGCGGTAATTTCATGCACTGGCCAGGGAGGTATACCATCTTTTAGGAGTGAAGAAGAGCAGAATTCAAATTCAAATTCAAAGTTTATTCTCTATAAAGATTACAATGTTGAATTTACAGAATTTGGTTGTTGTGTGGTTTACATGTAGTTAAATAATGATTACAGAGTGTACCGCTAGAACGCCTAGCATGGCTAGGCATTTCGGGCAGACTTAGTTTAATTCTTTATTTTAAAATATTACAAATTATGAGGTAAGTTGGTATTATGGCTAAGTGACTAAATACTAGTTTGTGAGTTTAGCAATGTGAATGCTTTTCTTTTTGGCACAGTACTTAGTTTCAGTATTGGAGTATCATGGTTTTCATTATTTAAGATTGAGAAAAATATTTCTGTTTTTGGTTTCAAATGGGTGAGTGAGTGTAAGTGTGAACCACCAGGTGGTATTCTTTTGTAGTTAGTTGATGGGGTTTATCAGGGAATAAGATGTTTTCTAATGGTGTTTTAAAAGGTGATGAATGTGTCTGCAGTTCTAGAGTTCTCAGTAGGGTTTTTTTCCAGATTTTGGGACCCTTTGACATACATTGAATTTTTGTAAAGGTTTAGTCGGACAGGGGGAATGTCTTTTAGAGATGTTTGTGTCTGGAGTTATGCCTGTGGGTTCTGTCACAATATCAAGAAAGCGTTTTAGGTCAAGGTTGATATTGGAGTTTAAGGTCCTGAAGATGTAGATTGCACAGTAGTAAGTGTGGATGTACTGAACAGGGAGTAAGTTTAGATCTATGAAAGGGGGGGGGAGTGTTGCCAGGGATGGGATTTAGTTGATTATTCTTTCTGCAGCTTTTTGTTGGGTTATTATTGGCTTTAGGTGTGTTGCTGCAGTTGATCCCCAGCACAAATAGCCCTAGGTTTAGGTATGGATAAATAAGTGAGTGGTATAGTGTGGAAAAGGGGATTTTGCGGCACATAGTATCGTATCTTGGAGAGGATCCCAACTGTTTTGGATACTTTTTTTGGGTTTTGTGTTGGATATGGGGGGCTGAAATTCAGGTTGTTGTCAAGGTATAGGCCTAGGGAAATTTTCCCTCATTATGTCTGTAATTAGAGTGTTGTCGATTTAATGTTAATTTGTGCATCTCCTGCTCTTTCTACCCAAACATAATATAGTAGGTTTTGTCAGTGTTAAGCGCAAGTTTATTGGCTGTCATCCAAGTCGATATTTTGATCAGCTCCTCGTTAACAATGGTGTTGAGGGTGGCAAGATTAGGGTGAGAGACGACATAAGTCGTGTCGTCAGCAAAGAGAATGGGTTTCAGGTGTTGGGATACGTTTGGAAGATCATTGATGTATATGAGGAAGAGCAGGGGACCAAGGACACTTCCCTGCGGAACTCCAGTATCAAGTGGCCGTGTTGTTGATGCTGTGTCTTTAATGGTAACATACTGATACCTATTAGTAAGGTAAGATTTGAAATAAGCAAGCGCATGGCCTCTTATACCGTAATGGTCAAGTTTGTGGAGTAGGATGTCGTGGTCTACTGTGTCAAAAGCTTTTCTTAGGTCAATAAAAATTCCTAGTGGATATTCCTTATTTTCCAATGCTGTGTAAAGCAGATCTAGCATTTTTATGATTGCATCATTAGTGCTTTTATTTTTCCTAAATCGAAATTGGCAGGGGTTGAGTATGTTTTCTGCTGTTATAAATGAATATAGTCTCCTGTGCACGAGTTTCTCAAAGATTTTGGATAGCAATGGTAAGTGTGGTGGAGGTACGTGAGGCATTACGTAGAATGAAAGGGGGTAAAGCAGCTTTAAAGCAGGGGGGGATATAGTGTTGGAGTGGTTGGTACTTTTGTTTAATAAATGTATGAAAGAGGGGAAGGTACCTAGGGATTGGCGGAGAGCATGTATAGTCCCTTTATATAAAGGGAAATGGGACAAAAGAGATTGTAAAAATTATAGAGGAATAAGTTTACTGAGTATACCAGGAAAAGTATACGGAAGGATTATAATTGAAAGAATTAGAGGTAAGACAGAATGTAGGATTGCGGATGAGCAGGGAGGCTTCAGAGTGGGTAGGGGATGTGTAGATCAAGTGTTTACATTGAAGCATATGTGTGAACAGTATTTAGATAAAGGTAGGGAAGTTTTTATTGCATTTATGGATTTAGAAAAGGCATATGATAGTGGATAGAGGAGCAATGTGGCAGATGTTGCAAGTATATGGAATAAGTGGTAAGTTACTAAATGCTGTAAAGAGCTTTTATGAGGATAGTGAGGCTCAGGTTAGGGTGTGTAGAAGAGAGGGAGAATACTTCCCAGTAAAAGTAGGTCTTAGACAGGGATGTGTAATGTCACCATGGTTGTTTAATATATTTATAGATGGGGTTGTAAAAGAAGTAAATGCTAGGGTGTTTGGGAGAGGGGTGGGATTAAATTATGGGGAATCAAATTCAAAATGGGAAATGACAGTTACTTTTTGCTGATGATACTGTGCTTATGGGAGATTCTAAAGAAAAATTGCAAAGGTTAGTGGATGAGTTTGAGAATGTGTGTAAAGGTAGAAAGTTGAAAGTGAACATAGAAAAGAGTAAGGTGATGAGGGTATCAAATGATTTAGATAAAGAAAAATTGGATATCAAATTGGGGAGGAGGAGTATGGAAAAAGTGAATGTTTTCAGATGCTTGGGAATTGACGTGTCGGCGGATGGATTTATGAAGGATGAGGTTAATCATAGAATTGATGAGGGAAAAAAGGTGAGTGGTGCGTTGAGGTATATGTGGAGTCAAAAAACGTTATCTATGGAGGCAAAGAAGGGAATGTATGAAAGTATAGTAGTACCAACACTCTTATATGGATGTGAAGCTTGGGTGGTAAATGCAGCAGCGAGGAGACGGTTGGAGGCAATGGAGATGTCCTGTCTAAGGGCAATGTGTGGTGTAAATATTATGCAGAAAATTCGGAGTGTGGAAATTAGGAGAAGGTGTGGAGTTAATAAAAGCATTAGTCAGAGGGCAGAAGAGGGGTTGTTGAGGTGGTTTGGTCATTTAGAGAGAATGGATCAAAGTAGAATGACATGGAAAGCATATAAATCTATAGGGGAAGGAAGGAGGGGTAGGGTTCGTCCTCGAAAGGGTTGGAAAGAGGGGGTAAAGGAGGTTTTGTGGGCTAGGGGCTTGGACTTCCAGAAAGCGTGCATGAGCGTGTTAGATAGGAGTGAAGGGAGGCGAATGATACTTGGGACCTGACGATCTGTTGGAGTGAGAGCAGGGTAATATTTAGTGAAGGGATTCATGGAAACCGGTTATGTTCATATAGTCGGACTTGAGTCCTGGAAATGGGAAGTACAATGCCTGCACTTTAAAGGAGGGGTTTGGGATATTGGCAGTTTGGAGGGATATGTTGTGTATCCTTATATGTATATGCTTCTAAGCTGTTGTATTCTGAGCACCTCTGCAAAAGCAGTGATAATGTGTGAGTGTGGTGAAAGTGTTGAATGATGATGAAAGTATTTTCTTTTTGGGGATTTTCTTTCTTTTTTGGGTCACCCTGCCTCGGTGGGAGACGGCCGATTTGTTGAAAAAAAAAAAAAAAATATTTATGTTCAAAAATGCTTTTTGTGTAAATAATGATTCAATTATATTCCTGTCAACAATGGATAAAAGGTTCAATGTGATTGTTTCAGTTATGATGTGGGAGTACATAGGTGAGTAAGTGTGTATTGAGTATTTAGCATTTAGTCTAGGGTGGTTAAGTGGCTTTTGAGAAGTTTTAAATTGATTTTCAGACTGGGTTACTTTAATATCTTCTGGTAATGAATTCCATATTTTGGGGCCCTTTATGTGCATAGTTTTTACACAGTGTGATATGGACACAAGGTATATCAAAAAGAGATCTGTGTCTTGTGTTGTGGTCATGTGTCCTGTTTAAGTTGGTGAGAAGTTTGAGTGGGGGGTTTATATTTGTGTATTGTTCTGTGTATGTAGTATGCACATGAATAAGTATGGATGTTCTTAATGGTGAGCAGATTCAGACTTTTGAAAATTAGTGGAGTATGCTGGCAGGATTGGGAATTTATCATTCTTACTGCTGCCTTTTGCTGTGTTATTAGGGGTTTTAGGTGATTGGATGTTGTTGATCCCCATGCACAAATTCCATATGTAAGATAAGGGTATATGAGTGAATGGTACAGTGCCAGGAGAGCTGATTGTGGAACATAGTACCTTGTCTTTGATAGTATGCCTACAGTCTTGGAGATTTTCTTAGTGATTTGTTGTGTGTGTGTCTGGAACTTAAGGCTACTGTCAAGGTGGATACCTAGGAATTTTCCCTCTGTGAGTCTTGACTGATGATCCATTAAGCGTTATGTTAATTGGATCATTTGCAGCTTTGTTTCTAAACTGAATGAAATAGGTTTTATCAGTGTTCAGGGTAAGTTTGTTAGTCATCATCCAGGCAGATATTTTCTGTAATTCAGCATTGACTGTGTTTCCTAATATGACTGTGTTTGGGTGGGAAAAGACATGTGTAGTGTCATCTGCAAATAATATGGGTTTGAGTAGCTGTGATGCATTCGGTAGATCATTGATGTAGATGAGAAAGAGGAGTGGTCCAAGGATGCTTCCTTGTGGGACTCCTACTGTGATTGGTTGGGTGGAAGAGTTTGCATCATTTGCATACACATACAGTGGACCCCCGGTTAACGATATTTTTTCACTCTAGAAGTATGTTCAGGTGCCAGTACTGACCGAATTTGTTCCCATAAGAAATATTGTGAAGTAGATTAGTCCATTTCAGACCCCCAAACATACACGTACAAACGCACTTACATAAATACACTTGCATAATTGGTCACATTCGGAGGTAATCGTTATGCGGGGGTCCACTGTATTGATTTCTGTTACTAAGGTATGACTTTAGGTAGTTGAGGGAGTGGCCTCTGATACCATAGTGCATTAATTTGGAGTATAGCAGTTCATGGTCAACTGTATCGAAAGCTTTATGTAAATCAATGGAAATGCCCAGCGGGACTTCTTTCTTTTCAAGTGCGGTATATATTAGTTCTAGCATGTGTATGATAGCATCATTTGTGCTTTTATTATTCCTGAATCTAAACTGACAAGGGTTTAATATGTTGTGTGAAATGAGGTAGGAATAGATCCGTCTAGGAATTAATTTTTCAAAGATTTTAGAGAGCAGTGGTAAGTTAGATATTGGTCTGTAGTTATTCAAGTCAGCTTGGTCACCTTTATGGATCGGAGTGACCCTCGCTATTTTGAGGATTGTTGGGGAGGTAGATGATTCAATGGATTTGTTAGTGTTGCATTATATAATTGGTGACAATACTTGAAGCTTTTTTGTACATAAAAGCAGGCAAGTTGTTTGTCTCCTGCCTTGTTTTTAAAGGTGTTTATGATGAGCGTAACTTCAATGGGGTTGGTTAGAGCTAGGAATAGCGTACGTATTTGGGTAGGTACCTATGAGGTAGTCTGATAGACTGGTGTTTGAGCTTGGTATTTTGTTCGCTAGAGTTTTTTCTACGGTGGAGAATAAAACATTGAGTCTGTTTGCCGTTTCAGTTGGTGTGAGTAGGGGTTCATCTGATTTTGTTAATTTGATAGTTTTGTTTTTGGATGACTTTTTAGTTCCAAGAATTTCAGATAGTTTTCCAGGTCTTTTTCATATCACCTTTGATATTATGTAATCTATTTTCATAATACAATTTTATAAATCATCTTATCAGGCTGGTAAGAGCTGACGAGTAATGTTTAGACTCTTCTCTAGTTATTTGACCCATTCTGTACTGTTTTTCATATTTGTGCTTTGTATTAATGGATTTGAGGATGCTAGGTGTTAGCCAGGGACTATTCAGTCTCTTTGCTGTGATCTGTTTAGTTTTTTTAGGGCAATGTTTGTTGTAGAGGTAATGGGCTTTTTTTTTTTTTTTTTTTTTTTTTTTTTAGAAAATTATTTATACATTCATTCATATCTGTACAGTGGACCCCTGCCATTCGGTGGCCGCGACTTTTGTGAAATCCAACTTTTGGCAAGTTTTTTTCGGCAAAATTTAGCTTCGTGGTTTGTGATTGGACTCGTGATTCAGCGACCTTCTGGTACGCGTCTGCCCATCAGCGCGCACACAAAGCCAGTCTCCTGCACTATTCACACTCATTGTGCCATTGTTTACCAGCATGTGACCATCACCCCACAGGTTCATACAACACATTTCACAATAATTCATTGTTTTTTGTGCTTGCAACTGCTAAATAAGCCACCATGGGCCTAAAGAAAGCTCCTAGTGCCAGCCCTTTGGTAAAGAAGGTGAGAAACATGATAGAATTCAAGAAAAACTCATAGCAAAGTACTAAAGTAGAGGAGGAAGAGAGAGGGGAGAATGTGCCTTCTGCTGTGATTCAGTGATTCTACAATATGTATGATACTAAAGCAGCAGGTATTGATAAAATCTATAGCTCCAGCCAGCGATAAAGTGTAAAATTAACAGTGTAGCAAGTAAGTTAAGCGAGTAAGCGATAGAAAAACGACACGAAAGTAACTCTCCAATGTTCTTGGATGTGCATCGGGCCAATGAACATATGCTGCCCTGCTATCTTCCACCACCGTAAACCTCTGCTAGCATCTCCTCCATCAAACTAACTAATTAAACTAACATCTCCTCCAAGGTAAATGTAAATATGAAAGTGCAAGTATAAAAGTAAATATAAGTGTATAATAAAAGGACACCAATGGAAATATGTCACTCTTGGATTTTTTGGGTTATCCTGGGTACTTTACACATATGCTGCTATGTATGATAATCTATGTACGTAACTGTATTTGTGTATACCTGAATAAACTTACTAATTTATAAATTAAAATGTAAATATTTCTTATTTATAAATTAAAATGTAAATATTTCTCATTTATAAATTACATTGTTAAAGTGTGATGGTGGTGGTGGCCAAAGCCTCCACCACCACCAACACGGCTTCTCTCGGTGGCGGCCCTTAACCCTCTGACTGTTGCAAGTCCCTTTCTGAAACTGTCATTGTATGTCGCAAAAGTTTTGGGGAAAATTTTTTTTTCTTATGAAATGGTAGAGAATCTTTTCCCGGTGGTAATGACACCAAAGTACGAAATTTGGTTGAAAACTCACGGAATTACAGTCCCACGAAGTTAGCGGTCTCGGCGACATATACGCATCGGCAATTTCGCTGACTTTGAGCTCTGTTTTTGGCCAATTCCATTGTTCCAGTTGACCAAGCTCATAGCTGTTTCTTTAGAACTTCATTTTTTCTATCAGTTGAGTACAGGTCCGCCATCACAAATCCGGCAATCAGTTACAGTGGACCCCCGGTTTACGATATTATTTCATTCCAGAAGTATGTTCAGGTGCCAGTACTGAATGAATTTGTTCCCATAAGGAATATTGTGAATTAGATTAGTCCATTTCAGACCCCCAAACATACACGTACAAACGCACTTACATAAATACACTTACATAATTGGTCGCATTGGGAGGTGATCGTAAAGCGGGGGTCCACTGTATTCGGTTCCTTCAGTTATTCAGCACTAATTTTGGCTAGCATATTTCAAATTTCCAGGGTCACCACACCAACATGCTGGTACTGTTTGGTGGTGCAACTTGCTGCATAAGTCACTCCAATTTCTTTTTCTCCATTTATTGTTATAACCTGCTTACTTTTAGCCCTAGCCATGGTTCCAATGTTGTATTCTGTTGTATTCTGAGCACCTCTGCAAAAACAGTGATAATGTGTGAGTGTGATGAAAGTGTTGAATGATGAAAGTATTTTCTTTTTGGGGATTTTCTTTCTTTTTTGGGTCACCCTGCCTCGGTGGGAGACGGCCGACTTGTTGAAAAAAAAAAAAAAATCAACACTACAGCTTATTTGCCTATCACAATTGATCTAATATGACATAATAATTAATATAAATAACATGTTAAATACTCCAGAATGAATAATATTTGGCATAACACCGAGCAGTTCGACGGAGGTATGAAGAGGATATGGTATACAAATACCATTCTCCTATCCCTGTCTTGGTGCTTATATTAGAGAAAAGGGAGTATCACACAGGGCTAATTATGATATTCACTCGTACTGCACCATAAACCTGAAACAAAAAAGTTATTTTTTCTATATAGATTATCACACATAGCAGCATGTGTGTAGATAACCTAGGATAACCCAAAAAAGTCAACGTGGCTTATTTCTAGTACCTGGCTTGGGTTAGCCATATATGATTTTTGGTAAATATTCGATTCCCAGCCAGGGTAGAAACATTAGGCGTGTTTCTTTACACCTGTTGTATATGTTTACCCATCAGTAAATGGGTACCTGGGTGTTAGTCAACTAGTGTAGGTGTTATCCTGGGACACTGACCTAATTTTCTTGAAATGCTCTGCATAACAAGCAGCTTTCTATATAGTAGTACAGTATGTCACTGATGTCAGCTAGGCCTGTATACCTTGTTCATGTACGTGTAGTAAATAAAAATATTATTATTATTATTATTATATTATTTTCTCAATTGTTTGTTGGGTTATCTTATTGAAACTTGGGTAATGTATGGTGGAAAGATGCTTCTTAACCTACACCAAAAATGAAAGAAATCAGACCATAAATAGCGGAGTTCACTTCTTGGCCATTAGCGGCCGCTTAGCGATATATTTTTGTGTGGTTTTTATGGTTATATTCTCATTTTTTCGGTCTCATTTGATAGAATGAAAGATATATTATAGAAATAGATATGATTTTGATTGCTTTCATGACAAAAAGTACCTTGAAATTGCGCTCACAGTAGCGAAAATGTTCTATTCTTTAGCGAAGCTCAAGAGTAAACAAATGACGTCACCGTCCAATACCTGTCTGCCTGCCAGTCCAAATTCCAATACGCAGTCAAGAATGGGTTGACATTATTTATACAATTATTACAATAATGCAGCAGTCTGCATAACAGTAAATCTTCTATTTTTTTTGTGAATAAAAATTCCAAATGGTAAGCAAGAGTAATATAAGAGGGGCCTGTAGCCGTGACTAATGAACAGAGAAAATGTTATTTTAGTGCCAGGAATGTCTGCATTGTTTATTCTGGACCCTATTTTGAAATTGGCATCTGTTGAAATTTGTGTGAAATCGGCCAAATTGCCAATTTCTGACCACTTTATTGGGTAGTTGAAATAAGTGAATGGGTGGTTGTATTCAGTCAACAGACTAGAAGTAAATAAGTTCATTCAGGTATTCACAAATACAGTTACATAGATTATCATAAACAGCGGTTTATGTATAGAGAACCTAGGATAACCCAAAAAAGTCAGTGAATTATTTCCAGTACCTTGCTTGGACTTGCCATATATGATTTTTGGTAAATATTTTTTTTCTCGGTTGTTTGTTGGGCTATCTCATTGAAACTTGGGCAATGTATGATGGAAAGATACTTCTTAACATACAACAAAAATAAAAAAGACGAACGATAAATAAGGAAGTTCACGTCTCGGCCATTAGCTGCCTCTTTGCAGTATGTTTTCGTATGGTTTTTATGGTTGTATTCTCATTTTTTTTGGACTCATTTGACAGAAAGGAAGGTATATTACAGAAATAGACATGATTTTGATTGTTTTCATGACGAAAAGTACCTTGAAATTGAGCTCAAAGTAGCGGAAATGTTCGATTTTTGCCAATGTTCAATGAACTTTGTGTAAATCAAGTTGGTTAATTTTATTAAGTTTATTCTAACCTAACCACTCTGTAATCCGGCAAACTCAGTAATCCGGCACACTACATGTCCCAATGATGCCGGATTTGTGATGGAGGACCTGTACAAGAAACCGACCATTTACCGATTTGAATTACCCAATAAAGTGGCCAGAAATTGGCAATTTGGCCAATTTCATGCAAATTAAAAAAGATGCCAATTTCGAAATAGGGTCCAGAATAAACAATGTAGACATTCTTGGCACTAAAATAACATATCCTCTGTTCATTAGTCACGTCTCTAGGCCCCTCTTATATTACTATTGCTTTCTATTTTGATTTTTTATTCATACGAAAAAATACAAAATTTGCTGTTATGCAGACTAATGCATTATGATATAAATAATATCAGTGCACTAGTGAAAGAATTAGACTCCCCAGTTGACGTGTATTGGACATGTGGTGTAATTTGCTTACTCCTGAACATTGGTAAAAATCGAACATTTCTGCTACTTTGAGCTCAGTTTCAAGGTCGTTTTCATCATGAAAGTAATGAAAATCATCTCTATTTCTCTAATGTGTTTTCCATTTTATCACCTGAGACCATGAAAACGAGAATACAACGATAAATACTGTATGAAAATACACCTCAAAGTCGGCGTTTTAGTCCAAAAAAAAGCGGTCAGTTTTTTTTTTTTTTCTCTCATTACGCACTGCGTGCTGCAGGATTTTTTTAATGTGGTGCACACTGACCACACAGACCCATTCTCTCACATGTGGGCCTACCAGCTTTCTCCTGCTTGATTTGAAGCCGCTAGAATTTACGCGTATAAATACGTCAGAAACAGTGGCACGTAAGACGTATATATACGACGTAAACAGTCAAAGGGTTAAACCCAACAACAACACTTACACCATTTACTCCTCTCATACATTATGACACATTTTATTCATTCTAGCGTATATATCATGCTTCTGTGTTATTAATATTGTTTATAATGTCATATTAGATAAATTGCGATAGATAAATAAGCCGTAGAGATGATATTAGCGTCATATTGAAGCATAATAAACTCGCCTTCCTCTTGCCTCCTACCTACCTCCTACACCAGCAAGAATCAATAAAGGTTAAGTGTGATGTTAAATGTTCATTTATCCATTTTATTAGTGCTTTATATTTATTTGTCATTGTTTTCTGTATGTAAATCTATATGTAATCTTTAAAAAAAATTATTTTTTGTTAATACTTTTGGCTGTCTGAAACAATTTAATTGGGTTTCCATTATTTATGTGGAAAATAGATTCGCCAATTGTGAATTTCACCAGTCGGCAGACTCTCTGGAATGGATTAATCATAAAACTCGGGGGGGTCCACTGCATATGCTTCGAGCTCATGTTATTCATAGCTGCTGTAAAGTTGTTAACAACTGTCTCTTTATGTAGTCTGAAGGTAACTTTAGTAATGTCTTGTGGCAATTTTCCTAAATTAGTTATGAGAAAGGTTGGGTAGTGGTCTGTAGTGTTGTGATTATGCCTGATTTTAAAGGGGATATGGTGTTAGTCCAGATGTGGTCTGTTAAGGAGATACTTGTCTCGGTGATTCTTTTAGGTTTAGATATTGTTGGTAGCAACAGGCAGTTGCTCAGTGTTTGTGAATTCGGTTACTTGTGGGTCCTGGTCATGTAGCAAGTCTGTTGAAATATCCTGTTAGTAGCAGGTGGTGTTTGTTCATAATAAGTTCCCTTGAAGCATGAAAAACAAAGTCCACCCCTGACAGTGACATGATAAGATGAGATAACATTTGATAGAGCTGACGTTTGATGAGCATACGCGAGGGTGCAGTGATAACATTTGATAAGATAAGATTAGAGGTGACATTTGATGAGCATCAGCCCTCGCTTTGTTTTTGCTGGTACACAAACATCATAAGAAATAATGTAAATACAATTAATCCATTCCTGACACCCAGAAGTATTAAAACAAAATTTTTTACATGAAATATACATGTAGTACATAAACAATACAATGGGAAATGATGAATGAAACATTAACAGTATAACACTTGCTTTTATTGGAGATTCTTCTTAGTGTATGGGAGGAGGAGAGAGATTGGATTGTTTATAGTTTGGAAGGGGAATCCCCTTCCATCAACACCTCAGGTACCATTTGCTTTTCTGGGGTTGCTTCTCTTCTCTGTTTCTTAATGCCACTAGGACCATCTTGAGAGTCACTGGAGTCCTGTCTCGCAAAATAACTGTGGAGAGAGCTCTGTTTCTGGCGTCTCTTTAACACTTCCCTCAAATGGCCCAAGACTTTGTCACTGTACATGTTGCCAACATGGCGTGCAACAACCTTGTCAGGGTGATGTTTCTCCATAAAGCTTTCCATCTTACCCCACATACCAAAAATCTCTTTAATTTCTGAAGGAGGCACCTTCTGCCATCTCTCTCCCTCCTTTGCAGCAAGATTGTGAGCTGCGATCTGTTGCTGTTCCTGCTGAAGCTCTTGCAGCTCCTCAGTGGTGAGCTCTTCATTGTGGTCTTCCACCAATTCTTCCACATCCTCCAAACTCGCATCCAACCCCATGGAACTCCCGAGTGCCACAATTGATTTAACAACAGACATAGGCTCATCAGGGTCAGCCCCAAACCCTTCAAAATCCCTCTTGCCGACACAATCTGGCCACAATTTTCTCCAAGCAGAGTTCAAAGTCCTGGTAGTCACTCCCTCCCAAGCCATACCTATAAGGGTTATGCAATGGAGGATGCTGAAGTGTTCTCTCCAAAATTCCCTTAGGGTCAAGTGAGTGTCTGTGGTCACAGTCAAGCACCTGTGAAACATTGCTTTGGTGTAGTTTTTTTTAAAGTTTGCAATGACCTGCTGGTCTATGGGCTGGAGGAGAGGAGTGGTATTCGGGGGCAAGAACTTTACTGTGATGAACCCAAACTCCTCGAAAATTAGGTCATCCAAGTTTGGAGGATGAGCAGATGCATTATCCATTACTAGCAGGCACTTGAGATCCAATTTCTTTTCCAGGAGGTAATTCTTCACACTAGGGCCAAACACTTCTTTGAACCACTCGACGAAAATTTCCCTCGTGACCCATGCCTTACTATTAGATTTCCAAAACACACACAATTTACTCTTCATAACATTGTTTTTCCTGAACACACTGGGATTTTCAGAATGGTACACTAGTAATGACTTCACTTTGAAATCTCCACTAGCATTAGCACAGAACATTAGCGTCAGCCTGTCTTTCATAGGCTTGTGTCCTGGCATTGCCTTTTCCTCCTGTGTAATGAAGGTCCTTGTTACGACTTAATCTTCACCGTAACAATAGGGGCACAAATAACTCCATTTTTTTTTTTTTTGTTGTTAGTTTTATTTTATTACCAATCATTTAGTTTCATTGGTATTTGGTTAGTGAATTAAAATAACCACAAGCAATTATAAATGAAATACTATACAGCAAGAAACCCAATCTTACGTGCAAATTCTCATTAACAGAGTATGATACAATAATTTCAATTAATAATCTACTAATCTCACCATTTAACTCTTTTTAGAAAGGTCTAGGGTAACGAAATAGTTATCTTTCATAAGTGACATGAATTACCAGACTTCAGGAAACTAATGGCAAAGGCAAGACAATAGACTTGGTATAAAGTTTTAGTTTAAGCTAGGAGCTTTGGGTTGAAGACCCGTACCGAGTCAGAGCTAGGAGCTGACTGACTCACTCTACTCCATAGTATGACTTCAGCTCGGCCAGAAGGCGACGCGTGGCGTCAATTCTAGAACCACCAATTGGTCACTACAGTAGTGGTTACACATTCGTAATACCTAACCTAATAATAATATAATATAATATTATAATTATAATAATCATGGGGAAAGATATAATATAATGCAATATAATACAATGAGAGTACTGTTGATGATTCATACCGTACCCGATAATAATATATAGTCGAACCTGCTTTATCTAGCTAGTAATAAAGTGGTTCGCGATATATTATTACAGAACTTATTTTAACCAGGCCTTTTATTTTTGTATATAATGGAATGAAGTAGGAGCGCGTAACACCTCCCCCCTCGCGACTGACGGTCGCCATTGACTTGTACTCTCTGTGGTGGGTAGCATCTGTCATAGTAGCAGAGGTTGTAACATAGACAGCAGTCCTTCATCATCTCCAGCTTTCTCCACAACATAGATGGTCATAAAAGTACCGACTCATACTGTTGAAATAAAGGTATATTAATAAAAATTTCAAGGCCTAGAGAGGGCATCAGCAATGAGATTATGTTTTCCTTTTATATGGGAAATAGAGATAGAGAAGGGTTGAATTCTCAAAGCCCAACGAAGTATTCTCGCATTCTTCGATTTCATAGTATTTATGAAGGTCAAAGGATTGTGATCGGAGTACACCGATATCTGATGGGTAGAAGATCCTAAATTTTATTTATTTTATTATCACACTGGCCGATTCCCACCAAGGCAGGGTGGCCCGAAAAAGAAAAACTTTCACCATCATTCACTCCATCACTGTCTTGCCAGAAGGGTGCTTTACACTACAGTTTTTAAACTGCAACATTAACACCCCTCCTTCAGAGTGCAGGCACTGTACTTCCCATCTCCAGGACTCAAGTCCGGCCTGCCGGTTTCCCTGAATCCCTTCATAAATGTTACTTTGCTCACACTCCAACAGCACGTCAAGTATTAAAAACCATTTGTCTCCATTCACTCCTATCAAACACGCTCACGCATGCCTGCTGGAAGTCCAAGCCCTCGCACACAAAACCTCCTTTACCCCTCCCTCCAACCTTCCTAGGCCGACCCCTACCCCGCCTTCCTTCCACTACAGACTGATACACTCTTGAAGTCATTCTGTTTCGCTCCATTCTCTCTACATGTCCGAACCACCTCAACAACCCTTCCTCAGCCCTCTGGACAACAGTTTTGGTAATCCCGCACCTCCTCCTAACTTCCAAACTACGAATTCTCTGCATTATATTCACACCACACATTGCCCTCAGACACGACATCTCCACTGCCTCCAGCCTTCTCCTCGCTGCAACATTCATCACCCACGCTTCACACCCATATAAGAGCGTTGGTAAAACTATACTCTCATACATTCCCCTCTTTGCCTCCAAGGACAAAGTTCTTTGTCTCCACAGACTCCTAAGTGCACCACTCACTCTTTTTCCCTCATCAATTCTATGATTCACCTCATCTTTCATAGACCCATCCGCTGACACGTCCACTCCCAAATATCTGAATACGTTCACCTCCTCCATACTCTCTCCTCCAATCTGATATTCAATCTTTCATCACCTAATCTTTTTGTTATCCTCATAACCTTACTCTTTCCTGTATTCACCTTTAATTTTCTTCTTTTGCACACCCTACCAAATTCATCCACCAATCTCTGCAACTTCTCTTCAGAATCTCCCAAGAGCACAGTGTCATCAGCAAAGAGCAGCTGTGACAACTCCCACTTTGTGTGTGATTCTTTATCTTTTAACTCCACGCCTCTTGCCAAGACCCTCGCATTTACTTCTCTTACAACCCCATCTATAAATAGATCCTAAATATACATCAAAATTCTCTAGGCATACAACGAGAGCAAAGGCTTCTTTTTCTATAGTTGAATAATTAATTTGGTGTTTCTTTAACTTAGAAGAAAAATAAGAAATAGGTTGTAATAGGTCAGAATTTGGAGCCTTCTGTAACAATGCGGCTCCCAAAGCATACGCACTGGCATCTATTTTTAAGTGGAATGGTTTATTAAAATCAGGACTTAGCAATACTGGGGAAGAGGATAGTAATCTTTTTAAACGATTAAAAGCAATTTCACAGTCCTGGGTCCATGAAAACTGTTTTTGGACTTGTTAATTCAGTTAGGGGAAAAGCTACCTGTGCAAAATTCGGACAGAACCAACGGTAGTAACCGGCAACTCCTAAAAATCTTGATACGCTTTTCCTATCCTTAGGGGTAGGAAATTCTAAGAGGGCCTTTACTTTGGCGTTCAAAGGAGCGACTTCACCTTGTCCAATCCGAAATCTTAAGTATTTAATTTTCGTCTGGCCAAACTCACACTTGGACAAATTCACTGTAAAATTATGTTTACTTAAGGCGTCAAACAAGGCTTTAAGCTGTCTAAGGTGTTGGGGCCAACTGTCGCTGTATACGACTAAGTAGTCTAAGTAAGCTTCTACTCCATCCAATCCGCCCGTAAGTATGTTCATAATACGCTGGAACGTAGAAGCCGCGTTACAGAAGCCAAAGGGCATAATGCAATACTTGTATAATCCACCAGGTATCGTAAAAGCCGATATCTCTTGAGCTCTTGGTGACAACGGGACTTGGTAATACCCTCTTAACAAGTCCAATTTACTGATATACTTAGCTCTGGAGACCTTATCTATTAAGTCGTCAATTCTGGGTATTGGAAACCCATCAGGTACTGTTACAGCATTGACTTTTCTAAAATCCGTGCACATACGGGAGGTCCCATCTGGTTTGGGGACTAGAATGCACGGGGATGCCCAAGGACTGTTACTTGGTTTTATCAACCCATGTGAGAGTAAGAAGTTCACCTCTGCCTCTAGCTCACCTTGTTTCTTGGGACTCACTCTGTAGGGAGATTGCTTGATTGGAGTAGGTTCTCTGAGAGTAACATCGTGCACACCCAACGTACACGGTTTTGGGACGTCGTTGAATAGGTGGAGATTTGCCTTAATCAGGGATTTTATTTTGTGTCTTTTGTCCACTTCCAGATTTATCAGTAGAGAATTTAAATTCTTTAAGGCTGTCGAATTGTTCAGAAGAATTGGTATTCCTATCATTTCATCCGAACTTACTGGAGCCCATTCTTGGTTCAGAGGAGTTATAGTAGAAACTGGTGAAACGATTCCTGAATAGGGTTTAAGTTGGTTAACGTGATACGTCCGTTGTGAGTTCCTCTTCTTCGGCGTCCTTACCAAGTAGTTCACGTCACTTAGGCGCTTCATGATTTCTAAAGGACCTTCAAATTTGGGCTGTAGAGCATGTCCCTGATGAAATCGTTGAACCAGAACTTGATCTTTTGGTTCAAATGAACGAAGTTTAGTTCAACGATCGTATTCCTCCTTCATCTTACTCTGTGCTTGTCGTAAGTTTTCGGCGGCCAATTCTCTAGCTAGGCTCAGGCGTTCTTTCATTAAGGTAGGAGAGCTCCTAAAAGTCGGCGTTTCTTGCCCGGTCCAAGCTTCTTTGAGAACCTGTACTGGTCCTCTAATTTGATGCCCATATATTAACTCAAATGGCGAAAACTTCAAGTTGTCTTGTTTGCTTTCTCTTAGGGCAAACAAGAGTAGTGGAATACCTTCATCCCAATCTTTGGAATACTGTAAACAATAGGACCTCATCATAATCTTCAAAGTTTGATGGAACCTTTCCACCACGCCTTGTGATTGGGGTCGATAAGCCGTCGCGTAAACCATCTTGACTCCTAACTGAGCCAAGGCTTCACGGAAAAATTTTGAAGTGAAATTCGACCCTTGATCCGATTGAACTTCTCTTGGAAATCCAAAATGAGAGAAGAACTTAATCAGTGCTCTCACTATTAGGCGAGCATTAATCCTCCTGAGAGGAACTGCTTCCGGGTACCTGGTGACTGTGCCCATGATAGTGAACAGGAACTGGTTGCCCTGCCGAGTCTTGGGTAGCGGGCCGACACAGTCGATCACCAGACGTGAAAAGGGTTCGCCTGTTATTTGTATAGGGTTCAACGGCGCAGGTGGTGGATTATGTGCAGGTTTGCCTACTAGTTGACACACGGAACAGCTCCTTACATACCGTTCCACTTCTTCCTTCATTTTTGGCCATGTGAAGTGCTTAGCAATTTTTCTAAAAGTCTTCTTTTGTCCCAGATGTCCACCTTGAGGACTGTCATGAGCAAACTTACATGCTAAATTTCTAAACGGGGTAGGCAAGACCAGTAGATGATCACTTTTAAGAGATCCTAGTTTCTTTTTTCAGTAAGTCCTACTCCCAATAGTAAGAGCTGTCACTTTTAAGGGCTTCTTCTCCCAACACAGCAAGCTTCCTGAGGTCACTTAAGGAGGGGTCTATTCGGAGTTCTCTTACTAGATCCTCCTTCGAGAATAAATCTATTTTGGAAACCACCAACTTAGGAACTGGTATTGGTTCTGGGTGGATTGTTGGCTCGACACTCGAGCTTTCGTTGAATATGTCTCCTACTCCTACGTCGACGTCGTCCATGACTTCCTCCGATACCAATGGAGAACGCGACTCTTTGGTCATTGCCCGGGTTACTATGCTCAGAGGAAAGAGGGTAGGTTCCGTTCGTCGGGCTTCGATGACGTAATTTTCCTCGGTTGGATTTTCCATAACTATGGGCTCTTTCCATATTCCTTCTTCCGCTAAGTCGTTCATAATCAATAGGTCTACGTCTTTTATGGGGAAGTTAGTTGGAGACACTCCGATTGACGTCCAGCCTGTAAAAATAGGAGTTTCAACATATAACTTGTACAGGGGTACTCGCGTAGTGGAGCCACCATAAGCTTCCAACGGAGCGTCGAAACCCGTATATGATCCGGCGGGGAATGATAACAGTCCTTCTCTTAATAATGTTAAGTAGGACCCCGTATCCTAAAGGAATTATACTTGCAACAACTGGCTATCGGTAATTCCTACTTTGCTTTTGGAAAAGTAAGGACTCATAGCCCTTGACAAGTTTGACGATGATACCCATATTCTGCTTAGTCAACTAGGAGGATCTGTTAGTTTTCCTTGGGACAGAGCGTCTACTCTTGGCTCGGACTTCTTGGATTGAGTCGTAGAGGATATTATTTGTGTGGGCAATCTATAGGATGGACTCCTTCCCTGGTCCCTATCACGCTTAAAGCATTGTGATTTGAAATGTCCCAGCTTCGAACAGTACGAACATTTAATATTTTCCCATGACCTATCTGGTCTATAGGATGGGCTCGATTGAATTTGGTGTTTTACTTCGGGTTTACTTGTTACACGGGAGTGAACGGGTTGGGTAGGTCGCTTACCGAAAGGCTTTGCAGGTTCGGGTCTTGTTGCTGGTTTGATAACCTGGCTGCTTCCAGATTGTACCAACCTCTGGGAAATCTCAAAGTTGTCTGCCAGCGCGGCAGTCTCTAACAACGTCGTTTGCGGATGGCCAACAAGATACTGGCGAACTCCATCTGGAAAATTTGCATACAAATCTTCTAGTAACATTAATTGTGATAGATCTTTTAAAGTCGTGACCCGAGAAGCTCGACACGAACGTTCAAACGCCACTGCTTTCCCTCGGGCAAAATCTAAATAAGTTTGTCCTGTTTGCCGTTTCATGGAACGAAAAGCTATTTGGTAACTAATAGGGAGCATGTCATATGCTTCTAAAATAGTTCTCTTTACTACGTCGTACTGGACATAAAACTCGTATGGTAAGGAGGCGACACAAGACTGCGCCTTTCCATATAGAGACGTGTGCAGCAATGTGGCCCAATTGTGTTTGGGCCAGCCCATTGAACGTGCCTGATTCTCAAAAATTTCAAAGAATTCATCTAAGTCTGTTTCGTTAAACTTAGGTACCATCAGAGCTGCTTTATGTAAGTCAAACCCGGTTACAGTGCTCTTCACGTCTCTTTCTTCCGGAACTCCCTTCTGCTTTGTTTCAAAACGAAACCTTTCACGCCTAAATTCTTCCTCGTTTAGACGTCTTCTAGCTTCGATTTGAGAGTTTTGTAATAGTAATATGTGTTCTATTCTCTCTAGTTGTTCGGACGTGAAATTCCCAAGAGGTAATGACACCGAGGGGAATTCGGGCGTCTTCTCCGGAAGTATTTTGGGACGAGCACCAGTCCTAAAATTATCCCCGTCATTTGACTGAGGGTTCGTTCCAACCACCGATACATACTCCGGGGAAATGAACGGGGGAGAGCTTTGAGACTGGACTGAGTAGTAAGGCCTCGTAAACCCTGGCTCAACTTCATTATTTAAGGCAGTTCCCGTCCGTGGGATTTCTACTTCCTCGAACTGAGAAATAAAACTATCTTCCAAATCTAATTCTGGCATTGCTTGGGATTTCGGAAATAATCTATCCTTAATTAGGGACCTAAGAGTCTCAGCGCTATGGTATCTATTATAAGGTATATATAACTGTCGAGCTATTTGCCAACACGTCTGTAATTTTAAAGTGTCAAGAGTAGCCTCTGTTAATTCATCTAATAATGACTTAATTTCTGGATCCATTTTCTTAATTCTCGCAAGGGAGCTTAATTTTAATGCAAAACAAATATGTACTTCAGGGTAAGTAGCTCCCGGACAAACAACCCATTTGTTACGACTTAATCTTCACCGTAACAATAGGGGCACAAATAACTCCATTTTTTTTTTTTTTTGTTAGTTTTATTTTATTACCAATCATTTAGTTTCATTGGTATTTGGTTAGTGAATTAAAATAACCACAAGCAATTATAAATGAAATACTATACAGCAAGAAACCCAATCTTACGTTCAAATTCTCATTAACAGAGTATGATACAATAATTTCAATTAATAATCTACTAATCTCACCATTTAACTCTTTTAGAAAGGTCTAGGGTAACGAAATAGTTATCTTTCATAAGTGACATGAATTACCAGACTTCAGGAAACTAATGGCAAAGGCAAGACAATAGACTTGGTATAAAGTTTTAGTTTAAGCTAGGAGCTTTGTGTTGAAGACCCGTACCGAGTCAGAGCTAGGAGCTGACTGACTCACTCTACTCCATAGTATGACTTCAGCTCGGCCAGAAGGCGACATGTGGCGTCAATTCTAGAACCACCAATTGGTCACTACAGTAGTGGTTACACATTCGTAATACCTAGCCTAATAATAATATAATATAATATTATAATTATAATAATCATGGGGAAAGATATAATATAATACAATATAATACAATGAGAGTACTGTTGATGATTCATACCGTACCCGATAATAATATATAGTCGAACCTGCTTTATCTAGCTAGTAATAAAGTGGTTCGTGATATATTATTACAGAACTTATTTTAACCAGGCCTTTTATTTTTGTATATAATGGAATGAAGTAGGGGCGCGTAACAGTCCTCTTTGGCATTTTCTTCCAAAAGAGGCCTGTTTCGTCACAATTTAACACTTGTTCAGGTTTCAGTCCTTCAGCCTCTACGTACTCCTTGAATTCAAGCACATATTTTTCAGCCGCCTTGTGGTCCGAACTGGCAGCCTCACCATGCCTTACCACACTGTGTATGCCAGTACGGTTCTTAAATCTCTCAAACCAACCTTTGCTGGCCTTAAATTCACTCACTTCACCACTATTTGCAGGCAATTTCTTTACCAAATCTTCATGCAACTGCCTAGCCTTTTCACAAATAATCGAAGTCATAAGAGTATCTCCTGCTAATTGTTTCTCATTTATCCACACCAATAATAGCTTCGCAATCTCTACGAGTACTGGTGATCTCATTTTTGTCAGCATAGTTACCCCCTTTGCAACAACAGCGTATAAACAGCCCATGCTTATACGAAAATATCCCTATGATTTCCGAAATCTATGATTCCCGAGAACTACGAAAAGCGAGGGACCACTGTATTCTCATTTTCTTGGTCTCATTTGATAGAATGGAAGATACTATTTTACAGAAATTGAGGTGATTTTGATTGGTTTCAAGATAAAAAGTATCTTGAAATTGAGCTCAAAGTAGCAGAAATGTTTGATTTTTGCCAATGTTCAAGAGTAAACAAATTATGCCACGCATCCGATACACATCAACTGGTAAGTACACTTATGTTATTTATACCATTTTTACAAAAATGCAGTAGTCTGCATAACAGTAATTCTTGTGTTTTATGTGAGAATAAAAATTCAAAATGGAAAGCAAGAGTAATATAAAAGTGGCTTGGAGGTGTGACTGATGAACAGAGAAAATGTTATTTTAGTGCCAGGAATGTCATCTTGTTTATTCTGGACCCTCTTCTGAAATTGGCATAGTTTGAAATTTGTGTGAAATTGACCAAATTGCCAATGTCTGACCACTTTATTGGGTAGTTGAAATCAGTAAATGGGCGGTTTCTTGTACTCAATAGAGCAAATGGAGTTCTAGCAAAGTAGTTATGATTTTAGTCTACTGGAACACAGGAATTGGCCAAAAATAGGGCTCAATATGGACATAATCGTAGATGCGTATACAGTGGAACCTCAAAAATCGAACTGCTCCCAACACAACCAATTATGTTAGTGTATTTTTGTAAGTGCTTTTATAAGTGTATTTTAAAGGGTCTGAAATGGACTAATCTAATTTACATTATTCCTGATGGGAATAAATTCATTCGGTAAAGGCACTCGAACAGACTTCTGGACAGAAGAAAGTTCGATATTTGAGGTTCCACTGTATATCGTCGAGACCGCTAACTTTACGAGAGCATAATTCCGTAAGATTTCCATCAAATTTCATACTTTTGGTGTCATTACCATTGGGGAAAAATTCTATTATGTCATTAGATTTTTTTTTTTTTTTTTTTTTTTTAATTACCCTGGCAATGTGTTCTGGTTTCGGGGTCTCAACCCTGAAAGGGTTAAACCCATTTATTTGCAGATGACACTACTTATGTCTTCTCTCACCCAACCATACTAACAGACACTGTAAATGATGAACTTCTAAAAATATCTACAGTGGACCCTCGAATTTTGTAATTAATCCATTCCAGAGTGTGACAAAAGTTGAAATTTACGAATGGCGAAACCATTTCCCTCATAAGAAATAATGTAAATCCAATTGATCTGTTCCAGACACCCAAAAGTATTAACAAAAATTATTTTTTTTAAATATAGATTTACATACAGAAAAGAATGAGAAATCAAGAATAAAACAACAATAACATCACACTTTTATTGAAGAGACTTGTTGGTGTATGGAAGTTGGGAGGAGGGGAGAGGATGGAGAAGTTAAACTATTGTTGGGAAGGGGAATATCCTTCCATAAAGACTTTAGGTACCAAGTCCCTCTCCGGGGTTACTTCCCTTCTTTGTTTTTTAATGCCACTAGGACCAGCTTGAGAGTCGCTGGACCCCCGTCGCTCAAGAAAACTGTCCAGAGAGCTCTTGCAGCTCTGCTCTCTTCCATCATCACTGCCACCCTCTACCACCATCACAACCACCCTCTACTACCATCAGTACCACATTCTACCACCACAACCGCTACCACCCTCTACCACCATCACAACCGCTACCATCCTCTACCACCATCACAACCACTACCACCCTTCTACCACCATCAGAACCACTACCACCCTTCTACCACCATCACAACCACTACCACCCTCTACCACCACAACCACTACCACCCTCTACCACTACCACCTTCTACCACCATCACTTCCTCTACCACCCTCTACCACCATCACAACCACTACCACCTTCTACCACCATCACTACGACCCTCTACCAAAGGGCTGGCACTAAAAGCTTTTTTTGGGCCCATGTTGGCTTATTTAGAAGTTGCAAGCACAAAAAAGAATGGAATACATATGAAATTATCGTATGAATGCATGGAGTGATGTCCACTCGCCAATAAACAATGCCACACTGACTGGTAGTGGTGTGTGGGGCGTCTGTGTGGGGGCAGACGCTGAGAGGCCTCTTGTATGTGTTCTGGACAAGCGGCGAATGGCGAGCCAAATTACAAACCAGGGGGCTATATTTTGACGAAAAAATTGGTTAAAAGGCGATATTTACAAAGCGCAAGCCTTATGAAACTTGAGGGTCCACTGTACTTGAATGACTACCAGGAAACTTAATTTCAATATAGACCAAACCTACTTCATGCTATTAGGAAACAGAGCTTCAAATGTACAGCTAAACATATTGATAAATGGTTCACCCATTTCAAGACACACTGAGGGCAAATTTCTCAGTCTCCGCTTGACTGCAGACTCAAATTCTAAACCCACATACAGCAAATTTCCAGGAAAGTCTCCAAAACAGTAGGCATCCTATCAAAAATACGGAACTATATACCCCAAACGGCTCTTCTTGCTCTTTACCACTCTTATTTACCCTTACCTCACCTAAGGTATTTGTGCATGGGGCTCATCCACAGCAAATCACATTAAACCTTTACTAACCCAACAAAAAGCTGCAGTGATTGATTACTAAATCCTGCATTAGACAACACACTCCACCACTTTTCAAGAGTCTTAACTTGCTTAATATACACAACATCCACACTTGTTATTGTGCCTACTACACACACACACAACACTATTCTCAAATACGGTGATACCTCGGGATACGAACTTATTTTGTTCCAGAAGGCTGTTCTAGTGCTAATACCGAACAAATTTGTTCCCAAAAGGAATAATGTAAATTAGATTAATCCGTTTCAGACCCCCCAAAAATACACTTGCAAAAGCACTTGCATAAATACACTTACATAATTGTTAGTTTTGAGGTGTTCGTATCCTCAGGTACCTCTGTATAAACCCTCCTCTCAAACTACTTCTTGATAACTATAACAGAACACAGCCATAATACAGTGGAACCTCTGGTCACGAATGCCTCCGAACACAAGCAGAATGGTTCACGAACAAAAAATGCACCAAATTTTTGCATCTGGTCACAAACACATAATCAGGTGCAGAACAAACACAGCCACACCAATTTTCACATTCTGCACCATTTTTTTTTTTTTTTTTTTTTTTTTTTTTTTTTTTTTTTTTTTTTTTTTTTTTTTTTTGCACGTGCCAATTTTCCCCACTTCCTGTTTTTACGACGGTAATTACAGCCATGATAAATTCAGATTAGCAATGTTTTATCAGCAGGTAGTGTACAAACAGCTTCTCACAGTGCCAGTACCCAGCTAGGGCTTGCCATATATGATTTTTGGTAAATATTTTTTTCTCAGTTGTTTGTTGGGCTATCTTATTGAAACTTGGGCAGAGTATAATAAATAACGGAGTTCACTTCTCAGCCATTAGACATCCCTTAACTCATAAAAATAAAACTGTTTACAGTGAACGGTTCATAGGGAGTCTAGAACGGACTTGTGCATGTTAGTTTTCTCTGTTGTTCAAGGTTTTCTCAGTGTTATTCAAGGTTTTTACATTTAGTTTACACTGTGCATTCTATGGTATAATTATTTTTGTGTTTAGAAATCTTAAAAATAATTACACAGTCCGTAGCAGTCTAGAACAGATTGATTGTATTTACATACAATCCAATGGGGAAATTAGGTTCGGATCACGACCAAATCGGGTTGCTACTAGAGTTTTGGAATGAATTATGGTTGTGACCAGAGGTTCCAATGTTCAAGACATAAATCACTCTTTGATATACCACATGTCCATCTCTCCCTATGCAAAAATACTCTGCACGTAAAAGGACTGAAGATCTGTAATTCATTGCCAAAACACACTAAAGGACCTCAGCCTGCAAATCAGTTTAAGGCCCTCCTTAGAAATCACCTCATCACCCAAAATTAACCAGACAAACACTTTTCTTAACACCTACCAGGTACTCAAAAGCTACTCAAAATCTTCTAAATAATTTTAGACTGCTGAACTGTTTGATACTTTATTGCAAACTTGAAAATTTTTCAATTTCATTATTGTATACTGCTGATGATTACTCAACCTTTTACTCATTACTTCAAACTTATAAATGTTTAAGTCTCATTGTTTTAAAATGTACTAAATTGTAATACTTCATATTGTAAAATGTTTTAACTTGTTCTAAATTGTAATACAGTAGACCGTCATTTAACACAGTAGTTACGTTCCTGAAAACACCATGTTAGGTAAAACCACGTTAGATGTAGTGAAGAACTTGTGGGAAAAATAGGGTTACATTCCTGAGAGCCCCAATAAAAGCCAAACAACTTTTTTTTTAGGCTTCCACATCTTACAAAAATGAAAGTGAATATGTAATTGTAGTTCATTGTTGTGATGTCTTATGTTGTCTTTACTGAATATTTCTTACTTTAAATTGTGGGTGCTGGTGTTTGTGGATGATTGTGAAGAGAGTGGCGAGTTATGCTGTGGCCCTACTGGGCTGAGGTGGATGGTAGAGGTTCTGGTAATGAAGTTGATAATTGTACTGGAATGTGTAACTTTAAGTCATTCAGTAAGTCAGTCAAGCCATTCAGTAAGTCAGTCAAGCCATTCAGTAAGTCAGTCAAGCCATTCAGTAAGTCAGTCAAGCCATTCAGTAAGTCAGTCAAGCCATTCAGTAAGTCAGTCAAGCCATTCAGTAAGTCAGTCAAGCCATTCAGTAAGTCAGTCAAGCCATTCAGTAAGTCAGTCAAGCCATTCAGTAAGTCAGTCAAGCCATTCAGTAAGTCAGTCAAGCCATTCAGTAAGTCAGTCAAGCCATTCAGTAAGTCAGTCAAGTCATTCAGTAAGTCAGTTAAGTCATTAAGTCAGTCCAGTCATTTAGTAAGTCAGATCATTCAGTAAGTCAGTCAAGTCATTCAGTAAGTCTCATTCAGTAAGTCAGTAAGTCATTCACAGTCACTCAGTCAGTCATTCAGTCACACAAACTTATGTTTACCTCTTTTTGTGTGTACAAAGTAACACTTCATTATGGCCACAAGTTATGTCTTGTGTAATATGTATCTTCGTTTCCTTCATTAATTCTAAGACTTAATTGCTTACACCTTTTCTTGCCACTTTGAGCAACACTGGTATGCCTACTGGGTGTCATGATTGCTTGGCTGATACAAGATATAGCAATTAAAAGATCAAAGCACAATTCACAATCACAATCTTGTAGCAGAGAAGTTGAACTGAACACGTATGAAGTACGAATGCTGGGATGGTTGGGTGGTGTCTGGGGACAGCGGGAGGTCTGCCCCTCTGAACCACAACAAGGCGGCCACTTTTTTTTTTTTTCCTTCCTGCAAACTGAACTGTGTTAAATTCATCTTACAATGTGTTACATAAAATTGTTGCAATTCTTCAGTCGTGCTATACCCAAATCATGCCAAATAAACTCATGCTAAATGACGGTCTACTGTACTGTACTTTTTATAAACTATGTCAAAACTGTAATTATTCTATACTGAGCTGCTCTACTAGACTTATTACAGCCATACAGCATTACCTAATAGAATTCTCTTGTACTCATTGTAACTCGTCTAATAACCATGTGAATTGTTATTTCCTTATTAATCTTAAGTTAACCCTTTGACTGTCGTGACCCCAAATCCTAGTGTCTCTGTGTCGCAGAACGTTAAAAAAAATTAAATGATTTTTTCTTATGAAATGATAGAATTTTTCCCTGATAGTAATGACACCAAAAGTGCGAAATTTGATGGAATTACACTCGTGAATTTAGCGACCTCAGTGATGTATATGCAGCGGGGATTTCACCCACTTCGAGCCCTGTTTTCGGCCAGTTCCATTGTTCCAGTCGACCAGACTCATAGCTATTTCTTTTGAACTCCATTTGTTCTATCGAGTACAAGAAACCGCCTATTTACTGATTTCAGCTACCCAATAAAGTGGTCAGAAATTGGTAATTTGGCCAGTTTCACGCAAATTAAAAAGATGCCAATTTCAAAATAGGGTCCAGTATAAATGCTTTCTATTTTGAATTTTTGTTCACACAAAAAATAGAAGATTTACTGTTATGCAGACTACTGCATTATAATGTCAACCCATTTGTGACTGTATTAGACTGGCCAGTTGGACACTTATTGGACGGTGACGTCATTTGTTTACTCTTGAACATCAGCAAAAATAAAACATTTCCGCTACTCTGAGCTCAATTTCATGGTCCTTTTCATCATGAAACCAATCAAAATCATCTCTGTTTCTGTAATATATCTTCCATTCCATCAAATGAGACCAAGAAAACTAGAATTTAACCATAAATACTATACAAAAATACACCTCAAAGTTGGCGTTTTAATCCAAAAACGCTGTTGGAGGGTTTTTTTTTCTCATGCACTGCGAGCTGCAGGATTTTTTTTATACTGTGCATACTGACCACACAGACCCATTCTCTTGCATGTGGTCCTACCAGCTTTCTCCCACTTGATTTGAAGCCACTAGAATTTTGGAATATCAACACGTCAAAAACACTGGCTCATAAGACGTATACAGTGAACCCTTGGGTAACGGCATTAATCCGTTCCAGAGAGCTTGTCTTCAACCGATTTTGCTTTAGCCGAATTAATTATACCCAATAAGAAATAATGGAAATCCAATTTATCTGTTTCAGACAGCCAAAAATATTAACAAAAAATATTTTTTTTAAAGATTAAATATAGATATACACAGAAAAGTGACAAATATAAAGCACTAATAAAATGATTTAATATCACACTTGCCTTTATTGACTCTTGTTGGTGTATGGAAGACAGGAGGCAAGAGGGAGACGAGTTTATTATGCTTCAATGGGAAGCTAATACCATCTCTACGGCTAATTTATCTATCACAATTCATCTAATATGACATAATAAACAATATTAATAACATAGAAACATGATATTATACGCTAAAATGAATAAAATATCATAATGTATGAGAGGAGTAAAGTGATAGAAGTGTTGTTGGGTTTATAAAGGCCACTCAGAGAAGCCGTACATAGTGGTGGTGGTGGTGGTGGAGGCACCAGCAGATCCCACCAACACTATCACACTTAAACAATGTATGTAATTTATAAATAAGTAAGTTTATTCAGGTATACACAAATAGTTACGTACATAGATTATTATACATAGCAGCATATGTGTAAAGTACCCAGGATAACCAAAAAAAGTCAGTGACTTATTTCCATTGGGGTCCTTTTATATTTACACTTTTTTATTTATTTTTTTTTTTTTTATTATCACACCGGCCGATTCCCACCAAGGCAGGGTGGCCCGAAAAAGAAAAACTTTCACCATCATTCACTCCATCACTGTCTTGCCAGAAGGGTGCTTTACACTACAGTTTTTAAACTGCAACATTAACACCCCTCCTTCAGAGTGCAGGCACTGTACTTCCCATCTCCAGGACTCAAGTCCGGCCTGCCGGTTTCCCTGAATCCCTTCATAAATGTTACTTTGCTCACACTCCAACAGCACGTCAAGTATTAAAAACCATTTGTCTCCATTCACTCCTATCAAACACGCTCAAGCATGCCTGCTGGAAGTCCAAGCCCCTCGCACACAAAACCTCCTTTACCCCCTCCCTCCAACCCTTCCTAGGCCGACCCCTACCCCGCCTTCCTTCCACTACAGACTGATACACTCTTGAAGTCATTCTGTTTCGCTCCATTCTCTCTACATGTCCGAACCACCTCAACAACCCTTCCTCAGCCCTCTGGACAACAGTTTTGGTAATCCCGCACCTCCTCCTAACTTCCAAACTACGAATTCTCTGCATTATATTCACACCACACATTGCCCTCAGACATGACATCTCCACTGCCTCCAGCCTTCTCCTCGCTGCAACATTCATCACCCACGCTTCACACCCATATAAGAGCGTTGGTAAAACTATACTCTCATACATTCCCCTCTTTGCCTCCAAGGACAAAGTTCTTTGTCTCCACAGACTCCTAAGTGCACCACTCACTCTTTTTCCCTCATCAATTCTATGATTCACCTCATCTTTCATAGACCCATCCGCTGACACGTCCACTCCCAAATATCTGAATACATTCACCTCCTCCATACTCTCTCCCTCCAATCTGATATTCAATCTTTCATCACCTAATCTTTTTGTTATCCTCATAACCTTACTCTTTCCTGTATTCACCTTTAATTTTCTTCTTTTGCACACCCTACCAAATTCATCCACCAATCTCTGCAACTTCTCTTCAGAATCTCCCAAGAGCACAGTGTCATCAGCAAAGAGCAGCTGTGACAACTCCCACTTTGTGTGTGATTCTTTGTCTTTTAACTCCACGCCTCTTGCCAAGACCCTCGCATTTACTTCTCTTACAACCCCATCTATAAATATATTAAACAACCACGGTGACATCACACATCCTTGTCTAAGGCCTACCTTTACTGGGAAAAAATTTCCTTCTTTCCTACATACTCTAACTTGAGCCTCACTATCCTCGTAAAAACTCTTCACTGCTTTCAGTAACCTACCTCCTACACCATACACTTGCAACATCTGCCACATTGCCCCCCTATCCACCCTGTCATATGCCTTTTCCAAATCCATAAATGCCACAAAGACCTCTTTAGCCTTATCTAAATACTGTTCACTTATATGTTTCACTGTAAACACCTGGTCCACACACCCCCTACCTTTCCTAAAGCCTCCTTGTTCATCTGCTATCCTATTCTCCGTCTTACTCTTAATTCTTTCAATTATAACTCTACCATACACTTTACCAGGTACACTCAACAGACTTATCCCCTATAATTTTTGCACTCTCTTTTATCCCCTTTGCCTTTATACAAAGGAACTATGCATGCTCTCTGCCAATCCCTAGGTACCTTACCCTCTTCCATACATTTATTAAATAATTGCACCAACCACTCCAAAACTATATCCCCACCTGCTTTTAACATTTCTATCTTTATCCCATCAATCCCGGCTGCCTTACCCCCTTTCATTTTGCCTACTGCCTCACGAACTTCCCCCACACTCACAACTGGCTCTTCCTCACTCCTACAAGATGTTATTCCTCCTTGCCCTATACACGAAATCACAGCTTCCCTATCTTCATCAACATTTAACAATTCCTCAAAATATTCCTTCCATCTTCCCAATACCTCTAACTCTCCATTTAATAACTCTCCTCTCCTATTTTTAACTGACAAATCCATTTGTTCTCTAGGCTTTCTTAACTTGTTAATCTCACTCCAAAACTTTTTCTTATTTTCAACAAAATTTGTTGATAACATCTCACCCACTCTCTCATTTGCTCTCTTTTTACATTGCTTCACCACTCTCTTAACTTCTCTCTTTTTCTCCATATACTCTTCCCTCCTTGCATCACTTCTACTTTGTAAAAACTTCTCATATGCTAACTTTTTCTCCCTTACTACTCTCTTTACATCATCATTCCACCAATCGCTCCTCTTCCCTCCTGCACCCACTTTCCTGTAACCACAAACTTCTGCTGAACACTCTAACACTACATTTTTAAACCTACCCCATACCTCTTCGACCCCATTGCCTATGCTCTCATTAGCCCATCTATCCTCCAATAGCTGTTTATATCTTACCCTAACTGCCTCCTCTTTTAGTTTATAAACCTTCACCTCTCTCTTCCCTGATGCTTCTATTCTCCTTGTATCCCATCTACCTTTTACTCTCAGTGTAGCTACAACTAGAAAGTGATCTGATATATCTGTGGCCCCTCTATAAACATGTACATCCTGAAGTCTACTCAACAGTCTTTTATCTACCAATACATAATCCAACAAACTACTGTCATTTCGCCCTACATCATATCGTGTATACTTATTTATCCTCTTTTTCTTAAAATATGTATTACCTATAACTAAACCCCTTTCTATACAAAGTTCAATCAAAGGGCTCCCATTATCATTTACACCTGGCACCCCAAACTTACCTACCACACCCTCTCTAAAAGTTTCTCCTACTTTAGCATTCAAGTCCCCTACCACAATTACTCTCTCACTTGGTTCAAAGGCTCCTATACATTCACTTAACATCTCCCAAAATCTCTCTCTCTCCTCTGCATTCCTCTCTTCTCCAGGTGCATACACGCTTATTATGACCCACTTCTCGCATCCAACCTTGACTTTAATCCACATAATTCTTGAATTTACACATTCATATTCTCTTTTCTCCTTCCATAACTGATCATTTAACATTACTGCTACCCCTTCCTTTGCTCTAACTCTCTCAGATACTCCAGATTTAATCCCATTTATTTCCCCCCACTGAAACTCTCCTACCCCCTTCAGCTTTGTTTCGCTTAGGGCCAGGACATCCAACTTCTTTTCATTCATAACATCAGCAATCATCTGTTTCTTGTCATCCGCACTACATCCACGCACATTTAAGCAACCCAGTTTTATAAAGTTTTTCTTCTTCTCTTTTTTAGTAATTGTATACAGGAGAAGGGGTTACTAGCCCATTGCTCCCGGCATTTTAGTCGCCTCATACGACACGCATGGCTTACGGAGGAAAGATTCTTTTCCACTTCCCCATGGAGATGATGTTAGTTTAATTAGTTAGTTTGATGGAGGAGATGCTAGCAGAGGTTTACGGTGGTGGAAGATAGCAGGGCAGCATATGTTCATTGGCCCGATGCACATCCAAGAACATTGGAGAGTTACTTTCGTGTCGTTTTTCTATCGCTTACTCACTTAACTTACTTGCTACACTGTTAATTTTACACTTTATCGCTGGCTGGAGCTATAGACTTTATCAATACCTGCTGCTTTAGTATCATACATATTGTAGAATCACTGAATCACAGCAGAAGGCACATTCTCCCCTCTCTCTTCCTCCTCTACTTTAGTACTTTGCTATGAGTTTTTTCTTAAATTCTATCATGTTTCTCACTTTCTTTACCAAAGGGCTGGCTAGGAGCTTTCTTTGGGCCCATTTTGGCTTATTTAGCAGTTACAAATACTAAAAAAACAATGGAATAATACAAAATATATCGCATATATGCTAGGAATTGTCCTCCCTGGCTTGTAAACAATGGCATACTGACTTTACATGGGCTCAGACCGCACAGACACGTTCAGGACGAATGCCCTTAACCGAGTTCTTGGGCATTAGCCGAGCCAGTATTTTGATGCAAAAGTGTGCCGCTCTCCGATTTTGGCGTTAGCCGATGCGGCTGTTACCCGAGGGTCCACTGTATACAGTAGGGCCCCGCTTTATGGCGTTTTGCCTTATGGCATTCCGCTAATACAGCGATGTCAAATTATGACCAAAATTTGCTATACGGCAAGCGGTCTTTCAAATACGGTGCCCCCACCCGGTTTGTTTACATTCTCCTTGACCACATCTATTATGTCAGGAAACTTTCCAAAATTTCAAGAGTTTTAAAGTTTTTGCGTATTTTATATGTACTCTGATAATTATACTTTTGTGTGCCTGTACCTAAATATACTTACACATTGTGCTGGTGTGCAGGTACACATTAAAATTGCTAAGTCTCTCTCTACTCATGACGCCAACACAATGTAATAATGATCACTCTTGGGCACACTAAATGTCTTATTTTACATTAATATAGGCATTTTCATTAATCCATCTATGATATTTTCCTTAAAATTATTTATGAAACCTGTTACATAGCATATAAACATGATACATACACTCGCAGAATAAAAATTGACATAAATATGATTTGTTTACAAAGCAGTTGTGTAGGTAGTGTTGGAAGAATTACGTTTTCTCTAGTCAAACTGGGGGATAACTGTAGAAAAATATTCTTTTCATATACCTTTATATATAGCAATTCATGACCCTTGTGGGTTTAGTGCTTTTTATAATAATAATAATAATATATTATTATTTTCATTCACTCTAAAATTGGTGTGTTGCTGCTTGTTTATTCTGTACTACCTGGAGGTTATTCCGGGGATCAACGCCCCCGTGGCCCGGTCCATGACCAGGCCTCCCGATGGATCAGGGCCTGATCAACCAGGCTGTTACTGCTGGCCGCACGCAGTCCACCGTACGAGCCACAGCCCAGCTGCTCCGGCACTGACTTTAGATATCTGTCCAGCTCTCTCTTGAAGGCAGCCAGGGGTTTATTGGCAATTCCCCTAATGCTTGATGGGATTATGTTGAACAGTCTTGGGCCCCGTACACTTATGGTGTTTTCCCTTAGTGTACCAATGGTGCCCCTACTTTTAATTGGGGGCATTTTGCATTGCCTGCCCAGTCTTTTACTTTCGTAGGGAGTGATTTCTGTGTGCAGATTTGGGACAATTCCTTCCAGGATTTTCCAAGTGTAGATTATGATATATCTCTCCCTCCTGCATTCCAACGAGTACAAGTCAAGTGCTTCCAAGCGTTCCCAGTAGTTAAGGTGCTTGACACAACTTATGTGTGCAGTAAAGGATCTCCGTACACTCTAGATCTGCAATTTCACCTGCTTTGAATGGAGTTGTTAATGTACAGCAGCATTCCAGCCTAGAGAGAACAAGTGATTTGAAAAGGATCATCATTGGCTTGGCATCTCTCGTTTTGAACGTTCTCGTTATCCATCCTATCATTTTCTTTGCACGTGCGATCGTGGCACTGTTGTGATCCTTGAAAGTGAGATCCTCAGACATTACTACTCCCAGGTCCCTTACATTATTTTTCCGTTCTATTGTATGGCCAGAGTCTGTAGTATACTCTGTTCTAGTTATTATCTCCTCCAGTTTTCCATAACGGATTAGTTGGAATTTGTCCTCATTGAACATCATATTGTTTACCGTTGCCCACTGGAAAACTTTGTTTATATCTTCTTGGAGGTTAACCGTGTCCTCAGCAGATGACAGCCTCATGCAGATCCTAGTATCATCCGCAAAGGATGATACGGTGCTGTGATGTATATCTCTGTCTATATCTGATATGAGGATGAGGAATAAGATGAGGGCGAGTACTGTGCCTTGTGGAACAGAGCTCTTCACTATGGCAGCCTCCGATTTAACTCTGTTGACCACTACTTTGTGTTCGATTTGTTAGGAAGTTGAAGATCCATCTCCCCACTTTCCCAGTTTATTCCTTTAGCACGTATTTTATGGGCTATTACGCCATGATCGCATTTGTCAAATGCTTTTGCAAAGTCTGTGTATACTATTACATCTGCATTCTGATTTTCTTCCAGTGCATCCAAGGCCATATCATAGTGATCCAGTAGTTGAGAGGCAGGAGCGACCTGCCCTGAACCCATGTTGCCCTGGATTGTGCAGATTTTGGGAATCCAGGTGATTTGCAATCCTGCTTCTTAGCACTCTTTCAAAGATTTTTATGATGTGGGACATCAGAGCTATTGGTCTATAGTTCTTAGCTAATGCTTTGCTGCCACCTTTATGGAGTGGGGCTATATTTTGTACAACTATAACTTGTACAACTTGTACACAATGTAAGAGTATTTGTATTGTGAGGTAATTATTATTATAAAAAATATTGAGGTAAATGTTTTACAAACTTACAAACGTACGTGAATGAACTAAAAGTAGACACACATTAATACGCATTTATTTCGCCTGACCAAGTGATCGCCCACTACCTGTTCAGTTTGTGTTCTTGCATTGTCTCAACTCTGTATCTCGTTCTCTCTCTCATTTACTCTTTCATTAACTAGTTGGCTCTCATAGCTGTGATAAAAAGAGAAGTCATAAGCCTCTTGCTTTAAGTGCCAAGTTAGAGGTTGGTGTGCCATTCTGATTTTATTCACTAAACACCCTGCCACTCGCCTCTCACACATTAATATTTTAAGGTAAGTAATAAGTGTACTCTGTGTGTATCTAACCTTTTATTGTGTTTTTAATGCCTATTTCTATTGCTAACTTAATATAAGTTAGTGTAGACTTGTTGTCTGGCATTTATTGCATGTATGTGCTCTGATAATAATACTTGTGGAGCTGCGTGGTAGCCGGGCGGAGGGACAACATTACGTTTTCTCTGCTCAGCCATCAGAGAAAATGTGTATGAATCTGCGTTTGGCCCAGCCACTCCCCTACTCTGCTTTTGTTTACAATTTTCGGCATGAATTATTCATTACTTCTCCCTTCGTTTATGATGGCATCTAAAGGTAGTTGTTAGAAACGATTAAATTCAGTGAACAAGGTATGTCGATGTTAATATGACTCTGGGCCACAGTGTAGGTAGCCAGCAGGTGTAGCCCAGGCGGGCTACACCTACCGGCTACCTACACTGACTTCATACAAATAAATACTACTCACCTCTCTTCCTATATTAAGACTACACAAATTTTAAGGTAAATAATGAGTGTACTGTATGTGTATTTTACCTCTCTGGGATGTTTTAAATGTTGTATAATAAGTATGAGACGGGGAGCCAGGGCTACCTACACCTGAGCTACCTGCACCTGACTTCATACAAATAAGTACTACTCACCTCTCTCCCTACATTAAGATTACAAGTACTTTAAGATAAGTAATGAATGTACTGTGAATGTATTTTACTTTGTGTGTTTTTAATACTTAGTTCTATTACTAACTTAATATAATTTAGTGTAAACTTGTTGTCTGGCATTTATATGCATTTATAAATGGAAAAAAATGGCGTTCTGCCTTCCAGCGATGTCTGCTTTCGAGCGACAGCCTGGAACCTAACCCACCGTGTAAGTGGGGCCCTACTGTATACAACAAAAACAGTCAAAGGGTTAATTTTAAGTTTGCTCGAAATGCTCTTCATACAAAGGGGCTTTTGGCATGAACACCCAACTATTATATTCCTATGTACAATCATGTATCATGTCAGAATAAAAATTATTATTATTATTATGACATAGAACTATATAAGGGACTCTGGCCTTGATGTTGCATTTCTGTGATGGCAACTGAAGCAGTTATGTACATAGAGAAGTATTTTCAAAAACATCATAAGCAAATAACCTGCACACATACTTTCGACGATGCTTTGCATATTGTTCCAGGTATGGTAATGTGCCATTTTATTCTTTTAAATATATTGTGGCAGGTTTGATTTTGAAAAATTCTTGATTATCCTGATGCACTAAAGTCAAAATAAAGTTGTATAATTCACATTTATGGAGAGATTCAGGGAAACTGGTTAGGCAGACTTAGTCATAGAGGTGGGAAATAGTGCCAGTACCTTGGAGGAATGGGGATGTTACAATTCAGTGGGTTTTTCAAATTATGGTGTTTATGAACTGTTGAATGAGGGTGACAATTTTCCCTTTAGGGTCCCTCTAACTTGGTAGGAGATTGTTGGTTTGTTAAAAAAGTATACATTAATTATGTCATAGAATAGATCGGTGATTATACATTTTTAATATTCTAAAAATTTTGCTGCCAAAATATTAATATAGAATTGTTTACAGGTTGGACTTGCCATGTGGGAATTGCGGAGGCAGAAAACTGGCTGGCCAAACATATACCTCACTCATCTATTCACTTTCGAAACTTACCTGCTTGTAGCAAGAGTAGTGAGTATTTTTAAAATACATTTTATGTAAATTTTTTAATATACTTTGATTAATATACTTTGATAAATTTAGGGTGTCATTGAAGGGTTGCCTAAATCAGGTTATATAAATGTGTGTGCTAAAAGTGAAAGGCATAATCTGAGTACATTTCTAGCATCTCTGTACTCCACTCTACAGATAGTGTAAAGTGTGGTGTGGCCCACATCACTAGTAATTTCTACCTTGGCATGTCAGTGGCTTTCTTTGTACAGTACCTAACAACACGTTATAAAATGTAATCACATATTGTAACCTTTGCAAAGAAATCAGACAATTGCAGACAAAACTCAAAATTTAGAAATAGCTGCTCATAAAGGCACAAGACAAGAATCAGAAGCAGTAAGAAAAACATGTGTACAGGACACTCAGTACAAACATTAACACAGAGCTTAAACTCCTTCCAGAGAGCAGCTCAAAACACACACTACATCTCGGATATATCACATGTACAAGTCTCGGCCTGTTTAGTAATTCCATGTATTATATAAAAGACCCAAAAATATGAAAAACACTTCATGAAAATGCTAAAAATATTATACATAAAATATATTTTGCAGTAATCGAATGCTTCACTTGAACATATTGCTAGTGTTGCAGACTCAGGACAAAAATGTTATGCACGATCTTTCTTATTGCAGTAAGTTGAAGTGTGCTGCCATACCAGTGGCACTGGGAGCATTTTCTTGAGGGCCTAACAAAGAAAAGGCTTCATAGCATCAGTATTACAACCCAGGTACTCAAAGGCCTGTTATCCTGGGTATAAAGGGAGCAAGATAAACACAGCAGAAAACTTTGAATTGTATTATCCTTCACCAAGTATAAACAGATGTACACTGTACAGCAATAGGTATTAGTGCACACCATGGTAATCAAGGCAGAATTGAAGCCAATAGAATGCAGACTACCATGCTTCAACCAGCTCTCGAGTGGAAATGACAAGGATGAAAACGCAAGTGGTGACCACGTCACCTTCACATTTGCCAGATCCACCTTCTCATTGGCTGAACTCAGATACTGATGTGACGATGGGGCCCCAATCGTCAGACAAGGCCTTTGCAACTGTGAGTGTGTTAACATGCTTCGAATAAAGATTACATATACTTTGCTTGCAACAATCAGCAAAGTAAGATTTCACAGGCACTGAAATAAAAGGCTGTGAATAAATGCCCAAATTGATTGGTCTTCCAAATCAATTTTATAAATTACCAAGCCCCTACTGTTATGCTCCATATGGCTGCCCTCTTCTATATACAGGTTCCATCTGACTTATGACCAAGCTTGGTTCTGACCAACCGGTCGTAAGTCAAAATGGACGTAAGTTGAACCTTTGAAAATCGCCGACATACTGGGTAGGACATAATGTCAAATGTTTCCTATATAAACTACCTACGTAATACTGTAATGTAATGTACAATCATTATTTCATTCTTATTGGTAGTAGGTTGGTAGACAGCAACCACCCAGGGAAGTACTACCGTCCTGCCAGATGACTGTGAAACAAAAACCTGTAACTGTTTTGCATGATGGTAGGATTGCTGGTTTCTTTTTCTGTCTCATAAACACGCTAAGATAACAGGGATATCTTGCTACTCCTACTTACACTTTGGTCACACTTCACAGACACGCACATGCATATATATATATACATACATCTAGGTTTTTCTCCTTTTTCTAAATAGCTCTTGTTCTTTTTTATTTCTTCTATTGTCCATGGGGAAGTGGAAAAGAATCTTTCCTCCGTAAGCCATGCGTGTCGTATGAGGCGACTAAAATGCCGGGAGCAATGGGCTAGTAACCCCTTCTCATGTATACAATTACTAAAAAAGAGAAGAAGAAAAACTTTATAAAACTGGGTTGCTTAAATGTGCGTGGATGTAGTGCGGATGACAAGAAACAGATGATTGCTGATGTTATGAATGAAAAGAAGTTGGATGTCCTGGCCCTAAGCGAAACAAAGCTGAAGGGGGTAGGAGAGTTTCAGTGGGGGAAAATAAATGGGATTAAATCTGGAGTATCTGAGAGAGTTAGAGCAAAGGAAGGGGTAGCAGTAATGTTAAATGATCAGTTATGGAAGGAGAAAAGAGAATATGAATGTGTAAATTCAAGAATTATGTGGATTAAAGTAAAGGTTGGATGCGAGAAGTGGGTCATAATAAGCGTGTATGCACCTGGAGAAGAGAGGAATGCAGAGGAGAGAGAGAGATTTTGGGAGATGTTAAGTGAATGTATAGGAGCCTTTGAACCAAGTGAGAGAGTAATTGTGGTAGGGGACTTGAATGCTAAAGTAGGAGAAACTTTTAGAGAGGGTGTGGTAGGTAAGTTTGGGGTGCCAGGTGTAAATGATAATGGGAGCCCTTTGATTGAACTTTGTATAGAAAGGGGTTTAGTTATAGGTAATACATATTTTAAGAAAAAGAGGATAAATAAGTATACACGATATGATGTAGGGAGAAATGACAGTAGTTTGTTGGATTATGTATTGGTAGATAAAAGACTGTTGAGTAGACTTCAGGATGTACATGTTTATAGAGGGGCCACAGATATATCAGATCACATTCTAGTTGTAGCTACACTGAGAGTAAAAGGTAGATGGGATACAAGGAGAATAGAAGCATCAGGGAAGAGAGAGGTGAAGGTTTATAAACTAAAAGAGGAGGCAGTTAGGGTAAGATATAAACAGCTATTGGAGGATAGATGGGCTAATGAGAGCATAGGCAATGGGGTCGAAGAGGTATGGGGTAGGTTTAAAAATGTAGTGTTAGAGTGTTCAGCAGAAGTTTGTGGTTACAGGAAAGTGGGTGCAGGAGGGAAGAGGAGCGATTGGTGGAATGATGATGTAAAGAGAGTAGTAAGGGAGAAAAAGTTAGCATATGAGAAGTTTTTACAAAGTAGAAGTGATGCAAGGAGGGAAGAGTATATGGAGAAAAAGAGAGAAGTTAAGAGAGTGGTGAAGCAATGTAAAAAGAGAGCAAATGAGAGAGTGGGTGAGATGTTATCAACAAATTTTGTTGAAAATAAGAAAAAGTTTTGGAGTGAGATTAACAAGTTAAGAAAGCCTAGAGAACAAATGGATTTGTCAGTTAAAAATAGGAGAGGAGCGTTATTAAATGGAGAGTTAGAGGTATTGGGAAGATGGAAGGAATATTTTGAGGAATTGTTAAATGTTGATGAAGATAGGGAAGCTGTGATTTCGTGTATAGGGCAAGGAGGAATAACATCTTGTAGGAGTGAAGAAGAGCCAGTTGTGAGTGTGGGGGAAGTTCGTGAGGCAGTAGGTAAAATGAAAGGGGGTAAGGCAGCCGGGATTGATGGGATAAAGATAGAAATGTTAAAAGCAGGTGGGGATATAGTTTTGGAGTGGTTGGTGCAATTATTTAATAAATGTATGGAAGAGGGTAAGGTACCTAGGGATTGGCAGAGAGCATGCATAGTTCCTTTGTATAAAGGCAAAGGGGATAAAAGAGAGTGCAAAAATTATAGGGGGATAAGTCTGTTGAGTGTACCTGGTAAAGTGTATGGTAGAGTTATAATTGAAAGAATTAAGAGTAAGACGGAGAATAGGATAGCAGATGAACAAGGAGGCTTTAGGAAAGGTAGGGGGTGTGTGGACCAGGTGTTTACAGTGAAACATATAAGTGAACAGTATTTAGATAAGGCTAAAGAGGTCTTTGTGGCATTTATGGATTTGGAAAAGGCGTATGACAGGGTGGATAGGGGGGCAATGTGGCAGATGTTGCAAGTGTATGGTGTAGGAGGTAGGTTACTGAAAGCAGTGAAGAGTTTTTACGAGGATAGTGAGGCTCAAGTTAGAGTATGTAGGAAAGAGGGAAATTTTTTCCCAGTAAAAGTAGGCCTTAGACAAGGATGTGTGATGTCACCGTGGTTGTTTAATATATTTATAGATGGGGTTGTAAGAGAAGTAAATGCGAGGGTCTTGGCAAGAGGCGTGGAGTTAAAAGATAAAGAATCACACACAAAGTGGGAGTTGTCACAGCTGCTCTTTGCTGATGACACTGTGCTCTTGGGAGATTCTGAAGAGAAGTTGCAGAGATTGGTGGATGAATTTGGTAGGGTGTGCAAAAGAAGAAAATTAAAGGTGAATACAGGAAAGAGTAAGGTTATGAGGATAACAAAAAGATTAGGTGATGAAAGATTGAATATCAGATTGGAGGGAGAGAGTATGGAGGAGGTGAACGTATTCAGATATTTGGGAGTGGACGTGTCAGCGGATGGGTCTATGAAAGATGAGGTGAATCATAGAATTGATGAGGGAAAAAGAGTGAGTGGTGCACTTAGGAGTCTGTGGAGACAAGAAACTTTGTCCTTGGAGGCAAAGAGGGGAATGTATGAGAGTATAGTTTTACCAACGCTCTTATATGGGTGTGAAGCGTGGGTGATGAATGTTGCAGCGAGGAGAAGGCTGGAGGCAGTGGAGATGTCATGTCTGAGGGCAATGTGTGGTGTGAATATAATGCAGAGAATTCGTAGTTTGGAAGTTAGGAGGAGGTGCGGGATTACCAAAACTGTTGTCCAGAGGGCTGAGGAAGGGTTGTTGAGGTGGTTCGGACATGTAGAGAGAATGGAGCGAAACAGAATGACTTCAAGAGTGTATCAGTCTGTAGTGGAAGGAAGGCGGGGTAGGGGTCGGCCTAGGAAGGGTTGGAGGGAGGGGGTAAAGGAGGTTTTGTGTGCGAGGGGCTTGGACTTCCAGCAGGCATGCGTGAGCGTGTTTGATAGGAGTGAATGGAGACAAATGGTTTTTAATACTTGACGTGCTGTTGGAGTGTGAGCAAAGTAACATTTATGAAGGGATTCAGGGAAACCGGCAGGCCGGACTTGAGTCCTGGAGATGGGAAGTACAGTGCCTGCACTCTGAAGGAGGGGTGTTAATGTTGCAGTTTAAAAACTGTAGTGTAAAGCACCCTTCTAGCAAGACAGTGATGGAGTGAATGATGGTGAAAGTTTTTTCTTTTTCGGGCCACCCTGCCTTGGTGGGAATCGGCCGGTGTGATAATAAAAAAAAAATATTTCATTCTTTTTACCATAATTTATTTTTATTGTTATATTTTAATTATTTATGTACTGTATATAATGTAGTAGGTTGGTAGACAGCAACCGCCCAGGGAGGTACTACCATCCTGCCAAGTGAGTGTAAAACAAAAGCCTGTAATTGTTTTACATGATGGTAGGATTGCTGGTGTCCATTTTTTGTATCATAAACTTGCAAGTCTTCAGGTACGTCTTGCTACTTCTACTTACACTTAGGTCACACTGTACATAAATGTACAAGCATATACAGTGGACCCCCGCTTAACGATCGCCTCCCAATGCAACCAATTATGTAAGTGTATTTATGTAAGTGCGTTTGTACGTGTATGTTTGGGGGTCTGAAATGGACTAATCTACTTCACAATATTCCTTGTGGGAACAAATTCGGTCAGTACTGGCACCTGAACATACTTCTGGAATGAAAAAATATTGTTAACCGGGGGTCCACTGTATATATATATATACACACACACCCCTCTGGGTTTTCTTCTATTTTCTTACTAGTTCTTGTTTATTTCCTCTTATCTCAGGGGAAGTGGAACAGAATTCTTCCTCCGTAAGCTATGCGTGTTGTAAGAGGTGACTAAAATGCCAGGAGCAAGGGGCTAGTAACCTCGTCTCCTGTATAAATTACTAAATTTAAAGAGAAACTTTTGTTTTACTTTTTGGGCCACCCTGCCTTGGTGGGATACGGCTGGTTTGTTGAAAAAAAAAATGTATACGTACATGGTAGTGAACTGTATTGTAAATTTTACAGCGCATACAGTATCATATGTTAGTTATCTTTATGTATTGTCGATACAGTGAAATGGGAGAATACCACTGGTAGTGTCATCCTGCCAGAATGTAGTATAACCTATACCCTAAGTAAAGAGAAACAACTTTGGAACATGTGTAATATGTATCCGGCTGGCTGGGTGGCTAACTGAATGTGGCTCTCTCTCTCTCTCTCTCTCTCTCTCTCTCTCTGTCTCTCTGTCTCTGTCTCTCTCTCTCTCTCTGTCTCTCTGTCTGTCTCTCTCTGTCTCTCTGTCTCTCTCTGTCTGTCTCTGTCTGTCTCTCTGTCTGTCTCTGTCTCTCTGTCTGTCTCTCTGTCTCTGTCTCTCTGTCTGTCTCTCTGTCTCTGTCTCTCTGTCTGTCTCTCTGTCTCTCTCTCTCTGTCTCTGTCTCTCTCTGTCTCTGTCTCTCTGTCTCTCTGTCTGTCTCTCTGTCTCTCTCTCTGTCTCTCTCTCTGTCTGTCTCTCTGTCTGTCTCTCTCTCTGTCTCTCTGTCTCTCTGTCTCTCTCTCTATCTGTCTCTCTGTCTGTCTCTCTGTCTCTCTCTGTCTCTCTCTGTCTCTCTCTGTCTCTCTCTCTCTCTCTCTCTCTCTCTCTCTCCCCCCCCAGAGGGTTTGACAAGTTTAACCCTTTCAGGGTCCGTCCCGTAGATCTACGGCTTCACGTTGAGTGTCCAAACCGTAGATCTACGCCAAAATTCTAGCGCTGTCAAATTTAGCGCGAAAGCGCTCATAGGCCTACGTGTGAGAGAACAGGTCTGTGTGGTGGGTGTGCGCCATAAACAAAAAATCTAGGCGCCCGCATAGCATTGTGGGAACGCTGGCTCAGTAATCCTTGTTCACCATGCCTCGTCCCAAGTCAGCTCTCACTCCCCGGAAAATTGGGACACTCCTCTTCCTATCTGATAGTTCTGACCCTGATGGAAGTGGAAATGAAGATGAATTCTACGGCTTTGATCAGTTAGTGACCGAAAGGAATGACCAGGATATCGATAATAGTGCAGAAAACCCTGACGATCCTCAACCTTCTACCTCTGGTGTGGGCACTCGTGACTCATGGTCGCTTGTGCCTCAACGTAAGAGAAAACTAATATTTTCGCGTGGCCAGGCCTCTGACTTCAGCAATGATGATGATAGTGTCGTGAATTGTGATTTTATTGCGCTCGACGATCATTTGAGTAGTGATGCTGAGGAATCATATTCACCAGTGAAGCGTTGGTATGTTCGCCGCCGCATGCGCTCGGGTAGTGTACCCTATGCTGTGCCCAGGGGACGGAGTACATCCCGGAGTACATCCCGTGGCCCTACACCAGTTTTAGGTAGTGATAGTGAGGATGATGTGGCTACACTTGGCATGGATAGACCACAGGCATCAGTGGATGGTGGTAGTGGTGATGGTAGTGCCACCGCCATGCGTGACTCACCAGCCCAGGCTGGGACCCACGCTGCTGACTCGTCAGTTCAAGGACAAAGCGGAGCGTCAGCCACCAGCCCACCACAACCACCCGCACAACCAGCCTATGATGTTCAGTATCCACCAGCAAACCGTATGTGGGATTGGCAGCAAAATCCCAAATTTTTTTCCCCAAGCCTCACCACTTTGATGACTCTCAAAGTGGAATTCTACCTACTTGTCCCCTTGGAACCATGGCCAATGAACTGGAATTCTTTGAATTATTCTTTGACCAGCCATTGATGGAAACTATTGTCAGGGAAAGTAATAAGTATTTCGAGTACACCATGGCAAATACGATCATACCACCACAGTCAAGACTACACAGGTGGAAAGAGACGACTGTTGCAGAAATGTATTTGCTTTTTGCAAAAATAATGCTTATGCCTCCTGTCTATAAGCATAATATAAAAGCATACTGGTCCACAGATCGGCTAATTTCTACCCCGGTCTTCAGTGAAATCATCCCAGTGAACAGGTTTATCTTACTCTTACGTATGTTGCACTTCTCTGACAAAACCAGGCCTGACAGAAGTGACAGGTTATATAAGATTAGAAATGTTTTCATGTATCTCAAACAAAAGTTCAGCATATATTTTTATCCATTCAAGAATGTTGTAATTGACAAGTCTTTGATTTTGTTCAAAGGTAGACTGTCATTCAAGCAGTATATACCGAGCAAGAGGAAACGCTTTGGTATAAAACTTTTTGTACTCTGTGACTGTGACAGTGGCCTGGTGTTGGATATTGTTGTATACACGGGAAGTAAAACATTGAAAGATACTAAGATGTTATTGGGTATCTCAGGTGACGTAGTGAGAAACATGATGGCACCTTATCTTGGTAAGGGGTATACATTACAGTGGACCCCCGCATACTGTACGCATCGCATACCATACAATCCGCATACCGGACGCTTTGATCGCAAAAATTTGGCCTCGCATACCGCCCAAAAACCCGCTCACCGCCCTTCGTCCGAGACACGTCCAATGTGCGGCCTGAGCCACGCTCACACGTTCCGCCGGTGGCATTGTTTACCAGCCAGCCTCCAGGGTAACATCCAAGCATACAATCGGAACATTTCGTATTATTACAGTGTTTTTGGTGATTTTTTCTGGAAAATAAGTGACCATGGGCCCCAAGAAGGCTTCTAGTGTCAACCCTACAGCAATAAGGGTGAGAATTACTATGGAGATGAAGAAAAAGATCATTGATAAGTATGAAAGTGGAGTGCGTGTCTCCGAGCTGGCCAGGTTGTATAATAAACCCCAATCAACCATCGCTACTATTGGTGGTACAGCTGCTGCTGTACCACCGTCAGCTGCTGCTGCACTGTCAGCTGCTGCTGCACTGTCAGCTGCTGCTGCTGTACCACCGTCAGCTGCTGCTGTAGTACCGTCTGCTGCTGCTGTAGCATCGTCTGTTGCTGCTGTAGCATCGTCTGTTGCTGCTGTAGCATCGTCTGTTGCTGCTGTAGCATCGTCTGCTGCTGCTGTAGCATCGTCTGCTGCTGCTGTAGCATCGTCTGTTGCTGCTGTAGCATCGTCTGCTGCTGCTGTAGCATCGTCTGCTGCTGCTGTAGTACCGTCTGCTGCTGCTGTAGCATCGTCTGTTGCTGCTGTAACATCGTCTGTTGCTGCTGTAGCATCGTCTGCTGCTGCTGTAGCATCGTCTGCTGCTGCTGTAGCATCGTCTGTTGCTGCTGTAACATCGTCTGCTGCTGCTGTAGCATCGTCTGCTGCTGCTGTAGCATCGTCTGCTGCTGCTGTAGCATCGTCTGCTGCTGCTGTAGCATCGTCTGCTGCTGCTGTAGCATCGTCTGTTGCTGCTGTAGCATCGTCTGTTGCTGCTGTAGCATCGTCTGCTGCTGCTGTAGCATCGTCTGCTGCTGCTGTAGCATCGTCTGCTGCTGCTGTAGCATCGTCTCCTGCTGCTGTAGTACCGTCTGCTGCTGCTGTAGCATCGTCTGTTGCTGCTGTAGCATCGTCTGCTGCTGCTGTAGTACCGTCTGCTGCTGCTGTAGCATCGTCTGCTGCTGCTGTAGCATTGTCTGTTGCTGCTGTAGCATCGTCTGCTGCTGCTGTAGCATCGTCTGCTGCTGCTGTAGCATCGTCTGCTGCTGCTGTAACATCGTCTGCTGCTGCTGTAACATCGTCTGCTGCTGCTGTAGCATCGTCTGCTGCTGCTGTAGCATTGTCTGCTGCTGCTGTAGCATCGTCTGCTGCTGCTGTAGCATCGTCTGCTGCTGCTGTAGCATCGTCTGCTGCTGCTGTAGCATCGTCTGCTGCTGCTGTAGCATCGTCTGCTGCTGCTGTAGCATCGTTTCCCTTGCTGCTGTAGCATCGTCTGTTGCTGCTGTACCACCGTCAGCTGCTGCTGCTCCTGTAGCACCGTTGTTGGTGTGGCTTATTGAGAATACCAAGAAACAATTAACCACAGAGGATTTGCCACCCAGGATAACCCAAAAAAGTCAGTGTCATCGAAGACTGTCTAACTTATTTCCATTGGGGTCCTTAATCTTGTCTCCGAGGATGCAACCCACACCAGTCGACTAACACCCAGGTGAACAGGGAAAATGCCTGGAACTAGTGCTCATATTGGTGAATTTAAAGCCAGCAAAGGTTGGTTTGAGAGATTTAAGAATCGTAGTGGTATACACAGTGTGATAAGGCATGTTCTGGAAGAAAATGCCAAACAGGACCTACAGTACTCAGGAGGAAAAGGCACTCCCAGGACACAGTGTCTCATCAGTCATTGCTGCATCTTCAATAAAGGTGTCATTTATTCTTCATTTAGTAGAGTAGTACATGCACAATATATATTGTGCATGTACTACTCTACTATTGTGCATGTATCCTTCTCTTTGTGTGTAGGAAAATGTATATTTCATGTGGTAAAATTTTTTTTTTCATACTTTTGGGTGTCTTGCACGGATTAATTTGATTTCCATTATTTCTTATGGGGAAAATTCATTCGCATACCGAACATTTCGCATAACAACCAGCCCTCTTGCACGGATTAAGGTCGCTATGCTGGGGTCCACTGTATATACCGATAACTGGTACACAAGCCCATTACTCAGTGATTTCATGCGAGTGAACAAGACAGATTTGTGTTTCACAGTGCATTCTAATCGTAAACATATGCCCGGGCTCAACGCAGGTGCTCGTGGTGATGACATGCAGGTGTTTACTGCCAATGACATCATGGCATTACGGTGGCATGACAAACGAGATGTCACATTGTTGACAACCATTCACCGTAATGAAATGCAAGACAGTGGCAAAGTTGATCGAGTGACTAATGAACATATTCGAAAACCAGTGACAGTGATTGATTATACACAAAACATGCGCTTGGTTGACAAATGTGACATGCAGATTGGTTTTGTTGACTGTGTTCGTAAGAGTTACAAGTGGTACATGAAACTTTTCTTGCATCTCATGGACATTTCAATGCTCAATGCATATAATATGTACCAAATAAAGACTGGCAACAGACCACCGTAAGTTTAAATTTGTTGGTCTGTTGTCAGACAACTCATAATGAAGTACCAGGTAAGAACACCTGCTATACAACAAGGTCCTCGAATTACTCAGGGTATACCCAAGCGTTTGAGGAGGGAAGGTGATCATTTCATAATACAGCTTCCTTCAACTCAGAAGAAATTTGCTCAGAAGAGATGCATCGTCTGTGCACAAACAAAACGACGGCAACAAAGACGCAAAGACACTCGGTTTATGTGTGAGGAATGTAAGGTGCCTCTGTGCATGGTGCCTTGTTTCAAGGAGTTCCACAAGCTCCAGCAGTTCTAAAACCATGTCCAGTGATTGTAAATATGTAAATATATGATAGAACATTAGTATTATACAATATTTGTGCATGTTTATTGTAATAAACAACAGTGGTAAACAATAATATGATAATAACTTTAGTGCAGTTAGTGTGTTCAATACAGTGAGTTTATATATATACATTATATACAGTATTGGTCTCTCAGGCCCCAAATGTTAGTAGGAACAGAAAAAAATTGGAAAAGAAGAAAAAAAAAACATAAAAACCGCTAAATAATGTAATGCACGTATGTGGAATTCGTCGATGTTGCCGCCACCACATCATTTTGGACAAACCTCGCCCACAAAACTTCCTCTAACCCCTCTCTCCAACCCTTTCGAGGACGACCCCTACCCCTCCTTCCTTCCCCTATAGATTTATATGCTTTCCATGTCATTCTACTTTGATCCATTCTCTCTAAATGACCAAACCACCTCAACAACCCATCTTCTGGCCTCTGACTAATGCTTTTATTAACTCCACACCTTTTCCTAATTTCTACACTCCGAATTTTCTGCATAATATTTACACCACACATTGCCCTTAGACAGGACATCTCCACTGCCTCCAACCGTCTCCTCGCTATATGTACAGTGGACCCCCGGTTAACGATATTTTTTCACTCCAGAAGTATGTTCAGGTGCCAGTACTGACTGAATTTGTTCCCATAAGAAATATTGTGAAGTAGATTAGTCCATTTCAGACCCCCAAACATACACGTACAAATGCACTTACATAAATACACTTATGTAATTGGTCGCATTCGGAGGTAATCGTTTTGCGGGGGTCCACTGTATATATATATATGTATATGCATGTGCGTGTCTGAAGTGTGACCAAAGTGTAAGTAGGAGTAGCAAGATATCCCTGTTATCTAGCGTGTTTGAGACAGAAAAAGACACCAGCAATCCTACCATCATGCAAAATAGTTACAGGTTTCTGTTTCACAGTCATCTGGCAGGACGGTAGTACTTCCCTGGGTGGTTGCTGTCTACCAACCTACTACCTTTATATTATTATTATTATTATTATTATTATTATTATTAAAATGAAAGGGGGTAAAGCAGCTGGAACTGATGGGATCATGACAGAAATGTTAAAAGCAGGGGGGGATATAGTGTTGGAGTGGTTGGTACTTTTGTTTAATAAATGTATGAAAGAGGGGAAGGTACATAGGGATTGGCAGAGAGCATGTATAGTCCCTTTATATAAAGGGAAAGGGGACAAAAGAGACTGTAAAAATTATAGAGGAATAAGCTTACTGAGTATACCAGGAAAAGTGTACGGTAGGGTTATAATTGAAAGAATTAGAGGTAAGACAGAATGTAGGATTGCGGATGAGCAAGGAGGTTTTAGAGTGGGTAGGGGATGTGTAGATCAGGTGTTTACATTGAAGCATATATGTGAACAGTATTTAGATAAAGATAGGGAAGTTTTTATTGCATTTATGGATTTAGAAAAGGCATATGATAGAGTGGATAGAGGAGCAATGTGGCAGATGTTGCAAGTATATGGAATAGGTGGTAAGTTATTAAATGCTGTAAAGAGTTTTTATGAGGATAGTGAGGCTCAGGTTAGGGTGTGTAGAAGAGAGGGAGACTACTTCCCGGTAAAAGTAGGTCTTAGACAGGGATGTGTAATGTCACCATGGTTGTTTAATATATTTATAGATGGGGTTGTAAAGGAAGTAAATGCTAGGGTGTTTGGGAGAGGGGTGGGATTAAATTATGGGGAATCAAATTCAAAATGGGAATTGACACAGTTACTTTTTGCTGATGATACTGTGCTTATGGGAGATTCTAAAGAAAAATTGCAAAGGTTAGTGGATGAGTTTGGGAATGTGTGTAAAGGTAGAAAGTTGAAAGTGAACATAGAAAAGAGTAAGGTGATGAGGGTGTCAAATGATTTGGATAAAGAAAAATTGGATATCAAATTGGGGAGGAGGAGTATGGAAGAAGTGAATGTTTTCAGATACTTGGGAGTTGACGTGTCGGCGGATGGATTTATGAAGGATGAGGTTAATCATAGAATTGATGAGGGAAAAATGGTGAGTGGTGCGTTGAGGTATATGTGGAGTCAAAAAACGTTATCTATGGAGGCAAAGAAGGGTATGTATGAAAGTATAGTAGTACCAACACTCTTATATGGGTGTGAAGCTTGGGTGGTAAATGCAGCAGCGAGGAGACGGTTGGAGGCAGTGGAGATGTCCTGTTTAAGGGCAATGTGTGGTGTAAATATTATGCAGAAAATTCGGAGTGTGGAAATTAGGAGAAGGTGTGGAGTTAATAAAAGTATTAGTCAGAGGGCAGAGGAGGGGTTGTTGAGGTGGTTTGGTCATTTAGAGAGAATGGATCAAAGTAGAATGACATGGAAAGCATATAAATCTATAGGGGAAGGAAGGCGGGGTAGGGGTCGTCCTCGAAAGGGTTGGAGAGAGGGGGTAAAGGAGGTTTTGTGGGTAAGGGGCTTGGACTTCCAGCAAGCGTGCGTGAGCGTGTTAGATAGGAGTGAATGGAGACGAATGGTACTTGGGACCTGACGATCTGTTGGAGTGTGAGCAGGGTAATATTTAGTGAAGGGATTCAGGGAAACCGGTTATTTTCATATAGTCGGACTTTAGTCCTGGAAATGGGAAGTACAATGCCTGCACTTTAAAGGAGGGGTTTGGGATATTGGCAGTTTGGAGGGATATGTTGTGTATCTTTATATGTGTATGCTTCTAGACTGTTGTATTCTGAGCACCTCTGCAAAAACAGTGATAATGTGCGAGTGTGGTGAAAGTGTTGAATGATGATGAAAGTATTTTCTTTTTGGGGATTTTCTTTCTTTTTTGGGTCACCCTGCCTCGGTGGGAGACGGCCGACTTGTTGAAAAAAAAAAAAAAATTATTATTATTATTATTATTATTATTATTATTATTATTATTATTATATAAATTGTATTTTTTATTCACACAAAAAATATAAGATGTACTGTTATTCCTTATTGAAATAATTGTATAAATAATGTCGACCCATTCACGACTGCATACTGGAATGGACAGTGACATCATTTGTTTACTCTGAAATATAGCCAAGCAATGGACCATTTCTCCTAAGTTGAGCTCAATTTCAAGATACTTTTCGTCTTGAAAGCAATCAAAATCATATCTATTTCTGTAATATATCTTCTATTCTATCAAATAAGACCAAAAAAAGAGAATACAACCATAATAACCATACGAAATTACCCGCTAAGGGGTGGCTAATTGCTGAGAAGTGAACTCCATTATTTATGCTTAGATTTCTTTCATTTTTGGTGTATGTTAAGCATCTTTCCATCATACATTGCCCAAGTTTCAATAAGATAGTCCAACAAACAAATGAGATACAATTCCCGAGATCAAGAGCAAGAGCCCCTCACCAGTGTCAAGGAACCTGCCTTGAGGTCTGCTCACTTATGGAAATTTTGCTCACGTATGGAAGCAAAAATTCAACCCATCAACTGCTTGTATTTGGAAAAGCTCACACGTGGACACACTCACAAGTAGAGGTTGCACTGTATTTGTTTTCATCAACTTCTTTGGGAACAAATACAGTGGACCCCCGCCTTATGATATTAATCCGTTCCTGAGAGCTCATCGTAAGCCGAAATTATCGTTAGCCAAATTAATTTTCCCCATAAGAAATAATGGATATCAAATTAATCCGTTCCTGACACCCCAAACTAGGAAAAAGAACATTTTTTACCACGGGAAATATTAATTTTAATACACACAAACTGAAGAAGACATGCACAATTACTACTCTACTAAGAATAGAATACATGACACTTACCTTTATTGAAGATCTGGTGATGATTGATGGGATGGGAGGAGGGTAGAGAGTGGAAATTATTGTTTAGAAGGGGAATCCCCTTCCATTAGGACTAGAGGTAGCAAGTCCTTTTCCAGGGTTACTTCCCTTCATCTTTTAACCCTTTGACTGTCGCGGCCGTATATATACGTTTGTGAGGTACCGTGTTTGACGTATATATACTCATAAATTCTAGCGGCTTCAAATCAGGCAGGAGAAAGCTAGTAGGCCCACATGTGAGAGAATGGGTCTGTGTGGTCAGTGTGCACCACATAAAAAAAATCCTGGAGCACGCAGTGAATAATGAGAAAAAAAAAACTCCGACCGTTTTTTTTAATTAAAATGCCGACTTTGTGGTCTATTTTCGTATAGTATTTGTGGTTGTATTCTCGTTTTCTTGGTCTCATTTGATAGAATGGAAACTTATTATAGAAATGGAGGTGATTTTGATTAATTTACTATAAAAAGAACCTGGAAATGGAGCACAAAGTACAGGAAATGTTTGATTTTTGCCGATGTTCAAAAGTGAACAAATGATGTCATTGTCCAATAAATGTCCAAATAGCCATTCTAATACGCAGTCATGAATGGGTTGATGTAATTTTTACAATTATTACAGTATTGCAGTAGTCTGCATAACAGTAAATCTTCTATTTTTTGTTTGAATAAAATTTCAAAATAAAAAGCAAGAGTAATATCACAGGGACTTGGAGACATGACTGATGAACAAAGAAAATGTTATTTTAGAGCCAGGAATGTCTGCATTGTTCATTCTGGACCTTATTTTGAAATTGTCGTATTTTTTAATTTTCGTGAAATTGGCCAAATTGCAAATTTCTGACCATGTTATTGGGGTAGTTGAAATCGGTAAATGGGCAGTTTCTTGTACTCAATCGATAGAAAAAATAGAGTTCTGAAGAAATAGTTATGAGTTTTGGTTGACTGGAATAACGGAATTAGCCAAAAATAGGGCTCAAAGTGGGCGAAATTGCCGATTTTTAAATATCGCCGAAGTCGCTAACTTCGCGAGAGCGTAATTCCGTCAGTTTTCCATCAAATTTCGTTTTTTTGGTGTCTTTACAATCGGGAAAAGATTCTCTATCATTTCATAAGAAAAAATAATTTTTTTTTTTTTCAAATATTTTGCGACACCAGAAGCAACTTCAGGATTTGGCCCTTCGACAGTCAAAGGGTTAATGCCACTAGGACCAGCTTGAGAGTCACTGGACCTCTATCGCACAACAAATCTGTCCATAGAGCTCTGTACCTTCCATTCCTTTAAGACTTTCCTAAAATGGGCCATAACATTGTCATTGTACAGGCTTGCAGTAGCTGTGTCAGGGTGATTTTCATCCGTAAAGGTTTGCAGTTTGCAATTTGCGCACATTTCCTTAATCTCTCTTTCAATTCCATACTAATTCTCGCCCTTTTTACAACAGGGATGGCACTAGAAGCTTTCTTGGGGTCCATGGTGACTTATTTTCCAGTTACAAGCACTAAAAACACTGGGATAATGTGAAATGTACCAAATGTATGCATAGATGCGACCTCACTGGCTGGCTTGTAAACACTGGTGCTGAGGCCACACGTGGGACGCGTCCCGGATGAATCGCATAAGGCGAGTTTTTTATCGTGAGGCGAGGCAAAATTTTTGGCGTTCAAATGCTTCGTATGGCGGATTTAACATAACGCGATGCGTTCGTAAGGCGGGGGTCTACTGTATATATTTAATTACATGTATATTCTTGTCAGAAAATTCAAATAGATCTTTTGGTGTCCATATTTGGTCATTCAGTGGTCTTTGAGTGCTAGCTCTTGTTAATCTTTTTGTCATTCCTCCAATTCCATCACGTGGTGATTTACCATGTCTTATTCCAAAAAAATTCCATTTTGCTTCAACATTGAAATCAGTCTTGTGATTGCATAAATTAACAAAATTTTTGAAATTCTTATACTGTACTGAGCACCTGAACCATCCCTAAAATAGTGCATTCTAGCAACTTTAATTCTTGTGTTCAAAAACTCAGTCAGCCTGCAAATGAACACATGAACAGATATTGAGTAATGCTACATGTGATCTGTGATAATGCAAACACTTGTAACTTGCAGGATGCCAGTTTCGTTGACATAGTTTGCAACAACTGGTGTAATGTAGCTTCTGAATTTTCCCAGTGAAAGCCCTGAGCAGCATTTTGTACAACAGGAGAGTAATTTTCAGCAAATTCCATCAAAACAATCATTTTGCTTTCTTCTAAATTCACTTCCAAGGATTTCAGATACAGTGGTACTTTGAGTTACAAGATTAATTTGTTCCACAAGGCTGTTAGAGTGCCGATACCAAACGAATTTGCTCCCATAAGGAATAATGTAAATTAGATTAGTCCATTTCAGACCCCCAAAAATACGCTCACAAAAGCACTTAGAAAAATACACTTACATAATTGTTTGAGTTGGGAACTGTTGGAAACTCAAGGTACCACTGTATACAGTGGACCCTCAGTTAAGGATGCTATTGGATACCGATGCATTTTTGCATCAAAATATTGGCTCAGCTAATGATGAAAAACTTGGTTAACCCTTTGAGGGTCGACAGGCCCTCTCCGAAACTCGTTCTCAGGGTCGGCCAAATTTAAAAAAAAAAAAAAATTATTTTCTCTTATGAAAAGATAGAGAATCTTTTCCCGATCATAAAGACACCAAAAGTTTGAAATTTGATAGAAAACTTACGGAATTATGCTCTCGCAAAGTTAGCGGTCTCGGCGATGTTTACGCATCGGCGATTTTGCCCACTTTGAGCCCCATTTTCGGCCAATTTCACTGTACTAGTCGACAAAAAACATGAATATTTCGCTAGAACTCCATTTTTTCTATCGAATGGATGCAAGAAACCACTCATTTATGAAATTCAACTATCCAGTACAGTGGTCAGAATTTAGCAATTTTGCCAATTTCACACAAATTTCAAAAGATGCCAATTTCGGAATAGGGTCCAGAATAAACAAGAAAGACATTCCTGGCACTAAAATGACATTTCCTCTAGTCATTAGTCATGTCTCAAGTCCCCTCTTATATTCTTTTGCTTTCCACTTTGAATTTTTATTTTCACAAAAAATATAAGATTTACTGTTATGCAGACTACTGCATTAGTGTAAAAAATGGTATAAATATTATTGGTGCACTTGTGAAAGAATATTAGACTCACCAGTTGACGTGTATTGCACGCTTGGCACGATTTGTTTACTTTTGAAGTTTGGTAAAAATCGAACATTTCTGCTACTTTGAGCTCAATTTCAAGGCACCTTTCTTTGTAAAACCAGTCAAAATCATCTCAATTTCTGTAATATGTCTTCCATTCTATAAAATGAGACCAAGAAAACTAGAATACAACAATAAATACCATACGAAAATACACTGCAAAGTCGCTGATTTATTAAAAAAAAATGGTCAAAGTTTTTTTTTTCTCATTATGCACTGTGTGCTGCAGGATTTTTTTTAGACTGTGCACACTGACCACATAGACCCATTCTTTCATATGAAGGCCTACCAGCTTTCTCCCACTAGATTTGAGGCCGCTAGAATTTATGAGTACTAGTACGTCAAAAACCCCTACGCGTAAAACGTACTAGTACGACGAAAACCCTCAAAGGGTTAAGGACATTCGTCCCGAATGTATCCACACGGCCTGAGCCCGTGTACAAGGTAGGGTGCCATTGTTTACAAGCCAGGGAGGACAATTCCACGCATACATGCGATATGTTTTGTATTATTCCATTGTTTCTAGTGCTTGTAACTGCTAAATAAGCCACCATGGGCCCAAAGAAAGTTTCTAGTGCCAGCCCTGTGATAAAGAAGGAAAAAACACAATTAAATTCAAGAAAAAACTCGTAGCAAAGCACCAAAGTGGAGGAAGAAGAGAGGGGAGATTGTGCCTTCTGCAGTGATTCAGTGATTCTGTGATATGTACGATACTAAAACAGCAGGTATCGATAAAGGCTATAGTGCCAGCCAGTGGTAAAGTGTAGAATTAACAGTGTAGCAAGTAAGTTAAGCGAGTAAGCGATAGAAAAACGACACGAAAGTAACTCTCCAATGTTGTTGGATGTGTATCAGGCCAATGAACATACGCCGGCCTGTTACGTATCTTCCACCATCCTAAACCTCTGCCAGCATCTCCTCCATCAAACTAACTAACTAAACTAACATCTCATCCAAGGTAAGTGTAAATCTAAAAGTGAAAGTATACAAGTAAATATAAAAGGACCCCAATGGAAATAAGTTACTGACTTTTTTTTGGTTATCCTAGGTACTTTACACATATGCTGCTATGTATGATAATCTATGTACGTAACTGTATTTGTGTATACCTAAATAAACTTACTTATTTATAAATTAAAATGTAAATATTTCTTATTTATAAATTAAAATGTAAATATTTCTTATTTATAAATTAAAATGCAAATATTTCTTATTTATAAATTACATACATATATTGTTTGTGGATAGTGGTTATGGCAGAAGCCTCCTCCACCGCTAATATGCATGGCTTCTCTCAGTGGCCATTATAAACCTAACAACAACACTTCCAGCACTTCTCACATACATTATAACATATTTTATTCATTCTAGAGTATATGTCATGTTTCTATGTTATTAATATTGTTTATTATGTCATATTAGATGAATTGTGATAGATAAATAAGCTGTAGAGACAATATTAGCGTCATATTGAAGCATAATAAACTCGCCTTCCACTCACCTCCTGCATGTCTGCTACACTCCCTGCATGTCTGCTACACTCCCTGCATGTCTGCTACACTCCCTGCATGTCTGCTACACTCCCTGCATGTCTGCTACATTCCCAGCATGCCTGCCACACTCCCTGCATGCTTGCTACACTCCCTGCATGTCTGCTACTTTCCCAGCATGCCTGCCACACTCCCTGCATGCCTGCTACACTCCCAGCATGCCTGCTACACTCCCTGCATGCCTGCTACACTCCCTGCATGTCTGCTGCACTTCCTGCTACATTCCCTGCATGCCTGCTACACACCATCAAACTAACTACAAAATTAAACTAACATCTCCTCCAAGGTAAGTGCAAATATTTCTTATTTATAAATTAAAATGTAAATATTTCTTATTTATAAATTACGTAAATGTATTGTTTGTGGATAGTGGTGGTGGCAGAAGCCCCTTCCACCACTAGTATGTACAGCTTCTCTCAGTGGCCATTATAAACCCAACAACAACACTTCCAGCACTTACTTCTCACATACATTGACATATTTTATTCATTCTAGAGTATATATCATGTTTCTATGTTATTAATATTGTTTATTATGTCATATTAAATGAATTGTGGTAGATAAATAAGCCATAGAATTGATAATAGCATCATACTGAAGTACTGTTCTGTCATGCCTCCTGACAGCAGGAACGGATTAATTGGATTTCCATTATTTCTTCCAGGGAAAATTAAATAGGATAATGATAAAATCGGTTAAGGACAAGCTCTCTGGAACGGATTAATATTGTTAACTGATGGTCCACTGTATTTGCTTTGATGTTTCAACACAAAATAGTGACTTCTCAGCATCCAAATTTTGTTTACAAGCTTGCTGATAAATTCATCCAACTTTAGTTTGCACATTTCTAGCATTTCATGATCAGTATGCACCCACTGTTAAAACTCAATTGTTTCATCCAGGTCCCATTCTGATACCAGATCCCACTGAAACAGCTAACAAGATAAACGACTTCTTTTCAACCATAGGATCTAATCTTGCCAGTAAAATCCCACGTACCAACACCCATGCCGGGGACTATCCAGATGGGAATTTCCCAAATTCCTTCTACCTTGTACCACCTGAGCCCACCAAAGTCACTGTCTCATGTCCCACCATTATTGCACAAGCGAGTGGCCCATGTCCTTTCGCATGCTGTTTCATTACTTTTTAACAAGTCACTAGAAACTAGCACCTTCCCGAAACTACTCAAGACAGCAAGAGTTACACCAATACATAAAGGTGGCGACCCTACAGATGTAAACAACTATAGGCCAATATCAAACTTACCATTGCTATCCAAAATCATTGAGAAACTCGTGCACAGGAGACTGTATTCATTTATAACAGCACAAAACATACTCAACCCATGCCAATTTGGATTCAGGAAAAATAAAAGCACTAATGATGCAATTGTAAAAATGCTAGATCTGCTTTACACAGCATTGGAAAAATAAGGAATATCTGCTAGGAATTTTTATTGACCTAAGAAAAGCTTTTGACACGGTAGACCACGGTATCCTACTCCACAAACTTGACCATTATGGTATAAGAGGCCATGTGCTTGCATATTTCAAAGCATCATCATCACTGCCACTTGATATTGGAGTTCCGCAGGGAAGTGTCCTTGGACCCCTGCTCTTCCTCATTTACATCAATGATCTTCCAAACGTATCCGAACACCTGAAACCCATTCTCTTTGCTGATGACACGACTTACCTGGAGTTTACCTGGAGAGTGTTCCGGGGATCAACACCCCCGCGGCCCGGTCTGTGACCAGGCCGCCTGGTGGATCAGAGCCTGATCAACCAGGCTGTTACTGCTGGCTGCACGCAAACCAACGTACGAGCCACAGCCCGGCTGGTCAGGTACCGACTTTAGGTGCTTGTCCAGTGCCAGCTTGAAGACTGCCAGGGGTCTATTGGTAATCCTCCTTATGTATGCTGGGAGGCAGTTGAACAGTCTCGGGGCCCCTGACACTTATTGTATGGTCTCTTAACGTGCTAGTGACACCCCTGCTTTTCATTGGGGGGATGTTGCATGGTCTGCCAAGTCTTTTGCTTTCGTTGTGAGTGATTTTCATGTGCAAGTTCGGTACTAGTCCCTCTAGGATTTTCCAGTTGTATATAATCATGTATCTCTCCTGCCTGCATTCCAGGGAATACAGGTTCAGGAACTTCAAGTGCTCCCAGTAATTGAGGTGTTTTATCTCCGTTATGCGTGCCGTGAAGGTTCTCTCTACATTTTCTAGGTCAGCAATTTCACCTGCCTTGAAAGGTGCTGTTAGTGTGCAGCAATATTCCAGCCTAGATAGAACAAGTGACCTGAAGAGTGTCATCATGGGCTTGGCATCCCTAGTTTTGAAGGTTCTCATTATCCATCCTGTCATTTTTCTAGCAGCTGCGATTGATACAATGTTATGGTCCTTGAAGGTGAGATCCTTTGACATGATCACTCCCAGGTCTTTGACGTTGGTGTTTCGCTCTATTTTGTGGCCTGAATTTGTTTTGTACTCTGATGAAGATTTAATTTCCTCGTGTTTACCATATCTGAGGAATTGAAATTTCTCATCATTGAACTTCATATTGTTGTCTGCAGCCCACTAAAAGATTTGGTTGATGTCCACCTGTAGCCTTGCAGTGTCTGCAGTGGAAGACACTGTCATGCAGATTTGGGTGTCATCTGCAAAGGAAGGCACAGTGCTGTGGCTGACATCCTTGTCTATGTCAGATATGAGGATGAGAAACAACATGGGAATGAGTACTGTGCCTTGTGGAACAGAGCTTTTCACCGTAGCTGCCTTGGACTTTACTCTTTTGAGTACTACTCTTTGTGTTCTGTTTGTGAGGAAATTATAGATCCATCTACCAACTTTTTTTGTTATTCCTTTAGCACGCATTTTGTGCGCTATTACGCCATGGTCACACTTATCGAAGGCTTTTGCAAAGTATGTATATATTACATCTGCATTCTTATTGTCTTCTAGTGCATCTAGGACCTTGTCGTAGTGATCCAATAGTTGAGACAGACAGCAGCGACCTGTTCTAAACCCATGTTGCCCTGGGTTGTGTAATTGATGGGTGGCGATCTTGCTTCTTAGGACCCTTTCGAAGATTTTTATGATATGGGATGTTAGTGCTATCGGTCTGCAGTTCTTTGCTATTGCTTTACTGCCCCCTTTGTGGAGTGGGGCTATGTCTGTTGTTTTTAGTAACTGTGGGACGACACCCGTGTCCATGCTTTCTCTCCATAGGATGGTAAAAGCTTGTGATAGGGGCTTCTTGCAGTTCTTGATGAACATGGAGTTCCACGAGTCTGGCCCTGGGGCAGAGTTCATGGGCATGTCATTTATCGCCTGTTGGAAGTCATTTGGCATCAGGATAACATCAGATAGGCTTGTGTTAACCAAATTCTCTGGCTCTCTCATAAAAAATTCATTTTGATCTTCGACTCTGTCTGGTTAGCGGCTTGCTAAAAGCCGAGTCATATTGTGACTTGAGTAGCTCACTCATTTCCTTGCTGTCATCTGTGTAGGACCCATCTTGCTTAAGTAGGGGCCCATTACTGGATGTTGTTCTCGACTTTGATTTGGCATAGGAAAAGAAATATTTTGGGTTTCTTTCGATTTCATTTATGGCTTTTAGTTCTTCCCGCGATTCCTGACTCCTATAAGATTCCTTTAGCTTAAGTTCGATGTTTGCTATTTCTCTGATCAGTGACTCCCTACGCATTTCAGATATATTGGCCTCTTTTAGCCGCTCTGTTCTTTTTTTCCTTCGCCTGTAAAGGGAGCGCCTGTCTCTTTCTATTTTACATCTACTCCTCCTTTTTCTTAGAGGAATAAGCCTTGTGCATACATCGAGTACCACCGAGTTAATCTGTTCTAGGCATAAGTTGGGGTCTGTGTTGCTTAGTCCATCTTCTCAGCTTATATCGGTTAGGACTTGGTTTAGTTGGTCCCACTTTATTTTTGTTATTGAAGCTGAATTTGGTGAATGCTCCCTCGTGACTAATCTCATTATGTCGGTCTGTGGCTCCGCGCATACATGCCTGAACCTCGATTATGTTGTGATCTGAGTATATTGTTTTGATATGGTGACATTTCGTATCAGATCATCATTGTTAGTGAAGATGAGGTCTAGTGTATTCTCCAGTCTAGTAGGCTCCATTATTTGCTGGTTTAAATTGAATTTTGTGCAGAGATTTAAAAGCTTGTGTGTGTGTGTGTGTGTGTGTGTTGTGTGTGTGTGTGTGTGTGTGTGTGTGTGTGTGTGTGTGTGTGTGTGTGGTGTGTGTGTGTGTGTGGTGTGTGTGTGTGTGTGTGTGTGATGTGTGTGTGTGGAGTGTGTGTGTGAGTGGTGTGAGAGTGTGTGAGAGTGTGTGAGAGTGTGTGAGAGTGTGTGTGAGAGTGTGTGTGAGAGTGTGTGTGAGAGTGTGTGTGAGATGGAGTGTGTGTGTGTGTGTGTGAGTGTGTGTGTGTGTGTGTGTGTGTGTGTGTGTGTGTGTGTGTGTGTGTGTGTGTGTGAGAGAGTGTGAGTGTGTGTGTGTGAGAGAGAGAGAGAGAGAGAGAGAGAGAAGAGAGAGAGAGTGTGTGTGTGTGTGTGTGTGTGTGTGTGTGTGAGAGAGAGAGTTCTCGTCAGAGCTGCCTCCTGGTGTTATCACTGCAACAACATTATTTGCTATATTCCTCCATTTTAGGTGCCTTAAGTTGAAATCCCCCAGGAGCAAGATGTTGGGGGCAGGAGCTGGCAGATTTCCCAGACAGTGGTCAATTTTTAACAGCTGTTCCTGGAATTGCTGGGATGTTGCATCCGGAGGCTTGTAGACTACCACAATGACTAGGTTCTGGTTCTCGATCTTTACTGCTAAAACTTCCACTACATCATTTGAGGCATTAAGCTGTTCTGTGCAAACAAGTGACTCTGCGATGTACAGGCCAACCCCCCCCCCCCCCCTTTTGCCTGTTCACTCTGTCGCATCTGTATAGGTTGTAACCTGGGATCCATATTTCGCTGTCCAAGTGATCCTTTATGTGGGTCTCTGTGAAAGCCGTGAACATTGCATTTGCCTCTGCAAGCAGTCCACGGATGAAAGGTATTTTGTTGTTCGTTGTTGGCATTAGACCCTGTATATTTGCAAAGAAGAATGTCATCGGACTGGTGGTATTGTTGGTACTGGGGGGGGGATTTTTTTTCCGGCATTAGTATCTGTATCTGTTGGTTTGGAGTGGAGGCCATTGACTGTGGTTCCACTCCAGGAATGACTGGATTTGGTGTATGATTTCCACCATTTCCTGCCAGTTTTTTTCCTTCCTGGCACTAAAAAACCTCTCCCTCTTGAGTGGCTGTGGCTACCCAGGTTTTCCCATGGCCTGGATGTTTTGTATCTTTTTGTCCCCTTTAGATGGTGTGCCTGGCAATTTAAGTTATAGCACAGTCTTTCCTGTACTGAAGAGGGACACATTTCAGGGTGAAAAAGCTTACAGGAAGGGAGTTTGCACATTCCTGTTGTCATATGGGCACGGCATTTTCTAGGGTGGTCATAGTTGCACGTCCCATCTGTTTTTCCAGATTTCTCATGCCTGCAGATACCAAGTGCATAGTATGTGCACAGGCTTGGTTTCCATTTGCCTTGGGTTTCTGTGACTGTATTCCCTGTTGGTCATCTCGCACCCTAATCTTGCCACCCTCAATACCATTGTTAATAAGGAGCTGCTCAAAATATCAACTTGGATGACAGCCAATAAACTTACACTTAACACTGACAAAACCTACTATATTATGTTTGGTAGCAGACCAGGTGCTGCGCAACTTAACATTAAGATCGACAGCACTCTAATTGCCAGACATAATGAGGGCAAATTCCTAGGCCTATACCTCGACAACAACCTGAATTTCAGCACCCATATCCAACACATATCAAAAAAAAGTATCCAAAACGGTTGGGATCCTCTCCAAGATACGATACTATGTGCCGCAAAATGCCCTTCTCACACTATACCATTCGCTCATTTATCCATACCTCACCTATGCTATTTGTGCTTGGGGATCAACTGCAGCAACACACCTAAAGACAAAAATAACTCAAAAAGCTGCTGTAAGAATAATCACTAAATCCCATCCCTGGCAACACACCCCCCCACTCTTCATAGATCTAAACTTACTCCCTGTTCAGAACATCCACACTTACTACTGTACAATCTACATATACAGGACCTTAAATTCCAATAAATAACAAAAAAAGGCACAATACCATGTAGTGTTAAATTCCAATATTAACCTAGACCTAAAATACTTTCTTGATAGTTGTGACAGGACCCACAGGCATAGCACCAGACACAAACATCTCTTTGACATTCCCAGTGTCCGACTAAACCTTTACAAAAATTCAGTGTATGTCAAAGGCCCTAAAATCTGGAACACCCTACCTGAAAACTCTAGAACTGCAGACACATTCATCACCTTCAAAACTGCCGTCAGAAAACATCTTATCTCCCTGATACACCCCGTCAACTAACTACATAAAAACTACTTGGTGGTTCACACTTACACTCACTCACCCATTTGACTATAAGCACAGAAATACATATCTTAATCTTAAAATAATGATTCCTAACTAGTGTCATAAGTTTGCCTGTGATACTCCAATATAGAAACTATTTATTGTGCCAAAACAAAAGCATTCACATTGCTAAACTCACAAACTAGTATTTAGTCAACTTACTCCACAATTTGTAATAATTTAGGGTTAAGAATTAATCTAAGTTTGCCCGAAATGCCCAGCCATGCTAGGTGTTCTAGTGGCCCCCTCTGTTATTAGTATTTTACTACATGTAAACCACACAAGAACCAAAATCTGTAAACCCAGCATTGTAATCCTCATAGAGAATAAACTTTGATTTGATGAGATAAACTGTAAGTTCTTCCTCACCTGGACAATCTTGGCATTGCTGTAGCATGTAGTCTCTAGAGTTCAAATTACAAAGTTTTTTCTATAAGCATTTTGTAATCAACTTTAATATTGGCTCCTTGCAACGCGAGTTTGACGTTCTGATGTATGGTACAAACTCAAACAGAATGGGTGCCTGAAGCACAAACTGTAATGCACCATTTCGGTCTGAGCTCAAAAAATTTTGAAAATGCGATTTCAGCACCATGCCTTTCATGATATACTATATACATGTCTTTAAATTTTCGAAAATGAGCAGTAGAGATAGTGGGCTATGCAAAACGAAAAATCGAACAAGTGCAATATGGGATAATGCACAAGATCACTGCCATTGCTGGACTCAATGTTCAGAACATTGGACCGTTTGGTCAGATGATAGAATTCAGCTTATGTGAAGACTGCAGTTCTCTGATTGAAGAGATGAAGAAAATTGAAATATCTGACAGATCAAAGAAAGTATAAGTACTGACTTTGGCTCCAAAAAAGTCTGTCCAAGCTACAGCCTTGGAGAGTGGAGATTCAGTGTGTATGGTGATAACAGCCAGAAAAATCAAGAAAAGGACACAAGTGCGACGAATGTGACATTTTATTGTGGCAACGTTTCACTCTCCAGGAGCTTTATCAAGTTCCTGGAGAGCAAAACGTTGCCACAATAAAATGTCACTATTTGCATTTGTGTAATTTTACTTTAGTATTGTCAGTAATTCTATCAACATTAATACCATCAAGAAAGAAGGTATTTTGGCTTTACAAGAACCAAAAGTTGGGAAGCAGTTGTTGAAAGAGGTGGTCAATAGTGTACAAGAATTTTATGAAGACGATGAATTCACCAGAATATGTCCTGGTAAGAAAGACTATTCCAGTTCAGATTGATGGAGAAAAGATACACAAACAGAAGCTGTTGCTGTTGAGCAACCTTAAAGGGTGATTCAGCCAAGGCAGACAAGTTTTTATTAATTGTGGCAGACTTGTCCATTTCAAAATCGTCTGAAGGTGAGGATGAGGCAATTGAAGTCTCCACTATTCGAGCATCAGCTTTACATTTAGAACAAATTTTTTGACCTAGTTTGATTTTGCTCTTTGTCAAGCGATTCAATTTGTCAGCCATTTCAACATCAACCCTCAAAAGTTCTGTTCTGGTATGATTTTGCTTTCCAAATGGATTGCAGCATGTCTTTTACATTGTTTCATATTTTTTGAGGTACATACATTGCTTCATGATGCAAAACAGATTTGGTCATCATCCATAAGATTTACTTCCATACGTCGAATAAGTAGTGCTTTGTCGTCTGTGAATAAGTCTTGTACCAATTTAAATCCAACTTTCTTTCAAAAAAATAAGCCATGACATGTTGACGGTTTTTCATTCCAATGATACATATTGTGGAACCACCATTACTGGCAGATTCCATAGTTTCCATATGATAAATCTGCTATCAAATTGTCTATACTGTATAATTAATTTACCTAAAGAGATAAAACGGTCTTTTAGAAGATGCATAATGACTCATTGTATAAGAACTTCATTTATCAGCATATAATATGACATCAGCATATAGCAACCTGTTGAATTTTGACCCTTATTTTTTTGGGCATTATATGGGCACGATGAGAAACTAGAGCAACTTTTTTAGATGGTTTACAACATGTTCTTTCCAATGGATGCAGTCTCAAAATGTTTCAAGATGACTTTTTTTTTTTTTTTTTTTTTTTTTTTTGCTGATTGAAAATACCTTATTTTCTACTTTTTTGGAAAAATGAGAAAATTTAAATTTAAAATGAACAAAACCTTCTTGGAAGTTGAAATTATGCATTTGTAAATAAGGTTATGTCACAGAAGAGTAAAAATTTCATTTGGATTTTTTTTTTATCACACTGGCCGATTCCCACCAAGGCAGGGTGGCCCGAAAAAGAAAAACTTTCACCATCATTCACTCCATCACTGTCTTGCCAGAAGGGTGCTTTACACTACAGTTTTTAAACTGCAACATTAACACCCCTCCTTCAGAGTGCAGGCACTGTACTTCCCATCTCCAGGACTCAAGTCCGGCCTGCCGGTTTCCCTGAACCCCTTCATAAATGTTACTTTGCTCACACTCCAACAGCATGTCAAGTATTAAAAACCATTTGTCTCCATTCACTTCCTATCAAACCACTCACGCATGCCTGCTGGAAGTCCAAGCCCCTCGCACAAAAAACCTCCTTTACCCCCTCCCCCCAAACCCTTTTTCCTAGGCTGACCCCTACCCCGCCTTCCTTCCACTACAGACTGATACACTCTTGAAGTCACTCTGTTTTGCTCCATTCCCCTACATGTCCAAACCACCTCAACAACCCTTCCTCAGCCCTCTGGACAACAGTTTTGGTAATCCCGCACCTCCTCCCTAACTTCCAAACTACGAATTCTCTGCTTTATATTCAAAACCACAATTGCCCCTCAGACATGACATCTCCACTGCCTCCAGCCTTCTCCTCGCTGCAACATTCATCACCCATGCTTCACCCCATATAAGAGCGTTGGTAAAACTATACTCTCATACATTCCCCTCTTTGCCTCCAAGGACAAAAGTTCTTTGTCTCCACAGACTCCTAAGTGCACCACTCACCCCTTTTCCCCTCATCAATTCTATGATTTCACCTCATCTTTCATAGACCCATCTGCTGACACGTCCACTCCAAATATCTGAATACATTCACCTCCTCCATACTCTCTCCCTCCAATCTGATATCCAGTCTTTCATCACCTAATCTTTTTATCCTCATAACCTTGCTCTTCCTGTATTCACTTTTATTTTCTTCTTTTTCACACCCTACCCAAAATTTATCCACCAATCTCTGCAACTTCTCTTCAGAATCTCCCCAAAAGCACAGTGTCATCAGCAAAGAGCAACTGTGACAACTCCCACTTTGTGTGATTCTTTATCTTTTAACTCCACGCCTCTTGCCAAGACCCTCGCATTTACTTCTCTTACAACCCCATTTTATAAAATGTTAACCACGGTGACATCACACATCCTTGTCTAAGGGCCCACTTTTACTGGGAAATAATTTCCCTCTTTCCTACATACTCTAACTTGAGCCTCACTATCCTCGTAAAAACTCTTCACTGCTTTCAGTAACCTACCTCCTACACCATACACCTGCAGCATCTGCCCCATTGCCCCCTATCCACCCTGTCATACGCCTTTTCCAAAACCATAAATGCCACAAAGACCTTCTTTACCCTTATCTAAATACTGTTCACTTATATGTTTCACTGTAAAACACCTGGTCCACACACCCCCTACCTTTCCAAAAGCCTCCTTGTTATCTGCTATCCTTTTCTCCGTTTACTCTTAATTCTTTCAAAAATAACTCTACCTAACTTTCCCAGGTATATCAACAGACTTATCCCCCTATAATTTTTGCACTCTCTTTTGTCCCCTTTCCCTTTATACAAAAAAACTAGCACGCTCTCTCCCAATCCCTAGGTCCCTTACCCTTTTCCAACATTATTAAATAATTGCACCAACCACTCCAAAACTATATCCCCACCTGCTTTTAACATTTCTATCTTTATCCCATAAAACCCGGCTGCCTTACCCCCTTCATTTTACCTACGCCTCAGAACTTCCCCACACTAAAACTGGTCTTCCTCACCTAAAAGATGTTATTTCCCCTTTTTCCCTATCATGATATCACAGTTCCCTATCTTCACTTTAAAAATTTCCTAAAATATTCCCTCCATCTTCCCAATCCCTTTAACTCTCCATTTAATAACTTCTCTCCTTTTTTTTAACTACAAATCCATTTGTTTTAGGCTTCCTTTAACTTTTTAAATCTAAAATTCCAAATTTTTTTCTTATTTCAACAAAATTTTGTAACTCCCCCACTTTCATTTGCTTCTTTTTACTTTGCTTCCCACTCTTAACCTCCCCTCTTTTTCTCCATATATTTTCCCTTTTCCTTGATCACTTCTATTTGTAAACAGCTCATATGCTAACTTTTTCCCCTTTTGGATATCTTATTTTTACATCAACAAAGAGCAACTGTGACAATCCCACTTTGTTGTTTTTTTTTTTTAAAAACCCCAACCTCTGCCAAATGCCTGAGCATTCGTTCTCTTACAACTCCATCTTAAATCGTATATTGAAAACCATGGGGACAAACCCCATCCCGTTAAGGCCTACTTTTTCTGGGAAAAAATTCCCCTCTCTTTACTATCTAACCCCTTTCTTGTTTTTGGGCCATTCTTGTACCCATCTACTTTTTCCACGTAACTAAACTAAATCTAACTGTTTGCCCCTGTGTGAACATGTACATCCAGAGGTCTACCTACAACCTTTTTTCCACCAATACAAAACAAAAAACTACTGTCATTGTGCCCTATATCAAAATTTTTGATTATCCTCATTTTTTAAAAATTGTATTACCTATCACCAAACCCTTTTTTTAAAAATTCAGTCAAAGGCCCTCCATTACCTTTACCCCGGCATCCCAAAATTACCCTTTATGCCCCTACAACTTTCTCCCGCCTTTGCATTCAGGTTCCCCCCCCAATTACTTCGTGTAACCCTCCCAAAATCTTTTCCCCTTTCCCCCTCCTAACCAATCCTTCTTTTAGGTGCATAAACACTTAGTAAAACCCATGTTTTATATCCAACCCTCAATTTAATCCCCCTAATCCTTTTTTTTTAGTTTATTTTCTCTATTCCTTCGTATCTGATTCTACAAAATTCTTGCTTTCCCCCTTTTGCTTTAACTGTTGATCCCTGATTAATCTCATTTTTTTCTTCCCACTGAAAATTCCCCCACCCATTTAGCTTTGTTTGGCTTAGAGCCGGACATCCTGCTTTTTTCATCATTCACTGACAAAATCTCTCTACTGCACTAATTCATGCCATTTAAACATCTTAAATTTAACCCCCTTTGGATGTTTACGCCCTATAAATACGTCTTCGCGCCACTGTTTCTGATGTATTTATGCATAAATTTAGCGGGTTAAATCAAGCGGGAAAGGCCCGGGGAGCCCATTGGAGAGAATAGGTCTCAGTGGTCGGTGTGCACCCTGTGAAAAAATCTGGACCCAGCGGTGCATTGTGGGAACGCTATCTTGGTAGTCCATTTTCACCATGCCTCTCGGTAAGAAGTTCCTCACTCCTCGGTGGATTGGAGGTCTTTTGTTCCCAAGTGTTAGCTCTAACAGCGATGAAAATGTCAGTGACAGTAAATTTTCCGGGGTTTTTAAAAGTGAGTGTGACCGAAAAAAGTGCCCAGGATAACGTAATTAGTGATGAAAACCCAGATGACCCACAACCTTCCACCTCTGGTGCTGGGCCGGCTTGTTCACGTTCGCCTGTACCAGGACGAAAAAGGAAACTATTTGGTAGCGTACAACACCCAGATGTTAGCAGTGAATGTGATAGTGATTTCAAGGTCATTGAAAGGGGTTTTCTATTTTGTGACAGTGAGGGTGAATATTCCCAGTGAAGCGGCAGTATGTACGACGCAGCATGTGGTCTGGTAGTGTTTCATATGCTGTTCCAAGGGGAAGGAGAAACTCTGTGAGCACATCCCGTGGCCCTACACCACGACCTGATAGTGAAAAATAAAGATATTGTTACGATGGGTATGATGATGTGAGTGAGGGAGCGGGCAGTGGTGGTGATAGTGAGGGTGGCACGACCCATGTGGCACCAGCAGCGGGCCACGCTACTACCCAGCGGGCTGACTCTGCACAACAACAACCAGCCTCACCCGACCCCACACTCCCAAAAACCTGCACAACCACAACCACGGTACAATATCCAGAACCCCACCAGCAGACCGCATCTGGGTATGGCAGGAAGGTGACGAGTTTGTTCCCATCTCCATGACTTTGATGAAACACAAAGTGGAATAAACCATCATGTCCACTTGGGAACAATGTATTTGAACTGGAATGCTTCAAGTTATTCTTCGATGAACCCCTAAATGGAACATTATTGTCAGGAAACCAACACATACTATGAAAAAAAAACATGGCAAATACAATTCTCTCAACCAAAATCACGGCTACACCAGTGGAAAGAGACAACAGTGGCAGAGATGTACCTTTTTTTTACCACAATAATGCTTATGCCACATGTGTAGAAGCACACTGTCACCACAATACTGGGCAACAGAACGCCTGATTTCAACTCCAGGTTTTATGACATTATAGGTGTCAATCGTTTCCTGATACTGTTCGTATGTTACATTTTTTCAGACAAAACCAGGCCTAAACAGAAGCGACAGGTTATAAAGATCAGAAATGTGTTTTTTGTACATTTAAACAAAAGTGCTGCATGTATTTTTATCCCTTCAGGAGCTTGTTATTGACGAGTCCTTGATTTTATTCAAAGGAAGACTCTCATTCAAGCAATATATGCCAAGCAAGAGGAAACGCTTTGGTATAAAGTTATTTGTACTGTGTGATTGCAGAAGTGGTCTAGTTTTGGATATCATTGTGTACACTGGCAGTAATACTTTGAGAGATACCATGAAGTTATTGGATATCTCTGGTGATGTGGTTAGAACAATGATGGAACCATATCTTGGTAAAGGGCATGTGTTATTTACTGATAACTGGTTTCACAAGGCCCCTTACTCAGTGATTTCTTGAGTGAACTTGACAGATGTGTGTGGCACAGTGCGTGGTAATCATAAACATTTGCCAAGGTTCAGCGCTGGCACTCGCAGAGGTGAGGTGCAAGCCTTTGCTGCCAATGACATCATGGCATTTCGGTGGCATGACAAACGTGATGTCACATTGTTGACATCAGTTCACCCAAACGAGATGGCACACAGTGGCAGGCACAACAGAGACCAATGAACCCATTCTAAAGCCTGCAGCTGTCATGGACTACAACCTCAATATGTGCTTAGTGGACAAATGTGACATGCAGATTGGGTTTGCAGATTGTGTACGCAGAGTTATAAAAGTGGTATATAAAAAATTTTTTTCCATCTTGTTGATAATCTATGCTAAATGCTTATAACATATACAAGTTGAAGACCAACAAAACACCAAAATATGGTGAATTTTGTTTGTCAGTAATCAGACAAATAATCGCAAAGTACCAAGGAGCATCACCTGCAATAGACCAGCGCCCACGAAATTGCCAACACACGCCATCTCGTTTCAGGCCTGGTGATCACTACCCCATACAACTGCCTCCTACTACTGCCAAGAAAAATGCTCAGAAGAGGTGTTATGTATGTACACATACCACAAAACGCCCACAAACACGCAGAGACACTCGTTTTGTGTGAGGAGTGTCAAGCGCCACTCTGCATATACCCATGTTTCAGAGAGTTCCACAAGCTGCAGCAGTTCTAGGAACGTGTTCAGTGACTGTATATATATTATGGAACAATAGTAATAAACATTGTTTTGTATTGTTTGTTTGTGTAAACAGTGTATACACAAACTAATAGTGATAAAGTTTGTTCAGTTAGTGTTGTAAACAATGAGTGTATATTTGAACAATGCACCTTACATTGGTCTCACAGGCCACACAAGTTACTTGGAAAAGAAAAATATTGAAAAATGCAAGAAACCTTTGAATTAGAGTAAATAAAAGAATACCGGGCAGGCGGCAGTCGCTGCTGTTGCCGTACGCACGTCACTTTCTGCAAACTTTGCGGCTCTATATCTCGGTAAGTACTGATGGCAAAAAAATTTGTTTAGGCTTAAAACACTCGGAAAAATATTCCTAACATTTTCATAAGAAAAAAATAATTTTTTTTTTTCGAATATTTGGCGACATAGAATGACAGTTTCAGAAAGGGGCCTGAAACAGTCAAAGGGTTAAATGGGAGTGAATCTGGCAAGTAGCAGGTTGAGAGGTGGGGGCCAGGAGCCATATATAGATGAGTACAGGTTGCTAATAACATTTTAGATAATTTGTATTAATTTATATCTGATCAGTGACATTCATATTATGGAGTTGTAAAATTATAGGGATGAGAATAATTCCTGAGTATTTACAAAAGATTGCTTCATAAAACATTTCAGGAATCATTTAATCAGTGATATTTAACAACTTTATCAAGGATGTTGGCAGACAGGGAACCTTTTGGAATTTTCAAACTGCTCCATATTTTTTGGACTTTTTATATGCTGTGAATTTCCAAACAGGTTGAGTCGTAAATGTGATAAATGATAGATATTTGTTCCTTGTACTGTCTGTGTTGTTATTTTCCAGGAAGAGTTTAAGCTCTTGAGTTAATGCTTGTACCTAACCGAGCTTCCTGTATAGTACATGTAGCACCTTGTATGTGTTTTTTTTTTTTCGCTGCCTCTGATTCTTGTCTTATGCCCATGTGAGTAGCTGTTTCTAAACCGAGTTTTATCTGCAATTGTCATTGATGAGTGAATGGTAGAAATTACTAGTGATGTGGGCCAAACCACCACCAGCTGCACCTCTAACATTTCACCTAACACAGCGCTGCAAAACTTCTTGTTTGATCTGTATATTATTGGTTAAACATGTACTGTATATATTTTTAGCTGCAGCCTCAAGATGAAGAAAATCTTGTGTATTATTACCATTACACCCTTTGTCTTTTTTTTTTCAGACACTGGCAGCATTCACTTTAATCTGCTTGATCAATTCGCCAATGTTAGATGGATTATACGACACGTCAGAGTTAAACATATATGTACGCTACCCAGATTACTACGTTCTGCCATGTGTTGTTGCATCTCTGTATGGTTTAATCGTTAGTAGTGAAGGCCTTATGTCCACTTTACTTGGCGCAGTGCACAGCAAATTGGTAAGTTTAAAATTTAACATATTATTAGGCATATTATTGTTTTTCTTTTTATTTTAGTAAGATATACGGGTTACTAGCCCATTGCTCCCGGCATTTTAGTTGACTTTTACAACATGCATAACTTAAAGGGGAAAGATTCTTATTCCACTTCCCCATGGATATGAACAGAAATAATAAGAACAAGAACTACAGTGATACCTCGCATATCCAGCCTGCCATTATCTGAACCTCACCACTATCCGAACAGGCCCTAGGAAAGGGCAAAATTCTAAAATTACTGAAACATCTGAACAGCCGTTCGGATACGGCAGAAGGCTGAATCAAACTTGGTGTGCACTTTAGTGTACTGGTTGGCCACTAGGAGCCTTGCTCTTCGCCTTCCTTTTAGCATTATTACAGCTGTGTTTTGTCCTGGCTATCTTGTGTATGGCACCAAAGAGGGCCAGAAATGTGCTTACTCTAGAAAAGAGGGAAATATTGTCGCATGTGGATGCAGGTTGGTCCAAGGCTAGGGAAAAAAACTACAGAAGACGACGTGCAGGACTGGCTAGTGTGCGACGAAGGTGACCCTGGTGTGCAATCTGACAGGGGCAGAGATTGCAGAATCAGTGTTGTTAGGTAAGACACATATGCAACAGTTAGGTATCTTTATTTCGAAACGTTTCGCCTACACAGTAGGCTTCTTCAGTCGAGTACAGTAAAGTTGATAGAAGCAGAAGATACTAGAAGACGATGTAATCAGTCCATCACCCTTAAAGTTTTGAGGTGGTCAGTCCCTCAGTCTGGAGAAGAGCATTGTTCCATGGAATGAAACAATATGGAGATGAAGTGACAGGATGGAGCCTTATATACCGCCAAGAGGTGAGATGTAGGTCACTAGAAGAGGTAAGAACTCAGATGCTGAGAGGTCAGGTCCCTCTCAAATCCAGCCGTTCTCACTAGTAGAGATTGTCGAAGTTGATTGTAGGTCTGTACCAAGATACTCTTGTGTTGCAGTGTCTGACAGATTGAACATTAAAATGGTATAAAATACCGACAGGTTGTTAGGTAAGACACATGTGCAACAGTTAGGTATCTTTATTTCGAAACATTTCGCCTACACAGTAGGCTCTTCAAATCCCAGTACAGTAAAAATTGATAGAAGCAGAAGATACTAGAAGACTATGTAATCAGTCCATCACCCTTAAAGTTTTGAGGTGGTCAGTCCCTCAGTCTGGAGAAGTGACCTACGTCTCACCTCTTGGCGGTATATAAGGCTCCATCCTGTTACTTCATCTCCATATTGTTTCATTCCATGGAACAATGCTCTTCTCCAGACAGAGGGACTGACCACCTCAAAACTTTAAGGGTGATGGACTGATTACATCGTCTTCTAGTATCTTCTGCTTCTATCAACTTTACTGTACTCGACTGAAGAAGCCTACTGTGTAGGCGAAACGTTTCGAAATAAAGATACCTAACTGTTGCATATGTGTCTTACCTAACAACCTGTCGGTATTTTATTCCATTTTAATGTTCAGAATCAGTGTTGCACCCAGAACATTCTGAAAGTGACGACGAAGACCCAATGCCTCCAAGACCAAAAGCTTTAACAGCAAGGGCAGGTGTCAAAACACTTATGGAGCATTTGGAGCATCCACTGTCCACAGCCCATTTGAAAAGTAATGGTCCTGTGGTCCTTGAAATCCGGTGGCTGTTATTCAAGCCCAGAGTGTCTGGTCCCACCACCAGACTATGTTGGACTCATTTTTTAAACCTACAGTGCCATGGCCAATGGCAGTATGACAGTACAAGGAGCATTTTTTTTTCTCCCTTGCTTATCTAGAAACTTAGTGTCTCCAAACCAGTCTCAGCCCTTGTATGTACTGTAGTTCAGATATGAGAGGTATCACTGTACGTATATTAAGAAAAAATCAGAAAACTCGGATGCATATGTATGTATATATAAATGTGTACATGCATGTGTAGCATGACCTAATTGTAAGTAAAGGTAGCAAGATATACTTGTTATCCTGTGTGTTTGAGATAGAAAAAAAGAAACCAGCACTCTTACCATCATTTTTTTTTTTTTTTTTTTTTCCAACAAGTCGGCCGTTTCCCACCGAGGCAGGGTGACCCAAAAAAAAAAGAAAGAAAATCCCCAAAAAGAAAAATACTTTAATCATCATTCAACACTTTCACCACACTCGCACATTATCACTGTTTTTGCAGAGGTTCTCAGAATACAACAGTCCAGAAGCATACACATATAAAGACACACAACATATCCCTCCAAACTGCCAATATCCCAAACCCCTCCTTTAAAGTGCAGGCATTGTACTTCCCATTTCCAGGACTCAAGTCCGACTATATGAAAATAACCGGTTTCCCTGAATCCCTTCACTAAATATTACCCTGCTCACACTCCAACAGATCGTCAGGTCCCAAGTACCATTCGTCTCCATTCACTCCTATCTACCACGCTCATGCACGCTTGCTGGAAGTCCAAGCCCCTTGCCCACAAAACCTCCTTTACCCCCTCTCTCCAACCCTTTCGAGACGACCCCTACCCCGCCTTCCTTCCCCTATAGATTTATATACTTTCCATGTCATTCTACTTTGATCCATTCTCTCTAAATGACCAAACCACCTCAACAACCCCTCTTCTGCCCTCTGACTAATACTTTTATTAACTCCACACCTTCTCCTAATTTCCACACTCCGAATTTTCTGCATAATATTTACACCACACATTGCCCTTAAACAGGACATCTCCACTGCCTCCAACCATCTCCTCGCTGCTGCATTTACCATCCAAGCTTCACACCCATATAAGAGTGTTGGTACTACTATACTTTCATACATTCCCTTCTTTGCCTCCATAGATAACGTTTTTTGACTCCACATATACCTCAACGCACCACTCACCTTTTTTCCCTCATCAATTCTATGATTAACCTCATCCTTCATAAATCCATCCGCCGACACGTCAACTCCCAAGTATCTGAAAACATTCACTTCTTCCATACTCCTCCTCCCCAATTTGATATCCAATTTTTCTTTATCTAAATCATTTGACACCCTCATCACCTTACTCTTTTCTATGTTCACTTTCAACTTTCTACCTTTACACACACTCCCAAACTCATCCACTAACCTTTGCAATTTTTCTTTAGAATCTCCCATAAGCACAGTATCATCAGCAAAAAGTAACTGTGTCAATTCCCATTTTGAATTTGATTCCCCAAAATTTAATCCCACCCCTCTCCCGAACACCCTAGCATTTACTTCCTTTACAACCCCATCTATAAATATATTAAACAACTATGGTGACATTACACATCCCTGTCTAAGACCTACTTTTACCGGAAGTATTCTCCCTCTCTTCTACACACCCTAACCTGAGCCTCACTATCCTCATAAAAACTCTTTACAGCATTTAATAACTTACCACCTATTCCATATACTTGCAACATCTGCCACATTGCTCCTCTATCCACTCTATCATATGCCTTTTCTAAATCCATAAATGCAATAAAAACTTCCCTACCTTTATCTAAATACTGTTCACATATATGCTTCAATGTAAACACTTGATCTACACATCCCCTACCCACTCTGAAACCTCCTTGCTCATCCGCAATCCTCCATTCTGTCTTACCTCTAATTCTTTCAATTATAACCCTACCGTACACTTTTCCTGGTATACTCAGTAAACTTATTCCTCTATAATTTTTACAGTGTCTTTTGTCCCCTTTCCCTTTATATAAAGGGACTATACATGCTCTCCGCCAATCCCTAGGTACCTTCCCCTCTTTCATACATTTATTAAACAGAAGTACCAACCACTCCAACACTATGTCCCCCCCTGCTTTTAACATTTCTGTCATGATCCCATCAGTTCCAGCTGCTTTACAACCCCCTTTCATTTTACATAATGCCTCACGTACCTCCCCCACACTTACATTCTTCTCTTCTTCACTCCTAAAAGATGGTATACCTCCCTGACCAGTGCATGAAATTACTGCCTCTGTTTCTTCCTTAACATTTAAAAGTTCCTCAAAATATTCTCGCCATCTACCTAATACCTCCATCTCCCCATCTACTAACTCCCCTACTCTGTTTTTAACTGACAAATCCATATTTTCCCTAGGCTTTCTTAACTTGTTTAACTCACTCCAAAATTTTTTCTTATTTTCATTAAAATTTCTTGACAGTGCCTCTCCCACTCTATCATCTGCTCTCCTTTTGCACTCTCTCACCACTCTCATTACCTTTCTTTTACTCTCCATATACTCTGCTCTTCTTATAACACTTCTGCTTTGTAAAAACCTCTCATAAGCTACCTTTTTCTCTTTTATCACACCCTTTACTTCATCATTCCACCAATCACTCCTCTTTCCTCCTGCCCCCACCCTCCTATAACCACAAACTTCTGCCCCACATTCTAATACTGCATTTTTAAAACTATTCCAACCCTCTTCAACCCCCCCACTACTCATCTTTGCACTAGCCCACCTTTCTGCCAATAGTCCGCTTATATCTCACCCGAACTTCCTCCTCCCTTAGTTTATACACTTTCACCTCCCTCTTACTTGTTGTTGCCACCTTCCTCTTTTCCCATCTACCTCTTACTCTAACTGTAGCTACAACTAAATAATGATCCGATATATCAGTTGCCCCTCTATAAACATGTACATCCTGGAGCCTACCCATCAACCTTTTATCCACCAATACATAATCTAATAAACTACTTTCATTACGTGCTACATCATACCTTGTATATTTATTTATCCTCTTTTTCATAAAATATGTATTACTTATTACCAAATTTCTTTCTACACATAGCTCAATTAAAGGCTCCCCATTTACATTTACCCCTGGCACCCCAAATTTACCTACTACTCCCTCCATAACATTTTTACCCACTTTAGCATTGAAATCCCCAACCACCATTACTCTCACACTTGATTCAAAACTCCCCACGCATTCACTCAACATTTCCCAAAATCTCTCTCTCTCCTCTACACTTCTCTCTTCTCCAGGTGCATACACGCTTATTATAACCCACTTTTCACATCCAATCTTTATTTTACTCCACATAATCCTTGAATTAATACATTTATAGTCCCTCTTTTCCTGCCATAGCTTATCCTTCAACATTATTGCTACTCCTTCTTTAGCTCTAACTATATTTGAAACCCCTGACCTAATCCCATTTATTCCTCTCCACTGAAACTCTCCCACCCCCTTCAGCTTTGTTTCACTTAAAGCCAGGACATCCAGCTTCTTCTCATTCATAACATCCACAATCATCTCTTTCTTATCATCTGCACAACATCCACGCACATTCAGACTTCCCACTTTGACAATTTTCTTCTTCTTATTCTTTTTAGTAATCTTTACAGGAAAAGGGGTTACTAGCCCATTGTTCCCGGCATTTTAGTTGACTTTTACAACACGCATGGCTTACGGAGGAAAGATCTTATTCCACTTCCCCATGGATATAAAAGGAAAATTAATAAGACCAAGAACTATTAAGATAAAATCAAAGAAAACTCAGATGAGTGTGTATAAATAAATGTGTACATGTATGTGTAGTGTGACCTATGTGTAAGTAGAAGTAGCAAGACATGCCTGTAATCTTGCATATTTATGAGACAGACAAAAGACATCAGCAATCCTACCATCATGTAAAACAATTACAGGCTTTCGTTTTACACTCACTTGGCAGGACGGTAGTACCTCCCTGGGTGGTTGCTGTCTACCAACCTACTACCTAAAAAAAAATACAGGTTTCTGTCTTACACTCATTTGACAGGACAGTAGTACCTTTCTGGGTGGTTACTATCTACCATTTGCTGTTTAGAGTGACATTTAAACTGTCATATCTGTGCACCTTTCCGAAGATAGTGATAGTGTGAATGATGGTGAAAGAATTTTTTTTTTTTTTTTTTTTTTGTCACCCTGCCTCAGTGGGAGATAAACAGTGTGTTTAAAAAAAAAAAATTGTCCCTTGGTTTTTATTGATGTCTGAAGTTCCCCCATGTAAAATTGTTTATGAATCACTTCAAAGGTGGCTCCAGTTGACATAAAAACATTTCAGTTGTCAGATCTTGATCCCAGGACTGAAAATTTAAAAAAATATTTTCCATTTTCTTTTTCCAAAAAACTTGTTTGTATTATCTGCCATTTTTATTATTTGATTATGCTGTTATTTTTCTTTATTTGTTTAAACTCCATAATTGTACAGTAAAATTGTTTCATCCTTCAGTTTCAACGGATAAAAAAAAAAAAAAATTTCAGTCTTCAAATACTTTCTATAAATATTTACTTGAAAATTCTTCTTTCAGATGCTTGGGACTACTCTAATATCAGCCATTTGTTACATGGCCCTGGCTGTTGTTGCATCACCCATATTTGTCAGAGCTTACATTGGTCCATACCGTATGTATTCACTGGTGATGATTTTTTCTTCACTGTTAAGCATTGTGAGCTTCATACATGCCATTGCCTGCCTGGTTTTTCCCAGCAGCATTAGAACACCTCCAAGCCTTATCAAGATCATTGCTAACAAGTTATCATCAGTGGTTCACTCTTCAAAGGACTTTATTATACAGGAAGCCTTGTCATTGACTTCATCTAAAGATTATAGTGCAGCTTTGCCTGAGAAAAGCAAATTTCGACTGCTTCGAACCTTGTGTTTAAATGTTTTCTCTTTGGTAAGTATATTATGATATTTAATATTTAGTTGATAATTTTTAGTGCCCACTGTAGTCTAGTCCTACCCTCAGGAAGGAAGTTGTGTGGTCAGATAAAACAGATTAACAACTAGTACAGTATGGTTTGATTTTGTTATCCAACCTACCTCAGGCTCAGTCTGGGCCAGCTGATGCCCTAAGCACAGCCCAGTAATAGTGCCTCCTTGGCCCTTCCATTGCTTAGCTGGCAAGACATTGACTCAAAAAATGCTGAAGATGAAATAAGACATTTAAAACAGCTTTCTTCAAGACCATCATCCCCCATGCCAGAGCACAATTATATTAAATATAAACGTTTTTCATTATATTTAACACTAAATAGCAGCAAGCAGTAAGAGCCAATTACCTATAACTAGGACAGCAGAAAAAAAAACACAAATTTTCATGATTGTTTTTGCTCTATTTAGTAAAACTGTTGCGAAGTAAAAAAATGCAAATGCACAGATACAGTGGTCCCTCAATAATCGTCCATAATCCGTTCCTGGAAGTGGGACTATTATCGAAATGGACGATTTACGAATCAATTTTCCCCATAAGAAATAATGTAAATTCAATTAATCCGTTCCTGACACCCAGAAGTATTAAAACAAAAAATTTTTTTACATGAAATATAGATGTAGTACATAAACAATACAGTGGCACATGATGAATTAAACATTAGCAGAATAACACTTACCTTTATTGGCGATTCTTCTTTGTGTATGGAAGACTGGAGAAGGAGACAGATTGGATGATTTACTGTTTGGAAGGGGAATCCCCTTCCATCAACACCTCGGGTACCAATTGCTTTTCTGGGGTTACTTCTCTTCTCTGTTTCTTAATGCCACTAGGACCACCTTGAGAGTCACTGGAGTCCTGTCTCGCAAAAAACTGTCCAGAGAGCTCTGTTTCTGGCGTCTCTTTAAAACTTCCCTAAAATGGGCCAGGACTCTGTCACTGTACAAGTTGCCAATATGGCTTGCAACATCCTTCTCTGGGTGATGTTTCTCCATAAATCTTTCCATCCTACCCCACATTTCAAAAATCTCCTTAATTTCTGAAGAAGGCACCTTCCTCCATCTCTCTTCCTCCTTTGCAGCAAGATTCTGAGCTGTGATCTGTTGCTCTTCCTGCTGAAGCTCTTGCAGCTCCTCAGTGGTTAGCTCTTTGTTGTGGTCCTCCACCAACTCTTCCACATCCTCCAAACTCACTTCCAACCCCATGGAACTCCCCAGTGCCACAATGGATTTAACAACTGACATAGGCTCATCAGGGTCAGCCCCCAAACCCATCAAAATCATTCTTGTGGACACAATCTGGCCACAATTTTCTCCAAGCAGAGTTCAAAGTCCTGGTAGTCACTCCTTCCCAAGCCTTACCTATAAGGCTTACGCAATGGAGAATACTGAAATGTTCTTTCCAAAAATCTCGTAGGGTCAAGTGAGTGTCTGAGGTCACATTCAAGCACCTTTCAAACATTGGTTTGGTGTAGAGTTTTTTAAAGTTTGCAATGACCTGCTGGTCCATGGGCTGGAGGAGAGGGGTGGTATTTGGGGGCAAGAACTTTACTGTGATGAACCCAAACTCCTTCAGAATTAGGTCATCCAAGTTTGGAGAATGAGCAGGTGCATTGTCCATTACTAGGAGGCACTTGAGATCCAATTTCTTTTCCAGGAGGTAATTTTTCACACTAGGGCCAAACACTTCATTGAACCACTCGACGAAAATGTCCCTTGTGACTCATGCCTTACTATTAGATCTCCAAAACACACACAATTTACTCTTCATAACATTGTTTTTCCTGAACACTCTGGGATTTTCAGAATGGTACACTAGTAATGGCTTCACTTTGAAATCCCCACTAGCATTAGCACAGAACATTAGCCTCAGCCTGTCTTTCATAGGCTTGTGTCCTGGCAGCGCCTTTTCTTCCTGAGTAATATAGGTCCTCTTTGGCATTTTCTTCCAAAAGAGGCCTGTTTCATCACAATTGAACAGTTGTTCAGGTTTCAGTCCTTCACTGTTTATGTACTCCTTGAATTCATGCACGTATTTTTCAGCCGCCTTGTGGTCCGAACTGGCAGTCTCGCCATGCCTTACCACACTGTGTATGCCAGTACGGTTCTTAAATCTCTCAAACCAGCCTTTGCTTGCCTTAAATTCACTCACATCACCACTAGTTGCAGGCAATTTCTTTACCAAATCGTCATGCAGCTGCCTAGCCTGTTCACAAATAAGTGACGTCATAAGACTATCTCCTGCTAATTGTTTCTCATTTATCCACACCAATAATAACTTCTCAACATCTTCGAGTACTGGTGATCTCATTTTTGTCAGCATATTTACCCCCTTTGCAATAACAGCATCCTTGATTTCCTTTTTCTTGACTATGATGGAAGATGTGATTGTACGGGATTTGTTATACGTCCTGGCCAGTTCGCCCACACGTACGCCACTATCATATTGTTCAGTGATGTTTTTCTTAAACTCAGTCATATTTCTCACCTTCTTTACCAAAGGCTTGGCACTAGGAGCTTTCTTTGGAGCCATGGTAGCTTATTTAGTACTTGCAAGCACTAAAATAAATGGAATATTATGAAATATTTCGCTGGAGCACGTGAGGGGACCGTCGCTCACTGGTAAACAATGGCACTGGCTGGGAAGGAAAGGCCGAGGCGGCTCGGAGCGTGAGTACACGTCCGGGACGAAGGACTATTAGCGAATTACCGGACCATTTGTGAGCCAATATTTTGATGAAAAAACAGGACTATTTCTGAAATGGACGACTTTCAGGCTGGACGATTATTGAGGGACCACTGTATATTGAAAAAGTCTTGTGCATAGCTGAAGCAAATTGTTTGTATCTGATAGATTGGTCTGTTATAAATGAATTAACCCTTTGACTGTTTCAGTAATATATATACATCTTATGAGCCATCGTGTTTGATATTAATACACATAAATTCTAGCAGCTTCAAATCAAGCAGGAGAAAGCTGGTAGGCCCACATGTGAGAGAATGGGTCTCCATGGTTCAGCACGCTATTTACATCCCCTTTATTTATTCCTGTTTTCCAATTATACACCTCGATCATATCCCCCCTAATTCTACGCTTTTTGAGAGAGTGCAGATTCAAGGCCCTCAGTCTGTCCTCATAGGAAAGATTTCTGATACATGGGATCATCTTTGTCATCCTCCTTTGTATGTTTTCCATAGCATTTATATCCATTCTGTAATACGGTGACCAGAACTGAACAGCATAGTCTAAATGAGGCCTAACCAAGGATATATAGAGTTGAAGAATAACCTGAAGACTTCTATTATTTATACTTCTATATATGAAGCCAAGAATTCTGTTAGCTTTATTGTGAACACTAATGCACTGTTGTCTTGGTTTTAGATTACTGCTAACCAGAACTCCTAAATCCTTTTTCCAATTAGTAGTACATGTATTAAGATCTACATTATTTAGTTTATATGTTGCATGGTTATTTTCCTGTCCAACATTTAAAACTTTGTATTTGTCTATATTAAACTGCATCTGCCACTTCTCCAACCATTGCATCAGTCTATTCAAATCATCCTGGAGTGCTCTAGTGTCCTCATTAGAATGAATTGGACGGCCTATTTTGGTGTCATCAGCAAATTTGCTTGTCGCTATTTATTCCCCATCTATGTCGTTTATGTAAATTGTGAACAACAGCGGGCCCCCTTTTCCCATCTCTCTCTCCCCCTATCCTCTCTCTCCCCTCTCTCTCTCTCCCCCTCTCTCTCTCTCCCCCCCTCCTCTCTCCCCCTCTCTCCCCCTTCTCTCTCCCCTCTCTCTCTCCCCCTCTCCCCCTCTCTCTCCCCCTCTCTCTCCCCCCTCTCTCTCTCCCCCTCTCTCTCCCCCTCTCTCTCTCCCCCTCTCCTCTCCCCCTCTCTCTCTCCCCCTCTCTCTCTCCCCCCTCTCTCTCTCTCCCCCTCTCTCTCTCCCCCCTCTCTCTCTCCCCCTCTCTCCCCTCTCTCCCCCCCTCTCCTCCCCCCCCTCTCTCTCCCCCCTCTCCTCTCCCCCCTCTCTCCCCCTCTCTCTCTCCCCCCTCTCTCCCCCTCTCTCTCTCCCCCTCTCTCTCCCCCCTCTCTCCCCCCCTCTCTCTCCCCCTCTCCCCCCCCCTCTCCCCCTCTCTCCCCCTCTCCCCCCTCTCTCTCCCCCCTCTCTCTCCCCCTCTCTCCCCCCTCTCTCTCTCTCCCCCTTCCTCCCCCCCTCCCCCTCTCTCCCCCCTCTATCCCCTCCCCCTCTCCTCCCTCCCTCCCCCTCTCTCCCCCCCTCCCCCTCTCTCCCCCCCCTCTCTCCCCCTCTCTCCTCCCCCCTCTCTCTCCCTCTCTCTCCCCCCTCCCCCTCCCTCTCCCCCTCTCTCTCTCCCCCTCCCCCTCTCTCTCCCCCTCCCCCCTCTCTCCCCCTCCCCTCCTCCCCCTCTCTCTCCCCTCCCCCCTCTCTCTCCCCCTCTCTCCCCCTCTCTCCCCCTCCCCCCCCTCTCCCCCCCTCCCTCCCCCTCCCCCTCTCTCTCCCCCTCTCTCCCCCTCCCCCTCTCCCCCCCTCTCCCCCTCTCTCTCCCCCTCTCTCCCCCTCCCCCCCTCTCTCCCCTCCCCCTCTCTCCCCCTCTCCCCCCCCCCTCCCCCCTCTCCCCCCCTCCCCCTCTCTCCCCCCTCTCTCTCCCCCTCTCTCCCCCCTCCCCCCCCTCTCTCCCCCTCTCTCTCCCCCCTCTCTCTCCCCCTCTCCCCCCTCTCTCTCCCCCTCTCCCCCTCTCCCCTCCCACCCTCCCCCTCTCCTCCCCCCTCTCTCTCCCCCTCTCTCCCCCCCTCTCTCTCCCCTCTCTCTCCCCCTCTCCCCCTCTCTCTCCCCTCTCCTCCCCCTCTCTCTCCCCCTCTCTCTCCCCCTCTCTCTCCCCCCTCCTCCCCCCCTCCTCTCTCCCCCCCTCTCCCCCCTCTCCCTCCCCCTCTCTCTCCCCCCTCCTCCCTCTCTGCCTTCCTTCTCTCTCTCTCTCCCCTTCCCCTTTTTTCTTTTTTTTTTACACAGGGTTTGACAAGGGTTAAAAGGATCCCTACTTTATTGACACTATTACAGGTTAAGGATTCCTAACTTTATTGGAAAGCTAAGGTTTGTTACCTACATCAGCTCATTGAAGCATTTTAATTTTTTATAGCATACAATAGGGAACAGATAACTTGGAGCCACTGTGGCCAGCATTCCCCATTTAAAAACAACTGACTTTATTCTCGTTGACATCTTTATGCTGTACAATGGGGTTCCCATACTCGAGCATCCTGGGTAATGGGATCTCAATGTAGTGAAAGCTCTGGAAAAGGGTACAGCCAGAGTGAAGTTGCTGCTTTTTGCCCGTCTCGCTCTCCCCCTCTCTCTCTCCTTCTGCCCTTCCCTTCCCTCTATCTCTCTCTCTCTCTCAAAAAAAAAAAATGGTGGAGACTCTCAGGGATCAGATGAGAATGGTTCTGGTAGGGAGGAGTGGATGGAGGAGCAGTGGAAAAGGATGGAACAAGAGTGGGAGAGAAAATTAGGAGAGCTTTCTGAAAAAATGGAGAAAGAGCTCTCTGTGAAATTGGAAAAGAGGCTGGAGAAGGAGACGAAGAATTGAGAGGTACAAGTCGAAACTGCAGTAGCCAGGATAAGGGTCCTAGAAGTTGAGTTTAACAGGCTGAAGCGAGTTACAGGGGCAGTGACCAGAGAAGACACAGCATATGAAGCTGAGAGACCAAACAGGAAGGAAGGAGATATGAATTATGCTAAGGTCATATCAGCCTGCCAAGAAGGGCCAAGGAGTGACAGGGAAGAGCAGCTGGGTGCAGATGGAGAGGGTGATAGGTCGAATGCTGAGGCACAACCATGCTACCAAGAGCCACTGGAAAAATCAAGGGAGAAAATGACCACATACAGACAGGATCCAGAGCAATAGAGGGAGAGGCAATGGGAGGAGGAAAGGGCAAAATCAGTGTTTATCCTAGACAGAGACAGAACACAAACAGAATGACAGCAGCTGAGAGAGAGGACAAAAAAGCGAAAGGAGCTAGGAAAGGAGACAAGGATGGAACCAGCAGAGGTCAGTCAGAGCAGAACAGAGCAGCAAGGGCAAGCGCGCACACAACTATCTTCAGAACCCCACAACCTATCACACCATCCCAACACACACTACAATCCATACCCACAGCTTCCACCCAACACCCAGCTATAGAATCCCACAGTATGCTGCCAGGTCTCCCACCCTCACAGGCCCCCCAAACCACAGTGTTGGAAAGGAAACTGAAGGTATGGTACACAAACGCTGATGGAATAACAAATAAGTGGGAGGAGTGGCACGAAAGAGTCAGAGGCATCACCGGACATCATAGCTCTCACAGAAACCAAGCTTACAGGTATGATAAGATGCCATCTTTCCAATGGGATACCAGATCCTGAGGAAAGACAGAGGGAACAGGGGGGGTGGTGGAGGAGTGGCACTGCTGATCAAAAATCAATGGAATTTTGATGAGCTGGAGAGAGGAGACAGCGGTGAAGAAAGTGATTACATAGCGGGAAGGCTTCACTCTGGAGGTCCCAAGGTGGTAATTGTAGTGATGTATAACCCACCACAGAACAGCAGGAGGCCAAGGCAAGAGTATGACGAGAGCAATAGAGCGATGGTTGACACACTGGCTGCAGTGGCCAGAAGAGCTCGTGCATGCAGGGCAAAGCTCCTGATCATGGGTGACTTTAACCACAAGGAGATCGATTGGGAGAACCTGGAGCCACATGGGGGCTAAGATACATGGAGGGCAAAGATGATGGAGGTGGTACTGGAAAACTTCATGTACCAACATGTAAGGGACACTACAAGAGAGAGAGAGAGGAGAGGATGAACCAGCAAGACTGGACTTAGTATTCATCTTCAGTAGTGCGGATATTGAGGACATCACATATGAAAGACCCCTTGAGGCCAGCGATCATGTGGTTTTAAGCTTCGAATACACAGTAGAGCTACAAGTGGAGGGGGAAGCAGGAAGGCCAGCCCGAGTGAAGCCAAACTACAAGAAAGGGGACTACACGGGAATGAGGAACTTCCTGAACGGGGTTCAGTGGGACAGAGAACTGGCAGGGAAGCCAGTTAATGAGATGATGGAATATGTAGCAACAATGTGCAAGGAGGCTGAGGAGAGGTTTGTACCCAAGGGTAACAGGAATAATGAAAAAGCCAGGATGAGCCCATAATTCACCCAAAGGTGCAGGAAGGCAAAAACCAAGTGTGCTAGGGAATGGAAGAAATATAGAAAGCAAAGGACCCAGGAGAATAAAGAGAGCAGTCGTAGAGCCAGAAACAAATATGCACAGATAAGAAGGGAGGCCCAACGACAATATGAAAACGACATAGCAGCGAAAGCCAAATCTGACCCGAAATTGTTATACAGCCACATCAGGAAGAAGAAAACAGTCAAGGACCAGGTAATCAGGCTAAGGAAGGAAGGAAGGAGGAGAGACAACAAGAAATGACCAAGAAGTATGTGAGGAACTCAACAAGAGATTCAAAGAAGTGCTCACAGAGGAGACAGAAGGGGCTCCAGAAAGACGGAGAGGTGGGACACACCACCAAGTGCTGGGCACAGTACACACAACCGAGGAAGAAGTGAAGAGGCTTCTGAGTGAGCTAAATACCTCAAAGGCAATGGGGCCAGATAACATCTCCCCATGGGTCCTGAGAGAGGGAGCAGAGGCGCTGTGTACCCCTAACAACAATATTCAATACATCTATCGAAACAGGGAGATTGCCTGAGCCATGGAAGACAGCAAATGTAGTCCCAATCTTTAAAAAAGGAGACAGACATGAAGCACTAAACTACAGACCAGTGTCACTGACATGTATAGTATGCTAAGTCATGGAGAAGATTATCAGGAGAAGAGTAGTGGAACACCTAGAAAGGAATGATCTCATCATCAGCAGCCAACAAGGTTTCAGGGACAGGAAATCCTGTGTCACAAACCTACTGGAGTTCTATGACATGGTGACAACAGTAAGGCAAGAGAGAGAGGGGTGGGTGGATTGCATTTTCTTGGACTGCAAGAAGGCGTTTGACACAGTTCCACACAAGAGATTAGTGCAAAAACTGGAGGACCAAGCAGGGATAACAGGGAAGGCACTACAATGGATCAAGGAATACTTGTCAGGAAGACAGCAGCAAGTCATGGTACGTGGCGAGGTGTCAGAGTGGGCACCTGTGACCAGCGGGGTCCCACAGGGGTCAGTCCTAGGACCAGTACTGTTTCTGGTATTTGTGAATGACATGGCGGAAGGAATAGACTCCGAGGTGTCCCTGTTTGCAGATAACGTGAAGTTGATGAGAAGAATTAATTCGATCGAAGACCAGGCAGAGCTACAAAGGGATCTGGACAGGCTGCAGACCTTGTCCAGCAATTGGCTCCTGGAGTTCAATCTCACCAAGTGCAAAGTCATGAAGATTGGGGAAGGGCAAAGAAGACCGCAGACAGAGTACAGTCAAGGGGGCCAGAGACTACAAACCTCACTCAAGGAAAAAGATCTTGGGGTGAGTATAACACCAGACACATCTCCAGAAGCGCACATCAACGAAATAACGGCTGCAGCATATGGGCGCCTAGCAAACCTCAGAACAGCATTCCGGCATCTTAATAAGGAATCGTTCAGGACCCTGTACACCGTGTACGTTAGGCCCATATTGGAGTATGTGGCACCAGTTTGGAACCCACACCTAGCCAAGCGCGTAAAGAAACTAGAGAAAGTGCAAAGGTTTGCAACAAGACTAGTCCCAGAGCTAGGAGGTATGCCCTACGAGGAGAGGTTAAGGGAAATCAATGGAAATATAAACACATATGCAGTATAATGTGATCCTTTATTGACTACGTTTCGCCCACACAGTGGGCATTTTCAAGTCACTAACAGATCTACCTGGGGTGGAAGGGATGCGAGTATTTATAGTCAGGTTTAGAATGCTGAGGTCAGGTGGAGAATGCTGCATCTGATGATGTACCGAGTGGGGTTATAGAGTCTAAAATCTTGGGTAGCTTGGAAAGGAGATTGGATAAGTATGTGAGCAGACCTTCTACAGTGTTCTTCCATTCCTGTGTTCTTATGTGGGATAGTGATGAAGTTTCTTGGCAAGTGGTTCAGCTATGTTATAGAAGCCACTATTCTGGTTGAAGTTGTCGGATATAGAAATAAGTGATGATTCCAGGATTCTTCAGTATTGAGTGTTGTCTTCTGTGGCGATAAGTCTTGAGTTTCTGTAGTTTATCAAGTGGTGGTGTGAATTACAGTGTTGTACACAGGCATTCCTTGTGTCGTCAGACCTGCTTGCGTATTGGTGTTCTGAAATACACGTTTGGAGGTCCCTTGATGTTTCACCCATGTATAATTTGTTGCAGTCATTACAAGGGATTATGTATACCCCTGCAGAGGGTGGAAGCTTGTCCTGTCTATCACTGGTAATGTCCTTGATGGTCGTGGTTGTGGAGGTAGATACTTGGAATGTGGTATTGGAAAATATGTTGGAATCATGTTTGGCAGTGTCTTCTCTGGGTGTGTTGAAGATGTTTAATGCCCGTCGTCTGCAGTCTCTGATGAAGTGACGAGGATAGTGGAGTTTAGAAAATACTTGTTCAATTATCATGCATTCTTCAAGAAACTCATTGCTGCAGATACTGAGTGCACACAGGAAGAAGCCTATAATTACACCACGTTTAGTTTTGATGTCGTGGTGAGAGTAGAAGTGGAGAAGATCGTTTTGGTTGGTGGGTTTTCGATAGACTTTAAAACGAAGTTCGTGGTCAGCTTTGCAGTGCAGAACATCAAGAAAAGGAAGAGTGTTGTCGACTTCTTCTTCAAGTGTGAACTGGATTGAAGGCTCGACCTGGTTGAGCTTGTCTTGGAGAGCTTGAACGTTGAAGCATTTAGGAGTTATGAGGAGAATGTCGTCAACATAACGGAGCCAGGTGACAGATGAAGGAATAATGGTGGAGAAACATTCGGCTTCTAGATGTTCCATGTATTGGTTCGCCAGGACCGCACTGAGTGGCGAACCCATTTGTAGTCCAAAAGTCTGCTGAAAGAGGTGATTTTCGAAAGAGAAACACGTAAAGCCAACACATAGTTCAACAAGGTTGATGAAATTGCTGGCTGGAATGGGAAGATCAAGTGAATCTTCAATTTTCCTGCGCAAGAGATCGATGGCTTGTGTAGTAGGTACTTTGGTGAATAGGGAAGTCACGTCAAGGCTGGAAAGTTTCTTGTTCCTAATGTTGTTGTTGCGAATGCGATTGAGAAGATCACCCGAGTGTTTGAGATGTGCTGGACTGATAGTGCCCAAGAGTTTAGAGAGGTGTTTTGCGAGAATTCCTGAGAGCTGGTGGGGAGCACTGCCTATTCCCGAGGATATGGGGGATAGGGGGGACATGGGGGACATGATAACGATGTACAAAATACTGAGAGGAGTTGACAAGGTGGACAAAGACAGGATGTTCGAGATTGGACACAGTAACAAGGGGACACAGTTGGAAGTTGAAGACACAGATGAATCACAGTGATGTTAGGAAGTATTTCTTCAGCCACAGAGTAGTCAGGAAGTGGAATAGTTTGGGAAGCGAAGTAGTGGAGGCAGGATCCATACATAGCTTTAAGCAGAGGTATGATAAAGCTCACGGTACAGGGAGAGTGACCTAGTAGCGACCAGTGAAGAGACAGGGCCAGGAGCTTGGACTCGACCCCTGCAACCTCAACTAGGTGAGTACACACACACACACATGCACGCGTGTATGTCAGGCCCATACTGGAGTATGCAGCACCTGTTTGGAACCCACACTTGATCAAGCATGTCAAGAAATTAGAGAAAGTGCAAAGGTTTGCAACAAGGTTAGTTCCAGAGCTAAGGGGAATGTCCTATGAAGAAAGGTTAAGGGAAATCGGCCTAACGACACTGGAGGACAGGAGGGTTAGGCGAGACATAAGAACAAAAGAACATAAGAATGGAGGAACACTGCAGAAGGCCTACTGGCCCATACAAGGCAGGTCCTTATCAAAATGACCTCTACCCAAAGCTACCTAAGAATTAACTCCCGTACTCAATGACACCAATCAAACCCAGCCCCTCCCACTCATATATTTGTCCAGTCTCTTCTTAAAGCTACCCAAGGTCCTAGCCTCTATCATGCTACTGGGAAGATTGTTCCACACATCCACAACTGTTAGAAAACCAGTACTTACCTGTGTCCTTTCTAAATCTAAATTTATCCAACTTGAATCCATTATTTCTGGTTCTTACCTGGTTCGACACCCTCAGTACTTTATTAATAGTGTCTCCTTTGTTTATGCCCGTCATCCACTTAAACACTTCAGTGATATCTCCCCTCATTTTGCATCTCTCCAGAGAGTGAGATTTAAGGCTTTAAGTCTATCTTCATACGAGAGATTCCTTACACAAAACGACATACAAAATACTGCATGAAACAGATGTTCCAGATAAGGGGCACAGAAACAAGGGGACACAATTGGAAGTTGAAGACCCAGATGAGTCGAAAGGATGTTAGGAAGTATTTCTTCAGTCATGAGTACATAAGAACATAAGAAAGGAGGAACAGTGCAGCAGGCTTGTTGGCCCATATTAAGCAAGTCCTTTGCAATCCATCCCAGTAACAAAATATTTGCCCAACCCAATTTTCAATGCTACCCAAGAAATAAGCTTTGATAATTCCATTTACCCATGTGCAAGTCCCACTCAAATCCATCCCCTCTCACTCATGTATTTATCCAACCTAAATTTGAAATTACCCAAGGTTTTAGCCACGATAACTTTACTAGGGAGACTGTTCCACTCATAAGATAAGATAAGATAAGATTTCGTTCGGATTTTTAACCCCGGAGGGTTAGCCACCCAGGATAACCCAAGAAAGTCAGTGCGTCATCGAGGACTGTCTAACTTATTTCCATTGGGGTCCTTAATCTTGCCCCCCAGGATGTGACCCACACCAGTCGACTAACACCCAGGTACCTATTTGCTGCTAGGTGAACAGGACAACAGGTGTAAGGAAACGTGTCGAAATGTTTCCACCCGCCGGGAATCGAACCCGGGCCCTCCGTGTGTGAAGCGAGAGCTTTAGCCACCAGGCCACCGGGCCATAAACAACTACCCTGTTTCCAAACCAATACTTTCCTATATCCTTTGGAAATCTAAACTTGTCTAACTTGAATCCATTACTGCGGGTTTTCTCTTGGAGAGATATCCTCAAGACCTTATTTATATCCCCTTTATTGATACCCATCTTATACACTTTGATCATGTCTCCCCTCATTCTTCGTCTAACAAGTGAATGTAATTGAAGGATCTTCAATCTTTCTTCATAAAGAAGATTTCTAATGCGATTTATTTTGTTTCAGTCGGTCTATTTGTTTCATAACCATTTCATGAGTGGCTGTGATGTTACATAAGAACATAAGAATGTAGGAACACTGCAGAAGGCCTACTGGCCCATGCGAGGCAAGTCCTTATCAAAACGACATCTTCCTAAAGCTACTCAAGAAATAACTCCCGTACCCCTTGACACCAATCAAACCCAGCCCCTCCCACTCATATATTTGTCCAGTCTCTTCTTAAAGCTACCCAAGGTCCTAGCCTCTATCACCCCACTGGGAAGACTGTTCCACGCATCTACAACTCTGTTAGGAAACCAGTACTTACCTATGTCCTTTCTAAATCTAAATTTATCCAACTTAAATCCATTATTCCTGGTTCTTACCTGGTTCGACACCCTCAGTACTTTATTAATGTCTCCCTTGTTTATGCCCGTCATCCACTTATACACTTCAATGATATCTCCCCTCATTCTACGCCTCTCCAGAGAGTGGAGATTTAAGGCTTTAAGTCGATCTTCATACGGGAGGTTCCTTACACAGTAAATCATTTTAGTCATTCTTCTCTGTATGTTCTCTAATGAGTCTATGTCCATCATGTAGTAAGGGGACCAAAACTGAGCAGCATAATCTAAATGAGGCCTCACTAGTGATGTATAGAGCTGTAAAATAACTTTTGGACTTCTGTTACTTATACTTCTTGAGATAAATCCAAGTAATCTGTTGGCCTTGTTGCGCACACTAAGGCACTGCTGTCTTGGCTTTAGATTTCTGCTTACCATGACTCCCAAGTCTTTTTCACATTCTGTATGACCAAGCTCTACTTCACCTAGATTATAGCTTCGAGGGTTATTTTCATTACCAAGGGCAAGTACCTTACACTTATCCACATTAAACTTCATCTGCCATTTTTCAGACCAAGACATTAATTTGTTCAAATCGTCCTGGAGTTCATTGATATCCTCCTCAGAGTGAATTATACGGCCTATCTTTGTATCATCAGCAAACTTACTAATTTCACTAGTAATCCCTTCATCAAGGTCATTAATGAAAATTATGAACAAGAGAGGGCCTAAAACTGATCCTTGTGGAACTCCACTAGTGACTAATCCCCATTCAGATTTCACTCCATTAATGGTAACTCTCTGCTTTCTATTGGTAAGCCATGCCTCAATCCATGCTAGAACTTTACCTCCTATACCTTGAGCTGCCACTTTTCTTAAGAGTCTCTTGTGAGGTACTCTGTCGAAGGCTTTACTAAAATCCAAATAAACAATATCATATTCCTTATCACTGACAACTGCCTCAAATGTTCTATTGAAGAACGTCAGTAAGTTTGTCAGGCAGGAACGACCTCTCGTGAATCCATGCTGAGATTCATTTATCAAGTTATGCTCTTCAATGTGACTTCTGATAATGTCAGCTATAATTGATTCTAATAACTTGCCCACTATAGATGTCAGGTTTATTGGACGGTAATTTGAAGGAGTGGACTTATCCCCTGATTTGAATATAGGAACCACATTAGCCATCTTCCACAACTCTGGCACAACACTGGTAAGGATGGACGCATTGAATACACTCGTTAATGGCTGACTAAGCTCCATCTTGCATTCCTTAAGTACCCTTGAAAACAACTCATCGGGTCCCGGGGACTTACTTTGTTTCAGTTTGTCTATCTGTTTAATAACCATGTCCCTCATGACAGTAATATTAGTTAACTTAAATTCATCAGGAACTAAATAATTGTTAATTACTGGAATCTCATTTACATCTTCCTGTGTAAAATCTGACAAAAAATAGTCATTAAATAAGGAACACATTTCCAGTTCATTATCCGTCAGCTGTCCATTCCCAGATTTCAGAGGTCCTACTTTTTCCTTCACCTTCGTCCTATACACTTGAAAGAACCCCTTTGGATTAGTCTTTGATTCATTAGCAACTCTAATTTCATAGTCACGTTTAGCCTTTCTAATCGCCTTTTTTACTTCTCTTTTAAGCTGAACATATTGGTCAGTAAGGTTAACCTCTCCTCTTCTGATGTGCCTATAAATTCCGCTTTTCTCCCCTAATAGATGCTTTAGCCTCCTGTTAACCCATTTGGGATCGTTATTATTAGACCTAATTTCTCTCTGGGGAATGTATATACTCTGGGCACTGTGTACATTATTAAGAAAACAATCATAAAAGCAGATCCCTTCATATTCATAAGTATGATTATCGTCAATAAAATCATTAGCTAGATAACCCCAATCAAGATTAGACAGATGTTCCCTAAGTCCATTATAATCGGCAGAACGAAAATCAGGGATTTTTACTGTATTATCATTATTCTTGCATTCCCAATTAATGCTAAAGGTGATGGATTTGTGATCACTTGCGCCAAGCTCTTCACTGATCTCCAGATTATTCACGAGTGTTTCCTTATTTGACAAGACTAGGTCTAGCAAATTATTACCCCTGGTAGGCTCAGTTACACTCTGTTTCAGAAAACAGTCCTGAACTGTTTCCATGAAGTCACTGGACTCTAGATTACCTGTCAAAGAATTCCAGTCAATTTGGCTAAAGTTAAAGTCCCCTACTATGACTGTTACTGTGTCCAGAAGCCCTAACAATTTCGTCCCAAAGAAGTCTCCCTCTATCGTGATCCAAGCCTGGAGGTCGGTATATTACACCTAGAATTAGTTTTTCTTGACCCTCCACGAACTCTACCCAAACAGACTCTGTTACTGCTCCATCTATTTTTATACCTGTTTTTATGCAACAATTAATATTTTCTCGAACATACAATGCAACTCCTCCCGCCTTCCCATTACATCTATCCACATTGAACAACTTAAATCCCTGAATATTACACTCAGCAGTCATATCCCGACTCTTTAAATCATACCACGTTTCAGTTAATGCAATGATATCAAAGTTCCCAGCACATGCTACCAAACGTAGTTCATTAATTTTATTTCTTGCACTTCGACTGTTAGCATAAAATACCATCATATGTTTTTTCTTCTGCACATTTTTCCTATTCATCTTTGTTTTTACACAATTTCTGAAATTATCATTACCCAGAGTTACTCCATGACAGTTACTATTAAGATTCTTAATATCAGAGCATAAGTCAATATATCCATACTCATTATTAATCATTTCTAAACCCATACCTCTAACTAATCCTAGTTTAAAGTCCTAACAACCCCCTCAACTGAGTTAGCAAGAAAACCCACACCTGCCCTGGATAAGTGAACCCCATCCCTGGCATACATGTCATTTCGGCCATAGAAGTTGTCCCAGTTGTCAATGAATGGTACTGCATTATCCTTACAGTGTTTATCCAGCCAACAATTAATACCAATTGCTCTGGACAACCATTCATTACCAACACCTCTTCTTGGCAAAATGCCACATATAACAGGGCACCCCCCCTTATTCCTAATCATGTCTATAGCTGTCCTGAACTTTCTAACTAAATCCTCACTTCTACGCTTGCCTACATCATTGCCTCCAGCACTGAGGCAAATAATAGGATTGATCCCATTACCGTTCATGATGTTGTCAAGCCGGCTAACAATGTCTTCCATCCCAGCCCCAGGAAAGCATACCCTTTGTCTCCTACTCCTGTCCTTCAAGCAGAATGCCCTATCCATGTATCTAACCTGGCTATCCCCAACAACAACAATATTCTTACCTTCCTTGTTGTCGTTCGTCGTGACGATCCCAGTAGTAGACTCACATTCGTCGGGTAGCACCGAGAATGCGTTGGAGGTTTCCACGGGAGTTTCCACAGCAGTCTCTTTCTTCTTCATCGTTTCTGGCTTTCCATTCGTCTTCTTGATCATCAACTTCGTCGTCCCCTGCTGTCCAGCCACTGACCACGATCCCTTCTTGACCTGAGGACTCGAAACAGGAGGACTACTACGAATCCTCTTGTTTTCCTCAGTCAATCGCCGTATCTCCATCTTCGCTGCCCTCAATTCTTCCTTAAGTTGCTGGTAAAGTTGCTCGATGGAGGGCATCTTGGTTCAGTCCACGGGAGCAAACAAGACACTTCTTCACAGAGTTAAGTACAGGTCACCACTGAGTTAAGTACAGGTCACCACTGTGACCTGTACTATAAAAATTAATTCCTGGGATATTGTTAGTGTCTTCCTGTGTAAAAACCGAGAGAAAATAATTATTTAAAATCGAACACATTTCATTCTCTTTGTCAGTAAGATGCCCTTAGTTATTTTTGATAAATTAGACACATGTGCAACTCTTCGGTATCTTTATTGAGGAAACGTTTCGCCACACAGTGGCTTCATCAGTCCATACGTTGGAGAAACTTGAAGAACAGGAGGAGAATGAGGTAATCAGTCCCTCAACCTTGAGTCAATGTGTTCAGTCCATCAATCTTATCTTATCTCTAACTTTTGTTCTATACCCCTGGAAAAAACATTTTAGGTTAGTTTTCGAATCCGTAGCAACTTTAATTTCGTACTCCCGTTTAGCTTTTCTTGTCCCCTTTTTAACATCCCTCTTGATGTCAATATACTGATTCATAAGATCACCCTCGCTTCTTTTGATATGCCTGTAAATTGAAGATTGAGACACTTATGCAGCATATGGGAATCTTTATTCAGGAAACGTTTCGCCACACAGTGGCTTCATCAGTCCAATACAAAGAGGAAGGCGTAAAGAGAGGAGGAGTATGAGGTAATCAGTCCCTCAGCCTGGAGTCGATGTGTTCAGTCCATCAATCTTGATGGACTGAACACATCGACTCCAGGCTGAGGGACTGATTACCTCATACTCCTCCTCTCTTTACGCCTTCCTCTTTGTATTGGACTGATGAAGCCACTGTGTGGCGAAACGTTTCCTGAATAAAGATTCCCATATGCTGCATAAGTGTCTCAATCTTCAACTTGTCGGTTTTTCAAACCATTCATCACAACTGCCTATAAATTCCTTTCTTCTGCCCTAAATGATATTTGAGCCTATTATTCATCCATTTTGGGTCATTTCTATTGGATCTAATTTCTTTATAGGGGATAAATGTTCTTTGGGCAGCATATATAGTGTTCAGAAAGCTGTCATATTGATAGCTTTCTTCATTACCCAGTCCAGCAATAATAATTGTTCTCTAAGCCCATTGTAATCTGCTAAGCGAAAATCTGGGACCATTACTGAATTATCCCTACTGTCATACTTCCATTCTATGGTAAAGGTAATTGATTTGTGATGCTTGTGCTGAGTTCCTCTGCAATTTCTAAATTATTAAGAACATAAGAATGTAGGAACACTGCAGAAGGCCTACTGGCCCATACGAGGCAGGTCCTTATCAAAACGACCTCTACCTAAAGCTACCCAAGAAATAACTCCCGTACCCCATGACACCAATCAAACCCAGCCCCTCCCAAGGGTTTCTTTCTTTGCCAGAACCAAGTCAAGCAGGTTATTTCCCCTTGTAGGTTCTGTCACAAACTGCTTCAAAAAACAATCCTGAACTACTTCTGAGAAGTCGTTTGATTCTATATTCCCAGTCAAGAAATTCTAATCAATCTGACTAAAGTTAGTCACCTAGAATTATTACATTATCGTGCCTTGTGGCCTTAACAATTTCCTCCCATAGTAATCTCCTCGGTCCCTATCTAAGTTTGGAGGATGGTATATCACTCCTAGAATCAATTTTTCATGCCCCACTGAAAATTCTATCCAGACTCTGTATGTGTTACTTCAGACTTAATACCCATTTTTACACAACAGTTCAAATGATCTCAGACATACAGTGCCACCCCACCCCCCTTACCAATACTTCTATCTACTTGGAATAATTTACAACCCTGAATGTGACATTCTGCAGGCATGTCCCGACTTTTGGAATTAAACCATGTCTCAGTGATGGCAAATACATCACTGTTACCTGCACTAGCAACTAATATCAACTCATTCATCTTATTCCTAGCACTACAGCTATTATCGTAACATATTTTTAAAGACTCTCCTTTCTCTTTACCCTTCCTGCTCATTTCTGTTTTTCCATTAAACCTATTACTGTTCTTGTCACCAAGTGCCACTGGCTTTCCAATATCCACCTCGTTCTGCCTATTACTAGTTTCCCTAGAACTCGTAATATTACTGCACTGGGACTTCACTGTATTTCCAACAAAACCCATACCACTAACTATTCCTAGTTTAAAGCCCTAACAGCTCCCTCCACTGCAGTTGCCAGTGCCCCCACCCCACACCTAGATAGGTGAACCCCATCCCGGGCATACATGTCATTTCTGCCTTAAAAGAGGTCCCAGTTATCAATGAATGTTACTGCATTTTCCATACAGTATTTGTCCAGCCAGCAATTGACATGAATTGCCCTGGACAACCATTCATTTCCAACTCCTCCCCTTGGCAAAATACCACATATGACATGGTTCTCACCCTTCTTCCTAATTATCTCTATTGATGACCTATACCTACTAATCAGATCCTCACTCCTACGTCTGCCCTCATCGTTACCTAACGCACCGAGGCAGATAATAGGATTGCTCCCATTACCTTTCATGATGTTGTCCAGACGATTAACAATATCCCATATCCCAGCCCCAGGAAAACACACACTTCCTCCTCTTCCTGTCCCTAAGACAAAAGGCCTTATCCATAAACTTAACCTGTCTCCAACTAAAACAGTGTTCTTACCTTCACTTGTGGAATTCGTTGTGACGATCTCGATGGTCTTCATTGGGGTTTCAAGGGGTGACTCACTCATGTCTGCCAATGCTTCCTTCGTGCTCGTTGTGATGTTCCCAGTAGACATCCCACATTAGTCAGGTAGCACCAAAAATGGGTTGGAAATTTGCACAGTAGTCTTCTGGTTCTTCATTGTTTCTGCCTCTCCAACAGTCTTGATCCTCAGCTTGGTTCCATGTTGCCTGGCCACTGACCAGGTTCCCCTCTTAACATGAGGACTCACAACAGGAGGATTACTACGAATCCTCTTGTTCTCCTCGTTAATCGCCGTATCTCCAGCTTAGCAACCCTAAGCTTCTCTTTTAGCTGCTGGTAGAGTTGCTCAGGAGAGGACATCTTGGTTTAGATTTGCAGAGAGCACACAGACAAGTCTTCACAGAGCTAAGTACAGGTCACCACAGATGATAGTACCCTTCTTGCTGTCCAAACTGGACAGCAGAAAGGAAGTGGAATATCCTAGCTAGTATATTTCACCCAGGTAGATCTGTTTGTGACTTGATAAAGCCCACTGCGTGGGCAAAGCGTTGCCAGTAAAGGATCACATTATACTGCATGTGTGTTTATAGTTCCATTGTGTCAGTATTTTATACCATTTATTTCCAAAGTGATTCCTACAGAACTCTCTTAAGGTAGTCAGTGTTTGAGGTCACTTCAAAGCACCTTTGAAACACTGCTTTTGTAGGTAAGACACATAGGCAACATTTAGGCAACTTTATTCCGAAACGTTTCGCCTACACAGCAGGCTTCTTCAGTCGAGTACAGAAAGTAGGCAGGAGCAGTATAGATGTGAAATTGATGTAATCAGTCCATCACCCTTGAAGTCATAGATTTGAGGTTGTCAATCCCTCAGCCTGGAGAAGTTCTGTTCCAAAGTCTGGAATTAACTGAAGATCAAGCGACAGTATAGAGACTTAAATACTGTCGGAAGGAGAGGTGCAGAGGAGTAGTAGTAGTGAGAATGTAGCCACTGAGAAGTCACGTCCCTCTCAGATCAAACAATTCTCACTTGAAAAAGTTGCCCAAGGTGTTTTCCCTTCTGTACCAAGATGCCATTGTTTTGCAGTGTCTGACAGGGTGAATATCAAAATGGTATACAATACCAACAGGTTGGACTGGTTACATCGTCTTCACATCTCTACTGCTCCTGGCTACTTTCTGTACTCGACTGAAGAAGGGTACTGTGTAGGCGAAACGTTTCTGAATAAAAGTTGCCTATGTGTCTTACCTACCAACCTGTCGGTATTGTATACCATTTTGATATTCACACAGCTTTTGTGTAGTGTTTTTTGAAGTTAGATATGACCTGCTGGTCCATGGGCTGGATGAGAGGAATGGTGTTAGGAGGCAAGAACTTCTGTTATAAAACAGAAGTTCCTAAACAATTGGTCTTCCAAGTCTGGAGGATGAACAGGAGCATTGTCCAGTACCAGGAGGCACCTGTGTAGCAATTTATTTTCCTTGAGGTATTTCTTCACACTCAAACCAAACACTTCATGGACCCAGTCAGTGAAAGTACCGGTTTGGTAATAGGGTACTTGATGAGTGGAATGGTCTGCCTAGTAGGGTTATCGAAGCTAAAACCTTGGGTAGTTTCAAATTTAGGCTGAGAGGGGTTGGATTTGAGTGGGACTTGCACATGAGTGAATGGAGTTATCAGGGCTTGTTTCTTGGGCAGCGCTGAAAGTTGGATTGGGCAAATATCCTATTAATGGGATGGATTGTTAAGGACTTGCCTGGAATGGGCCAACAGGCCTACTGTAGTGTTCCTCCTCTGTTCTTATTGCTTGGGTAGCATTTATTCTGTTAGTGGGTTGGATTTACTGTAAACTACTGAAAACTACTACTGAATCATGTTTCATAAAAAGCATTTTTGAATACATGAATATATCCTTTTGTTTGTGTAAATTAGATTCACTTATTATTAATAGAACTACTGTACAACTGTGATAATTTCTTTAGTGATAAGTAGTCAGTAAGCCATAGAATTAAGTCAGCCCATAATACCAAGTCATAATAGAGGCTCTCTTTGCATTGCAACCCATCATTGTAAAAGTATAATATCAATGTACTACTTGCAGAGAAATAAATGAATCTGAATCTGACCTGCCAAGTATAGGCCAACAGGCCTACTGCAATGTTCCTCCTTTCTTATGTTCTTATGTTGATGAGTGGAACAGTCTGCCTAGTATGGTTATAAGAACACATGAACATAAGACAGGAGAACATCCTGGACCTTCTTTTAAAAGTATACCATTTATGTCCATAAAAAAGGAGAAACACTGCAGTAGGTCTGTTGGCCCATACAAGGCAGATCCTTCAAAATCCATCACACTAACAGAATATTTTCCCAGCTCAATATTCAGTGAGGAAATGGTATGGTGATACCAACAAGATGTGGAAAAAGACACTCCCTGCGAACTAAACCAAGATGCCCTCCATTGAGCAACTTAACCAACAGGGCCGTGAAAAACTAATATTGTGTGTGATTTACAGGGCCCCAAATCTTGATAGGGGGTGCAGTAAACTTCTATGGGACAAAATTTGTAAGGCATCTACATAAGAAAATGTTGTGCTAATGGGAGATTTCAACTATAGACAGATTGACTGGAGCAATTTGACAGGAAGTTTAGAGTCAAGTGACTTTCTTGATATGATTCAGGATTGTTTTCTAAAACAGTTTGTGACAGAACCAACTAGAGGAAACAATCTACTTGGTTTTTGCCAGCAGGGAAACGCTAATTAACCCTTTCAGGGTCCAAGGCCAAAATCTGAAGTGTCCAAGAATTTTCAAAAAAAAAAAAATTGTTATTTTTTCTTATGAAATGGTAGAGAATCTTTTTGTGAATGAAATAAAACAAAAAGTATGAAATTTGATGGAAAATTGACGAAATTATGCTCTCGTGAATTTTGATGTGTCAGCGATATTTACGAATCGGCGATTTTGCCGATTTTGACTCCCATTTTAGGCCAATTACATTGTTCCAGTCAACCAAATTCTTAGCTATTTCACTAGCATTACTTCTATTCTATCGATTGAGCACAAGAAATCGCCAAGTCAACTGTTTCAACTACAAAATAAAGTGACCGGAAATTGGTAATTTGGCCAATTTAACACAAAGTTCAAAATATTCCAATTTCAAAATGGGGTCCAGAATAATCAATGTAGGTATTCCTGGCACTAAACTAACATTTCCTCTGTTCATTAATTATGTTTTGAGGCTTTACAAATAAATTCCATTTTGATTTTTTATTCACATAATGAATTTTTATTCACACAAAAAAAATAGAAGATTTACTGTTATGCAATATTGTAATAATTGTATAAATATCATCACCACATTTGTGAATGCATATTAGACCCACCAGCTGGCGTGTATTAGACGTGTGAGGTCGTTTGTTTACTCTTGAACATCGGCAAAAATTTAACATTTCTGCCACTTTGAGCTCAGTTTCAAGCCATTTCCAGTGCTAAAACCAATCAAAAGTATCTCTATTTCTGTAATATGTCTTCCATTCTATCAAATGAGACCAAGAAATCACAAATACAACTATAAAAAACATACGAAAAAATGCTGCAAAGTCGCTGTTTTAATCGAAAATCACGGTCTCAGTTTTTTTTCTCTCATTATACACAGTGTGCTGCAGGATTTGTTTTATGTGGTGCACACATACCACATAGATGTATTCTCTCATATCTAGGCCCAAATTTACCACTCACAGTTTATCAGAGTGAGCCGAGCTCATGACGTAGATCTACGGTTTGGACCGTAGATCTACGGGACGGACCCTGAAAGGGTTAATAATCTTGAGGTTAATGATGAGCTTGGGGAAAGTGATCACAAATCACTGTTTTAATATATCATGGAATTCCCCTAATAATGTTGGTCTGAAAAATGGCAGATGAAGTTCAATGTGGATAAGTGTAAGGTACTGGTCCTTGGTAATGAAAATAACCCTCGAAGCTATAAACTAGGTGAAGTAGAGCTTGATCATACAGTGTGTGAAAAGGACTTGGGAGTCATGGTAAGCAGAAACCTAAAGCCAAGGCAGCAGTGCCTTAGTGTGCGCAACAAGGCAAACAGATTACTTGGATTTATCTCAAGAAGTATAAGTAACAGAAGCCCAAAAGTTATTTTACAGCTCTATACATCACTGGTGAGGCCTCATTTAGATTATGCTGCTCAGTTTTGGTCTCCTTACTACAGGATGGATATAGACTCATTGGAGAACATACAGAGAAGAATGACTAAAATGATTTACTGTGTAAGGAATCTCCCGTATGAAGATAGACTTAACCCCTTGACTGTCGCAACCCCCAATCCTGAGGCGTCTCCTGGCGTCGCAAAATTTAAAAAAAAAAAAATTTCTTTTGAAATGATAGAGAATCTTTTTCCGATTGTAATGATACCAAAAAAACGAAATTTGATGGAAAACTTACGGAATTACGCTCTCGCGAAGTTAGCGACCTCGGTGATATTTACATATCGGCTATTTTGCCCACTTTGAACCCTATTTTCGGCTAATTCCGTTGCTTCAGTCGGCCAAATTCATAGCTATTTCTTTAAAACTCCGTTTTTTTTTTTATCAATTGAGTACAAGAAACTGCCCATTTACCAATTTCAACTACCCAATAACGTGGTCAGAAATTTGCAATTTGGCCAATTTCACGAAAATTAAAAAATATGACAATTTCAAAATAAGGTCCAGAATGAACAGTGCAGACATTCCTGGCTCTAAAATAACATTTTCTTTGTTCATCAGTCATGTCTCCAGGCCCCTCTGATATTACTCTTGCTTTCTATTTTGATTTTTTATTTAAACAAAAAATAGAAGATTTACTATTATGCAGACTACTGTAATAATTGTATAAATAACATCAACCCATTCATGACTGCATATTAGAATGGCTAGTTGGACATTTATTGGACAATGACATCATTGGTTTACTTTTGAACATCGGCAAAAATCAAACATTTCCCCTACTTTGAGCTCCATTTCCAGGTTCTTTTTATAGTAAAATCAATCAAAATTACCTCTATTTCTATAATATATTTTCCATTCTATCAAATGAGACCAAGAAAACAAGAATACAACCATAAATACTGTACGAAAATAGACCACAAAGTCGGCATTTTAATTAAAAAAAAAACGGTCGGAGTTTTTTTTTTTCTCATTATGCACTGCGTGCTCCAGGATTTTTTTTATATGGTGCACACTGACCACACAGACCCATTCTCTCACATGTGGGCCTACCAGCTTTCTCCTTCTTGATTTAAAGCCGCTAGAATTTGAGTATATATACGTCAAATACGGTACCTCGTAAGACGTATATATACGGCCGTGACAGTCAAAGGGTTAAAGCCTTAAATCTTCACTCTCTGGAGAGATGTAGAATGAGAGGAGATATTGAGGTGTATAAGTGGATGACTGGCATAAACAAAGGAGATATTAATAAGGTATTGAGGGTGTCGAACCAGGTAAGAACCAGAAATAATGGATTAAAGTTGAATAAATTTTGATTTAGAAAGGACATAGGTAAGTACTGGTTTTCTAACAGAGTTGTGGATGCGTGGAACAGTCTTCCCTGTGGGGTGATAGAGGCTAGGACCTTTGGTAGCTTTAACCCTTTGAGGGTCGACAGGCCCTCTCTGAAACTCGTTGTCAGGGTAGGCCAAATTTAAAAAAAAAAAAAAATTCTCTTATGAAAAGATATAGAATCTTTTCCCGATCATAAGGACACCAAAAGTTTGAAATTTGATGGAAAACTTACGGAATTATGCTCTCGCGAAGTTAGCGGTCTCGGGGATATTTACGCATCGGCGATTTTGCCCACTTTGATCCCCATTTTCGGCCAATTCCACTGTACTAGTCGACAAAAAACATGAATATTTCACTAGAACTCCATTTTTTCTATCGAATGGGTGCAAGAAACCACCCATTTATGAAATTCAACTATCCAGTACAGTGGTCAGAATATAGCAATTTTGCCAATTTCATAAAAATTTAAAAAAGACCCAATTTTCCAAATGGGGCCCAGAAAAACAAAAAGACATTCCGGCACTAAAAGAAAATTTTCCTAGGTCATTAGTCACGTTCATGGCCCCTTTTAATTTTTTTTGCTTTCCATTTTAAATTTTTTTTTTCCCCAAAAAAAATTTATAAGATTTACTGTTAGCAAACTACTGCATTAGTGAAAAAAAGGTATGTAAATATTATTGGTGCCTTGTGAAAGATATTAGATCACCAGTTGAGTGTATTGGACCTTTGGGCACGTTTTTTTTACTTTTGAAATTTGGGGTAAAAATCAAACTTCTGCTACTTTGAGCTCTTTTAAAGGTTCTTTCTTTAAAAAAACCAGTAAAAAATCATCTCAATTTTGAAAATATGTTTTCCCTTTTTAAAAAATGAGCCCAAAAAAATAGAATACAACAATAAATACCATATGAAAATCAGTGCAAAGTCGCTGTTTATTAAAAAAAAACTCATTTTTTTTTTTCTCATTATCACTGGTGCTGCAGGATTCTTTTAGACTGTGCACACTGACCCGACCCTTTCTTTCATAAAAGGCCTACCAGCTTTCTCCCATAGATTTGAGGGCGCTAGAATTTGGGGTACTAGTACGTAAAAAACCCTGGGGTAAGCCGTACTAGTACGTCCAAAACCTAAAGGGGTTAAGAAAGATTGGAAAATTATGAGTGGGAGGGGCGGGGGTTTGATTAGTGTCTTTGGGGTACGGGAGTTAATTTTGGGGTAGTTTTGGGTAGAGGTCGTTTTGTAAGGACCTGCTTTTTGGGGCCAGTGGGCCTTCTGCAGGTTCCCCCCCTTTCTTATGTTTTATGTTAAGTCTCTGCCCCTGACTTCCGTTTGGGCTGATTTCACAGGACTGAAAAATTATTTGGGTGGGCCCCTAAACGGGAATGACCTGACTATGGGTAGGTAGGGGGTGGTGTTTTGCCATATGAGTTTTTAAAAGATTTCAGCTCTTAGACAACTTTGTTCCAAATAGGGAAATCAATCAAAAAAAAAATTACCCAAAAAAATGGAAAAAAAAGATTAAGAATCTCATTGGTAAAAAAGAGAGGCATAATTGGCAAACAAAAGAGGAAGGGGCTTTTAAAGAAATCAATATATTTTTTTAGAGGAAAAAAAGGGGAAAATAAGAAAAGCAAAAAAAAGGGTTTTGGTTAAAGTTGCAAAAGAATTGAAAAGTAACCCCCAAAAAGGTTCTTTCGGTATACAGAAGTAAGATCAGGGACAAAAAGGCCCACCCAAAAATAACTCGGGTCAGCAAAAAGGACAGTATAAGGAAAGTGTAGAATTTTAAAAACGTACTTCCTCTGGTTTTTAAAACAGGAAGTACGGTAATTCCAGAAATAATAAATTAATAAACAGGGTGAAAAAAATATGCATGTTTGGGTCACAAATGACATGGTCCTTACAAATAGTAAATTAATTCTAACAAATCCCCAGGCCCTGATAACTGTACGCAAGGGTTTTTAAAGGAATGTAAAGAGGGCTTAGCAAACCTTTTTGGGTAATCTTTTAACATATACTACAAACTGGCATGGGGCCAGATAAGGGGGAAAAAGGCAAAGTGATACCCATTTTTAAAGCAGGTGAAGGTCCTTAGCTTCAAACTTAGCCCCTAACCTAAACCCCCATCTGGGGAAAAATTTTTGGAATTAATTTAAATTTCCAAGGCAGTTCGTAGCCCCTTTAAAAGCATAAATTAAATTTTTCCGGGTTGGTGCCCCTACTAGTGGGGTTTCATGCGGGGGTGCCATACTAGTACGGCTTGATGCCAGGGGTTGGGGCCTACTAGTACAGCTTGCATGCCAGGTTGGTGCCTACTATTACCACAAATTCTAGCGCCTTCAAAACTAGCGAGACAAGGCTGGGAGGCCTACAATTTAAAGAATGGGGCTATGTGATCAGTGTGCACAGTATAAAAAAAATCCTGCACACACAGTGCATAAAAAAAAAATCCTGATTTTTGGTTTTAAAAAAGCGACTTTGCTGTGTATTTTCGTTTCCATTTTAAATTTAAAAATTAAAGTTTATTTCTATAAAATTACAATGCGAGTTACAAAATTTTGGTTATTGTGTGTTTAATGTGTAAAAAATAATTTTCGGTGTACCCCTAGAAAAACCCAGCATGGCTAGGCTTTCGGGGAGACTTAAATTAAATCTTTAAATTTAAAATATTTCAAAATTATGAGGGAAGTTGGGATTTTGGCTAAGTGACTAAATATAGTTTGGAGTTTAGCAATGTGAATGCTTTTGTTTTGGCATATACATAGGAGAGGAGAGTTTTTAAAAGGGAGTTTGAGGGTTTGGGGAAAATGGAGGGAATATTTTGAGGAATTGTTAAATGTTGATGAAAAAGGGAAGTGTTTTTCGTGTTAGGGCAAGGAGGAAAACTCTTGTAGGGGAGGGAAAAACCCGTTGTGAGTGTGGGGGGAAATTCGTGAGGCGTAGGTAAAATGAAAGGGGGGAAGGACCGGGGGGTTGATGGGTAAAGATAGAAATGTTTAAAAAAACAGGGGGGGATATAGTTTTTTGGAGGGTTGGGGCAATTATTTAATAAAAGTAGGGGAAAAGGGGGAAGGTACCTAGGGATTGGCAGAGAGCATGCATGTTCCTTTGTATAAGGCAAGGGGATAAAAGAGATGCAAAAAAATTTTAGGGGGGAAATCTGTTAGTATACCTGGCAAAGTGTATGGTAGGTTTTATTAAAAAAAAAGGGAAGACAGAATAGGATAGCAGATGAAAAAGGAGGCTTAGGAAAGGTAGGGGGTGTGTGGACCAGGTGTTTCAGTGAAAAATAAAAGTGAAAGTATTTTTATAAAGGCTAAAGAGGTCTTTGTGGCATTTATGGATTTTGGAAAAGGCGTAAATTGACAGGGTGGATAGGGGGGGCAATGTGGCAGATGTTGCAGGTGTATGGTGTAGGGAGGTAGGTTACTGAAAGCACGTGAAGGAGTTTTTACGAGGATAGTGAGGCTCAAGTTAGAGTATGAGGAAAAAGAGGGAAATTTAATTTCCCAGTAAAGTAGGCCTTAGACAAGGATGTGTGTGATGTCACCGTTGGTTGTTGTTTAATATTTTATAGATGGGGTTGTAGAGAGTAAACTGCGAGGGTCTTGGCAAGGGCGGGAGTTAAAAAGATAAGAATCACAATAAGTGGGAGTTGTCACATTGCTCTTTGCTGAATGGACACTGTGTCTTGGGAGATTCTGAAGAGAAGTTGCAGAGATTGGTGGATGATTTGTAGGGTGTGCAAAAGAAGAAAATTGAAAGTGAATACAGGGGAAAGAGTAAGGTTATGAGGATAACAAAAGTTAGGTGATGAAAGATTTGGATATCAGTTGGAGGGAGAGAGTATGGAGGAGGTGAATGTATTCAGATTTTGGGAGTGGACGTGTCAGCGGATGGGTCTGTGAAAGATGAGGTGAATTCAATAGAATTGATGAGGGGAGAGAAAGGAGTGAGTGAGTTGCACTTAGGAGTCTGTGGAGGACAAAGAACTTTGTCCTTGAGGCAAAGAAGGGAATGTATGAGAGTATAGTTTTACCAACGCTCTTCTATGGAGTGGTGAGAAGAATGGGTGGAATGTTGCAGCGAGGAGAAGGCTGGAAGCAGTGGGAGTTGTCATGTCTGAGAGCAATGTGTGTGTGAATATTTGCAGAGAATTCGTACGTTTGGAAGTTAGGAGGAGGTGCCGGGATTACCCAAAACTGTTGTCCAGAGGCTGAGGAAGGGTGTTGAGGTTGGTTTTTCGGAAATGTGGGAGGAGGAATGGAGCGAAAACAGAATAACTTCAAGGAGTGTATCAGTCTGTAGTGGAAGCGAAGGCGGGGGTTACGGGTCGTGCCTAGGAAAGGTTTGGAGGGAGGGGGTTAAGGTAAAGGAGGTGGTTTTGTGTGCGAGGGCTTGACTTCCAGCAGGCATGCTGAGCGTGGTTTGATAGGAGGTGAATGGAGACAAATGGTTTTTAATACTTGGAACGTTGCTGTTTGGAGTGTGAGCAAGTAAAACATTTTTTATGAAGGGGTGCAGGGGAAACGGCTGGCCCGGACTGAGTCCTGGAGACTGGGAAGTAGTACAGTGCCTGCACTCTGGAAGGAGGGGTGTTAATGTTGCAGTTTAAAAACTGTTGTGTAAAGCACCCTTCTGGCAAAAGACAGTGATGCAGTGAATGATGGTGAAAGTTTTTCTTTTTCGGGCCACCCTGCCTTGGTGGGAATCGGCCAGTGTGATAATAAAAAAATTATAAAAAACATAGTTTTGGTATTGGAGTATCACAGGCCAACTTATGACTAGTTAAGATTCATTATTTTGAGATTGAGATTGATATTTCTGTTTATGGTCAAATGGGTGGGTGAGTGAGTGTAAGTGTTAACCAACAGGTGGTATTCGTGTAATTAGTTGACAGGGTGTATCAGGGAGATAAGATGTTTTCTGATGGTAGTTTTGAAGGTGATGAATGTGTCTGCAGTTTTAGAATTTTCAGGTAGGGTGTTCCAGATTTTAGGGCTTTTGACATACATTGAATTTGTAAAGGTTTAGTCGGAACACGGGGAATGTCATAGAGATGTTTGTGCTGGTATTGGCCTGTGGTTCTGTTCGCAACTATCAAGGAAAAGCGTTTTAGGTCAGGTTAATATTGGAATTTAAGGTCCTGTAGATTGTAGATTGCACAGTAGTAAGTGTGGATGTACTGACAGGGAGTAAGTTTAGATCTATGAAGAGTGGGGGGGGGGTGTATTGTTGCCGGGATGGGATTGAGTGATTATTCTTAACTGCGGCTTTTTGTTGGGTTATTATGACTTTAGGTGTTGTTGCTGCAGTTGGCACCCCAAGCACATATAGCATTTGGGTGAGGTATGGATATATAAGTTGAATGGTTATAGATGTGTGTGAGGGGCAGTTTGCGGCAGTAGTATGTATCTTGGAGAGGATCCCAACCGTTTTGAGGATACTTTTTTGGTTATGTGTTGGTATGGGGTGCTGAAAAAGTTCAGGTTGTTGTGAGGTTTAGGCCTAGGAATTTGCCCTCATTATGCCTGGCAAATTAGAGTGTTGTTGATCTTATGTTAACTTGCGCATCTCCGCTCTGCTACCCAAACATAACGTAGTAGGTTTTGTCAAGTGTTAAGCGTAAGTTTATTGGCTGTCATCCCAAGTCGATTTTTGATTAGCTCCTCATTAATTAATGGTGTTGAGGGTGGCAAGATTAGGGTGAGAAGATTGACATAAGTCGTGTCGTCAGCCAAAGAGAATGGGTTTCAGGTGTTGGGGATAACGTTTGGAAGATCAATGGATGTATATGAGGAAGAGCAGGGGACAAGGACACTTCCCTGCGGGACTTCAGTATCAAGTGGCCTGTGTTTGTTGTTGCTGTGTCTTTAATGGTGAACATACTGATACTATTAGTAAGGAAGATTTGAAATATGCAACGCGCAGGCCTATTATACCATAATGGTTCAGGTTTGTGGGAGTAGGGATGCCGTGGTCTACTGTGTCAAAGCTTTTTCTTAGGTCAATAAAAATTCCCTAGTTGGATATTCCTAATTTTCCAATGCTGATGTTGTAAAGCAGTATAGAATTTTTTATGATTGATCGTTAGTGCTTTTATTTTTTCTGAATCCAAATTGGCAGGGGTTGAGTATGTTTTGTGCCGTTATAAATGAATATAGTCTCTTTGCACGAGTTTCTCAAAGATTTTGGATGCAAGGTAGTTTGATATTGGCCTTATAGTTGTTTAAATTATGTAGGGTCACCAACTTTATGTAATTGGTGTAACCTGCCATCTTGAGTAGTTTCGGGAAGGTGCTATCAGTTTCTAGTGACTTGTTTAAAAAGTAATGAGATAGCATTCGACGGGACATGGGCCGCTCTCTTGTACAATAATGGTGGGACATGGAGACAGATTCCCCGAGTTTATTTTAACTGACTTTATAATCTCGGGTGGACATCATGGGCTCAGGCTCAGGTTGGAGCAAGATAGAAGGAATTTGGGAAATTCCATTTAGGTAGTCCCGGCATGGGCATTGTGTGCATGGGATTTTATTGGCGAGATTAGAACCTTATGGTGAGAAGGAAGTCTTATCTTGTTAGCTGTGGTCAGTGGATGCAATGGTGTTTCATTAGGTTTAGTTAGCGGCAATATTGTTGGTTTTTTCAGTTTTTGGGTCCTAGAATTGGAGAGTGTTTTCCAGGTCTTTTTTTTATATCTCTCTTGGTGTCAGTGAATCTACTGGAGTAGTATAGTTGTTTGGCTTTTCTTTATTACTTTGGTGTGGACGATGAATAGTGTTTAAGATTATCTTTGTGTATTATTAAGCCCTGTCTATATTGCTTTTCATATTGGTGTTTCTTATCAATGGATTTCAAGAATGGTGCTGGTTAGCCATGGGCAACCAGCCGTTTGTTTGTGATCTGTTCGTTTTTATAGGACAATGTTTGTTGTATAGTCTAAGTAATTTGTTAAGAATAATTGTCTTGTCCAGTCGTCTATTACCATTGGCCTTGGAGAATTCTGTAGGCCAGTCAACAGTCTCTAGGTCAGCTACTGAACTTCCTTATTGAGGCTATCATGGAAGGGGGGTCTTTTTTAAAATGAAACTTTGTTGTATTCAAGTGGTTGGTTTTACTAATGTTTGTCAAGAGAAAGGTAGGGTAGTGGTCTGTAGTGCTATCTGTGATTATCCCTGATTTAAGGGGGGCTAGTATATTGGTCCATACGTGGTCTATTATGGTTGCATTCGTTTCAGTGAGCCTGGTTGGTTTAGTTATTGTTGGTATGACAAGTGTGTTGTTTCATATGTTGATGAAATCAGTTAAAGGGGACTGATCATCTAGTATCGCAGCAAGGTTGATGTTTGGGAAAGTCTTCAGCTAAGAGAAGGTGGTGCTTATTCATTTGTCTGTTATTAGTGCCTTCAGTTTCTCACTGAAATTTGGGATGTTTGTGTGGGGTATCCGGTAAATGGTATCCGGTTATAGGCGTCTTAGGGTTTTTTACAGTAAAATTAGCAAAAATGTATTCTCCATATTCATCACTAAAGCAAGTGGTGCTAATACAAGATAATTGGTTAGAGTAATAGATTGCAATACCACCCCAACTTGGTATGGTCTGCAGTTGTGGATTGCTGTGTATCCTGGTAGAGGGTAGATATCTATTATGTCCTGCTTAAGCCAGGTCTCCGTAAGAATAATGCAAGGAGAAGGTTGTCTTTGTGATTCAAGGTGCCAGGAGGCTCATCATAGAGTGTTTGCTTAAGGACCTGATGTTTGTAGTTAGTACTGATAGGCTTTTAGCATTGTTTAGGATAGTGCTGGCTTGTGATGTTGTAGTTAAAGGCAGTTACTTTCCTATAGGTTTGATTGTGTGTCGGATTATGGAGGTTTAGATCAGGTCAACGTGATCAATCATCTTCTATGTTTAAATTATGGTTATTTATATCCTGAGTTGTGGGTTGAGTTTTAGTACTGATATCAGTAGTGGGGGAAGTTTGGACAGTATATAGCATATAGCATTTTGTGTCATTGTAGAGTATAGTCACTAATAACACATAATGGAGTTGGTGTTGTACTATGTGTTGTGGGAATGAGCTAAAGTACAAACTAGGTTATAAACTAATATATAAAATTACAAATTATAAATAGCACCCATGGACTCTCACTAGTAATTACACTATGGTCTAATATAAATGAATTTGGTATTGACTATATGTATGAGCTAGAATGAGTATAGTACAACTGAGTTTAATTCTAATGATATAAAAAGGGCACAAAGGACTCTTCAATTGTAATTGCACTTGGTCTTATATAAGTTGTTTACAACGAATTAGAGTATAACTAGATTTAAATGACAAGATAAAATATGCAAAGTTAAGGTAGCAAATAATAAAAAAGTAGAAAAAAAAAATATGAGGTATGTGGTACTAGTTAGCAAAAGATTAGTTAATGGGCCTTGAACAATAATATAATTGAAATGTAAACTAAAGTGCACAACATTAGTCACTATGATATGAAAACAATCTTAGAATAGGGACTTATAATTATAACTTTATAATATAAAAATACCAATTGAAATGGTTACTTGCAGTTGCACTAGGGATGGTATAGGTTGTTGACAATGATCAAGAGTATAACTAGATTTAAATTGACCAAAATAAAATTCATCAAATTTAAAGTACCAAAAGAAAATAGGTAAAAAATAACAATGGCAATGTCTTGGTAACACCGACTTAATATGATAGTAAGATGGTACACAGGTACAACGGATAATATAAAGGTGGTATGTTGAATATACAAAAACAAAAAAAAAAAAAACTTGGAAATTTGGCAACAAATTGATATGGGAAGTATAAAATAAATGATTAACGTACAAAGTAAATTTGCTCTTAGTAATATGGTGTTTAATAAAATTTTAGTAAGTAATGATTACAAAATAAGTGAAAAAGTAATGTTTTATTTCTTTCAAAATTGCACTGGTAGTTATACTTGAGGTTATTTGGCAGTACAAGGTAATTAAGGGAGTACTCTAAGATAGAAATGTGGTATTAACACTGGTTAAGGTAATTAGACAGTAAATGGTTATTAAATGATGTCATAAAATGTTAAGAGTAAATTGTATTGATAGTAAAAATGGTTAATATTAATTTTAGTAAAGTAATATCAATTGATAGTATTTAAAAAAATAGGTAGTAATATGGACAGAGAAGTATCGATTCAGTAATTTTTAAGCAAACAATAGTAAATAAGGGAAAATTAGATAAGGTGACCTTATGCTTTACTAGTAAATCACAAAATGGAGGTAGTTGATTATTTAATTTACTAAGAGATTGTGAACTACGGAGATTTGAACAATAATTGGAGCAAAACATACACTACTTACGTATAGGCTTTTAGGTTGGACTTTTAGGTTGTTCTCTGTAAGATCAGTATCCCTGAGAAATCTTGATAGAATCATTCTCGTTCGTGATTGTGTACAGTTGACCTACATTTGTTTCTAACTAGAAATTTTCCCATCCCGTGTGAAGCATTTGGTGTATTGTCATTTTTCTACCGCTTAAGTTTTCTGGACTCTATACAGGAGGTTCTGACGTTTTTTTGGTAAGACATCGTTTATGTATACCTCTTTCTTTACTTTAATAGATGCAATAATTAAGTCTTTTTTTCCTGTCATGTGGTGGAATTAGCATAACACTTTTTCACCATGGGATCATAGTTAACTGGCTTCTTTTATTTCAGACTCTGGTACAATAAACACAAGTTGGTCCTTTATGATCTGCAGAGTAATTTCTTTACTGTTTGTTTGGTTATATCTCTGGGAAAAAGTGGACTGTTAACTATTACTGCGTTTCAGATAGTTTATCTTGCTAATAGTTTTATCTTCTTGGAGTGCAAAGTAGTCACTGAAACTGGTTATCTAAGTTTTTCTTTCCATTTTTTACTGCTTCTTCAAACCTTTGTATTAAGAGATATTATTTGTTGGGTATGGCTATCTATGACTGTTTGGATGGTCTTGTCACAGTTGTCATTTCCTGGTGTTGATAACTTTTGTTCAAGGACTGAGGATTTTGTTCTCGAGTTGTGTCATCCTAGAGTGTCTTTTTTTCGTATTAGTGTCTCTCGAAGATTCATATTTTCAATAACTAAGGTGGAGATGCATGTCTTTAGGTATTCTGGATCGTTGGTCTACCTGAGAGGACTATGGGTAGGTTGATCCGGGTTGAGGAGTGGGAAGGATGGGTTGGTGGCAGCCAAGTTTTGTGTTTATTGTTGGTGTTGTCGCCTTGAGCGTGGTGGTGAGTGGGGTGGTTGCTGGGCGGCGTTCTCCTGGCTTAAAACTTGTTGATAGTTGATTTTCGTGTTATCTTGCTGGCTTGTGCTGTTTCCTCTTAGATTGCGCCTCATAAATACTACAGGAATTGTTGTAGTTAAGAAGTAGTAGTTATATAAAGCTTGGGGTTACGTTGTCTCGGCTGGCAGGGGGTGTTGCTTTCGGTTTGTGGCAGTAGTCTCTGTTCTCTTTGATATCTAATATTTTCGATTTGTAGGTTTCACTGTTGGTAATCTTTGGTCATTCTGGGTGCTATGTTGGGTAGTGCAGTTTTGCTTGTAACTAGGTCATCATTGGAGCATTGGTGGCTCTGATAGTTGGAGAAAAGTACGGAGCTTGGAGGTTGCTGCTGCCGCTGCTGCCGTATTCTAGTTTTCCTGGTCTCATTTTATAGAATGGAAGACATATTACAGAAATTGAAATGATTTTGATTGGTTTCACAATGAAAAGTACCTTGAAATTGAGCTCAAAGTAGCAGAAATGTTGAATTTTTGCCAAAATTCAAAAGTAAACAAATCATGCCACGTATCCAATACACGTCAACTGGTGAGTCTAATATTCTTTCACCAGTGCGCTGATATTATTTATACCATTTCTACACTAATGCAGTAGTCTGCATAACAGTAAATCTATTTTTTGTGAGAATAAAAATTCAAAGTGGAGAGCAAAAGAAATGTAAGAGGGGCCTGGAGACGTGACTAATGAAAAGAAAAAAAATTTATTTTAGTGCCAGGTATGTCTGTCTTTGTTTATTCTGGACCCTATTTGGAAATTTGCATCTTTTGAAATTTATGTGAAATTGGCAAAATTGCCAGTTTGACCACTTTATTGGATAGTTGAAATCGGTAAATGGGTGGTTTCTTGTACTCTTTCAATAGAAAAAATGGAGTTCTAGCAAAATAGTAACGATTATTTTTGTCGACTGGTACATTGGAATTGGCCGAAAATAGGGCTCAAAGTGGGCGAAATCTCCGATGCGTAAACATCGTTGAGACCGCTAACTTTGCGAGAACATAATTCTGTAAGTTTTCAATCAAATTTCATACATTTGGTGTCATTATGATCGGGAAAAGATTCTCTAACATTTTATGAGAAAAAAATCGTTGTTGTCGTTGTTGTTGTTGTTGTTTTTGTTGTTGTTTGGTGTTTGTTTTTGTTGTTGTTTGTTGTTGTTGTTGTTTGTTGTTGTGTTGTTTGTGTTGTTGTTTGTTGTTGTGGTTGTGTTTGTTGTGGTTGGTTTTGGTTTTTGTTGTGGTTTGTTGTTGGTTGTTGTGGTTGTTGTTGCGTTGTTGGTTTGGTTTGTGGTTGGTTGTTTGTTGGTTGTTGTAGTTGGTTGTTGTTGTTGTTGTTGTTGTTGGTTGTGTTGTTGGTTGTTTGTTGTTGGTTGTTGTTGTTGTTGGTTGTTGTTGGTTGTAGTTGTTGTTGTTTGGTTGTTGTTGGGTTGTTGTTGGTTGTTGTTGGTTGTTGTTGTTGGTTGTTGTTGTTGTTGACAAGTTTAGAAGGGCTGTCATCCCTGAAAGGGTTAATCAACAAATCTCAGCATGGTTTTACAAAGGGACATTCTTGTCTTACAAATTTGTTAACCTTTTTTCACTAAAGTATTTGAGGAGGTAGATCATGGTAATGAATATATTATGTATATGGACTTGAGTAAGTCTTTTGACAGGGTCCTACATCAGAGACTATTGAGGAAAATTAAGGTACATGGAATAGGAGAAATTTTTTCCTGGATAGAGGCATGGTTGACAAATAGGCAGCAGAGAGTTTGCATAAATGGGGAGAAATCAGAGTGGGGAAGCATCACGAGCAGTGTTCCACAGGGGCCAGTGTTGGGCCCCCTGTTTTTCACAATCTACATAAACGACATAGATGGGGGCATAAAGGAGCGACATAAGCAAGTTTGACCGATGGACACTTAAAATAGGTCATCGAGTTCATTCTGACAATGGACATTAGAAGCACTCCAGTGAAGATTTGAATAGACTGATGCAGTGGTCGGAGAAGTGGCGAAGATGAGTTTAATTAGACAAATGCAAAGTTCTAAATGTTTGGACAGGGAAAATTAACCATGGCCACATATAAACCTAAATAATGTAGATCTTAATTTACGGATTGCAAAAAATATTTAGGAGCTCTGGTAGCAGCAATCTGAAACCAAGACAACATTGCATAAGTGTTCACAGTAAAGCTAGCAGAATCCTTGGCTTTCATATCAAGAAGCATAAATAATAGGAGTCCTCGGGTTTGTTGTTCAAATCTATATCCTGGTTAGGCCTCGTTAGATTATGCTGCACGTTTTGGTCACTTTTTCTACAGAATGGATATAAATTTCTCAGGAAAACGTACCCAAGGAGGATGACCAAGTTGATCCATTGTATCAGAAATCTTCCCTATGAGGATAGACTGAGGGCCCTGAATCTGCACTTAGAAAGGATAGGAATTAGGGGGGATATGATTGAGTGTATAATGGAAGACAGGAATAAATAAAGAGGATGTAAATAGGTGCTGAAAATATCTAGATTTGACAGGAATCACAGTCATGGTTTTAAGTTGGAAAAAATTCAGATTCAGGAAGGGATATAGGAAAGCACTGGTTTGGTTAATAGAATTGTGGATGGAGTGGAACAAACTCCCCACCAAGTGCAGTTATTGAGGCTAAAAAAGTTGTGTTAGTTTAAAAAATAGGTTAGATAAATTCATGAGTGGGTGTGGGTGGAGTGTGAGATGTACCTGATTAGCTTGTGATACTTGGTCAGTTGCCATGTTCCATCCTTAAAGTGAATGTGACTTGACTGACTAGTGGAGGCATTGGCTTAAGTGGTAGGAGATTGGGCCTTGCATCACATGGGTCAGTTGGCCTGCTGCTTGTCCTTCTTTCTTATGTTCTTATGTTCTCTTAGAGGGAATTGAGGGTTAGCGAAGCGAGATACGGCAATTGACTGAGGAAACAAGGATTCGTAGTAGTCCTCCTGTTTGCAATTCCCGGCGTCAAAGATGAACCTGGGCAGTGCCGAACAGCATGGAACAAATTTGAGGATCAAAAGGGCGTATGGAGAAGGGGAAGAAACGATTGAAGAAGAAAGAGATGCTGTGGTTACTACGAACTCTTTTCTGTACTTCAAGGACGAATGTGAGTCGACCACCCATGATCTTCCCAACAACGACAATTGTTGATGCCACCAATGAAGGACATAAACAAATGACCCGCCACATAAAAGAGAGAGCTTATGACGACGTTTCGGTCCAAAACTCTGACCATGACAAAGTCACACTAACCAGAAGTGTAGCAGGACGGCTCTATATAGGCAGGAAGGAGGTGGTTGGTAGTAAGTAGTAGTGCAGAATGGTATGTAATACGACAAGATGGAAATTAAGACACATGTGCAACCCCGGGTATTCCTATCGTAGAAGTTTTGCAGCAGCCCACTGGATGGTGTGAAACGTCCACAACAAAGACAACAGACGCCGCCACACATGTGTCTTATTTCATCAGTATAGTGTAGTAGTAGTAGTAGTAGTAGAAGAGGTACTAGTAGTGGTTAGAAGTGGGAAATAAGGAGGACGAGCCAGTCAAATACAAAGGAAGGGAAGCCTGCAAGAGAGCTAGGTGCCCACTGAGGGAGAGCAGGCGCACAGAGGTGCGTGAAAGGGGAAGTGGTGAAATAAATGAACAGAAACACGAGACAGACAACCCAGAGGAGAAAAGGAAAGAGGAAAGGGGAAGAGGGAGAAGAAAAAGTAAAAAAATGAGGAGTCAGGTTAAGTCACGGGTGTTCTGAAGTTTTGGAGCATTTTACAATGTAGTGGGAGAGGAAGGCATTACAGAGACGAAGCCAGGGCTTTAAGGTTCATACAAGGAAGTTGTGTATTTAGAGAGGATTCAACTAGACTGCGACTGTTCGAGTTGTAAGTAGGGAAGACAGTTTTAGCAGAAGACCAGTCAATAGGATGGCTATGATCTCTGACGTGACAGAAAAGAGCATTGTTAGTGTCGGCAAGCCTAAACGGCTGTTTTGTGCTCCCTAAGTCTGTCAGAAAGAGATGACCAATTTCCCCAAAAGTATTGAAGAGGACAGGGAGGAGCAAGAAATGAGTACACCCAGGACATCTGTATAGGGAGGAGAGGTAAATGAACGATATTAGTGCGAGAGTGTTAGTCTGAGCGGAAGTTAAGTTGATGTCTAAGGGACGAGAGAATTGTTTGAGATTAGAAAGACCGGAAATGTGGGAAGGCAGGGATAGAAGAGTATCCCAGGAATAGAGAGTTTTTGGTGAGAGGGAAGGAAGAAAAAATTGCGTTTGGCACCGTGAGGGAGCAGCAGTGTTATGAAATGGGAAGGGTAGCCAAGACGGGAAAACGAATTATGAAGAGTGGGAAATTTCTGCGGGAAGGAACTGGGGATCACAGATGCAGGGCACGAGAAAGGGGGAGATAACACTTTTTTGACGGGGGAAGCCTGAAGGAAAAGTAGGAATGTACTCCACTGTGATATTTTTTGGGTAAAGGAAAAAGGGAAAAACCGTACCGGTGGTGGACAGGACATAAAGGGAAAAGGGAAGCAAGGAATTAGATTCCCATTCGCTTTAAAAACTTAATGGAAGGGGCAAGTTATTAAAAAATTCAAAAAAAGGTTTGGGAAGAACTGGAGTCATGAGTCCCGAGCAAAGATGTCACCACAAGCAGAGCCAAGTGAAGGTTGCACACGGGGGTAGAAAGAAGAACAGTCTCAAAGTATTCCATGTAAAATTAAAAGGACAGGAAGGGGGGCCCTAGCACCCCGAAGGTTTGAGAATAATTTTTCCCGGGAAAGGGAAAAAGGATTAGTCCCCCAAGGGGGATAAATCAAGAAAACATCAGTAGGAAAGGGGAGATGAAGAAACCCTTCAGGGCCTTCCCAAGGAAACAAGGACATCTCAAGGGGGACATTGTAAAGAGGGATTCAACTCAAACAAGCACTTCAGTTGGGGAGAGAGGAACCCGTTCAATGAAGTCTTGAGAGTGACGGAGGTGGCGGGGAAAAAAAGTACCAAGAAAGGGAGTGGGGGTTTTGGCCCAAACCCATGAAGCAAGAGAATAAAACAAACCTCTAGAGGACAGGCTAAGGAGGAAAAATCAGGTTTGATTTTTGGGGAAGGCCATAGAAAGGGGGAAAGAAGGGGGGAGAGATGACACAAACCGTTGAACAAGGTCAAAAGTCGGATACAGGGGTTGGAGAGAGTCCTTATTTTTTGTTGAAATTCTCTTAAATCGATCAAGAGGGTTGGAAAGAAGGAGTGTAGGTACGGATCAGAGACCCAAGACATCCTTTAGGGAGGTAACCTCGCGATCAAGGATAACACCGAATTCCCTTTGCCCAAAAGATAGTATGACATTAGTTTTTGGATGAAGAGAAAAAAGGGGCAAGGTGGAAGGTGGTGATCTTAAAAACGACAACAAGAGCGGGAAAGGAGAGCCCACAAAAAAGTGGAAAAGGGGGAAGATTGGGGGAGCGGTTTGAAAAAGGGAATCAAAAGAGCTAATCGGGGAAAATACCAGGCGAGGGAGGCAAAAGTGGAAAGGAAAGGAAAACCAAAAAGTTCAACTCATACGGGAGGGGGAACGAAGACGGTAAAACACAGTCAGTGGGGAATTTAGAAAAAGGGCTGTGAGATGAAGGGGGAATTTTTATTCTGTAGTTTGGAAAAATAATTTGTGTTTAGGGAGATTAAAGGATGGAAGGGGAAAAGGTTAAGAGTTGGGTGAAAAGGGACTTGTGTTGGGGTTTTAAAGAAGGATTTAATGTGTTGTAAAAGTGGGTTAAAGTAGGGAAGGATGTAGAAAGGGGTGCCAGGGGGTTTGGGTGTTATTTAATTAAATTAATAAATTCTATTTAATCCCTTTTTGAAATATATATATAAAATTTTGTTATTTAGGGTCTGTACTTTGGGGGGTGTGACTTTAAACAAGTGGAGAAAGTGCCGTAAGCTTTTTTTTTGGGGGTAATTTGGTAGTTAGTAGGTATTGGTTTTTTTGTTATGTAAAAGAAATCCCACGAAGCCATCTCTACTAAACCGTTAGAATGTCATGCACACCACAGTCGGGGGTAAAACTTTGTTTTATTGGGGGGCAGTCAGATTAAATTTTTAGGATGGGGTTTTTTGTCTTGGGGAAAAAAATGGGAGGCAAGGGGTGTTTTCCTGGGCTGGGATGAAGGATATTTTTTTTAAGCACTCTTTTTTTTTTGAGTGCGGGAGGCAACGTTTTGGCAGTCAGGAGTGGGGACCGGAAAGGGTTAGGTCGCAATGACATAATGGAAAAAGGGTGGGCCCCTGTCATATGGGTATTTTCCCAAGGAGAGGGTTGGAAATGAATGGCTGTCCGGGCAATTGGGGCAAACTGCTGGCTGGACAAAACGTAAGGAAAATGCAAAATAACATTTTTTGAAACTGGGACCTCTTTATGGCAGAAAATGACGTAACCAGGGGGGGGATTCACTTTTCTAGGTCTGGGGTGTGGGGACTGGCACTGCAGTGGAGGGGGCTGTTAGGGCTTTAAAAATAGGAAAAGGTAGTGGTATGGATTTTGAAAGGGGGAAAAAATGAAGCCCTGTGTATTAAAATGGGTCTAGGGAACTAGAATAGGCAGAATGAGGTGGGTATTGGAAAGCCAGGGCACAAATGACAAGGACAATAAAGGTTTAGTGGAAAAAAAGAAATGAGCAGGAAGGGTTTAAAAAGAAAAGGGGGGTCTTTAAAAATGTTATGTAATAGCTGTAGTGTAGGAAAAGATGGACAAGTTGAGTATTTTCAGTGCAGGTAACATAGATGTATTTTCCATCACCGGGCAGGTTTTTTTAAAAACTTGGGACCTCCCTTTCGGAATGTCACATTAGGGTTTTAAATTGTTTTAATAGATATAAATATCGGGGAAATAGGTGGGGTGGCATTTTATGTTCGAGACTCTTGAACGTTTGTTAAAATGGGTATTAATCTGAATAAAACATACGAGTCTGGAAGAATTTTTAGAGCGGCATGAAAAAATTTTGGGTTTTAGGGTGATACACCCCCCCCAAACTTAATGGGACCAAGGGGACCTATGGGAGGAAATGTTTAAGGGCCCCCAGGGCACAATAATTAAATTCTGGGGGCTTCAACTTTAGCAGATTGATTGGAATTTCTTGACGGGAAATTTTGAATCAAAATGACTTCCAGAATAGTTCAGGGTTGTTTTTTTAAGCAGTTTTTGACCCAAATACAAAAAGGAAAAAACCTGCTTGACTTGGGTTTTGGCAAACAAAGGAAACCCTTCTTAATAATTTTTGAAATTACAGAGGAACTTAGACAAAGCGATCACAAACAAATTTCTTTTAAAACCCTAGAATGGAAGTATGACGTAGGGAAAATTTAGAATGGCCCCCAGATTTTCACTTAGCAGATTTCAATGGGCAGGAAAAAACTTTTTGTCTGGACTGGGGTAACAAAAAAGTATAATATGACAGCTTTCTGAACACTTTTCCTGCCAAAAATCATTTATCCTGTGTAAAAATTAGTTGAAAAAAAATACCAAAAGGATGAATAATGGGTCAAATATCTTTTAGGGCTGAAAAAAAGTATTTTTAGGGAGTCAAAAAGGTGAGGGTCACTTACGAATCAGTATACATGTATTGACATTTAAAAGGGACGTTTAAAAAGGGGGGTAAGAAAAACTAAACGGGATTATAAATTAAAGTTGGGGATTTGAAAACTAACCCCCCCCAAAAAATTTTCCAGGTGATAAACAAAAGTTAGAGATAAACAGGTCCCGTAAAAATACTATGGGCATCTTCTGACAAAAAGAATGAAATGTGCTCGATTTTAAAAAAATTTTTTTCTCTCGGTTTTTTTAACAGGAAGAAACTTAAATTACCCAGTAATTAATTTTTTTTATGGACCGGAAGATAAATTTTGTAGCATCACAATTTACTAGTGAAATGTTAGAAAAAATAGACCACTGAAACAAAAAAAAGCGGGTCCTGATGAGCTTTTTTTTAAGGGTTCTTAAAGAATGCAAAATGGAACTCTGTAAGCTTTTAAATAATATTTTTAATTTATACTTCAAAAAAGGGGTTTGGGGTTTTGAAGTGGAAGATGGCTAATGTAATTCTGTTTTTAAAGCAGGGAACAATCGTTACCGTCAAATTTCACCCAATGAGCTTTTACCCCAATTTTTAGGCAAATAACTAAAGCCCAAATTTTAGCAGATTAAAGAAGCCATCTGGTAAGCAAAATTGATTAAATCTCACGTGGATTCACGAGGGGCTCTCTTGTCTAAATAATTTATTTAACTTTCTTTAGTAAACTTTGGGCTGTTGATCATGATAAAAAAATTTGATATTGTTTTTTTAGATTTTAGTAAGACTTTTTATAATATGCACCAAAGACTTAAGAAAGTGGTGCTCACAGCATTGGGGGAAAAGTCTCTCATGGATCGATCATGGCTCACAAAACAGGAAGCAGATGTGTCCTAAAGGGGTTAAATCCGATGGGGATCTGTAACAAATGGCATTCCACAGGGATCAGTCTTGGGCCCTTTGTTGTGTGTAATATATATCAATGATCTCGATGAGGGAATTACTAGTGAAATGAGCAAATTTGCCGATGACAAAGATAGGTAGGATAATTGATCAGGGAACTTCAGGAGGATTTAGACAAACTCAATACCTGGTCAGAAAAGTGGCAGATGCAGTTCAATGTAGATAAATGCAAGGTTCTGAAACTTGGGAGTGTCCATAACCCTAGCACTTATAAGTTAAATAATGTAGAACTTAGCCATACAGATTGTGAAAAGAACTTGGGGGTTATGGTAAGCAGCAACCTTAAACCAAGACAGCAGTGCCTAAGCATGCATAATAAGGCAAATAGATTGCTGGGATTTATATGAAGAAGTCCAGCGGCTATGCTACAGCTTTGTCATTAGTAAGGCCTCACCTAGATTATGCAGCTCAGTTCTGGTCTCCATTTTAAGTAATGGATATAAATTCATTAGAAAACATTCAGCGAAGAATGACGAAATTAACTCATTGCATTAGAAATGTTCTGTATGAAGAAAGATTGAAGTCCCTTAAATTACATTCACTTGTAAGGCGAAGAATGAGGGGAGACATGACCGAAGTGTACAAGTGGAAGATGGGTATTAATAAAGGGGATATAAATAAGGTCTTGAGGCTCTCTCTCCAAGAGAGAACCTGCAATAATGGATTCAGATTAGACAAGTTTAGATTTCAGAAGGATATAGGAAGGTATTGGTTTGGAAATAGGGTAGTTGATGAGTGGAACAGTTTGCCTAGTAGGGTTACTGAGGCTAAAACCTTGGGTAGTTTCAAATTTGGGTTGGATAAATACACGAGTGAGAGGGGTTGGATTTGAGTGGGACTTTCATATGAGTTAATAGAATTATCAAAGCTTATTGCTTGGGTAGAATTGAAAATTGGGTTAGGCAAATATTTTGTTAGTGGGATGGATTTTGAAGGACCTGTCTAGTATGGACCAACAGGCCTGCTGCAGTGTTCCTCCTTTCTTATGTTCTTATGTTATGTACAGTTCAGGACATCTGTTAAAGAAACGTTTTACCATGAGTGGCTTCTTCAGTCATTCAGTCAATTCCAAAATAGGGTCCAGAATAAACAAGACAGACATTCCTAGCACAAAAATATTATTTTCTCTGTTCATTAGTCATATGTCTCCAGACCCCGCTTATATTACTCGTTTTCCATTTTGAATCTTTAGTCACACCAAAAATATAAGATTTACTGTTATGCAGACTTCTTCATTATTGTAGAAATGGTATAAATATAATCAGCACACTCATGAAAGAATATTAGACTCCCCAGTTGACGTGTATTGGACGCGTGGCGTGATTTCTTCACTCTTGAACATCGGGAAAATCAAACATTTCCACATAATTTCTAGGTTCTTTTCGTTGTGAAACCAATCATCTCTATTTCTGTAATATATAAGAAGAAGAACATAAGAACGAAGGAACACTGCAGAAGGCCTACTGGCCCATGCGAGGCAGGTCCAAGTCTCCTACCGGCTTAAGCCAATGCACCCAACCTAGTCAGGTCAGGTCACATTGACTTAAGGGAGGAACGCGGCAACCGACCTGGTAGCACAAGCTATCAGGTCTAACTCACACCCACCCACATCCACTCATGTATTTATCCAACCTATTTTTAAAGCTACACAACGTTCTGGCCTCTATAACGTACTTGGGAGTTTGTTCCACTCATCCACAACTCTATTACCAAACCAGTACTTTCCTATATCCTTCCTGAATCTGAATTTTTCCAACTTAAAACCATTGCTGCGAGTCCTGTCTAGGCTAGATATTTTCAGCACACTATTTACATCCCCTTTATTTATTCCTGTCTTCCATTTATACACCTCAATCATACCCCCCTAATTCTACGTCTTTCTAGAGAGTGCAGATTCAGGGCCCTCAGTCTATCCTCATAGGGAAGGTTTCTGATACATGGATCAACTTTGTCATCCTCCTTTGTACATTTTCCAGAGAATTTATATCCATTCTGTAATAAGGTGACCAAAACTGTGCAGCATAATCTAAATGAGCCTAACCAAGGATGTATAGAGTTGAAGAACAACCTGAGGACTCCTATTATTATGCTTCTTGATATGAAGCCAAGGATTCTATTAGCTTATTGCGAACACTTATGCACTGTTGTCTTGGTTTCAGATTACTGCTAACCAGAACTCCTAAATCTTTTTTCGCAATCCGTAATATTAAGATCTACATTATTTAGTTTATATGTGGCATGGTTATTGTCCTGTACAACATTTAGAACTTTGCATTTGTCTATATTAAACTGCATCTGCCACTTCTCCGACCACTGCATCAGTCTATTCAAATCTTCCTGGAGTGCTCGAATGTCCTCGTCAGAATGAATTCGATGGCCTATTTTGGTGTCATCGCAAACTTGCCGATGTCGCTCTTTATGCCCTCATCTATGTCGTTTATGTAGATTGTGAACAGCAGGGGCCCAACACTGACCCCTGTGGAACACCGCTCGTGACATTTCCCCCACTCTGATTTCTCCCCATTTATGCAAACTCTCTGCTGCCTATTTGTCAACCATGCCTCTATCCAGGAAAAAATTTCCCCTCCTATTCCATGTGCTTTAATTTTCCTCAATATCTCTGATGTGGGACCCTGTCAAAAGCCTTACTGAAGTCCATATACACAATATCATATTCATTACCATGATCTACCTCCTCAAATACCTTAGTGAAAAAAGTTAATAAATTCGTAAGGCAGGAACGCCCCTTTGTAAAACCATGCTGAGATTCGTTGATTAATTTATGCTTTTCAAGATGGCTACGAACTGCCTCGGCAATTATTGATTCCATAATTTTTCCCACATGGAGGTTAGGCTTATTGGTCTATAGTTCGAAGCTAAGGACCTGTCCACCTGTTTTGAAAATAGGTATCACATTTGCCATTTTCCACTTATCTGGCACCATGCCAGTTTGTAGTGATATGTTGAAAAGATTAGCCAAAGGTGTGCTAAGCTCCTCTTTACATTCCTTTAGAACCCTTGCATACAGTTCATCAGGGCCTGGGGATTTGTTAGGTTTTAATTTATCTATTTGCCTAAGGACCATGTCACTTGTGACCCTAATAGTGCACAGTTTATTATCGTCCTGTTCTACATAATTTATCATTACTGGAATATCGCTGGGATCCTCCTGTGTAAAAACTGAGAGGAAGTATGTGTTAAAAATTCTACACATTTCCTTATCACTGTCAGTGAGCTGACCCGAGGAAAATTTTGAGTGGGCCTATCTTGTCCCTGATTTTACTTCTGTATACCTGAAAGAATCCTTTTGGGTTAGTCTTCGATTCTCTTGCAACTTTAACCTCATAATCTCTTTTTGCTTTTCCAATTCCCTTTTTTATTTCTCTCTTTAACTGAATATATCGATTTCTCAATTGCCCCTCTCCTCTTTTGATTTGCCTATATAGCCTCTCTTTTGACCCAAACAGATATTTTAAAACTATTGTTCATCCATTTAGGATCATTTTTGTTTGATCTGATTTCCCTATTTGGAACATAATTTGACTGAGCAGCTAGAACTATGCCCTGGAAAGCATCATATCGGCAACCATCACCACCTACCTGACCCTTAGTCAGGTCATTCCAGTTCAGCCCACCTAAGTTAATTTTTCAGTCCTATGAAATCAGCCAAGCGAAAGTCAGGGACGGAGACTTGATTGCCATTATTAGGGGAATTCCATGATATTTTAAAACTGAGTGATTTGTGATCATTTTTCCCCAAGCTCATCTTTTAACCTCAAGATTATTAATTAGTGTTTCCCTACTGCAAGAACCAAGTCAAGGAGGTTTTTTTCCCCTAGTTGGCTCTGTCACAAACTGTTTTAAAAAAACAATCCTGGATCGTATCAAGAAAGTCACCTGACTCTAAATTTCCTGTCAAATTGCTCCATCAATCTGTCTATATTGAAATCTCCCCATTTGCACAACATTTTCGTATGTAGAAGCCTTACGAATTTCGTCCCATGAAGTTTAAATGCACGCCCTATCAAATTTGGGGCCCTGTAAATCACACCCAAAATTAGTTTTTCTCGGCCCTCGAGAAGCTGTAACCAAACGATTCAGTGCTGACGCTTTTAATTTAATATCTTGTCTAACACAACAATTTAAATTGTCTCTGACATACATCGCTACTCCACCACCTTTTCCCGTTGACCCTGTCAGTGTGGAATAATTTATAGGGCCTTGTATGTGACATTCAAGGGCATCTCTCTATCTTTCAGATTGAGCCAGGTCTCTGTTATAGCAATAATATCTATTGTTTCCTGCACTTGCAATTAAAACTTAGCTCATCTAAACTTATTTCTTACACTCCTGCTATTAGTAAGTAAACCTTAAGGGGGCTAGTCCCTTGCTGCCCTCTGCTGTCCCCCCTTTGTTTGCTGACCTGATCTATTGTTTTTTATTATAACTTCAATGCTGAATGCCTTTTATACATTTACTGTTTCCAACCCAAGTGTTGCAACCTGCTTGTTTCCCACACACACCCCATACCTCTATCTTCCATCAGTTTAAAATCATAGGCTTTTTCACCAATGGCCTTCTCAATCGAGTCTGCAAGTGCTACCACCCCAGCCCCAAGAGATGTACCCCTCCCTTGCATACATATCATGTTTGCCATAAAAGTTGTTCCAGTTGTCAATGAATGGATTGCAAGTTCCTTGCAGTATCTGTCTAGCCAGAAAATTTACCCCAAATTGCCCAGACAACCATTCATTTCCTACTCCCCTTCTAGGCAAGATGCTACATATGATTGGGATCCCTCCCTTAGACTTAATAAATCTATAGCTGACCTGTACTATCTAGCACTCTTCTCTCCTACCCTTCCCCAATATCATTTCCACCAGCACTGAGACAGAAATGGGCTTGCTCCCATTACCTGACATAAATATTATCCAGCCTGTTGACAATGTCCCCAACACCAGCTCCAGGGAGCACACTCTATCTCTCATTTTCTTATTCCTATTACAAAAAGCACGGTCAATGATCTTACCGAGAGTCACCAACCACAAGAATGCGCTTACCTCCATTAGCAGGGGCAGTAGTCCCTTACCTCACTGGCCACTGAAGTACATTCATCCTGAAGAACAGAGAAGCGATTTCCTAACCTTCAATCTTCACTCTTAATTTTCCCTTTAAACTCTGATGCGCCTTCCATTACTGTGAACTACTCGCCACTTGTAGCAGGTGCTGGCTGCACCTCACTGCTGGTAGCCGTTGCTGCCTCCCCAACTACAGCCTCCTCACAGCGAGAGACAGACTGCACCTCGCTGGTAGAAGCCTCATTCCCCACAACTCCAGCCACCTCACACTCTCTCCCAGACCCATTGAGGTGGACCTTCAGCCTCCTAATCTCCTCCTGGAGAAGCAAGACCTCCTCCTTCAACTCTCCAACCTCAATTTTTAAAACACTGCAGAAGCAAGCCATGCTTTGTAACCGTCCACACTAATCCCCAAAGCAGCTCAGGGTCTGTGACCTCACGTGACGACTGACGGACGTGACGTGACGTGACGGACTTGAGTCCTGGAAATAGGAAGCACAATGCCCGCACTCCAAAGGAGGGGCCTTGGGATATTGGCAGTTTGGAGGGATATGTTGTGTATCTTTATACGTATATGCTTCTAAACTGTTGTGTTCTGAGCACCTCTGCAAAAACAGTGATTATGTGTGAGTGAGGTGAAAGTGTTGAATGATGATGAAAGTATTTTCTTTTTGGGGATTTTCTTTCCCTTCTGGGTCACCCTGCCTCGGCGGGAGACGACCGACTTGTTGAAAAAAAAAAAAAAAAGTATAGAACTCAAACTCGTGGCCTCGTGTATTTTATCATGGTACTGTATTTTTAAAAAACCTTAATACTGTATTATTGGTATAATTTTTTTCAGGCATTTCTTCATACCTCCATTAGTTTATTTTTTTATTTACTTTTGGTTTTAAAGGTTCAAATGGGCTAATCTCTGTTTGTAAGGGAAGCTTTCTTAAAGGAGTTATATCTTTTGTGTAAATATAATTGTAAATACTTTATTAAGTGGTGAGTTGCATGTGTTGTAAATGCATTAGTATCTCAATTTTGAGTGATCTATTTGTAATTTTCATTCGTTGTACATATTTTGGTTTTCCTTCCAATTTAATTCCACATTACTATTTATGCAGAGGTGTGATTATTTATCCCTTTAACAATAAAAATGAGACCAAGAAAAAGAGAATACAACCATAAATGCCATACAAAAATACACTGCAAAGTTGGTGTTTTAAACCATAAACACGATCAGTTTTTTTTCTCATTATGCGCTGTGTGCTGCAGGGTTTTTTTTATACTGCGCGCACTGACCATGCAGACCTGTTCTCTTACATGTAGGTGTACTAGCTTTCTCCCACTCGATTTGAGGGCACTAGAATTTTAGCATATAAGTACGGGACTGACCCTGGCTGTTAAGCCGTACATGTACGCGACCAACCCTGAAAGGATTAAACAGTTTGTAGTGAAGTATCTTTTGGTGCTTGTATTCTTTCATTTTATTAAGAGACTATTACCTTAAATAACTTAAACAGTATGTAATAAAGTAGATTTTGATGCTCATATGCTTTCATTTTATTACCAGGTTCTCTCTCTTGTGGCAATAATACTGATTTGTAGCAGTGGATTTAGAAATTGGTCAGGCATTGTGATGATGTGTGGAGATGTTGCAGTGTTCTCTCGCACCATGCCTGTAGTACTAACACATCTGCTTGGCTACCAGACATATGAATTACCTGGTTTAGTGGTAAGTATGTGAGACTTACACTTATGTTTCTATTTTGTAAAAATTGTAATGCTAAGTAAATGAAGTACCTTTTACTTTCCCAGAATACAGTAGGACCCTCGTATCCATGGGGGACATGTTTCAAGGCCCTACCGTGGATACCGAAACCTTGGATAGTAGCAGACCCTATGTATAAGTCCTATACATACCTGTAATAAAGTTTAATTGATAAATTATGCACAATAAGTGGAGAATTATCACTTTTTCACTGATAGGAAGCACTTCGTGGCTTCTCTTAGGCTTTGAAGAACTACCAGCTTCTCTACTTTTGTGCTTTAGGGCCACTAGTATTCAAAATTAAGAGGTATTTTTGGGTCACAGCAGACCGTGGATAACTGAAACCGTGGATACCAAATCAGTGGATACGGGGGTTCTGCTGTAATTAGTTCTCAGAGTTAAAAAAAAAAAAGGAAATTTTCATGTATGCTGGAAAAGGAAAAAATGGTTCATATATTGAGTGGCATAGAGAGAGAGAGAATAAAAACTTAGGGCCTATACCAGGGTTTTAAATGACCAGATTCTTCAGTATATAAAGTTAATAGCTAAAGGAGTCTAGTTTTGATCTAAAAAAAAAATAGCAATTTATTTTGAAAAGTGATCAGTTGCTCACTCTAAGCAACAATGCACAGTAGGGCCCCGCTTTACGGCATTTCGATTTACGGCGTTCCGCTAATACGGTCATTTCAAATTATGACCAAAACTCGCTATACGGCTCCCCCCACTTGACTTTCTAATACGGTCACCGCGCCCAACCTGGTTTGTTTACATTCTCCGTGAAATCTGTAAGCACTAAGTCTCTCCAATATGTCTAGAAACTCCAAAATTTCAAGTGTTTTTAAAAGTTATTTCATATTTTATATATACAGTGGACCCCCGCTTAACGATCACCTCCCAATGCGACCAATTATGTAAGTGTATTTATGTAAGTGCGTTTGTACGTGTATGTTTGGGGGTCTGAAATGGACTAATCTACTTCACAATATTCCTTATGGGAACAAATTCGGTCAATACTGGCACCTGAACATACTTCTGGAATGAAAAAAATACAGTATCGTTAACCGGGGGTCCACTGTACTCTGATAATTATACTTATGTATACCTATACCTAAATAAACTTACATACTGTGCTGGCATGCAGGTACACATTAAAATCAGTGTCTTATGTCTCGAGAGGTCATATTAGTAATGATGATAATAATCACCGAGTCTCATTTAACCCTTTGACTGTTTCAGGCCCCTCTCTGAAACTGTCATTCTATGTCGCTCAATTTTTGAAAAAAAAAAATATTATTTTTTCTTATGAAATGATAGAGAATCTTTTCCCGATGGTAATGACACCAAAAGTTCGAAATTTGGTCGAAAACTCGTGGAATTATGCTCCCGCGAAGTTAGCGGTCTAGGCGACATATGCGTATCGGCGATTTCGCCGACTTTGAGCCCTATTTTCAGCCAATTCCATTGTTTCAGTTGACCAAACTCATAGCTATTTCTTTAGAACTCCATTTTATCTATCAGCTGAGTACAAGAAACCTCCATTTACTAATTTGGACTACCCAATATGGTGGTCAGAATTGGCAATTTGGCCAATTTCACACAAATAAAAAAAGATGCCAATTTCAAAATGGGGTCCAGAATAAACAAGGTAGACATTCGTGGCACTAAAATAACATATGCTCTGTTCATTAGTCACATCTCTAGCCCCTCTTATATTATTATTGTTTTCTATTTTGATTTTTTATTCATACAAAAAATACAAAATTTACTGTTATGCAGACGACTGCATTATTGTAAAAATGGTATAAATAATATCAGTGCACTAGTGAAAGAATATTAGACTCCCCAGTTGACGTGTATTGGACGTGTGGTGTGATTTATTTACTCTTGAACATTGGTAAAAATCGAACATTTCCGCTACTTTGAGCTCAGTTTCAAGTCGTTTTCATCGTAAAGTAATGAAAATCATCTCTATTTCTGTAATATGTTTTCCATTTTATCACCTAAGACCATGAAAACGCGAATACAACGATAAATACTATACGAAAATACACCTCAAAGTCGGCGTTTTATTCCAAAAAAACGATCAGAGTTTTTTTTTTCTCATTACGCAATGTGTGCTGCAGGATTTTTTTTATGTGGTGCACACTGACCACACAGACCCATTCTCTCACATGTGGGCCTACCAGCTTTCTCCCACTTGATTTGAAGCCGCTAGAATTATTGAGTATATATACGTCAGAAACATTGGCTCGTAAGACGTATTTATACGTCGAAAACAGTCAAAGGGTTAAATGTCATATATTACATTAATATACACATTTTCATTAATCCTTCTGATATTTTTTCAAAATTAAATAATAAACACGATACATAACATATAAAGATGATAAATACACCCCACAATAGAATAAATAAACATAAATGAGATGTCGTAGCCAGATAACTTGTACAAGTGACGGCAAGAATAATAATTTCTCTAATCTAACATAAGAGATAATGTGTTACTGGGGTAACTGTAGAAAATTATTTCATTCGTATCTATGTAAGTTTATTCAGGTATACACAAATACAGTTACATAAATTATCATACATAACAGCATGTGTGTAGAGAACCTTGGATAACCCAAAAAAAGTAAGTGACTTATTTTCATTGCCTTCACTCAGAGCGTCATTTCTTCTCAAAATGATGTTACTTGAGAATGGGAGTGTTCTTCTTTATTTATTCTACCGTATCAATGTAGAGACAACTTGTACACAATGTAACTTGTACACAAACCAGACGTGTACACTTTGTTTACAAAACTTACGTTCGCCTAGTTTGTTTACATAACTCTGTGCCTGTCCTCTCTCATGTACTCATTCTCTCTCTCTCTCTCATTTATTCATTTTATCTCATTACTCACTCCGACCCTACAAAAGATCAAAAATTTTAAGGAAGTAATGATAAAAATCTTTTCTTTTTTTCGCTTGGGTCT